>CM076846.1:196558093-197758093 GCA_039519185.1 Astragalus membranaceus | reverse complement strand
AGTCAAAACTCTTGTGACCCGGCTTGCCACACCTGTAGCACACAACCTTCGCAGGGGCATCTCCCCCACTTGTTTTCTTATTATCAGCATACCTCTGCTTACCTTTACCAGCTGGAACCTCATATGGCTTACCCCGATTCTGAAATTTACCTCTCAGATCCCTCATGACCTTAGAATGAGCATTACTATCATCCTCATATATCCTGCAACTGTCGATCAATCAGCGAATACCCGAACCTTCTGGTACCCTACAGCCTTCTTGATATCAGCCCTCAGTCCATTCTCAAACTTAATACACTTTGAGAACTCAGAATCAGCATCAGCATAATGGGGATAGAACTTAGCCAATTCAGTGAACTTGGCAGCATACTCTGTCACTGACATGCTTCCTTGCTTCAGCTCAAGGAATTCTATTTCTTTCTTACCTCTCGCATCTTCAGGAAAATACTTCCGCAAGAACTCTCTACGGAAAACAGCCCAAGTTATCTCTTCATTAGCAGTTTCTAATCTCTGCCTCACCTCCATCCACCAATCATCAGCTTCCTCTGCCAGCGTATGTGTACCATACCTGACCTTCTGCGCATCATCACAATCCATGACCCGAAATATCCTTTCAATCTCTTTCAGCCATGCCAGAGCACCATCTGGATTATACTTGCCCTTAAAGACAGGTGGGTTCTCTCTCTGGAACGTAGCCAAATTTCGCGTCCCGTCATTAACAGCACCGGGTATATTACCCATCGCCCCGGCTATAGCCTGCAAGGCAGCAGCAAGTGCAGCATCGTCCCGTCTGGCCATTCTAACACTGCAACAGGAAACAAAATTCAGAAACGAGTAACAAACTCAATGTTACTCAACACGACGACTCGACTACCGGCCGGACAGACCGAACTGCTCTGATACCACTATTGTAACACCCCTTTTCTAATAACTTAGCTTTTAAATAAAATCAGAGTCTCTTTTTTTTTTTGAAAACAATTCAAGCGAGTGCTACATTTACTCCATAAATATCAAGATACATAACACCGTAAGGAAGGTTCAGTTCGCATCACTAAAACCAATCACCACCAGCAGCGGAATAATAAAGAGTTCCAAAAAAAATTAAAACCAATACATCATCAACAAAGTCTAGCAGTTTTAAGAAAATAAAGCATAAACATAGGACACCCCCCCCTGGTGCTACATATCAGAGCGTGACACTTCCTACCAGACGAAGGCATAAAGGAATCCTTCACTCGCTATTACCTGCACGTTGCCGACATAAGAAGCAACATAAAGGCAGTAGGGTGAGTCTCTTTTCATAATTAATAACATATGGAAATTAAGCAATGCGTAGGAAAAAGGGAAACCAAGCACACCAACTCACAACAATGGGACAATCACATGAACATTCTATATTCCAAACAGCACTACACAATATATGATTATGCATGTAATGCAACCCAAACTCCACGGGTACATGCATGTCGGATCCGTCACCAAATACAAATAGGCCGTAGCCTCTGCTCACCAAATACAAATTAGGCCGTAGCCTCTGCTCACCAATAATGCACATGCTTCATGCGGTGTTATGGAGAATGCATCACAACACACCACAAATCAGTCAATTTCACATTTTAAAATTCTAGTCTCACCATAGTGCATTAATTAACTCACCAAATTAAAATTAGGCCGAAGCCTCTGCTCACCAATCTCACCTCATCATCACTCACCAAGTCAGCTCACCACCCACACCAACACCCATTCAAATAGACCAACTTAGGACATTGACAAGACATAGGGAAAGTGGGTAAAAATAGCCATTTGGACACTTGAACACCATCAGCCAGAAACACCAGTAAAAATAATTTATTTTTGCATAAAATTGAGACTATTGGATAGGCACTGAAATTAGCTTCAAAACGCATTTTGAACCGTTGCATTTGGATAACCGAGTCAAAAGTTACATTAAAAACAATTTAGGAAAAATGTTTAGACATTCTGGAAACTGGCGCATGGGCGCTGGGCGCCCAGGGGCAACACAGCGCTTGGCGCATGGGCGCTTGGCGCCCAGGAGAGGCAACACGCACAGGCGCATGGCGCTTGGCGCCCAGGAACAACACGCGCAACAGCGCACAGGCGCTAGGCGCCCAGGGGAACAACACGCGCAACAGCGCACAGGCGCTAGGCGCCCAGGGGAACAACACGCACACAGGCGCATTGCGCCCAGCACAGCAACACGGAATGGCAACACAGGCAACAGGCACAGCAACACAGAATGGCAACACAGGCAACAGGCACAGCACACAGTGACACAGAATGGCAACGCAGGGCAACAGAATTTTGGAAACAGGCGCAGCACACTGCTGGGCGCCTGGCGCCCATGACTAGGCGCAACACAGAATTTTTTCAGCATTATGCATATGGCGCCCAAGGCGCCTAGGGGCTCCCAAACAGAATTTTTTCCACTTTCAATTATCAATTAAAATCACCAAAACACTCCTATATATATATATATATATAATTAAAGTGTCACCATGATCCCCAATTTCACCAAATAAGCACCAATGAGACATATGATCAAACATAGGGTATCCAATTCGCATTTAGCCACAACTCAAGCATCAATCATAAAATTCTCAACATAATAATTCAACAACAAGCATCACAATATTATAATTCCTCATCAACAACACAATTCAATCATGGAACTAACCTAGGACCCTAACCCTAAGCAATTCCCAATTCGCATAGTATTAAGAACAAAAAGAGGACCCCCTAACCTTATGGAAGTCGAATTGCTAGCCAAGCTCCAAGGGAAGAATGCAAGCCACCAATGAGCCTCCTCCTCTTCTCTATGTGCTTCGCCTTCTCCTCTTCTTCTCTCCTTCTCTTCGCAACTTTTCTCTTCTCACTCTCTCTTACGTTACTTTTTCTTTCTTTTTCCCCACTTGAGTGAATTGCAACTAAACTCCCTAGACCCCAAAGAGTCGACTCCTATGCCAAAGAAATGGGCCACGGGCCTAATTGTGGATCACGGGCCCTTGCTCGCACCACTTAAATAGTGACAACACCTCCTAATAAAATAAAATAAAATAAAATAATTAAATTCGAATTATTTAATTAAATTAAATAAATATTGTAAGCCTTAAATAACTTAATTAAATAAATAATTAAATTATTTTGGGGCGTTACAACAGAAGCATTTGCCAACGGGCAATTCTACCTGTGAGCGCAGGTTTTTCAAAGATGTACTTGATTGGGTCCATTTTGGACACCAACCAGGTAGTGTGACTCAGCATATATTGTCTTAGTCGATGCGCAGCCCAGGCTAGAGCGCAACAAGTCTTCTCCAATGATGAATACCTTGCCTCACAGTCTGTGAACTTCTTGCTTATATAGTAGATCGCGTGTTCTTTCTTTCCTGACTCATCGTGTTGCCCCAGCACACAGCCCATAGAGTTGTCTAGCACCGTGAGGTATAGGATGAGGGGCCTGCCAGACACAGGTGGCATTAGGACGGGTGGATTTTGAAGATACGCCTTGATTTTCTCAAATGCTTCTTGACATTTATCATTCCACTTCATCTCTTGGTTTTTGCACAGCAGTTTGAAAATTGGCTCGCAAGTTGCAGTCAACTGGAAGATGAATCGAGAGATGTAATTTAGCCTTCCCAGGAAACCACGAACTTCTTTCTCTGTTTTAGGTGCTGGCATCTCCAGGATTGCTCGTACTTTGTCCGGGTCTACCTCAATTCCCTTCTGGCTAACAATGAAACCTAACAGCTTCCCTGACCTAACCCCAAAGGTGCACTTAGCGGGGTTCAGCCTGAGTTTGTACTTTCTGAGACGCTCGAACAACTTCTGCAGGTTAACCACGTGCTCTTCATCAGTCTTTGATTTGGCAATCATGTCATCTACATAAACTTCGATCTCCTTATGCATCATGTCATGGAATAGGGTTACCATCGCTCTTTGGTAGGTCGCCCCGGCATTCTTCAACCCGAAAGGCATGACTTTGTAACAGAAAGTTCCCCAAAGGGTTATGAAGGAGAACATCGAATGTTGAGCAGTACTGTCCACCAAAACGTCAATATGGGGTAATCGAACAGGAGTTGAATCAACTTTTTGCGCTCTTTATCCTCCATTGCGGTATCAACCTTGATCTCTTTTCTGTCTTCCTTAGTACCCAAATTGACCATTTCTGTAGACTCCTCATGGGGTTCGATGACCTTTTCTTCTTGTTCTACCATTCTCCTGATTTCCGGAGTATCCCAGTCATTCTCAACATCTTCCTCGGCTTGATTAACCGGGTAATCAAAATCACAGTATGAGTTATGGGCATTGTTATTTTCAGAGTTTATTTTTGATCTGCATTAGAATGGAGCGGCGAATAAAAACAAAGAAAAAGCAACACAGATAAAAGATGAAGACCAAAATTTTATTGAAAATTCAAAATAACACTTTATTGATTGATGATTCTTGACGAAAACATGTGTGCCCGAATGAAATATCCCAAGGCCTTGGGCAGAGCCGAGGGATCTGCATTACAACGATAATTACTTTAAATTGAAAAATACGGGGAAATCCATGATCTCCCAGTTTTGCAGCTTCTCTCCAGCCGCACAGCAGCGCACCAGACCTACAGCACGACCACTTGAGCTTGATCCTTCTTCAACCACATTAACCTGGTCAGGGTTCAGCATACCAGCACTCTGGAAGTCGTTCTTAAGATTAGCGATGACCATTCTCCCCTGATTGGGTGCCTTTCCTCTGAGTTTGGCCAGCCATTTCTCCCTCCTGTCAGATGTCAGCCTCTCCCGATCAGCAAGACTTGGGATGTACCCAACACCGAACCTTTCAATATTGCCCCTCAACTGGACAGGCATTACAATTCCTTGAGCAGCTTTTCCTAAGCCCTTACCAACCTGATACCCATGTCCCAGCATCACCTTTGCAACCATCATGTCAGCCCTGGACCACTTAGGCTTCCATCGAGGCTCCCCTTCGACGAAGACAGCGTTTGAAATCTCCAATCCTTGGAAAGCAGTCTCAAAGGACTCTTCTGCTGCTTCCACATAATATTCAGGTGGTGATCGATTTATCAATGTTTCTTCCTCTCCGGAGATCACTATCAGCTTTCCCCTAGCCACAAACTTGAGTTTCTGATGAAGCGAGGATGGCACTGCCCCAGCCGCATGTATCCAAGGACGTCCCAGCAGGCAACTGTAGGATGAATTGATGTCCATCACTTGAAAAACGACATAAAATACTTCAGGGCCTACCTGCAGCGGCATTTCTACTTCTCCAAAAACTTCCTTTACCGACCCATCGAATGCTCTGACCAAGGTGGAGCTCGGTTTTAGATATGAACAGTCTACATCCAGCTTATCCATTGTAGACTTAGGCAGCACATTCAAGGATGAACCGTTATCAATAAGCACCCTGGCAAGTATATGGTCCCCACACTTGACTGAGATATGAAGAGCTTGATTATGATTCTTTCCTGCCGGAGGCAGCTCAGTGTCTGAGAAGGTCAAGTAATTAGAGGCTACAATGCTGCCAACAATACCATCAAGCTGGTTTACTATAATGTCATGGGAGACGTGAGCTTCATTCAGGACCTTTAGCAGTGCAGCACGATGCGCCTCTGAACTAAGCAGCAAAGAGAGCATTGAGATCTTGGATGGAGTTTGATTCAGCTGGTCTACCACCCGATATTCACTCTGTCTCATTACTCTCAGGAATTCTTGAGCTTCTTTGTCCGACACATCCCTGACTTCTACAGCCTCCTTGTCTTTTCCCTTACGGGCCCTTTCTTCATTTCCCTTGGATTGCTCTCTTCTAAGGTTTTCAGGAGTATACAACCTTCCACTCCTTGTGATACAACTACCTCCGGCAATGTTTGTTATATCCAGAGTGCCTTTAGGGACCTCCGCTTGCATTTGCAAATTGCAGCTCCATGGAGTCATCCTAGTCTCCCCACTAGGGGTAGCAGCAGGTACTGGAATGACAACAGTCGAGGGTCTCGTCACAGCTAGGCTGGAATTCAGATTGCAGGGGATTTCAATTGGTCTCCTGAAGCCTCCATTGCCTGATTGCAAGGTAAACACACCTTCTTCTTTCTCCTGGATTCCCACTTGGACCAGGTGTCTGTCTAAGAGATCTTGGAGAATTGGTTTAAAGCTTTCACATGCCCCGATGCAGCGAGGATTATCACAGGCGTCTTTCCTAGCACACCCTTCTTTGATGACACCAAAACGGCATAATTCAGTATGGATAAAATTCAAAGGCATCTGAATGCAATCAACTTTTCTAACCAAACACTGACCCCCCTGATGGTCAACGGCATTAATAGCAGATCCTCCATGCCCTGGCAACGGATTGGTGGCTACATTGGGTTGTTGAAATGATATGCTTTTCGTATCAAGTAATTCTTGCACCACATATTTGAATGCTTTGCAATCCTCCACCACATGACCTACTGCCCCAGAATGAAAGGCGCAGGTGGCATTTGTGTTGTACCCTCTGGGATAGGGAGGCTGATATGGTTTCATTTGACGAGTACTGATTATTTTGTTGGTGATGAGATAATTAAACAAGTCCGTGTAGGACATGGGAATGGGATCAAAGACAACAGGCTTCCTTTCATTATAGTTCCGGTACTGATAATTTGATTGAAAAGGCTGTGCCAGTGGTACCTGAGGAGGAACCGAAATAGCTTGCGGTGGATTGCTGTGCGACGGACCACTGGCTCCGATGACTGCATTAGTTTCACCTTCTTTCTTCTTATGAGACCCAAAAAATGGCTTTTTTTGACTGGCAGGAGGTGTCGGACCATGAGCTATTCTTCCGCTGCGCATACCATTCTCTACTCTTTCCCCTGTGACTACCATCTCGGAGAAGTTTGAGGCTACGCTGCCAACCAACCTATCATAATACACCGCAGGAAGGGTTTCCATAAACATGTGGACCATTTCTTTGTCCAGCAGAGGGGGTCTTACTTGAGCCGCAAGGTTCCGCCATCTCTGAGCATACTCTTTGAATGACTCGTTATCCCTCTTAGACATGCATTGTAGCTGAGTTCTATCTGGAGCCAAATCATTGTTATACTGGTATTGACGCATGAAAGCATCCGCCATGTCTTTCCAGCAACGGATATTAGTTGGCTCTAATTGCATGTACCAGTCAAGGGGAGCTCCAGCTAAACTTTCTTGGAAGCAATGCATCATTAAATTATCATCACGGGCATAGGCAGTCATCTTTCGGCAGTACATTGTGACATGGCTGACTGGGCAAGTTGTCCCCCTGTATTTGTCAAAAGTTGGTGCTTTGAACTTGGGCGGCAGGACTAGATCAGGAACCAAGCACAACTCATGGGCATTCCTGGCTCGGGAACCTGCCCCTTCAACAGCTCTTAACCTTTCTTCCAGCATCTGATATTGACTTCTAGCTTCGGCAGGGTAATTCTGTGGGAAACCGCCGGCACCATAGTGAGGGTTATTCATCGACGCCACGACCGGGGTCATGTGTCGGTGAGCAATATTCTGAGGGACTGGGCCCTGTACGTGTGGATGAACCATTATTGGTGAATTGAAACCCGCCGGAGTTCCTGGAGTAATCACGGGAATTGGGATCTGAATCTGGGCTTGATGCGTCCCTGTTCCAACTTCATTCACGGTGGTATTAGGCTGAGCGTGCCCCGTGGTTCCCGAAAGATCTCTTCCAGGGTTTGCATCAGCAGCAGGAGGCGTATAGCCCAGTGGGAGACCATAGGGAGGCCATTGCGCAGCTTGAAGGGTTTGAGAGATCCCAGACCCAGGAAGGGGAGGAGGATTGTTCGTCCCAGCGACAGCAGCTTCAGTTGTGCCAACATCTCTTAAGGCACTTAGCACTCTTATGACCTCCGCCATTTGAGCCTTTAGGACTTCCATCTCAGCTTGAATGACTTGATTCCCCTGATTCTGACCATGCTGACCCTGATCATTAGGATCCGGACCTCCTGGGATTCCGTCATCCTGATGTGGCTGCGGATCGTTCTGATCAAGATTGGCTTGATTGTTTTCCATGCTTCTTGCTTGCAGACGCGTCCAATAGCGATGATTAACCAGCTTGCCTAATTTTCTGTTGACGGAACACGCTGATGAACACAAGAACGAATAAATGAATGCAATGCGAATGAATGCGTGTTTAGTTTGTCTTGCCGAGAATCGCAGTGTATTATGTCTTGTCATAGATACGCAGGTAAATCTTTGATTGTTTTTATTATATCATTTTCTTTGGATCCTACTGAAATTGGAATCTGGAAGCGAAACGGGTGTATTTAAACAAAATGCTTCAAAATCTGAATCAAGAGTACGACATTCTGATACAATGATTGAAAAAGGAAAGGTACAATAAGACAAAATGGAAAATTACAATAAAGAAACTCAAATACAAAGAGCTTTGACGTTTCCACTCTTTTCCTTTTGTTGTTGGTAGAGGTACTTCCGGCTTTTCCTTTGGCTTCCTCAACTAGGGCTCTGCAGTACTCCACAAATTTGTACACCTCAAGCGGGGTATTGAGGGGATACATCTCAGTTTCAGCTTTTCTTAATTTCTTGGGCACATCCGCAAGAGCCCGGTTGACCAACTCTGATAGCTTGGAGAACCTATCCTTCCAGTGTTGAACTTCATCCCTCAGCTCAATGATGACTGCCTGCTCTTCAATCCTACCGAGCAGCTCAACATAGCGATGTTCCCAATACTGACTTTCATCCCTCACTTGCAGGTATGCATTGCTGATGTGACAAAGGCGCTTCTTCAACTCATCAGAATCCTCTTGCTCTGCTTTTAGGGCCCGCTGATATTCTCTGAGGATGTTCTCGAATGAGTCTCTTTCTTGCACAACACTGTCTAACTTACTCTCCCATTCAGCTTGTAACACGCGGGATTCTCTTTTTGACTTGGCAAGCAAGCTTTTCGCAGCTCTCTCTTCCATTTTTGCTTCATCCCACAATTCTTTCCACTGATTGGCTTCTTCCAGGGCCTTCTTCTCTTTCAAGCTTCGCCTCTTGATTTCCTCCTTGGCTCCTTGCAGATACCTTTGAACTTCTAACTTGCTCTCCTCTTCCCCTTTTAGTTTTTGACTGAACTTTTCAATGGTAGCAGACTTCAGGGCATTTTCTTCTTTCAACCTTTTGTTCTTCAGAGCCATCTTCTCTATCTCAGCTTGCAAAGATTTCTTCTCTTCCTCTGCCTTCATCAGAGCCAACTTAACCTCGCCTAATTCTTCGACAACAGGGACACTGACGTCTACTACTTCCCTCTCGACTTGCAACTCTTTTTGGTAGGGCAGTTGAACATTCTGGATTCTTTTTCCGAGCCACTGAGCGAAGGTGATACCACTAGTCCTTTGAGCAAGCTCTACTTTTCCCATGCGAACCACCGTACTCCAGGCTTGCAAGACCTTTCTGAGCAAACTGTCATCTTTTGGTCCTCCTTCAAAGATGTAAAGCGGGAATATCATCTCTTCAGTAGGCGAATTCCTCATCGGATACCCCAATTGCCTCAGAGTCAGGGACGGGTTGTAGTTGATGCATCCCTTAGTGCCCATCAGCGGGACATTTTGAAAACCACCACAGCGGAAGACTACCTTAGGCCTATCTTCCCAGCAAGATGAGAGATACCAACGGATCGAGTGCTCATCTAGACCCCCTAAAATTTGGATCCACTCTTGAATACTCATAGCTTTCACCTCACAAGTTATAGCATAGTCAATCAACTTTTCCACTCGTATTGGATTGGTGAAAGCATGAATAAGGAGCCAAGCATACAACAGGTGAGAAGAGCAAGAGATTTTCTTCCTTCTCAAGTCACAATGATGAGTGAAAGCAGAATAAGTGTCAGCAAGGATGGCGGGAATTGGATTAATGGGGCTCCTCCCATTCTGAAAAGCTAGGAAAATACCAATAACGGTCACATCCACATACATCTCAATCTGCGGAAAGAGAACAACCCCAAAAATTGCTAAGGCCAAAACTCGCTTGAAGACAACCCAATTTTTACTTCTAGCATAGGCTCCCGTTAAACCTTCAAGGTAGCTCTGCGGGAAACCTATCACATTGTTTCTCTTCTGCTTTTGGAGCTTCAGATCTTCTACACTCACTTGCAATAATGCAGCGAACCCTTCATCTGTGTAGTACTGCCCTTGATACCGGTAGGGGACAGCTTCTGTCTGAGTGAAACCCAAAATCTGCTGATATTCCTCCAATGTGGGGGCCATTTGAAAATTTTTGAAAAGAAAGCACCTGATTTCTGGGTCATAGAATCTACTCAAAGCCACAATAGCCTCAGTCTGCACCTCTAGCAACAACAACTTCCGGAGGTTCCCATAAGCATTGTCAAACGATCCCCTTTCAATAGGTCCCATCAGGTCAACACATTTTTTCAGACTAGTCACATCTACCTTGTTTACAGCGGGGTACCTTGGAGTATACACCGTTTCCCTTCTAGATCCCATGTCGTATCTATGACAAAAATTTCTCATTACTTGGGATTCTTGGCAAGCAAACCATGATGAAATGCAAAGACGCATGCGAAAACTATTGAAAATGTATGTTTTATGCAAAGGATGTGTGTAAATGATGATGATGTTCTATGTCTATGTGACTCAGAGACCAGTCCTTATTGGCAGTGATTCAAGTTTTTTTTTCTTTTTTTTTTTTGAAAAATGTGGGCCGTACGTGGTTTCATATGGACCAAGTAAGAGAAAGGCTACAACGGCAACTCGTTCTCTCTTTTTTTGAAAAGAGTGGGCCATATGTCACTTCGTACGGACCGGCAGAAGAAAGGCTACAACGGCAGCTCTTTCTCTACTTTTTATTTGAAAAGCCTCCTACTCTTTTTTGAAAACATGTCTATATTACCATGCAACACACAATTTGGTATGCCCCTTGTGTCCTACGAAGGTAGGGACCTAAGTTCTAGGACAACTCAAATGTTCCTCCCATGCGGGTTCTAGTCACTTCCTCACCAGGCTACCAGAGCTGATTCTCTTTCACAATAGCACCCACAACGATGGAACGCCATCTGGTGTGAGGCATCATGAAAGAGCGTACTCTGGCTGAAACTTTTGTGAGAGTCAGAAGGACAACAGTCCAATTTCCAGTCACTACTCGTTTCCACTCTCCTAAGTTTTGTCAGACCTTGGGTTTTAGGCCCCTCTCGAAGCACAATAAGCATAAGGTGTGAGTGTGTGTAGCGAGGACATACCGCCTAAAACTACCCACATATATCCCCACCTGCGAAGGAAAACCCAGAATAGTCCAAACAATAGCAAGCGATAACATGTTGTCTACACTAGGGTTCAATATCAAATAAACTAGCCTAGGGTTTCAACAACAATCAAGTGCTTTGCTTACCTCAAGAAAGGGGGCCAAGAAGAGGGGAACATAACAAGATGGGGGGAAAAGCATGAGGGTACTAAGCACATAAGCAAAGACGAGGAAAAATAGACATGAAAGGAGAGAAAATAAATGCACATGCGCAACATGACAAGAAGAGCAAACCGAAAAGGGATAGAAGCAAACAAAGTATCCAAATCACATCGATAGCACACTAAACCACACATTTAATTAATTAGGCTTGACCCTCTTTCTTTTTTAAAAAAGGTTTTTTTTTTTTTTTTAAAAAGAAAAAAAAAATTGTCCCCAGTGAAGTCGCCAGCTGTTGCGCCCGAAAAAGTCCCCGAGGGAATCTTTCTTCGTTTACAACTTTTTAAAAAAATCAATGAAGTCGCCACCAATATTTTTTTTTATAAGGAAAATATTGAAGAAAACCTTTTTGGAAAGCGGATGGCCTTTTAGAAACTGGAAAATTTGGGTTCGGGGGTCGGTTAGGCATGGGGAAGGTATTAGCACCCCACATCTCCTTTCTATCGAAAGGGAACCTTTAATTAAACGTGTGGTTTTAAGTGTTGATTTGGAAAATACTTAAATTTGCCCCTTTTTCGAAGAGAGAATGAAAAGACTTAATGAAAATTTTTATTTTTGGCGAGAAAGGAGGAAAAAGGGTTTTTGGAAAGAAGTGCTTGACGGGACATGGCCCGCTCCTACGTATCTCCCGGTGCGATGGAGAATTCAAAGCTACGTAGTTCTTGTTTGTCCTGAAAAAGGTTTTTGTTTTTTAATCTTTTTGGAGTTTTTCGCAAAGGGGTTGAGCGTTCGCAGTGACCAAACAACAACGGTTTAGAGTGGTCGCACTACTAACTCTTATGAAAACGAATTATCATCAACGATCAAACGGCAACGGCGCGAGTGGTGATTAATGATGATCGGTTTTTATTTGGGAGCATTGAAAAGGTTTTCGCAATTGAAGGAGAGCGTTTGTGAGGAGCAAACAACAACGGTTTAGAGTGGCCACACTACTAGCTCCCACGGGAATGAAATCATCACCCACAATCAAACGGCAACGGCGCGAGTGATCATTAGCGATGATTAGTTTTGATTTCGACGTTTGAAAATATTTGTTTTTGAAAAGTGTCTTCGTGGGTTTTAATTGGAGAGAACGTCGTGATGAAAGGAATTTGCAATTGGATTGATTTTTGTTCGGGGAAACATTTATCCATCATTGGGAAAAAAGATTTGTGAAAAGAAAAGAAAAAAAAAATAAGTTTATTTATGGGAAAAGAAATAAAATTTAAAAAGAAAGACAGGGGGTGAAATAGTAAGATGGGGGGTGCAAATAAAAGGAGGGCTGTATTATTAAAGGGGGTGCAGATAGTGAGCCCAGCTTGTTTTTGTAAGCTGGGCTGCGTTTTTATTTTCTGATGGGCTTAGGGGGGAGGCGTGCGAAATTAACCGTGGGGGTGCAAATAACAATCTGAAAAAATAAAAAATGTGAAAGTACGAAATTGCCCTTGCCTTTTTACTATAAAAGGAAAAATCTCAAAATGGTAACCCTAATTTCTTCTCCACTTCCACGGCGCCCCCCCTTTCCAAAATTGACCAAAACCTAAAATTCTTTCTTCTCTCTCTCTCCTTGCTACGAATCCGTAGCCTCCTCTCCCAGATCAATCATATCCGGTTCTCTCCTCTCCCTCAACCCTCCTCTCGCTCTCTGCCTCCTCACTGTCGCTAATGGCGAAAATAGGGAGAGGGCCGTGGTGTTGTTGTTTGCGGCGGCGTTGTGGTTTTGACGGTGGTGTGGTGGTGGCTCGCGATGTTGGCTTCGTGGTGGCGCTGTGGTGGTTTCGTGGGTGGTGCTGTGGTGGTTTCGTGGGTGGAGGAGTTGGTCGCGAGGAGGAGGGTCGTTGGGTGGCGTGAGGCGGTGCGAAGCGGTGGTGGTTGGGTGG
Organism: Astragalus membranaceus; assembly: GCA_039519185.1. Taxonomy (NCBI): domain Eukaryota; kingdom Viridiplantae; phylum Streptophyta; class Magnoliopsida; order Fabales; family Fabaceae; genus Astragalus; species Astragalus membranaceus. The sequence continues at coordinate 197,744,782 of CM076846.1, read as the reverse complement.
CAGTGACGAGAGAGAAGGGGAGACCGAGAGAGGTAGGGCGCTGTCGTTTTGGGGGAGGTTGCTGGCGACGGCGACGGTGCGATGGCGACGGTGCGACGGCGAAGGGGTATTCGGTGGTTATTGGGGTGGTGCGATGGTGGCGTATGGCGAAGGTTTGGCCGTGAGGGGGGTTGCGGTGGTGAGGGTTTCGGTTCTGTGGGTGGTTCACCAGAGCGCTCGCCGGAGAAGACGACCGGAGCTCCGGCGAAGGTGACCTCTGTCCTTTTTCTCTTTTTTTTTTGATTTTTTGGTCTGTTGCTTACTGGTTCCTCTTTTCTCTTATTTCATCTTGTCTCTTTTTCTTTTACAGTTTTCGTTTTTTTTTTAGCCTCTTCTCTCATTCTTTCAACTGTTCTACAGAGAAAAAAAAGCATTCCCAAAACCTTTTGCTTCTAAGGCCTCCTCACTGTTCCTCTCCTCTCATGCTAAAAAGAAAACTTTGTTGAAGCATAATACTGACCGAGATTTAACATAGATGCATCAGTGAATGATTTGTTTTGAAAACTATACCATATATCGCATACATAGCATGAACAGATAACCTGGGAATGGGTACACGAAAATGACTATAGAAATTTAGGAACTAACCTGGTTCCAAATAAACAGCTTCTCTTTTTTTGAACTGAAACTCTTTGTGCTCTTCTAAAAACCGATTTTCTCCCTATTTTGCCCGTATCTCTGTCTGTGTGTTTTGTATCTTTGGGTCACTGTTTGTGTGTATTTTTGTATTTCAGTGACTCCCTCCCCCTCTTTCTGTGTTGTATAGTATGGTATTTATAGTCAAGATTGTATGAACAGATGCACTGATGGGTCAATTACATTTTAAAAGAGATGGTTTTGCATCTTTCCAAAATATCACGTTTTGATGCTTAAAGCATTTCTTCAGAAAAAACTTTCTCCCCAAGCTCTGTTGCATCACAAAAATAGCCTTGTTTGACTATTATCTGTTTGCCTAATTTCTTCCCTTTGTGTATGTGTGCAGAGAAAAAAATTTACAAGGGAAAAAGAGACCCTCTATTTAGAGCTTTGGAGCCTAAACGTACTGCTGCTACATATTTGGCTGCTTCCTCTTGTCTTGCTTGCTGCTGTTGACTGAGGCTATTCATGAAGCAGAGAAACTGGACAGCAACTCAACAATCAACAATAAGCAGCAGCAGCGCAACAGCTGCTCTCTCTTTTGTCTTTATTTTAAAATTTTGTACATTTTGCTTTTAATCTTTTTGTCTACATATGTAACAAAAGTTGACTTATGTATTTGTACCAAATTAAAAGAAAAACTGTTTATAAAAATAAAAAGTAATTTGAAATCTGATTTTTTGTATAAAAATAATGATTGATAAACTAATAAAAATACATGGATAACAATAACCGGTAACGAAACGAATACGCGTAAACGATGAGACGCCAACGCGCATGCGCAACGAGTATCGCGACGCTCACACTACTAAAAACGATACATGCAACAAACGAGAATAAAAATTGTACGAGATACATATTTTTGTGCTCTTTTGAAAACAAGAAAAATACCCGTTAAAATTGGGTATTCACAAAAATACAATTTTTCAATTAGGCGGACAAAATTGGGGTATTACAAAGACACTATGACAGGACAACTTGGCCGGACAGACCGAGCTGCTCTGATACCACTAATGTAACACCCCATTTTCTACCCAGTATTTTAAATAAAAATTATCAGAGTTAAAAAAAATTATTTTTCAACTAATCCAAACGGGATGCTACACTTCTTCAAACAAACATCAACAACATAATAAAATTTCTTTTATAAATCAAAGAAAGCACGCAACACGTAACAATGGAATGGGGTTCCCAAAAACGTATTATTCAGTCCACATGACAGGAAAAATCTCAATAAGTGGTGACAGGAAAAATCTCAATAAGTGGTAACCCCAATATATAGAGTTAGGCTTCGGAATAAAAATAAATCTCATGACACATAACGCAGCCTCAACATAAAAATCTCAATAAAAATGTTTAACAACTCGAATAAACAAACAAAGGAAAACTAGCGCCCATCCCCTGAGTGTTACGTATCAGAGCACTATACCGACGCAGGAATGAAGGAAGACAAGCCTTCACTCATGGTTACCTGTAGTAATAAACAACGAAGGGGTGAGTCTAAACCGCATAATAAGGCTTATAATAAGCAATATGCTAGAATATAGAATTACATCCATCACAGTAACATTTTCATATTGTTAATTATATATATATATTTATATATGTGTAGCAACTTCCATAGCATATATATTTATCAACATCCACAATATAAATATAAAGCTACTCACAGTTTATATACATGTATGGTCACGCAGTCATATCACACACCAACAAAGTTATTAATGATGAGCATGCATGTATGATGTGCAGAATGCATGTGGTACCATTATCACTTCTCATTAGCCAATTGGGCACGTCGCGACCGCAGCCGAAAAATAACGTCAAGACCGCAGCCTAAAAATGCATCGTCAAGACCGCAGCCTAATTTATGCATGTGACTCCATGAACCATCAACAGGCATAATTTTCACAACCACAAGTCACACACAATCATCATTATAATTTACAACGTCAAGACCGCAGCCTAAAATCATCACCAACATTTTTGGTCCGTAGACCCACCGTCACTTTACCACATCATTGGCAACATACAAGTGTCCAGAAACTTTCAGCCAAATTAATTATTTTCCACATCACAGTAGCACATAAAGATAGAGGACTGAACGAGCTTCGAGACGCACTTTGAAGCACTTAAAACGGACACCCGAGTCAAAAGATACGTCAAAAACAAATTTGGGACAAAACTGAGACACGTGCTGAAAATGGCTCCCCAGGCGCTGGGCGCCTAGCAGGGAACAACAGCACACAAAAACTGGCGCAGGGGGATCCTGGCGCCCACAGAAAACTGGCGCAGGGCGCCTAGCGCCTAGACACAGAATTGGCGCAGGGAACACCAAAAACTGGCGCAGGGGGATCCTGGCGCCCATAGAAAACTGGCGCAGGGCGCCTAGCGCCCAGACACAAACTGGCGCAGGGCGCCTGGCGCCTAGACACAGAAACTGGCGCAGGGCGCCTGGCGCCTAGACACAGAAACTGGCGCAGGGCGCCTGGCGCCCAGACACAGAATTGGCAACACAGCGCAGGATTTGGCGCCCAGTGACAGGGCACCCATCAAAATGTCACAACAGTACCCAAAATGCTCAGGAGCAAGGTCCAACCTACAACATATGATATAACAACCAGTTCTGGGCGCTTGGGGCACCAGAACCAGTGACACAGACAATGGAACATGTACATGGGCGCCTAGGGCGCCTTCCCAAACATCACTGGAACAACATGGAGCCTTACTGGAACAACTTAGTATAATTAGGCAAGGTATTTCGCACTAAGACAGAAACTGAAACATCAAGCGAAACACAATTGGCTTGGCGCCTAGGCACAGGGACCCAAAAACTGCAACAGAACACAATGCAGGCAACATGGCTCCCGGGGGAGGGGATCTCAGTGACTTTTCAGAGCATACAGCCTAGCAACCAAAATTCGACCCCAAAGACATCCCAATAACATGACTACTCAGAAACACGACTTGGAAACGCAACACGGGCAGCCCAAATTAGGCGCCCTTGGCGCCCAGGCACAGGGAACCAGCGCCCCTGGCGCCCAGGACAGCAACACTGAACAGGTGCAGGCGCCCATGGCGCCCAGACACCAGCAACAATGCATGGAATTGACAACAACAATGGCGCCTAAGGCGCCTAGGGTCCTTCCAACTCAAATTTCTTCCAAATTTCATATGCTCAATCATTCAATAATTATTTCTAACACCTCAAATTCACTCTCATATCTTCGAATACACATTTTATCAATTATTTGGCATACACTATGATTTTCACATACATCTCATAACTCATACAATTTTCAATATAACACGTAGAGACAATCAATCTTTACACAATCAATCATATATCAATTTCAACAATAGAATTATGAGACAAATGGTATAAACCCTAAACCCTCACATATAACCCATTCTAAACCCTATTATAAGGTAAGACCCACCCTTACCTTGATATTACCGAAGACGAGATACTTCCCACGGAGTCACCAACAAAACCACAGCAACAGCTCTTCTTTTCCTCTTCTCTTTGTGCGATCTCCTTCTTCTCTTTTTCTTTCTCTCTTCGCGACCTCTCTTCTCTCTTCTCCTTTCTTTTCTTTTTTTACGTTTTCTTTTTCTTCTCTTGCACAAGTGATGCGAATTGCATCATGCCCCAAGCGCCTAGGGGCCTTAGCTAACGGGCTTGGGCTTCTTGGGCCAAATTTGCCATCCCGACATTATTAATACCACTCCCTTCAATTATAAAAATAAAATAACATATTAATAATTTTAATATATTAATAAATATGCAACACTTAAATAATTTAATCAAATAATTAATTAAATTATTTTGGGTGTTACAAGGAGATCAAAGAATACTTTCCAGATGAGCAGCTATTGACAATAACTGCTGAATCATCAACCGCTGTAGCGGCCAGTGTAAAAACACTAGACGCTGTAGCGCCTGAACCCGCAACACCTTGGTATGCTGACATAGTGAATTTTTTTGTTAGCAAGGTGGCACCTACTGAGATGACTTATCAGCAAAGGAGAAGGTTCTTCCACACAATGAAACAATATTATTGGGATGAACCTTTTCTATACAAGAAGTGTCAAGACCAGTTAATGAGGAGATGCCTAGCAGAGGAAGAACAAATTCAAGTGCTACAGCACTGCCATTCTGCACCATGTGGTGGGCATTTTGGTGGTATTAGAACTGCTGCAAAGGTATTGCAATCTGGCTACTTTTGGCCTTCACTTTTCAAAGATGCGCAAGACTTTGTAAAAAAATGTGATAGGTGCCAAAGAACAGGGAACATTTCAAACAAACATGAAATGCCTTTAACAAACATTCTAGAGGTTGAACTCTTTGATGTTTGGGGAATGAATTTCATGGGACCTTTTCTCCCTTCTCATGGAAACCTATACATTTTAGTAGCTGTAGAATATGTTTCAAAATGGGTAGAAGCTGTTGCTCTACCCAACAATGATGCAAGGTCTGTGAGCAAATTTTTATTGAAAAACATTTTCACTTGTTTTGGATCTCCTAGAGCCATCATAAGTGATGAGGGATCTCATTTTTGTAATAAATTAATTGAGACCCTATTGGCTAAATATGGAGTCAAACATAAAATAGCAACTGCTTATCATCCACAAACTAGTGGTCAAACTGAATTGTCAAACAGAGAGATAAAAAGAATGTTGGAAAAGATGGTAGGGCCTTCAAGGAAAGAATGGTCAATACATCTAGATGATCCTTTATGGGCCTACAGAACAGCTTATAAAACACCTTTAGGGATGTCTCCCTATAGGTTGGTTTATGGGAAGTCCTGTCACCTACCAATTGAACTTCAGCACAAGGCCCATTGGGCTCTAAAAAAACTCAATTTTGACTACAAGAAAGCAGGAGATGCTAGATTGCTGCAACTAAATGAATTTGAAGAATTTAGGCATTTTGCCTATGAGAATGCAGCAATTTATAAAGAAAAAACCAAAATGTGGCATGATCAAAAATTGATAAAAAGAGATCTCACTGAAGGAGAACAGGTATTGCTTTACAACTCCAGGTTAAGATTGTTTCCTGGAAAGTTAAAATCTAGGTGGTCAGGCCCTTTTCAATTGATAAAAATATACAGCCATGGAGCTGTGGACCTCTATGATACAGAAACCAATACCACCTTCAAAGTGAATGGCCAAAGGGTTAAACAATATTTTGGTGAAAATGTGGTGAGAGATAAAACCACAATTGAGCTTAAAGATCTCTAAATTGAAAGAGAAAGTCTGGCTGCAGACTTTTAAAGCAAGCGCTCTTGTGAGGCACCCCAAGGATTTTAATAAATTTTCTATTTGTATGTTTATTCTCTATGCAGGAAATTAAGATAAACGCTGTAGCGATTGCTTATTACAAGAACGCTGTAGCGGTGGTGTTAAATCAAGGCTGGGTGTGGTCAAACAAAAAATAAAAAAATCTTGCTCAGGGTGAGCTGACACTGTACCCTCATCCCTAGCCTGAGCTGCACGTGCACCTACTCACCTGCACTTGTCCAATCAACAGTTTCTTTTTCTCTCTCCCACTTCACTCACAAACCGTCACTTTAATATCCACAACTCCCCACGCTACCATTTTCTCTTTCTTTCTCTTTCCTTGCTCTCTGAAACTCCTCTCAACCGTTACCACTCACCACTCATAACCTCCATTCCTTCTTCTTCCTTCGTCCCAACGCACACCAACATTTCCCAAACAAACCAGAAACAAATACGCAAGCTCTTAACCAACCATGACCAAAAAGCAAGCTGCCCTAAAACGATCTGGCAAGGAAGCTACTAGGAAACCAGAACCCTTCAACCCTGTCAAAACCACCATGGCCAAGGCAACTCCAGATCCTCAGAGGTTTTGGAAGATGGACTTCATAGTTGAAAGGGGATTCAAGACAGAAAGCGCTCCTGAAGCTTTCTCAACCGCTGTCACAGCGCTGGGATGGGAGAACTTCATTAAGCATAGAAAGGACTACATGACGTCTTTGGTAAGGGAGTTCTACTCTGGTATTGAAGAGCCTAAGGAAGGAAAGCCTCAAACACATTCACTGGTAAGAGGTGAAACTGTAAACTTCAACTTCAGAACAATCAATGATATTTTCCATCTAGGCTATCATGGAAAGGCATTGGAAATAAAAGTTCTGAACTGGGGAGATGAAGAGATGGAGGCTGTTAGAAGAAGGATTTGTGTGGAAGGAGCAACATGGGATAAATTTGGGGCTGGATACAAAATTAAAAAAGCCTATTTGTGTGAGGAAGCAAATCTGTGGTGTAGTTTCATCAAACACTCCCTGCTGCCTACATCTCACACAACATTTGTGGAAAAGGAAAGACTCATCGTTATTGATGCAATAATGACTGGAGAAAAGATAGACGTGGGTAGATTGATAGCAAGGGAGATAGAGAAGTGCAGAGTTAAAAAGGGAGGTAATTTGTATTTTCCTTGTTTAATTACTGAGCTGTGTTTGGAAGCTGATGTAGAGGTTGAAATGAAAGAAGAAAGAAGATCCCCTCTTGGGGCATTTCCTTGCATTTTTAAAGTCAAGCAGAAACCTGCCGCTGCAGCGTCTTCTGACTCTGTAGCGCTACAGCGCTTAGAGCTGAAGCAGCAGGTTCTCTGCAAATTTGTGAAAGAAAAATTTGACTGGGAAAAAGCAATGTATGCCTAGATATCCAAAGGAAAAACATCCATTTCCCCTCCTCAATTCCCTGATTGGCTACTGGAGGAAGAGCCAGTTGAAAAACAAGAGAAAAAGGGAGTTAGGACAGAAAAGAAAAAAGCTGTGATTAGCCCAGCAAAGAAAGCAAAGCCTAGCCCAGCAAAGAAAGTACAAAAAGCTGTGGTAGAGGAGGAAAGTTTGGATTCTGATGACATTGAAAACATAAGTGAGGAAGATGAAGAAGAAACCATTGCAGTCATGAAAGAGATGGAGAAGCAGGACGATGAGGAATCATCAGAAGAGGAGAGTGATACTGAAGAAGAATCTGAGAGTGAAGAAGATGAGCAAGCAGAAGAAATACAGTGTGATCCAACCCCAAGCCCAAAGAAACCAAAAACCCCCCCTGCCAAATCATCCAATCCACCATCAACCCCCACCTCCATCCCTGAACCAGCCAAACTAATGTAACGCCCAAATATTTAATTAAATTATTTAATTAAATATTTAGGTATTCAATTATTTATTTTATTTATTTTAATAGATGTAATTGAATTTAGAAAAATAAAATATATTGAAGTGTGGTGTTGAAGCAGGAGGTAGTGTTGCGAATTAAGCTGGGCTAAGCTGAGGGAAAAGCCCGTGATCCAGGCCCGCTAACCTAGGCGCATATTTAAGCCTAAAAATTAGAGTTTGGCTCATTTGTGTAAAAGAAAGAAAATTTCCAAGAGGAGAGAAAGAGAGAAGAAGGGTACGGCGCGATTTTCAAGAGAGGAGGAGAAGGGGGTTTCGCAAAATCAAGAGGAAGGAGAAGCGGATCGTGCTTTGTTGCTGTGTTCTGTTGGTGACTTCTCTCCAGAGTCTTCTAGTTCCTAAGAATTAAGGTAAGGGTGGGTCTCATCTTCCTCTATAATTGGGTCTATGATGGGTATTAGGGTAGGGGCTTAGACCTATGTTGCCATAATATTATGTGATTGTTTGATTTGTAGTTGATTGAAATCCTTGATTTATGGATATTACGAATTGATGGCTTGATTGATGATTATTGCGAAATTGTTGTTTGATTGATGATTACTATGGAATTGGCGTTTTGATGATGGTTGTCATGAAATTGGTGTTTTTGATGTTGTCTTGGTCGCATATGAGATGTTGGTAATTTTCGTGATGTTGTTGTTCAAGTCCTAGGCGCCTTAGGCGCCATTGTTGTTGCCATGTTGCGTGTTGTTGTGGCTGCCTTGGCGCAGGGGCGCCATGGGCGCCATTCTGTGTGTGTGTGTGTGTTGCGCTGGTTGTTGGCGCAGGAGGGCGCCTGGGCGCCAGTGTTGCTGCCCAGCGCCAGTTTTTGCTGCTGTGTTGTTGTTTGCGTCTGTGCTGGGCGCCAGGTTCCCTGTGCCTGGGCGCCAAGGGCGCCTAATTTTGGCTGCCCGTGTTGCGTTCCTAAGTTGTGTTTCCGTATAGTTTTGTTGCCTGGATGTCATTGGTGCTGAATTTTGGTCGCTAGGTTGCGTATTCTGAAATGTCACTGGGATCCCTTTCCCCGGGCGCCAGTTGTGTTGCTGCGCCAGTTGCTGTGGCTGCGCCAGTTTTCCCTGTTAGGCGCCCAGCGCCTGGGAGCCATTTTCAGGATGTTGCCAAATTTTTCCCGGTTTTGTTTTTGACATATCTTTTGACTCGGGTGTCCGTTTTAAGTGTTTCAAAGTGCGTTGCGAAGCTTATTCAGTTTTCTACCTGTTTGTTCTGTTTTATGGTCAAAATTATTATTTTTCTGACAGTTTCTGGGCGCCTCAAGTGGCTGTCCCCGTTGGTCGCTGTTGTTGGCGTTGTAAAACTATTTCGATGTTTAAAACCCTTTTTGGTGTCCTAATTGGTGTCGTGAGCTGAAGTAAAACCTCTTGATGTAATCGATAATAGTAGTGTCTCGGTGTCAATAATGATGTGTTAATGTTTTTGACGATAATGCCCCTAGTGGCTATTACTTGATTGACGATGATGTTGATGATGAATAGAAGCTGTGTTTTTATAAGTGACGATGATGCCATAAAGGCTATTAGCGACGATGATGTTAATGACGATGTATAATAGTGGCAAATATATGTGCGATGATGACTTGACAGGTGATGTGCCTTTCATTGGCAAATTGGTAAGTGATAGGTTGTTAAGTTGACTGTGCTTGTATGGGACTGTCTCTGGTGCATGTCATGGTGTCTCATACATCTCATGTGCATAAACAAGCGACGATGATGCCATAAAGACTATTTAGCGACGATGATGCCGTAAAGGCTATTTATTGACGATGATGACAGGTACCTCATGCATACGCCCGTTGCGATGGGTTGCACCTCATACATGTTCATGACATTGTGATGACTTGCTGTGATGACTGAAATTGATGTGTGATGTGGCTTAATATAGTGTTGTAGCTCTAGCATGATACTTATCCTATGCCCTATTATATTGATAGATGAACTCACCCCTTCTGTTTGAATGTTACCCCTATGCGGTAACGTGCAGGTGATCACGAGTGAAGGTACCTTCGCTAGTCTTGAGTCGGTGTCTGCTTCTGATATGTAACACTCAGGGGGGAATAAACATTGAACTTAGTTATTATATTTTATTGTTTGGAGTCCATTCAGGACATCACGGTTGATTGTTGTTAAACTTATTTTAATTCCGCCGCGTGGTGATGTAATTTTTGGTGATGAGGTTAATTATACAGGTGTTATGGGCTTAGTCCCTTTTTGACGAGTTATTTATATCGCATGAGACATTTTGTTTAATGATGAATATGTGTGACATCCCTTTCGATGTATGAAATAAATTTTTGTAAACTCTGATTTTGTCAAATAATTACCGGGTAGAAAAGGGGTGTTACATTAGTGGTATCAGAGCAAAAGTTCGGTCTGTCCGGCCAAGTTGTCCAGTCATTGACAATCTAGTATTGTCGACTTATTCTAACTGTTGTTTTTGGTTTCAACTTGAGTTGATATGGCTGGGAGGAACGACACTGCGATTGCTGCTGCTTTAGCTGCCATGGCTCAGGCCATGCAGAATCAGCAGAATGCTGGAGAGAACGCTGGGTTTCGGAGTCTGACTACATTCCAGAGAGAGAATCCGCCCACTTTCAAGGGCAAGTATGATCCAGATGGTGCTATGGCCTGGTTAAAGGAGATCGAGAGAATTTTTAGGGTGATGGACTGCACTGTGGAGCAGAAGGTCCGTTTCGGTACTCACATGTTGGCAGAGGAAGCCGACGATTGGTGGTTGGCTACTAGGCAGAGGTTAGAGTCTGTGCAGGAAGAGGTTACTTGGGAGGTGTTCAGCAGAGAGTTTCTGAGGAAATACTTTCTGGAAGATGTCCGAGGGAAGAAGGAGATAGAGTTTTTGGAGCTGAAGCAGGGTGGTATGTCTGTGACTGAGTATGCGGCAAAGTTCGTGGAGTTGGCAAAATTCTATCCGCACTATAGTGAGGCTACAGCTGAGTTCTCTAAATGTATTAAATTCGAGAATGGTTTGAGGCCTGAAATTAAAAAGGCAATTGGCTACCAGAAGATCCGTGTGTTTGCTGACCTGATAGATAGCTGCAGAATTTTTGAAGAGGACAGTACTGCGCACTACAAAGCTGTGACTGAGAAAAAGGGCAAATTTCCGAGTCGGAGCAAGCCGTATGAGGTTCCTGCGGGTAAGAGTCATCATAGAGCTGCGGGGGGTAAAAAGGCTAGTGGGGGAGATGCTCCTGCTGGTATTGTATGTTTCAAGTGTGGCAAGCCTGGCCACAAGAGTTTCATGTGCAAGGCTGATGAGAGGGTTTGTTACCGTTGTGGTAAGGCTGGTCATTTAGCGGCTGAGTGTGGGCACAAGGATATGGTGTGTTTCAACTGTGGTGAGTCTGGGCATATCAGTGCGAAGTGTTCAAAGCCGAAGAGAGAGAGGTCCAGTGGGAAAGTGTTCGCATTGGCAGGAGAGGAGCCTGCTGAGAATTATGGTCTCATTAGAGGTACGTGCTACATTCATGGTACTCCTCTGAAATCTCTTATTGATACAGGTGCTACCCATTGTTTTATCTCTGTTGATTGTTGTAAAAGATTGGGCCTTGTTTTGTCTGCTATGTGTGGAGATATGGTTGTCGACACTCCTGCTAAGGGGTCGGTGACCACTTCTTTGGTGTGTTCTCTGTGTCCTTTGTCGATCTTCGGCAGGGACTTTGTCGTGGATCTTGTTTGCTTGCCGTTGAGAGGATTGGACGTAATCTTGGGCATGGACTGGTTAGAGCATAACCATGTCCATATCAACTGTCGTAGTAAATCGGTTAGTTTCGGAGAGGAAGATTCTGTTTTGTTATCCGCTAGTCAGTTGAAGAAGTTGATGAAGGAAGGAGTTCAGCTATTTTCGTTGATGGCATCGCTGTCTGCTGAGAGTCGGGCTGTCATTGAAGAGTTGCAGGTGGTGCGCGAATTTCCGGATGTTTTTCCTGATGAGATCCCTAGTGTTCCACCTGAGAGGGAAGTGGAGTTTTCTATTGATCTTGTACCTGGTACGAGGCCTGTGTCTATGGCACCGTACAGGATGTCGGCGTCAGAATTGTCTGAGTTAAAGAAGCAACTTGAAGATCTGCTTGAGAAGAAGTTTGTTAGGCCAAGTGTATTGCCGTGGGGAGCTCCTGTGTTGTTGGTGAAAAAGAAGGATGGGAGCATGAGGTTGTGTGTTGATTATAGACAGCTGAATAAGGTGACCTTTAAGAACAAGTATCCACTGCCGAGAATAGACGACTTGATGGATCAGTTGGTGGGTGCTCGAGTGTTTAGCAAGATTGATTTGAGGTCAGGTTATCATCAGATCAAGGTGAAGGATGAAGATGTTCAGAAGACTGCTTTCAGAACGAGGTATGGACATTATGAGTATTCGGTGATGCCGTTCGGTGTTACTAACGCACCGGGTGTATTTATGGAGTACATGAATCGTATATTCCATACGTACTTGGATCGGTTCGTGGTTGTGTTCATTGACGACATCCTGATTTATTCAAAATCGGAGGAAGAGCATGCGGAGCATTTGAAATTCGTATTGGAGGTCCTGAGAGAGAAGCGGTTGTATGCCAAGTTGTCTAAGTGTGAATTCTGGTTGTCAGAAGTGAGTTTTCGGGGTCACATCATTTCAGGTAATGGTATTGCTGTGGATCCTTCTAAGGTTGATGCTGTGATGCAGTGGGAAAGTCCGAAGTCGATTACGGAGATTAGAAGCATCTTAGGGTTGGCTGGTTACTACAGAAGGTTCATCGAAGGTTTTTCTAAGTTGGCCCTTCCGTTGACGCAGTTGACTTGTAAGGGTAAGGCTTTTTTGTGGGATGCTCGTTGTGAGGAAAGTTTCCTTGAGTTGAAGAGGAGGTTGACGACGTCTCCTGTTTTGACGTTGCCAAAACCGGAAGAACCGTTCGTGGTGTATTGTGATGCTTCGAAGATGGGTCTAGGTTGCGTGCTAATGCAAGATGGGAAGGTGATTGCTTATGCGTCGAGGCAATTAAGGGTTCATGAGAAGAATTATCCGACGCATGATTTGGAGTTGGCTGCAATAGTCTTTGTGTTGAAGATTTGGAGACACTACTTGTATGGTTCTAGATTTGAGGTGTTCAGTGATCATAAGAGTCTGAAATATTTGTTTGACCAGAAGGAGCTAAATATGAGGCAGCGCAGGTGGTTGGAATTGTTGAAGGACTATGATTTCGGTTTGAACTATCATCCGGGTAAAGCTAATGTCGTGGCTGATGCTTTGAGCCGGAAATCTTTGCATATGTCGGCGATGATGGTCAAAGAGTTAGAGTTAATTGAGGAATTCAGAGATCTAAGTCTGGTTTGTAGGACGACACCTCATAGTGTCAACCTGGGAATGTTAAGAATCGATAATTATTTTCTGGGCAGCATCAGAGAGGCTTGAAAGTCAGATGCTAAGTTGGTGGATTTGATGAATGGGATTGGTCAATCTGAGAACGAAGATTTCAAATTGGATTCCCAAGGTGTGTTGAGGTTCCGTGGTAGGATCTGCATTCCGGATGATGTAGAAATGAGGAAAACAATTTTGGAAGAGGGTCACCGAAGTAAGTTGAGTATTCATCATGGAGCGACAAAGATGTATCAAGACCTGAAGAAGATGTTTTGGTGGCATGGTATAAAGAGGGAAGTAGCACAATTTGTGTATGCCTGTTTGACTTGTCAGAAGTCGAAGGTGGAGCATCAGAAGCCTGCTGGGTTGATGCAACCATTGGAAATTCCAGAGTGGAAGTGGGATAGCATTTCGATAGATTTTGTGACTAGATTGCCAAATACGGTTAGAGGTCACGATGCTATTTGGGTGATCGTGATAGGTTGACGAAGTTTGCTCACTTTGTTCCTATTAATATCACTTATCCGGTGTCGAGGTTAGCAGAAGTTTAAGTCAAAAAAATTGTGAAGTTGCATGGTGTTCCCAAGAGTATTGTTTCAGACAGAGATCTGAGGTTCACTTCAGATTTCTGGAAGAGTTTGCAAGAGAAGCTGGGGTCTAAGCTGAGGTTGAGTTCAGCGTATCATCCTCAGACCGATGGTCAGTCAGAGAGGACAATCCAATCCCTAGAAGATTTGTTGAGGGCTTGTGTTTTGGAAGACGGAGGTTCGTGGGATTCCTATCTTCCTCTGATAGAGTTCACGTACAACAATAGTTACCATTCTAGTATCGGGATGGCACCTTTTGAGGCATTGTATGGTCGGAAGTGTAGAACCCCGCTGTGTTGGTATGAGTCTGGAGAGAGTGTGGTGCTTGGACCTGAAATTGTTCGGGAGACAACCGAGAAGATAAAGATGATCCGTGAAAAGATGAAGGCTTTGCAGAGTCGTCAGAAAAGTTATCACCACAAGAGGAGAAAAGATCTAGAGTTTCAGGAGGGTGAGCATGTATTTTTGAGAGTCACTCCAGTGACCGGTGTTGGCCGTTCTTTGAAGTCGAAGAAGCTCACTCCTAGGTTCATTGGTCCTTATCAGATTTCCGGGAGAGTTAGGAATGTGGCTTATAGAGTGGCTTTGCCGCCAAATCTTTCGAATTTGCACGACGTGTTCCATGTGTCGCAACTTCGGAAGTACATTTCGGATCCATCTCATGTGATCCACATGGATGATGTGGAGGTACGGGATAATCTCACGGTGGAGACTATGCCTGTGCGGATTGAAGACCATGAGGTGAAGGTGTTAAGAGGCAAGGAAATTGTATTGGTGAAGGTGGTCTGGTTAGGAGCTGCCGGTGAGAGCATGACTTGGGAGTTGGAGAGTAAGATACAGGAGTCTTATCCAGAGCTGTTTGATTCAGGTGAGTTTTCGAGGACGAAAACATTCTAAGTGGGGGAGAATTGTAACGCCCAAATATTTAATTAAATTATTTAATTAAATATTTAGGTATTCAATTATTTATTTTATTTATTTTAATAGATGTAATTGAATTTAGAAAAATAAAATATATTGAAGTGTGGTGTTGAAGCAGGAGGTAGTGTTGCGAATTAAGCTGGGCTAAGCTGAGGGAAAAGCCCGTGATCCAGGCCCGCTAACCTAGGCGCATATTTAAGCCTAAAAATTAGAGTTTGGCTCATTTGTGTAAAAGAAAGAAAATTTCCAAGAGGAGAGAAAGAGAGAAGAAGGGTACGGCGCGATTTTCAAGAGAGGAGGAGAAGGGGGTTTCGCAAAATCAAGAGGAAGGAGAAGCGGATCGTGCTTTGTTGCTGTGTTCTGTTGGTGACTTCTCTCCAGAGTCTTCTAGTTCCTAAGAATTAAGGTAAGGGTGGGTCTCATCTTCCTCTATAATTGGGTCTATGATGGGTATTAGGGTAGGGGCTTAGACCTATGTTGCCATAATATTATGTGATTGTTTGATTTGTAGTTGATTGAAATCCTTGATTTATGGATATTACGAATTGATGGCTTGATTGATGATTATTGCGAAATTGTTGTTTGATTGATGATTACTATGGAATTGGCGTTTTGATGATGGTTGTCATGAAATTGGTGTTTTTGATGTTGTCTTGGTCGCATATGAGATGTTGGTAATTTTCGTGATGTTGTTGTTCAAGTCCTAGGCGCCTTAGGCGCCTTAGGCGCCATTGTTGTTGCCATGTTGCGTGTTGTTGTGGCTGCCTTGGCGCAGGGGCGCCATGGGCGCCATTCTGTGTGTGTGTGTGTTGCGCTGGTTGTTGGCGCAGGAGGGCGCCTGGGCGCCAGTGTTGCTGCCCAGCGCCAGTTTTTGCTGATGTGTTGTTGTTTGCGTCTGTGCTGGGCGCCAGGTTCCCTGTGCCTGGGCGCCAAGGGCGCCTAATTTTGGCTGCCCGTGTTGCGTTCCTAAGTTGTGTTTCCGTATAGTTTTGTTGCCTGGATGTCATTGGTGCTGAATTTTGGTCGCTAGGTTGCGTATTCTGAAATGTCACTGGGATTGCCTTCCCCGGGCGCCAGTTGTGTTGCTGCGCCAGTTGCTGTGGCTGCGCCAGTGTTCCCTGCTAGGCGCCCAGCGCCTGGGAGTCATTTTCAGGATGTTGCCAAATTTTTCCCGGTTTTGTTTTTGACATATCTTTTGACTCGGGTGTCCGTTTTAAGTGTTTCAAAGTGGGTTGCGAAGCTTATTCAGTTTTCTACCTGTGTGTTCTGTTTTATTGTCAAAATTATTATTTTTCTGACAGTTTCTGGGCGCCTCAAGTGGCTGTCCCTGTTGGTCGCTGTTGTTGGCGTTGTAAAACTATTTCGATGTTTAAAACCCTTTTTGGTGTCCTAATTGGTGTCGTGAGCTGAAGTAAAACCTCTTGATGTAATCGGTAATAGTAGTGTCTCGGTGTCAATAATGATGTGTTAATGTTTTTGACGATAATGCCCCTAGTGGCTATTACTTGATTGACGATGATGTTGATGATGAATAGAAGCTATGTTTTTATAAGTGACGATGATGCCATAAAGGCTATTAGCGACGATGATGTTAATGAAGATGTATAATAGTGGCAAATATATGTGTGATGATGACTTGACAGGTGATGTGCCTTTCATTGGCAAATTGGTAAGTGATGGGTTGTTAAGTTGACTGTGCTTGTATGGGACTGTCTCTGGTGCATGTCATGGTGTCTCATACATCTCATGTGCATAAACAAGCGACGATTATGCCATAAAGGCTATTTAGCGACGATGATGCCATAAAGGCTATTTATTGACGATGATGATAGGTACCTTATGCATACGCCCGTTGCGATGGGTTGTACCTCGTACATGTTCATGACATTGTGATGACTTGCTGTGATGACTGAAATTGATGTGTGATGTGGCTTAATATAGTGTTGTAGCTCTAGCATAATACCTATCCTATGCCCTATTATATTGATAGATGAACTCACCCCTTCTGTTTGAATGTTACCCCTATGCGGTAACGTGCAGGTGATCACGAGTGAAGGTACCTTCGCTAGTCTTGAGTCGGTGTCTGCTTCTGATATGTAACCCTCAGGGGGGAATAAACGTTGAACTTAGTTATTATATTTTATTGTTTGGTGTCCATTCAGGACATCACGGTTGATTGTTGTTAAACTTATTTTAATTCCGCCGCGTGGTGATGTAATTTTTGGTGATGAGGTTAATATACAGGTGTTATGGGCTTAGTCCCTTTTTGACGAGTTATTTATATCGCACGAGACATTTTGTTTAATGATGAATATGTGTGACATCCCTTTCGATGTATGAAATAAATTTTTGTAAACTCTGATTTTTTCAAATAATTACCGGGTAGAAAAGGGGTGTTACAACTAACACCCAAGAAAACACCTGCCAAGAAAGCCACACCAAAGAAGCCTGAGCCAAAGCATCCAATCATCAAAGAAAACCCAACTGAGCAGCCTAAGAAAGTTTATCAGTCATACACCAAGGCAAGAAGAAACCCAGGTGTCAAACTGGCTGAGCACCCAGAAGAAGGTGTTCAGCCAGTAGCTGCTGCAGCAACTATGTCTGCAGTACCTAGTGACACAATGCCTGAGGCAATTCTGACCGAGGAGGAAAGTGACAAGGAGGCTGCTGAGGAGCTAGTGAACTTGCAGGATGAAACAGAGCCAGTGCTGGAAGAAAAAGAACAAGAGCAGGAGCAAGAGCAAACAGAAGAGGAAGAAGAAGCGCAGGAATCAGACGCTGCAGCGGCAGCAGTGCAGGAAGCAAGTAGAGCTGGCAAAACGGGCTACCCGGCCCATATCGGGCTGGCCCGCTTTGGGCTCGGGCTTTTAAGGGCCGGGCTTAAAAGCCCGGGTTGAAATTCGGGCTCACCCTTTATGGCCCAAGCCCGGCCCTATCGGGCTGCGGGCTTTTCGGGCTAGCCCGCATTATGCGTGATTTTCTACCTACTAGTACTACCTGGCCCAAATGCAGAACATTAAATTCTACGATATGTATATCCTTGTCAATAATAACACATAACATTAACAACTCTACTTTAAACAAATTAACAATTGCACTAGTAACAATAAATGGAAAAGTTTCATCAAACAACTACAATACCAGTTAAATTGCCATTTATATGAGCAACACGATTGTTACATACCACTGGAAGAAATCAAGTCCATTGTATAACTGACAAAAATACCACACACATCCATATAGTGAAACCCAAAATTTCTCCAAAACAAATTCCACCTACAGAAACATATAGTTTATCCTTATGCCCACTATTCTTCTTAATGGATCCTGAAACTAAGGTGCACATGCACCCACAACTAAAACTACCAAGAGTAAGATCAAATTGTTGAACCTCAACTCATCTTAAATTAACCACTTTTCAATCTTATACGAAAACAATATACAATCATCAAATGTATTCAGAGTACACAGTATTTCAAAACACTGCAAAATGAGAAATGCAAAACAACAGGCAATCTTGATTGGCAAAACAACCATAGTTGGGCTGGGTCCTTAAAATTTGGTTATGAATCTTGGGCTGGGCAGCAACAACAATATTGAATATTGCACCCCATTTTTTTATTTGCGGGCCTGCGGGCTACCCATAGCCCGACTGGGCTAGCCCGACACGGGCTCGGGCTTTTATGGACCGGGCTAAAAAGCCCGGGTATAAAAACGGGCTCATTTTCTTTGGCCCAAGCCCTCCCATATTTCGGGCTAGCCCGGCCCGGCCCGGCGGGCCCGGTCGATTTTGCCAGCTCTAGAAGCAAGCGCTACAGCGCCTCCAACCGCTGTAGCGGCAGAAAAGACTACTTCACCTCAGCCAAAGAAGAAAAAGGCAACAAAAGGAGCCCCAGCCCCTTCAAGAGCCAGTAAGAGGCTCAAGAAGGCCTAAAAAGGCAAGACTTGTTGGCTTCTTATGCCGGTTATGTTCTTTGAACTTTGTTTTTTGTTGTTCTAAGGCCTCTCCCTTTTGTTGTCCATCAAGCAGTGAGGACACTGCCAAATTTAATTTCTGGGGGAGGACCTTATGGTTAATAATGTTTTAAATTAAGTACTAAATATTAAGTATAATTAATTATAATTATGCCATGTTTTGCATGTGTTGCATGTTTTGTATATTTTGTATGCTTGAATAGGAAATATGATTAGCTGCATATTTTAACTTTCTTAGTAAGCAAAAGCTAAAGTAAATAAGAATTTTTGAGTAAAGCAGCCTTGTGTAAACATTGATATGGTTTTATTGCTGCTTTTACACAAAATCCAAGCTTAGTGAAGAACCTAGTTAGCAAAGGGTAATCTAAGGATAAAGTTAGTCTAGGATAACCAAGGGTTAGTCAAGTTTTCATTAAAAATTGAGAGTTGTTTTGAAGCTAAGTTTGGGGGAGCATCGGTTATGTTAAGGCTAGGAACAAAAGATGATAAAATTGGTCTTTGCAAAATGAAATAAAAATGAATGTGGTCTTGTACAAAGTTGCAAAATATCTTAAATAAATTGCTGAGCTGTTCCAAAAGCATAAAAAGAAAAATGCAAATAAGGAGCTCACTAATGAAGATAGCATCTAGTTTTGATCATTAAAATTCAGCGCTACAGCGTCTACTGACCTTGAAGCGCTACAGCGTTTGATCACCAGACCAAAAGTTTATGCACTGACCAATATTCTGAAAAATGCCTAATTAAAGCCCTTTGCTGTGCTTTGAAGCCCCTCAGATCTTGTGTTAAATTGTTATTCCACTCTTCTTTTTGAAAACATTCTTTGCCTAACCCAAAAGAAATCCATTCTTCCCAAAAACCTGGAGAAATTCTGAAATTAGCTAGGAACTAAGTTAAGCTTTGATATCACACACTCACAACTGAGCAGTAATGATTCTATTTGAATTGTGGACCATAATGATGTGTGAAAATGATGAAAATTAGCTTATGCATAAATTCTGTTTAATTTAAAAGCTGCAGCTAGTTATATGAGCATTTTGTCTTGTTCAAGTGTCATTACTTGGGGACAAGCAATGGTTTAAGTTTGGGGGTGTGATAACCCTATTTTATATAGGTTATTTATGCTCCTAATACTTAAGTCAAGCTTACTTCTCAAGTAATTCTAGTGCTTAAATATGTGAATATATGAATATTATAATAAATATAGGTTATGAGTCAGTTCCTTAAACCTTGGGCATCATCAAATGCCTTTGTGAATATGTTTGATGTTTTGCTTTAGCGCTGCAGCGGTATGCTATCAAGGAGACGCTACAGCGTTATATGACGGCTGACCATTGAGATATTTGTGTGGCCACTTGAGGACATGATGAGTCACCACCCTTATCCCTTCCTCTCAGCTGGATATTTTGACTTTCAAGTGGATGCTAAATTACACTTGGCGCCTCCTAAATGGAACCCATGTGATAGTTGGTGTATTCCATCATTAGTACTTTTTGTAAAGTGCTTTAAGGATAATATCTAAGTCTTATGATCATCATGTGATATTATTATTCTATTAAAACTTAGTTAATAATTAGATTAATTAAGATTGCTTCATTAGTAAGTAACGTACGTAGACAACAAGTAGTTGTAACTTGGAAGAAGAACCACACATGACATAGTAGCTTTTCTCCATTGTTACACTACCTTTAAGCTTTTATTTTTAGCATAGTTTCTAGACTTCATTCAAGGTTTTGCTCACGCCTCAACTTCATCTTTTGTATGCTACTTGGGATCATTGGAGTGTATCTTTTGCAACCACTCTTCTCTTGTCTTCATACGGTAATACATACTCTCTAGTTGTATTATGTTGATGGAACTTATGATGAGCTAACTTTGTTGTAGTTGGATTGTTCTTGGTATGTAATGAACCTTGAGTAACTTTTGTATAATGTTAAGATGTTTGCGTTTTATTCCTTGTGTCATAATACTTTCAATCTTGGTTTGGGAATGATCAACTAAAACAAGGTAACTTTGTGGGTACAGACATGGTTCACAAAGAGAACTCAAGGAATGATATGAATGAAAACCCTTTAAAGACATTTAAAGGAAACACTACTTAACTCTAGACATAGGGGAGTAGTAGTTCATAAGGCAAATGTTGTAAGAACTTAATATACAGGGGTAAAACTTATTTAGAGCCTAGACATAGGAGTCTTGTAACATAACCCTGACGAAAGTGACTGAAAGGCACGCCACCAATGCGCTACAGCGTCTACGGATTCTCAAGCGCTACAGCGCTTAACGCTACAGCGTCTAAATGTTATTTGAACATTACTCTTGGGAATTTACACAACTATTGAGCTATCCAACTCACCTTTAATTACTTCAACTTAATACTGTTTTATCACAACTTATAATGTTTACAACTCTTTACCTTTACTTGTTACTTAATTCTTTTCACTAAGCTTCTAATCACTTAAACTTCTTAGATTAATTCCAATCCCTGTGGGAACGAACTTTACATATCATTATATTACTTGTTGCGATTGTGTATACTTGCACATCACCTTTTCGCACAACAGAGCTGCACGATACTCGACAGGAGGTCAGGACCTCTTCTGAGGCGATGAAAAAGATGCAACAAAACTTTGAGAAGGTGAGCCGTAGGCAGGCGATGATGTTAAAGTATTTTAAGTATATGCAGCAAAATCAGCAGCAAGATGAGGAGGAAGATGATGAGCAAGATGAGGAGGAAGATGATGAGCAAGATGAGGAGCAAGCTGAGGAGTCTGATGGTGGCAGCTTTTAGTGTTGTTGATTAACGTTTTTGTTATAACATTTCAGATTAAGTGTTGTGGATTCAAATTTTATGTTATAGAAGAATTTTATTCTCGTAATTTTTATTTATTGAAGAATTTTAATTTTAAACTGTTTTATGTATTTTAGATTTTATTATTTATTAATAAAATAAACAGGTATTAAAGCAGATTAATCAAAAAAAATTACAATCAGATGGGCATTAGCGAGGGAATTAGCAAGGGAATTAGCGAGGGAAATTGGACGCGTGGCTAGGCATTAGCGAGGGAATTAGCGAGGGAAATTGGACGCGTGGCTAAGGATTAGCGAGGGAATTAGCGAGGGAAAGTGGACGCGTGGCTAGGCATTAGCGAGGGCATTAGCGAGGGAATGGTCCGTCGCTAATTAGCGACGGACTCAGATTCCCTCGCTAATCCCATTAGCGAGGAGCAATTTAGCGACGCAACAGGTCCCTCGCTAATTCTCTCGCTACGGTCATTAGCGACGGATTTTGGTCATTTTGCGAGGGAAATTTCCATCGCTAATAACCAATTTTTTTGTAGTGTCTATACCGGTTCGGTCCCTGTTACTTAGACGACATGTTATTCACTTGGAGGAGGATGCGGTCTGCGTTTTGTGTAGGTCTCACATTGAGGATTCTCATCACTTGTTTTTGGCTTACGATTTTTCTTTGAGGGTGTGGGGCAAGATTGGTCGTTGGCTGAATGTTCAAGTGCCTTGCTCATCTACTTTAATTGATAATTTTCTCCGCTATGGCGACCTTTGTACTGGTAAGAAAGAGAAGAGGATCAACCATCTTATTTGGTTGACAACTTGTTGGTGTCTTTGGCTATCTCGTAACGGTGTTTGTTTTAGAGGGGTAGAGCCAAATGTAGACTCGATAGTGGCCCATGTGAAGTTCTTATCATGGGGCTGGTTCATTTACGGGGTGGGAAGGAATTCTTGTTGTATTCCATCACTATGGTGGAATAATGCACTTTCATGTATAAACAACCTGTGATCTCATCCTTGTATTTGTGGTTTTTAGCACCCCTAGTGCTCCTATTAATACAACATTGCTTATCGAAAAAAAAACACTCTCCTTCATTCTTATTCCTTCTTACTTGTTCATTTTAATTATTCTCTCCAATATTATTTCTTCTGATACTCTCTTTCATTCTTATTCATTCCAATTTCTTCATTCTCATTCATTTATTCCTTCTCCTTCTCTTCTATATCATTTTTCTCATATTCAACTTCATTTTCATTTTTCTTACTTCTTATTAAAAAAAATCATTTCCGGCGGATTTTTCAAAAAAAAAATTATTATTATTTTTTAAAAATCCGCCGGAAACACCCATTACCAGCGGAAAAAATCCGCCGGAAATTACTGGCGGAAAAATACGCCGGTAATGCGCGTTTCCGGCGGATTTTTCAAAAAAAAGTTATTTTTTATTTTAAAAAAATCGGCCGGAAATGTGCATTATCGGCGGAAATATATGTTTTTTATACCAAAATATATGTTTCTTTTATTAGTTTAAATTTTTTTATTAGTTCCTTCTGGCTAATTTTTTTTGTTGATAAGCCCTTCTGGCTAATTATATGTGGACTTAATTAGTTGAGCCTGTGGCATCAAACTTCATTGAATCATTAATAGCATCGTGACTCATCATGCGTACTCCCTCTTAGCTGTTTTGATTGAAGGCCACTTTCCAAATTTATTATTAATTCACACGTTCAAATGTTGCATAAAGTCGTTAATATCAAAAAAATCAGTGGCCAAGAAAGAAGTGATTATGAAATATGCTTATTCATTCACAACTACTTCTCATTCCCGTTGACATTGACAGTGATAATATTAATAGGAGTATTTTCATTTTCTGCCTTTCTGGTATGAAGTCATTGTTTTGCTATAGTACTCTTTTGGGTCAATTGTTTTTCTCTGCCACATCATAATATCCATTAAAAATGATTAGCAATTATGAGAAGCATATCATGAAGGAAACATTAATTAATTATATAAACTTTGATAGAGGATTAGTATATTACATTGCAGTTTGCGTTAAGTAAGATTCACTTACTGTTTTAACGTTATCAAGCAAACAAAAGTCTACAATAATTTCTAGGCTTCTTTTTTTTTTGTCAAAAGAAGGGAAAATAACGTTTTTGGTCTTGCTACTTTAGGTGATGCCTCACAATGTTTTTAAAACCGGACGGACCGGAGATCAAACCGGCGAGGCCTCCGGTTCATGGTTCAATCGGTTCAACCGGCTCGCTTTCCGGTTCAAAGCGGTTGAAGCGCGGTTCAACCCGGTTCTTCCCCGGTTCGATTCGGTTTTGGGCGGTTCAATAGGACTGCGGTTCAAATGGGGTTGAACCAACCGGCCGGGGGTCCGGTTCCCGGTTCAACCGGTTGAACCGGCCGGTCCGGTTCGGTTTTTAAAACATTGATGCCTCAGTTTCTCTACCTCAAAAATCAAAGAAGAATTAGATATGGTATGAGAAGGCAAAATTGGCATCCGAAAAGAAAAAAAAAGTGAGACAGAAATGTGGGGATCTTCTAGGAGCTTGGATACGAAGCGGGCCCTTTGATGGGCCTAAAATTCGGTCCGAGAATGGGCCCATCTGAGAATACTGACATAAATCCACCTGACTTGAAAATATGGCCATTTCCTTCTTAACGTTGAACACCCACTCACACATCAATTATTAGGAAAAAAATACCATCTTTTATGAGAAAAATAAGCAACTCATATTTTTGGGTATAAACCGAGTATCTTTTGCGTGCAACTGCAGAGACTAATCTCTCGAGCCGGGTAGGACTACAATGGGCGGCAAAACTCTCCCTTAAGAGATTAAGGGTAGGACCACAATGGGCGGCAAAACTCTCCCTCAATAGATTTAACACTGCTGCATGTCCAAGACTGGATTCAAACCCAGGACCTTGGTTAAGCTGGAAGAGACCCCTACCATTTCATCTAAATGCTCTTGGGTAAGCAACTCATATTTGATCTCATGTATTTATATTTTTTTATTTGATATTAATTCAATCATTTTAATGATTACACATATAAATTATTTGATCATGAAAATGAAAAAAAGTTAATTTAATAATTTTTAGTACAATTAGTTTAAGATAATAAGAAATACTATAATATTATATAATTTATTTTTGTAGTACATAATTTGTTAGTTTTACTTTTCTTCTTCTTCTTCATGATTCTGGTGAGAATAGGAATGTCAACGGGGCGGGGCGGGCACGGGTATCTCACTACCCGGACCCGACCCGTTTATTATAAATAGGACCCGGACCCGTCCCGGACCCGCGCGGGTACCCGTTTAACGGGTTTTAAACGGATATTTTTTTAAACGGGTACCCGCGGGTATTTGTAAATTAATAAATAAAAAACTTTTAAAAATAAAATTTGAGATACCATAGAAAATTAGTTTTTTTAACACTATTTTTTTGATTCATTTATATAAAAAAATTACGCATTTTGATATGCATTTATCGTATCAACTATTTATTAATATATAATTGTTAATGAATTGAGATAAAAAAACTAAAATTATGATAATAGAAACTTGAAAAATAACAACTAAACATTATCCAAAATATTAGGATAAAAGATACAACAAAATGTGAATAAACATCCACTTAAACAACAACAACAATAAGTTTTTGCTTTTTATATTGGTATATATATGAGGGCAACTATATTTACTAACGGGTACTGGTACCCGCGGGTCCGGGTACCCCGCTACCCGGACCCGCCCCGTTTATTGACGGGTAGTCAAAATACCCGTTTATTTGGCCCGCGGGTACCCGTTTAACTACCCGCCCCGGACCCGTGACGGGTTTTACCCGCGGGTACCCGCGGGTCCGGGTTTTTTTGACACCCCTAGGTGAGATGGTATGTGGTATCAGCCTAATTGAGATTGTGATATTTTTGTATACTTTTTTATTTAAAATATTTAAGAAAAAACTAATTGCACCCCCAGAGAATTTTTTATCCATAAAAATTTAAGAGCATCTCCGATGGTGGTACTTGGTATCTATTAGGTACTACCATTGTGGAGAAAAATAAGTGAGTACTTATTTAGAATGAGTTCAATTTTCCCTTTCTTCTAAATGTGGGTTCATGCATTAGTTTTTATTATTAAATAAAAGATGATATGTGTTTATTAGTGGAATCCATTTAAGAAATTTGTTCTAGGTGCTCCGTTGGAGGATTGGAGTGCTTATTAAGTAGTAATAACAATAAAAATTTATAAAAAAGTGATGTGTAAACGTGGGACCCACTTAGGTTAAATGTAGAAAAAAATTAAGTGGTTGGTTTTTTTGATTCAGATCATTGCTAGTTATCCACGGAATGTTCCAACACTAATATCCACTAGCCAACACCAAGTTTGTTCACTGCAGGAATCGAACCCGAGAACACCGAGTCGACCTCTTAAGTGAAAATGTTTAGAATTGTTAGATGAATTTATATTCAATTATTGCCAACAAAACCATGTGGTATATATTGAGAGACAATGAATTTGGCTGAGCTAAAGATATGCTACAATGTCTGCTGCCAAAGAATTCAACTTTTAAAGGACAACATGAATGAATAACATTATGGTTTACTTTGCTTACTCTTACGTATTCGTAGGGTTGAACGTTGAAGGAATAGAAGAGCCAGCCGCGCGCACCAATGTCGTTTCCGTGTACGACTGTCCAAAGCAATGATTCAATGAGAAATACATGTAGGTAGGGCATTGACACGTTTGCTGTTTCAGTATTGTCGGATGCAAACAAAAAATCAGGTTGCCACTGTGTCATCATTTTCTGAATTACCCATTCTTCAATCTCCGTACCACTTTCAAGCTTCAACAGCTACATCTTATAGCGAATGGTTGGTTTGGAGCAATGTACTAAGTCCCAAAGCAACATTATGTGGTGATGATAGTGTCACAATTTCATATTAGAGACTACATCTAGCATGACCACCGTGATAGGTGCTCCACTAGTTGATTATTAATAGGCTAAAGTGCTCCCGGTGTCCCTTATCTTTATTTAAAGTAACGAATTAGTCCTTTATATTTTTTTTGTCCCAAATAAGTCCTTTATCTTTCAAATTTTTGACACATAAATCCTTTTCCGTCAACCTCCATCCAACTTTGTTAACAGTGCTTATGTGGCGTGCTGACTCATTATTTGATTAGGTGGCATGTCATTTTTATTTTTGCTTAGGTGGCATATAATTTAATTTAATAAAAATAAAAGCTAAACAAAAATAAAAATGACATGCCACCTAATCAAATAATGAGTCAGCACGCCACATAAGCACTGTTAACAAAGTTGGACGAAAGTTGACGGAAAAGAATTTATGTGTCAAAAATTTGAAAGATAAAGGACTTATTTGGGACAAAAAAAACATAAAGGACTAATTCGTTACTTTAAATAAAGATAAGGGACCTCGGGAGCACTTTAGCCTTATTAATATTAAAAAGTTACGATACTTAGCTCCAAACTCCTGGGGATTAGCGGATAGCATATATCAAATAAGTTCGTTGTAAGTGTTTGGTACAACTAGCTTATAGCATTTTTCAGTAGTGTATAACATTTTTCTAGATGCTACTTGAAGTAGCGTTTGAGCTTAAAGTGTATAGAGTTTTATTTTTTATCTCGTTTTTACCCTTACCAGTTTAATTAAATTTCTCATTTATTCTTTAATAAATGAAAATTTTCTCTCATTTTAAGCATTAATTACAAATGTCCATTTATGTAATTTTATATTTATATTTATAAGCTAATTCAACCGTTAATTTTACCAAACACTTTAAATTCAATATGCTAGCTTATTCGCTATCTGCAGCCTCATCCGTTATCCACTAGTTTATCCACTATCCACTAGCGTATCCGATATCCGCCACTTTTTATCAAATAGAGCCTTAATATATCTATTAACTATTTATTCAACACAATTAATCACGAGTGACTTTTAGGGTGAGAGATCAACTAAGTCTCTCAGTTGTGTACTACTAAAATTGATTGTAGAATTTAGTATAAAATATTGTGAGGTTGAGATTGAATCAACTAGTATTAAATTTCAATCATCGATGACATTTATACTATATCTTACGGTTAATTTTAGTGATACACCGGTGGGGGACTTAGCTAACCTCTCACCCTAGAAGTCACCTTAATCACGTATTTGCATTTATGTTTACTATTTAAATTGTTATCCATAGAAAAATATGAAGGCATATTATGGATAAAAGTATATTTGGGCAGCATATTAATGAGAGGAGAGGCAGACCTACCCTCAAGTGACGGGGTCAAGTGCATGTACACCCCTCAGAAAATAAAAATAAGTTTACTCCCTATAAAAAAATATATCTTCCAAACCTTGAAAATATAATTTGCACCAAAGTTTGAAATAGGTCTATACTCACAAAAATCTCTCTCTCTCTCTCGCATAAATATTAGATATATTAGATTTTTATTTTTCTCATTTTTATAGTGATTCGTGATTTTAAATTTTTTTGACGCTCATAACCTGAGATCCTAGATCCACCATTGAATGAGAAATTATAATCATCATCTCCCCCTAAAAGAGGTATGCATTATATACCTCTTTCCCTCTTATTTTAAAACACACACTCCTCTCATAACAATCTCAATTTAATACATTTTAATCTCTTTTATTAACTTCTCATTAAGTTTCAAATAACTTATGTTAAACAATATTATTTTTACCAAAATAATCTCGAACAAACTGTATTCTTTTGTCATTGCATTATCTCAATAATCTCGACTGTTATTGAGTTCGGTAGATTTGCAGAATTGAGTTTAGTTAAAAGTGAGTTGAATCAATGTAGCATGATTTTTGTTTGGATATTGTTCTGGACTGGGCCGATAGCCCAATCCATCAAATGGCCGCGACCAGCCCACTTCAGCGAAGTCTCCGCCTGCGAATGTACAGGAACCGCTTCCAACGGCTGAGATCGAGCCAGCTAATCCTACGGCCAGGAGGCTCCGCCTAACTCTATAAATAGGGGTCAACCCCCCTGAAAGGTACTTTTTAGACCCATTATCTCACTTCCTGCTTTGACTTCTTCCCCCTGACTTGGGCGTCGGAGTGACTTTGCAGGTACAACCCGCTCGGAGCTCTGCTCTCGACTTCACTATTGGACCGTACCACCTTGTACCGGATCGACCCGCCCCAAGGCCTTCAAGGTACAGATCAGTACATTTATCGAAAAGTGATTTTCACCAATCATTATTTTTTGGATAGATTAATCAAAAGTGTTTTTGGGTGTGAAATTCCTAAAATGGGTATCAACTTAATAATATATTTTTTAGTTCATAATTGCTTGCTGTAATTGTTTATTATTTTTGAATATAAAATTGAAAAAAATCGCATCCAACAGAGGAAACGCATGATTGTAGCTTGCCGACGCGGCCAAAGATGCAGTTATCATTTATCCGGAAAGGGTTTTTTATTTTTGATGAAAGCCTAAAAAAGGTGCTTTGATGACAAAAATATTGCGTAACTAAGATTATTTGGAAAATTTTGTCAAAAAAGATTATTTGGAAATTAATAAACAGTTAACAAAAAGGACTAAATGAATTATATTTTTCTTATTAAGAGATAGAAGTGTGTCTTGATAAAAAAAAAGAGATAGAAGTGTGGTGTAATTCCTCAATTTCTAAAGGGAGAGGAAACTAATTTACTCAAATTATTATCATCACACGGAAGCGCCATCAGGTGAACTCATGAAGAACAATACAAAAATTGGATGTTAATGTCGTCATAAAATTTTAGAAAATAATAATAAGAGTCCCACTAATATGGATCTTTTTAAAAATTCCACCGGTAACCTTTACCATTTTTAGAAAAAATAAATTTTAGTATAATAAAAAATGGAAAATAAATACAATATTGTATTAAAACTTACTAATGATAATAATAATTTGGTCATAATAATAATAATAATAATAATAATAATAATAATCTATCTATATATCTATGTAAAGGAAACCCCAATGGAGCATCCACAATGAATCTCAAGATTTTTGTGTTTTAAAATATTTATTTATAATTTACATATGAAGAGGAATTTAATTTTAATGAAAGATAATAATAATTGCCACTAACTTATTAAATGATTCTCTTAGTGGAATATTAAATAACTATTTATATTTACATTAAAATGATATTTTCTAATTGAAATATAGAACTTGATAATAACAACTAACAATAGTTTAAGTATAATATAATATATCTATAATATATATATATATATATATAAGAAATGCAACGGTTTTTTGTTACTTCAATTTTATTATTATATATCTATTTCACTTGAATAAGTATTATTATTGTTAATTTTTTCTTCAATTTATTACTTTAATACTTTAAAAATATTATTACTTTAACCTTATTAATTTGTATTTATTAATAATAGATTATTACTTTTTTAACAAAAATAATATTATTACTTAATTTGTCATGAAGTTGCAATAGTTTTTAAATTGAAATGTTTTGAGTTTTTTATTTTTTAGCCTTCTAAGATTACGTTTTAATATACCAACCATATTGTTATTACTATTATAAGCTTTATGCATTTGAAGTACATATGTGAATTAGTGATGGTTATTAGTGTTTTTTTATCAGGTTATTATTAGTATTTTATTTTATTAGATATTTATTTGATTTATTTGTATTGCATATACATCATATTAATGGTATATCGTAATTGCAAATTTTCAATTTAACTGTAATTGGTAATATTAATTTTTAAAAAGTATTATTACTTTATAGACGTTATTAGCTTTAATCTATTAAAAAATATTATTTGATTTTTTAGCGAAAATAATATTATTACTTATATTATAAACATGTTGCCACATTATTATTACATTTTTATAAAAAAAGCTTGACTCTTGAATTGTGAGTTTTCCTCCTTTTTTATTTTAAAAACTTTCTCTCTTATTGATTACTCTTAATTCATTACTTGATATTTTGGTTTTGGTTGCCTTTTGGTGTCTCTAAATTATTATAATTAGTGCTAACAATTATAATTGGTTTTTAATAGAGATATAGTTACAATCTTTTCATTTTCTTTCACTTTAAGTCTTCTTCAAGAAATACTATAAATATCTAATAAGAGAGGTCGCCACATATCTTTTCATTTTTCACTTCACTTTTGTTTGGTTTTTACATCATTTTTGTAAATTTTTTGGCATTTACATCACTAATATTTAGGGTTGATCAAGAAAGTCATTGTAGTGGTTGAAATTCAAAAAAAAAATTGTGTAACTTTGTCTTTTATTTGTAAGCTTTTATGGATTGTTGATTAAGTATTGACTTTGTTATAGGTTCCAAGTTGTATTCATCATATTTTTATAGTGTGTAATTAGAAGCAACTATCTCTTCTTGGATTGGTATTGGTGTATATCCTCAACTATTAATCGTAGTTTTCTTGATTGAATGGTGGAAGTGTAATTGAGATGCTGTTGTGAGTTTTACGTATTTCTCTCTCTCTCTCTCTCTCTCTCTCTCTCTCTCTATATATATATATATATATATATATATATATATATATATATATATATATATATATATATGTATGTAAAGGAGAACCAATGGAGCCTCCACAATGAATCTCAATATTTTTGTGTATTAAAATATTTATTTATAAATTATACATGAAGAGGAATTTAATTTTAATGAAAGCTAATAATTGCCACTAACTTATTAAATGATTATCTTAGTGGAATATCAAATAAATATTTTATATTTACATTAAAATGATGATATTTTCAAATTAAAATAGAAGTTGATAATAACAACTAAAAATAGTTTAAGTTGAATATAATATACTATAATATAATATAATATAATATAATATATCTATATCTATATATATATATGATCAAATATATTAGTATTTTTTATCAGGTTATTATTAGTGTTTAATTTTATTATATATTTAATTGATTTATTTGTATTGCATATACATCATATTAATGGTATAATATCATTGTAAATTTTTAATTTAACCGTAACTGATAATATTAATTTTTTAAAAATATTATTACTGTAGAACTTATTAGTTTTAAAATATTAAAAATAATTATTACATTTTTAACGGAACTAATATTATTATTTATATTATAAACATATTGCAACATTAATATTAATTTTTATAAAAGAAGCTTGACTCTTGAATTGTGAGTTTTCCTCATTTTTTTTTAATTTTTCAAAACTTCCTCTCTTATTGATTACTCTTAATATATTCATTACTTTATGTTTTGATTTTGGTTGTCTTTTAGTGTCTCTAAATTATTATTATAATTAGTCCTAATTATTATAGTTGGGTTTTAATAGAGATATAGTTACAATCTTTTCATTTTCCTTCACTTTAGGTCTTCTTTAAGAAATACTATAAATACTTTAGAAGGGTGGTCTAAAAATTATTAAAAAATTAATAACAATATATATACTCCATAGAGTAGGAAGAAAATAAGATGTTATTATTTTATATCAAATTTTTTAACGAAAATTAATTTTATAGGTGTCAATAAAACTTAAAAAAAACAAAATTAAGACTTATTATTGTCTAAACATGCATCTTTTCATATCCATTTAATTATGAACCATAAAGTAGCCACAATGAATAATAGTAAGACTAAAAGGCAAACACATTGAAAAATAAAATGAATGTTACATTTTTTAAATGGTAAAAAGGAATGTTACATTGATCAAAGTAAATAGTGGCTATATAAACAACAAAGTCTTGAACGTTGTTGTCAATTGGACTCATTAGCACATCAGCTACAATGAGTTGTGATTTGTATTTCCATAAGCAAATGATGCATGAAAAGTATTTGGTGCATGAGGCTTATGAGATTTGGAGGTTTTAATTTGTAGAATATAGGGGTATGTATGGAATTGGAGATTAGAGCTATTACATGTAGTAGCTTGAAGTTTGATTAGTAAATAGGTGAAAATTTAGGATATAATTTTGAGGTTGTCACTCATATGGTCTGGTTGTTGTAATTGTAACATATATGAAAAGATTATTGATGTAACTTAGATTATAGGATGTTCAAATTCTTCTTCGGTTCTCTTCCTATCTTTTATTTAGCCTAGCTGTGTCTAATGATTGACATAAAATATTATCATCTCATTTTTTTTTGTGTGTAGGAACCCCTCCATCTAATGCTATTTTCTTTTATTTTTTGGTTACCTTAAGGTGATTTAATATATATATATATATATATATATAATACTTATGATTATCTTTCATGTAATCTAATATTTTGTTTATAATTTACACATAAAGAAGATTTTGGTTATAAGACTCCTCATTATTTTTACCTATATTTATTTATTGTAATTTTTATATAAATAAAGCTTCCATTTTTATTCAAAATATACAATTAAATATATATATATATATATATATATATATAAGAAAAAGTTTTTATTTATAGTAAATTTATGAGACTAATGAGATAACGTTTTTATTTATTGTTTTCATTCTATTTTTAAAAGCGTGTATATATATATATAAACCTTAACGTATTTTTGAAATTATGTCTTTATTTACAAATAAATTATATTATTATGAGAATTGGTAAAAATATAAATTAGTTGAATAAAAATATTTACCAATTATAATAGTATAGATGAATAAAAATATTGCAATACACATGTATTTATTTTTTTAATCAAAATTAATATAAGTTGTTCTTGAAATAAGAAATAATTAGTTGACTTTAAAATTTACCATAAAATTTTTCTTTCAATTGACACAAGACTTATGAGATGATACTTTTATTTATTGATTTCTTTTATATATATTCAAAACACACACACACACACACACATATATATATATATATATATATATATATAGAGAGAGAGAGAGAGAGAGAGAGAGAGAGAGAGAGAGAGAGAGAGAGAGAGAGAGAGAGAGAGAGAGAGAGGGGGAGGGAGGGAGGGAGAGATAGAGAGATAAATCTCAACATAGTTTTTGAAGTTATATATATTTTTTTTGAGATTCGATGTTATATATTTATTCACAAAGAAATTATAATGTTATTAAAATTTGTAAAAATCTAATAAATTATTTGAAAAGATATATTTATATATTATAATTATTTACATGAAATAAAAATATTACAATACCATGTATTTCTCTTTTTCATCACAATTCATATAAGTTGTTTTTGAAATAACAACTAATTAGTTGACCTTTAAAATTAATTTTTATGTAACAATTATGCATTGAAAGAGAGGGGTTTCACTTTCATATGAATTATTTCTTTAGTTTACAATATTATCATGAGTTAGTAGAATATGAGAGGAAGAGGTAGAGTTTTAGTCAATTATAGGAAGAAATAACTATTAAGAGAAACAATTTTGGATGGTCATGGAAGAGATTTTGCCAAACAAATATTCATAATGAAAAATAAGAAGTAGGAGAAAGGAGCGAGTTTCGCGAAAAAATGTAGAATACACAAAAAGATAAAGAGTTTCATGTTCTTGACAGCTTTGAGTGGACAAAGAGGCAGAAAAATAAATTTGGATCACTTATTGATTCATGCAACAATTTATGTGTAAAGTTATAGGCATTGAGAAATTATGTAATTTTAATATTGTTCGTTAAAGTTATGAGCATAAAGAAGTCATGATTTCGTTTTCATATCATTATAAAAAGTAAAAATAAAGAATAGATTTTTATTTTGATTATTTTCTTCTTATAAATTAAAATTAAAATAAATTTATTTAAACTTTTATTTTAATTTTTTTTATTGTTTTACTTTCAATTTATGATTTATTAGTTAGTGCTAAAAATCAAAGAAAGAAAATAATAAAAATCAATATATTTTTGTTTACTATGATATATGTTTTGCCATACTCATGTGCCTTTACTATTAAAATTTGTGCACATAAACTTACATATAAAATAGAATTACAATTACTATTTCTAAGTCTAATGAAGTTTAATAAAATTCTTTTTCAACAATTAAGCTCATAAAAATATTGCCAGTTATTTATATTTATAAAAATAATACACTATATAAGATTTTTGCTCAAAATAAATGATTTTTGAATATAAAAATCAACAATATATTTATGAAATACTATATTTTTAAAATACATCATTTATATCAACAACTTATATATCTTTATATAAAGGCTTTATAAATTTAAAAAAAAATTAATATATCAACCCGTGCAACGCACGGGCATTCCCCTAGTAATAATAATAATAATGTCTTACTACTTCCATCTAAATTTAGGGAAATATTTTGCTCCACTCTTCTAAGGTTATATGTATCGAGAGAACTTCTTAGAGAAATGATGTTGAGTACGAAACGAAACAAACAAATGGTACATGCTATAAAACCTGGATCATATTTATTGAGTGATGATATTTAGTACGATTTTTTTTATGAAACGTCAGAAACTGTGTACTCTGATAACAACTCGTGTAGATCCCAGACTCTCAATGTTAAAATAAAGGTGTCAATTGGTTCTGGCATTTCTTATCGTGCTTTTTTAGCTTTTCTCATATTTAATAGTTATGGTATATCACTTTGCACTTCTTACATTTCGAAAATACACAGTACTAAATAGCATAGTTCAATTCCATAAACTGAATATTCAACAAAAAAAAAAAGCATAAACAGAATCAGTATATTGAGTGGATCACGGATAATAGTCTGAATACAAGTTGGAATCAAATAAAAAATGTAGGAACTAGCATAAGATCTTGAAGCCCTTGCAAGAGTGTGTCCTAATGTAGTTAACTTGAAAGTTATGATATCTAGATAGAAAATTCTTACAATAGGAAATTCACACCCCAAATTCTTTACTAGTATGTGAGTCATTTTTCACTCTATTTACCACTAGTAAAAAATCAAGCTCTATGGTTACTGAGTGTTCAAACCTGTTCCAGTACTAGTCATCCTTTAGAACTGAAATCCTTAAAAACACAGTAAGTAAATTGTTAGAAATAGAATCTGCACAGCTTCTGAATGTGTAGATTCAAAGAAGAGAAAAAAACTTTAAAGAAAATCAAAGGAACTTAAAGAAAGAGATAAATTTTTTGTTGTTTATCCCTGGATTGTTACCAGCTCATTGATACCATGTTAAATTTTTAACCATTTAAATGATTATTCACTGCATGTGGTGCAAGATACAAGTCTTGGAGGTGCTAATAGCAAAGAGCCCCAATTTTATCAACAAAAAACACACGGGTCCAAAAAGATCCACACGGCACCCACAACCCGTCTTCTGTTACTATGCGCGGATCTGAAGATGGATACGGGTTAACCCGAATGACTTGAACAAAAACAGAAAACCCTAGCACTGTTTCTCAAAAATTCAAGAACACTCTCTCGCTCTCTCTCTCTCTCTCTCTCTCTCTCTCTCTCTCTCTCTCTCTCTCTCTCTCTCTCTCTCTCTCTCGATTCTCCGCTGCTGATCCTCACTTCTCCTTATTCGTTGCAACTAGGGTTTACGAATTCTTGTTGATTTCTTGATGAAATCAACTCAGAAATTATCAAGGAAGCTTCACACAGCTACGAAGACGAAGGTATACCACTTTTCCCTTTCAATTTCTTTTTCTATACTGAGTTTATTTTGATTCCTCTTCTTACATGTGATAAATCTGAGCAACATACACCACAATCATCACAAACGAAGGTAGTCTCCTTAGCTTTTGTTAACACTAATCTGTCTTTAACATCATACAACTTTAGTTTTGGGTCCTTCATTACCACTGAAAAACCTTTCTCTATAAGTTGTCCTAAGTTGATAAGGTTACAGCTGATTCTAGGGACATAGAAAACATCTTTTATCAAAATTACTTATCCATTTTCTTTGGTCAACCTAATGTTTCCTATTCCTTCAACAGTTATAACCTTATTTCTAACACACTTTATAGTGGTTTTTCTACTAGAATCAAAGTCTATTAACCACTCTCTGTTTTCAGTCATATCACTACAACAAAACAGGCCACCGCGCGACGATTATTCTGCGGTGGTTTTGGCTAAACCGCCGCCGGTCATTCTTTTGGGGCGGTTTACACGGCGCTCTTCTCGACCGCCTCAGGTAGTAAGTAAACGGCGACAGTTATTTGGCAGTTTGCAGCGGTTTGGATTTTTGACATCATTCTGCAGCGGTTGATGGAACTGAGAATAATTTTCACAATTTGGATTGATATTGCAGCGGTTGTAGAGTTATCTGCGGCGGTTGGCGTCAAATTTTTGTTCCCTCCCACCTCTCCCTCCCTTTTTTTGCCAAAAAAACCTCTCCCTTCCTCTAGAAACACGTTTTTTTTACACAATAGAAACACGTTTTTATTATAACTAGGACAATCACCCGTGCGATGCACGGGATGGGTAATGAGTAATACAATGCATAATTGTTAGAGCGTAATTGGTAGGACTTGTATTTCATCTTTGGATGGTTGCGTAATCAAGATTAGAAGATGTTTTGCTTTAAATTGTGGGCATAAAAATAACCTAAATGTGAATGACATTGTTTTTGGGAAGGCGTGGTGTTTCCTTTTCTACTAAATTGATACCGATAGAGAGATTATATTGTAACGGTTTTTAAGAAGTACAAAAGATTAAATATTATTTTAGGAATTGTATTGGGAAATTGTATTGAAAATTTTTGAATGAATAAAAAATTGGGAATGAAAGATACAAACGTGGTTCTAATGTGCACGGCCTTGTAGCATTATTGATTGTATCATAGATTTATTGTAGTTTTTGGTTTAAAAAAATAAAATAAAATTACTGTATATCGCGTACATGTATTTATTGTGGCCGTCTAATATATATTATGAAGAATTGAAAAGAATTTGATTTTCGGATTTTATGAATGTAAAATATTGATGAAAACAAATTGGAACGGCTTTGGAAGGTGAGAAAGCAAAATATTTTGCGTATCTTAGTGACTTTAAAGCCATACGGCTTTTCAGACCACATTTCCCAGTTGTAATGATTATCTCGGACTTGGATCCTCTGCAAGATATCCTAACCATGTTACATTTGATTAGTATAATCATCAATTAATCTTTAAAACATAAAATGCCAAATACATAATAATCCCATAAAAAATCATGCTTCTATCTTATAACCGTGGAGCCAGCCTTGTTTTATACTCCCCCTCCTAAACACTATGTAGATACACACACCTCTGCCACGAGATGACTTCATTCAAGCAAAAAGCTATACAATTGATAATATAAATACACACCTATGAGAATTCAATATCATTTGTATGGCAGGTACCTTGTTTCAATAGAGTCAACTCTCCTCCCCATTCTTGTTCTTGATCAAATGATCAAATTAAATATGGATCCATACATACTTGTTCGGCTGAACCAGGTTGTCTCTTGTTGGATCTTGATTCCTCACACCTCCAAAACTCTTCCTTGCATCAGATTCAAATTTGGTTTTCACTCAAACTTCAATTTAATTTATAACGGAAAAAAAAAGAAAAATAAAACACAGTTTTGAAAAAAGAGAATCCGATGATGTTAAGAATGCTAAGCTTCATTTCAAGCAACCTAACCTCTACAATTTAACAACTTTAGCAATGTACTAAGAGGTCTTGTAGTGTATTTCGTATGTTTTGATCTGGCTCTACTACTCTCTAGTCTTGAAAAAAAACAGAGAAACAACACATGTTATGTCTTTGCATAGTCTCGAATTATAACAGGGAATCCATTACACCTACATATAGTCAAGTAGAAAATCAAGAGGAGGAAAATGAAGTGGAGTGATAAAGAGAGGGAGTTGGAGGAAGAAGGTTAAAAAGAAAGGTTCAGATTCAAATTTTGAAATGGAAAAGAGAAAGAGATGGAGACCATAATGTGGAGAGAAAGAGATGGAAAAGAAAGAAGAGAGTAATTCGTGAAGAGAGAGTCTGAAAACAAACATAAGGGACTGAGAACCGGGAACATGTCTTTACTGCATCATCAGTATAGTACAGGTACTACTACTGCATTAGGATGGCCTTTTTTTCAACGTAGGCTTTTGAAGGTCATATAGTTTCCACAGTAACCTACAAGACAAGGAAAACTTGTTCGCCTGCAAGGTATATAGATGCCTATGATGCCTACTATGGAAACTATATTAAATGATGACATAGCCGTAAATGAAGTGTGAACTATACCAATTTTGTCAACGTAGGCCACAAACAAATTAATTTGCATGCCAACTCATTATAAACCTGTTCCAAATACCGAGCTGAAGTGTGAATACAGCCTATTGGTCAAGTTGCTGTCAGGGATGCGAATTTTTCAATAATGGAAAGCTTATAAAACCTGTTTGTGAGTACACATATCAAGGGGATAAAAGGGAAGCATGTGTGAACGGGGTTAAACGAGGGACGTAGGGGAATGCATGGGAATTTCATTCCCGCCCAGAAACGAGAAAATCTTACGTGAATTGCTGCATGAAAGCCATTTTTGCCGCTTAAGTGGTGTGAGATGCATCTAGGATTAATAGAAAGAGATAAAAAAAAATGTTGCTTAAAAAAATAATAAAAAATTGAAATCTCTCTTAAAACCTAATCTGATACCTAAACCTCTTTCCTTCCCAACTGCTGGTCTAGAAGTTTCTCTCAAAATCAAAGAGAACTAGGGCTTCCTCTCGAAATCTTCTGCCGGTAGCTCCCCCTCTCGAAATTTCTCTCCTTTCTCCCTCTCGAAATCTTATAATCGCAGGCTCCTTTCTTCCTCTAATCGCAGCTGTCACAGGTTCGTCTTCCTCTCTTAATCTTCTGCATGTTCACTGCTTTCGTTTCTTCAATACCGCCATTGCTTTCTTTCTCTTCCTCTTGATAGAGTGTTCTTATGTTCAGTTTTATGTTCAGTTTTATTCTCCTTTGGCCAATGTTGATAGAGTGTTCTTATGTTCAGTTTTATGTTCAGTTTTATTCTCTGCCACTTGCTTTTTGTTTGAGATATCATTATAGAAAGATGCAATTTAGATCTATTTTATGTTCTTGTTATTGAGTGTTCTTTGTTGTCTTTTTGAATTTATTTATTTTTCATATGCATTCTTCACTGTTGGTAACCTTGTTCAATTTGAGGCGTGAGAATTGGTCATATTTATAACTGGAATGTTGAATTCGTTATTGACTTGTTGATTGTTGTTTATCCCTGAATTTTTTGGTATAGAAAGACATGGCAAGATTTAAGGGTGTGTTTGGGAGTTTGGAGGGGAGGGGAAGGGAAGGGAGGGGTTGAGACTAATAGTGTAAATTCTTTAGTAATTGGGAGAAAAATTATCCCCCTAAACCCCCCAAACCCCCTCTCCTAATTTATTTTTGGAGCCCCTCCAAACTCCCCCAAATATGGAGGGTTTTGGAGGGGCTCTAAAAATAAACTAGGAGAGGGGTTTGGGAGGGTTTAGGGGGATAATTTTTCTTCCCATCACTAAAGAATTTACACTATTAGTCTCAACCCCTCCCCTCCCCTCCCCTCCCCTCCAAACTCCCAAACAGACCCTAAGTTTTGATTAAGAAAAGACCCATTGTTTCCAGTTTGTACTGCACAAATGTTTTTTCCTATGGCTGAATTAGTAGGTGCACAAATTTTTAAATTACTGATGATTTGAAATGTATGAAAAAAATTAGAATACAGGGGATGTATAAGAAACAACAGTAGATTTGATTTAGGCAAACTAGATGAGGAGGGAACACCAAATATGAGAAATGAAATGATTTGAAGAGGTGTGTTTTGATTTTGAGAGGACATGGAAAGATGCTATAAATCTACTGTTATTTTTTCTTTTTCTTTTGTTCTTTTGGTAGTTGGCAATTTCATTTACCTTTCTTGTTCAACTTATTAATAATCTATATGACATCTTAGTTGAATAAAGTGTAGTTTTGCAGTCCTTTTTGTGTTTGTGGTGTCCTTCCACCAAAATTTGATCTTGGATTGAGTCATATTTTTTGAATTCGATGATGGAAGGTTTTTGAATTAGATGATTAAGTTCCGTGATACTAATGAATTGCTTTTGTGCATGATGTAGACATTTGTTTGGTTATCATTATTTCTGTTATCCTAGTTCCCTTTCTGTTATGGCATGCAGTAATATTGAATAATATTGGTTAGATTAAATTGCTGTTACTCTATGGCATGCAGTAATATTGAATAATAGGTATTGGTACATACATGATAGTCATTACTCATTAGCCTCACAGTATTAGGACTTTGTGAGTATAGCACCTTGTAGTTCCTTTATTGTTCAGTACAGTATTTTATGCTTGTTTCATATTTCTTAATTCATAAACAAGATTGTATGACAATGGATAAGTCATGGATTACAATGCCACAAGGTTCACGATAATTCTATTTAACATTTATGTGTTCAATTGAATGTAGGTTAACTTTGTGTAGGATTTGTTGGACAAAACAGATGAGACGTCTTCTGGCGAAGATATTTATATTCAAGTATGTGGGAAAGAGCACCCCGGACGTATGCGTGACATGGGATTTGGCCCAACCCCCACTCAATACCTATCATCTGATTCTCGTAATGGGAGCTCAACCATTTCATCAGGTGGTCCCACAGCGGCTGACTATGATAGGCTAAAGTTGAAATTGAAAGCGAGTAATGCAAGAGTTGAAGCTTTAGAGGGAGAAGTAGCTAAAATTCGAACTTTAGAAGAACAAGTAGCTTTTCTAATGCGGCAAGCTCGTGGTGAATGTCCGGCTAGATCTGATGAGGTAACAATTAAATTCAGTTTTATATCTGCCTGGTGAAATTCTGATGATAGACTGTTTTGGATGTTAAATATATACAAAACAACTTAGTTGACAGATTAATTAATTGAAGATGGTGATGATGAGAAGGGAAAAGAATATTACGATGGGTAGGGTGATCTCTTGATAGGTTTTTGACGATATGCTAAATAACTCCTTATGTGTTCTACCAGTTCCTATTTGCCCATAGACAGATATGCAGATTGCAGACATTACAATGGATTTCATTCAAAAGAGAAAGAAAATATAGATTACCTATTAACCGTTGTTTTCAATATGCCTGACTTTTAAAGGAATGAGAATAGATAGAAAAATCGATTAACCGCTGATTGCTAACTGTGCTCAATATGAGGGTATTTTAGGAAGTAAACTAGGAAGCGAAAAAACAGTTATGGGGTCAATTGCCTTTATATATTGTTGTAGATTTTAGCTATACATATGTTTGCCAGAGTTTCCATGAGTGACTAGTTAGAAAGTTTGAAAACTGTATTGATAAGAATATAGATTGTTTTGGTTGTCTTGACTGGTCCTGCACAATGTTTAGCTAGTAGTAATAAAAACATTACTTCAGGAATTAATAAAGTCAAAAAGATTGATTTTGTGGGATTTATGACATGGCTTTGTAAGATTTGTGATTAGGTGTTATCCTAAGAAAGTAAAAGGCATGATGAACTGATAATATTTGTTGCTCTGGAAGGGGACTAGAAGATACAAAAAACACTGATATCTTTCCTTAAATTAGTACCTTCATAGTTTTCCATTTTGGAGAACAAATATTTGCTCTCTTTTGGCATGGCCCTCAAGGATAGTTAGTTGGTTTTAGTTTTCATTGTGCTGATGTTCTTGACTTCTTATTGTTGCTTCTATTCATGGTCTTTATTTAGTCATTCTCCTAACTAATAGGGTTGAATAATTTTCTTGAGCAATAAGTGTATTGATGGTCACATCTAAGTTTTAACATCTAAGCTTCCTTAACTTGAGATTTTCGTTGAGCTGAGTCTTTTGTTTCGTTAACTGATATTTTACTAAATCTTTTAAAACAAATTTTTATAATTATTTTTGTGTAATTTCAGGCTGCAGATTTACGTTCACCTACTAAAGCAATGCGCTTCATCTGCCATTCATGCACCAACTCATCATGGACAACATCCACTCTTTAGATTTAGGATTTGTTATTAACTAGTAATGTTGAAAAACATGTTCTTATATTGGGGAAACTTATACTCCTAAACCCTAAACCCCGTATCATTTGACATTTTGTGACAACAGTACCTTTTGATATTATTGTGTTATTTTTCTTTATAAGTATGAATGGATGAACTTTTTTGTTATTATTGTGTTATTATTTATGGATGAATTTATTTGAGCCTTTAAAGCTAAAAGTAGTTTCGTCCTCAGGTTTTTAACCATTGCAAACATCCCTAGAATATCGGTAGATAAGTAATGAATATGCCATCACAGAAATGGTTTAGTGGCAGTTTTGAACCGCTGCAAATATCCTCAAAACTTTTGTAGCTAGCTGAGGATACTGGCTTTAGAAATAGGTTAGTGGTGGCTCTTAACTGCCGCAAATAGCAAACCGCTGCAATATTCCTCAAAACCGCCGCAGAAATATAGCGTATTAGCCAACTACTTAGCGACGGTTTAAAATCGCCGCAAACTGCAAACCTCTGCCAAAACTGCCGCCAATTACTGCTCCAGGCGGTTATTCCAGCCGTTGCCAAAATCGCTGCAGAGTTTCCTCGCGGCGGAGGTAACTGCAGCGGTTCTGGAACCGCTATGAGGGGTATTTCGCCGCCACAAAATGCTTTTGCAACCGTCGTCGCTTTCCTGTTTTGTTGTAGTGTATGGTTGGAACAACCTGAGTCTAAGTACCAAATTTCAATGATGGTTTTACCATCACTTGTAGTAACAGACAGTACAACACAGTCACTATTTACCTTTAAGTCTAGGTTAGTTACAACAAAATCCTCCCTAGGTTCTGTCACTTCTAAATCATCAGTTATCATACTAAAACCAACATGTTCAGATTCTGAATCAGAATCTTCCTTAGCCACATTGGCTTTAGTCTCAGTTTCTTTAGACATAGTGTCTTTTTTAGTAGGGCATTCAGTAGCATAATGTCCATATTTATCACACCTGTAACACTGCACTTTAGACTTATCCTTTTTCTTAGGTGCATTGTTATTCTTTTTAGTGGAATCAGATTTAGAGTTAGGTTTACCTGACTTACCTTTGGACCAGTTTGTTTCTTACCCTTAGCTTTGGTGAATAAGGCCTCATCCTCTTCTTCTTCACCATCCAAAATGTTGATCATCATTTCTTTGGCTTCAAGCTTAGCTTGAAGTTCTTCAACTTTCAGATCTTCTGGTCTAGTAGTATCTTCAATGCTATTCACAACCCAACCAAATTTGTTGGTTAAGGACCTTAGCACTTTCTTACAAATCACAGTTTCAGTAAGAGTTTCACCATATAGGGACATAGCATTGGTGATCTTCTTTAGCCTTATAAAGAAGTCAGCAATGTTCTCCCCATCTTTCATACTGTTTCCTTAGAGCTTGCAGCTTCTCCTCTTTAATAGGAGCTGCACTAGTATAGTAATTTTCTTAGGCTTCCCAGACAGCTTTAGAAGTTTCAAAACTTCTAATTCTGTCGAAGTTTGTCTCATCACACCCTTGGTGTATGAGATATAGTGCTTTGTAATCTTTTTGCACACTTTCATTAAAAATATTTGTTTGAGCAAGTTTTGGCTCTTCACCCAAAGGCTCAAAACCATTTTTAAGAATCTTAAGGACTCTATGGTAGCCAAAAATGGCCTTCATTTGAAGGCTCCACCTGTCCCAATTTTTCCCATCAAGCTTTGGGATTTGTGTGTTCAAAC
Organism: Astragalus membranaceus; assembly: GCA_039519185.1. NCBI lineage: Eukaryota > Viridiplantae > Streptophyta > Magnoliopsida > Fabales > Fabaceae > Astragalus > Astragalus membranaceus. Next base: position 197,700,625 of record CM076846.1, on the reverse strand, counting down.
CTGTTCCAGTACTAGTCATCCTTTAGAACTGAAATCGTTAAAAACACAGTAAGTAAATTGTTAGAAACAGAATCTGCAGAGCTTCTGAATGTGCAGATTCAAAGAAGAGAAAAAAAACTTCAAAGAAAATAAAAGGAACTTAAAGAAAGCGATAGAAATTTTCCTGTTTATCTCTGGATTGTTACCAGCTCATTGATACCATGTTAAATTTTTAACCATTTAAATGATTATTCACTGCAGGTGGTGCAAGATACAAGTCTTGGAGGTGCTAATAGCAAAGAGGCCCAGTTTTATCAACAAAAAACACACAGGTTCAAAAAGATCCACACGGCACCCACAACCCGTCTACTGTTACTATGCGCGGATCTGAAGATGGATACGGGTTAACCCAAATGATTTGAACAAAAACAGAAAACCCTAGCACCGTTTCTCAGAAATTCAAGAACACGCACACACACACACACACAGTCTCTCTCTCTCTCTCTCTCTCTCTCTCTCTCTCTCTCTTGATTCTCCGCTGTTGAACCTCACTTCTCCTTATTCGTTGCAACTAGGGTTTACGAATTCTTGTTGATTTCTTGATGAAATCAACTCTGAAATTATCAACGAAGCTTCACACAGCTACGAAGACGAAGGTATACCACTTTTTCCTTTCAATTTCTTTTTTTTTTCTGATTTGAAACCCTAGTTTCAAATACTGAGTTTATTTTGATTCCTCTTCTTACATGTGATAAATCGGAGCAACGTACACCAGAATCGTCACAAACGAAGGTAGTCTCCTTAGCTTTTGCTTATGATTCTTCGGTTTGATGAAAAACGCAGAAACCGAAACCTGTGTTTGTTGTTGTTTGTATGTACTGTTAAACGTGTTCTTTGAAGAACACAATCAGAAAGATCAAGGATCTCTACCTGAGATCACAAAGGTATACTATCTCTTCACCCTCTCTTCTTATTTTCTTTCACTTAGCGTGTTTCAGTCACTGAAACACTAATTCTCTCTGTTTTTCTTTTAATGCGAGATTACTTCAACCACTTGTTGAAGTTCTTGGATCACATACACTTTGAAACAGAGTTGAAGGCACACAATGTTGAGAGAGAATAACACTCAGAAGAAAGGAAGAAGAACAGAATGTAAAGAATACTTGTAAAACTTTTTTATTTACTTGTAAAATTCTGTGTGTAATTACAATGTAATAGGGTATGTATATATACAAAACTGAACCCTTCTAAGGGTTGTTTTTAGAGTTAGTTACACAGTGTCATACCCCAATTTTGTCCGACTAGTTGAAAATCAAATAAAATTGTATTTTTGTGAACACTCATTTTTTAACGGTGTTTTGATGTTTTTTCGAAAATTATCAAAATATGTGCTCTTTGCATGTTTCGCGCGTTTTGCGTCGAATACGTCATTTTACTAGTTTCTGTCGTTTTCGGGTTAATTTCACTATTAAAAATGTGATACAAAAGTCTAGTGGTTTTCGCGGGTGTGCGAATAAAGTGTATAGTAATGGGCGCGTGTCGCAGCGAGTTAGCGAGATTATTATTGTTTTATTATTGTTATCATTATTGTTAATTGTATTTATTTATTAGTAGTCATAAAAATAAGAGACACACAACAAATAGTCAAATTGTTTATTTTATTTAAATCTGAAGTTACATTTTTCTTAGTTACAAATAAGACAAAAAAAAAAAATGAAAAGTAAAACAAAAAAAAGGGGTATATACGCCCCTGGCTGTTGTTGCTCAGTTTGAGCTACAAGCTGAACCTCTTTCACCTTGTCTCATTGGCTTTTTGCATCTTTGGCAATAACATGTCAGCTCAACTTTTGCTGATCCACCATGTCTCTGCTACCCCATAACCAATTGGTCTCCTCAAGCAATAATCCCCTGCACCTCATCCACAACCTACACCACAATAAGAGCACTATAAATACGCATGAAAACAGCAAGCAATGGGAGAGGGAAGGGAGCCGTAGGGGGGATTGTAACAAAAAGAAGAGAATTAATTAATTAACACACGTACAGGAGGGGGGAAAGAAAAGAAGAGGAAGCAAAAGGGGTGGGGAGGCGCACTGTAGCAAAACAAAAAAAGGAACAACATCACACACAACACACACAGTGAGGAGAAAAAGAGAAACAAAAGGGGGGAAGAAGAGGGAGAACAAAAAAGAAGAGGAGGGAAAGCACCACCAACAACCACCCCTCACAACCAAAACGCACACCGCCCTCCTCCGCCGGTCGCCGCCAACCACCACCAGTTCCGGCAACCTCCGGCCGAACCACCCATCCACCACCGCACATCCCCTTTTCTCTCTCTCTCTCCTTTTGGTTCTCTCTCTCTCTCCATTCGGTTCCCTCTCTCTCCACCGCCCGCCGTCCCTCTCTCTCCTCTCTTCCTTCTCACCGTCGCCACCCTCTCCTCCGCCGGTCACCACCACCAAACGCCCTCTCTCACGGCCAAACAACTACCAAACTCTCTCTCTCTCTCCCCTCTCTCTCTTCGTTTTCTCTTCCTCTCTCTCCTCTCAAAATTTTTTTCTCTCTCCTCTGGTATGTGAGTTGCGGCACTGAGAAGAGGATTGAGAAAATAGGGTTGTTGCTTTTTTTGGTCTTTGCCTCTTATACCCTCTCTTATTCATTTATTCATCTTTTTTAAAAAAAAAAAAAGAGCTTCAGATTCATAACTGCACCATCCCTTTTTAATGATACTGCACCCCTGTCCAAGCCCTTGGTTTCGTGGGCCAGCAGTTGACAAACCCAAAAAAATCAGGCTGTTATTCGCACCCCCCCTGCGCAGCCCTCTCTTTTTTTATATACGCAGGCCAAGCAAAAAAAACAAACAAACTGGGCTGTTTGCTTCTCACACCACCCATCTTTTTACATACAACCCCTTTGTTATTTTACACCCCGGTTTTACTAACATACAACCCCATTTTGCTTTTTTTATTTTTTTATTTTTATTTTCTTAAAAGCCCATAGTGCTATTTTACACCCCTGTTTTACTCACATACAACCCCATTTTGCTTTTTTTATTTTATCTTCTTAAAAGCCCATAGTGCTATTTACACCCTTTGTTTTACTTCAACATCCGCCTCATCATTCTTGTATTCTTCTCAAAGATTCATCTCCAAATCTCTAAAATCAAGCTCAAGGTTGGAGGTTAAAGAGTAAATTCAAGTGGTTTAGCACTCAGTCATCTTATTTCTTGCTTATTTAGCTTGGAGTTAAGGTATATTCTTGAATCTTAGCATCATCATCAAAGTTTTAGCATCAAAAATATAGATCGTCAATTTGTTTTTGCATACTAAGCATTTCATTACATTTAGAGTTACATCTTATGTAAATATGTTAGTATAATTGTTGTTGTTGAAGGAAAAATGCATCTCAATCATTAATATTTTGGATCCCGGCTACTCTTTTGAATTCATTTGTGCCTATCACTTCCTTGTCTACTCCCATGTGGAATCATTAATACTTAGATAGGCCCATTCCTCACATTGCATCTTCCACTAGATGTGCATTTAGATTTCCTTGCGTTTTGTAGAAATATTTGAGTATGGTTCCCGCCTAGCATCTTCAACAAGATGCGCAATTTAGGCTCATTTTCTTGCCCATTCATGCATTTTCACCAAAATGTTCAACTTGGGTTCATCCTTTGCCTGCCTATGTATTGTGTCATAATGTGTGTAGTCTAGGTCCACTTTCAATCAAAAGTCTTTTTAAGCATCAAAATCATTCCCCAAACAAAAATTAATTCGATTGCGAAAGCCCTTTTTGATCATCTAAAATAAAAACCGATTATCATTAATGATCACTCGCGCCGTTGCCGTTTGGTTGTTAATGATAATTTCATTTTCAAAGGAGTTAGTAGCGCGGCCACTCTAAACCGTTGTTGTTTGGTCGTCGCGAACACTCGAATCAAAAGCAAAACCGATTATCGTTAATGATCACTCGCGCCGTTGCCGTTTGGTTGTTGATGATAATTTCATTTTCAAAAGAGTTAGTAGCGCGGCCACTCTAAACCGTTGTTGTTTGGTCATCGCGAATCCTCACTCCTACTGCGAAAACTCATCTAAACAGACTAAAAAACAAAAACCTTTTTAGGACAACCTAGAACTACGTAGCTTTGAATTCTCCATCGCACCGGGAGATACGTAGGAGCGGATCTCTCCGTCAAGCACAACAAACCAAAAACAGTTTTCCTTTCAAAAACCAAACACTTTTTCCAAAAATAAAACATTTTTCAAAAATAAGAACTACGTGGCTTTGAATTCTCCATCGCACCGGGAGATACGTAGGAGCGAGCGGCTAACTCTCGTCAAGCGCCAAAAATAAAAATTTTCATTAAGTCTTCTCACTCCCTTTTCAATAAAGAGGCAAAATAAAAGCATTTTCAAATCAACACTTCAAACCACACATTTAATTAAAGGTTCCCTTTCGGTAGAAAGGAGGTACGGGGTGCTAATACCTTCCCTATGCCTAACCGACCCCCGAACCCATATCTCTAGTTTTCGAAAGACCATCCGCCTTGTCTAAAAGACCTTTTTTCAATGTTTTGGTCTTAAAATTAAAATATTGGTGGCGGCTTCCAAATTTTTCCACGTTGTCAAACGAAAAGTCCCAAGCCGGATTTTTCGGGCGCAACAGCTGGCGACTTCACTGGGGACCTTTTTAAAAGACGAGGGTCAAGCCTAACTAATTAAAATGTGTGGTTTAATGTATTGTTGATTTGATTAATACCTTGTTTGCCTTTCTTTCTTATCATTGATTGTAGGCATATGCATTTGTCTTCTTTGTTGTTCCCTATCTCCTCTTCTACTCCTTTTCTCTTATTGCTTATGCCCATGCATTCTTCCAATCCCCACGATCCCTTCTTTTTCGCTCCCTTTCTTCAAGGTAAGCTCATGCATTTCTCCCCAATTTTATCATGTCCCCTCTTCTTGGCTCCTCTTGTTAAGGTAAGCAATATCCTTGTTTATAGATATCCTAGATATTAAACCCTAGGGTAGACAACATGTTATTGCTTGCTTTTATCTGGACTGTTCAGGGTTTTCATTTGCAGGTGGGGTGATATGTGTTGGGTAGTTTTAAGTGGTATGTCCTTGCTACACACACTCACACCTCATGCTTATTGTGCTTTGAGAGGGGCCTAAAACCCAAGGTCTGACAAAACTTAGGAGAGTGGAAATGAGTAGTGACTGGCAATTGGACTGTTGTCCTTCTGACTCTCACGAAAGTTTCAGCCAGAGTATGCTCCTTTATGGTACCTCACACCAGATAGCATTCTATCGTTGTGGGTGTTATCATGAGAGAGATTTAACTCTGGTAGCCATTGTGAGGAAGTGTTTAGAACCTACATGGGAGGATCCCTTTTGAGTTGCCCTAGAGCCTAGGTTCCCCCACCTTTTGTAGGACGCAAGGGCACACAAATTGTATGTTGCATTGTAGTTTAGGCATGTCTTTCCTAAAAAGAAAAAAGAAGAAGATTTTCAAAAGAGAAAAAGAAGAAAGAGTTGCCGTTGTAGCCTTTCTTTTGCCGGTCCGTACGAAGTGACATTTGACCCACTTTATTTTCAAAAAAGGGAGAAAGAGTTACCGCTGTAGCCTTTCTCTTACCGGTCCATATGAAATAACGTACGGCCCGCATTTTCCAAATTTTTTTTTTTTGAATCACTGCCAATAAGGACTTTTCTCTAAGTTGCATAGGCATAAAGCATCATCAACCTCATTCTCATACAAAAAACATCTTTGCATTGCATAACGTGGAAAAGCTAAATAGAAATTCATACGCGCATTTTTCTCTATCTCATTTAGGTTTGTCGGGAGTGCATTCCCCGCGCGGGTGCGTTTCCATTCACTAAACTTTTTCCTAATTTTGTCAAAAGGTCCAAAAAACATATTTTATTAGGAACGTGTCTCATGCGTTATTGCTTTTTGCATATCATGAAGAATGAACATGTGACCATCTCATTTTGCATACATTTCCATTCAAAATAAATCATGTTTTCCCTTGCATTAAAAATCATTTGCGAGCATCATGCGCTTTCTCGCATAAAAATTTTTAGAAACATATCACATGCTTTATTATTTTCCTTTTTCATATCATATATGCAAACATCTCATTTTGCATGCATTTTCATAAGAATCATATCTTTCCACGAACTAAAAATAATTGTTAGTATCATGCACTCCATTTCATAGTTTAAAAATAAAACGAAAAGCAATCATCATCCGCACTTTGCATCATGGCATCATGCATTACATAAAACAAAATTCTGAAAAAAAAACAATTATCATCCCTATGTTATTTCATTCGCTCATAATCATGAAAAATCATCAAGTGATGCAATTTACGTTATCCTCATTCAAAATGCACATTCGTTCATTCATTCACCCACTCATTCCGTCGTCCGTCCATATCACATCATCGCATTAATACTTTTCTGTGTCGCAAACTAAAAATAAGCATTAACGTCTCATCTCGCATGCATCTTCATTCAATATCTCCCATGCATTAGGAAAGTAATTGCAAGCATCACGCATTTCATTTCATTGCATAAGAAAAATGAAAACCAGAAGCATCTATCATCCATATCGCATTTCATTCATCCTTGATTATGCAAAAACTATCATCAAATAATGCGGACATCGCGTCAATGTGGCGCTCATGCATCATTTCATTAACCTCATCACTTTGTTCGAATACATCATTTCTCCCTGCATGCATCCTTTCGAAACAAAGAAAAATTTCTCATGTGATGGCTTAATGGATAGAAGTGCACCTTTGAACGACGAAGGGTAATGTCTCAAATTTGTTTGTCGACTACAAATTTGAGATGTTACTTTACGATGTCAGAGCACTTTGACCCAGTCGCACGTATTTTAATTTCGAGTAGGAAATTAAATTGAGTCAACTAATTGTCAAAACGTTTCAGTACATTGTGTGAAGTATTGAGTCAGGATCCACTCAATGTTTCAGGCAAGTTACTCAGGGTAACGACAATCAGTTGCCTCATATCACCAGTCTTGCATCTCTCATCATTCAAAAAAGGGGCATTGGCATTTCGCATCCTGTCTCGCCTCTAAAAAAATAAAAAAAAATCAAAAATCATTTGGAAAAAATGGGGGGCATCATTCTTGCATCATTCGCATTGGTATTCCATATTTTGTCTTGCAACAAAATAATTTAGAATAAGCCACACTTTTCGAGTAGTCGTTCTCCACGCATTTGCATCATACTTGCATATCATAATTTGTTCATTCATTCATTGCATAAAATAAAAGTTGTGATGAGAAGCGAGACGTCATTGCAAAACAATCATCCTTTTTTTGAAAAAGTTTATCCTTACTTGGTTGCGAACTCAAAGTGTTCCAAGGCACTCAGTTTTGCAAATCAATAGCTCATTTGCATGTCTTTCAAAAGCACTGCATCCCATCCATTCCATGACAAAAAAAAACTGAAGCAGCTCATCAATTCATCGTTCTAACTAATGTTGACTCTCTGTGAAGCATTCCTATAGTGAACGTGCATGACACGTGCAGTTTCTCTTGTTTGAGTCAGTCAGTTTCCTTCCTTGTCATCATCATCATCCCAGTCTAACCCCGCCCCGTCCATCCATAAGGCGCATATTCTCTCCCATCAGTGCATACTTGACTTTTTGGTTCATTCTCACTAACACTCTAAGTCCTCCATGCTGGGGCAATTCTGTGATCACTAACTTTCTTTATCGGCATTATATTCCTTTAGTGCAAGTCTTTCCAAAAAAAAGAGAAAAGAAGAGACAAATGAGAAAAACAAGCTCGCTAGGTTGAATACCCGCAAAGGGCAGCCTAGGCAAAAAGGAGCGCCCGGTGGATTGAAAACTCGCAAAGAGCGGTCCAGGCATAAATTAGGGCATAAAAAATGCAAAGAAAAAGAGCAAACACATATAGCTAGATAAATTGTTGTCAAGTTTTATGAAAAATAAGTAATCGGAATTTGAAATGAAGTTTGGCCATCCAGAAGTTCCCTTTCCTACCCACCTTAACCCAAGAAAAACCAAAATCCAAAAATCACCCTAGACAAGGATCACCTCAAATATCCAAAAAAGTGCATCACTTTCTATCAGTTCACCCGAGTCAAAGAAGGAAAAGAATCATAAAACAAAAAAAGGAGAGAGAAAATCAAAAAAGGGATTCAAAAATGAAAATCCCAAAACAAAAGAAAATACAAAAGAAATGTAAGTGGTGAGCTGGTACATGTTACCACAAAACACAAGAGATCCTTGTCTCAATAACCTTCAAACACTTCATCATTCCCATACACCCCTCCTTCCATAAACCGCAAACACTTCCCTTTGACCTCGGCAACCCGCCCTCCACGAACCCTTAGCCAAGAATAAAATTTCCAAACACCTCATCAAGCCAATTAACCATCATAAATCATCGATCGTCAGCCAACGCCGAACGAAAATCATCCTACCATTAGCCCCCAAGCTCTTCATTAAGCCCCATCATCCCTCCTCCACAAAACATCACAACCCTAAAAAGTCCATTCCGATCAATGACCGGTTGCTTTCGTTTTCTCAAATTTTAATCTTAGGACAAATAAGTTTATCTGTTTACAATGTGTTTGCTCAAAAAGAAAAACAAACGATCAGCAAAAAGAAAGCTGATCAAGAAAAATAAACCCTCAGAAGAAAGAGAACTGAGGAGACAAAAACAAACAGTCAGAAAAAAGAAAGCTGACGAAACAAAAAAAGACTTGCACTCCCAAAAAGGCATTCAAGATTGCCTTAAAACAAGGTTTAGTGACCACCAAGTGAGGCTTCTCTTCATTACCAAAAGTCAAGGCATTCACAGAGAACCAAAGATTTACACTGAGAACACCACTCAGATCTAAAAGTTGGGGCATTCTCTTCACCACCCACCCACCCTAGTCTTGGGAAAGCCTGTTCAGCGTCCTTCCTATGTCATTCATCCTTTCACCAGGTGTTATCCATGACGCCAGTTCCCGCATATCTGCCCTTTCACTCCAATCGTCAATATCACCAAACAGGGGCAAGCCTTTCATTCATAGTTACCAAGCCTGGATTGGAGCAGTCTGGCAAAATCCATCGCCTTTCACAACCTCACTCAAAGAAACCATTTGTGATGTCATTCGAAAGTGGGACAAGTGCGTTCCCATTCCTTCACCTCATTCATTCCTACAAAACCTCACCGGGGCAATCTCTCAACTCACTATCCTAAACAAGGCCTGGTCATCCTAATTGGGGCAACTTTGTCCTTGTTATGACTGGGGCAACATCAAACTTTATGGGTTGAGACAAAATCTCTTTTGCTCCATTTTTCATTCCCAATTCATCATCTTCTACACCCCTAGTCATTATCACCACCAGGCAAAGGCAAGCTTATTCACTCTTCAAAAGCCCGAACCGGGGCAGTCTTGCATCCCTTGGTCCCTCATGAGCGTCGGTAATAATCATGTTTGTGATCCCTTCAATTGTCATACATATCCTAAACCAATCCATCACTCATTCACATTTGCGCTCCTATGCATGCTTACTAAGCAATGCTTCAAAGAGAGAGAACACACGTTAGTCACGCGATATCTAAGATTCAGTCGTCATTGGAAGGGAGAGAAAACAAGTGAGCTTGTTTGTAAATAAAAACCTTGAGAACACCGGAGTTTGAATCAAATTCAATTTTTCAACAAAAATGGTCAATAATCATCCCACTTTTGCATCCAAAGTCTCGCGTCTCATCATTATGAAAGTGTTCACAAAAAGTATTTGAATACCCTAAAAATTTTTGTCATATCATGCATCAAAATACTGCATTTGCATCCTCACATAGCAAAAAGACAAATAGGAAAAATTCTTTAACCAGCTATCTCAGCACATGAGGGGGTCGCCTAAAGTTGGCCGCTTGTAGGGCTTTAGTGCTCGCCTTAATCCTCAGGGATTAGGTTGCTATCTTGTAGGGCTTTGGTGCTCACCTTAATCCTTGGGGACTAGGATGTTACCTTGTAGGCACTTGAAGTGTTGATCCTTAACCAAAATAAAAAGGAAGAAAATCAAAAATAAGCATCTCATAGCATCCATCATTCCATTGAAATCATCACATCACATACATTTGGCATAACATACATTCACACTCCATTTACATAGATATCTGCATTCCATAGAAAAAAAAAAAGAGCAAATAAGGAACGAGAGAAGAAAATCACAGAAGATGGAACATAAAAGAACACAACATCTTCATATCATTCATCATTCTCATATCATCCATACCAGTCATCACTCCATGGCATCAAACAGTACATTACGCCTTCAAATTCGCATCTCAGAAGAGCGAAAGAATAACAAAAGGAAAAGAAGAGAAAAATCAAACAGAAAAGGCATCCCACCAAAGTCAATCATTGCATTCATGTGCACCCCAAACATCCAAGTGCACGCATTTCATGCACCATCCAAGAGAAAAGTTACTTCGGACCAGAGAGTCCCAAAAATCTCATTTTTAGAAAATCACCACAACACAGAGTTAGTAAACTCCATCAACACAGAGTTAGTAAACTCCATCAACACAGAGTTAGTGAACTCCTTCCACAGATCACAACATCGTGTACGAGCGCGCGATGGATCCATCAGACTTCGTTAAGTCCTTCGGATTAGTTATGTCAGCCTAAGGCATAGCGTAAATCCATTGATCAAATCAGTTCCGGACCTGATGTTGATCGGCCGCTCGAAAAGGCCACCCCCAGAGCTCGGACTCGACAAGAGTCCGTTAGAAGGTTTTAGGCAGCCTCCGAATTCCCAATTTACCGCTTTCTGCACGCCAAGTGCTCATTTACCGCTTTCTGCACGCCAAGTGCTCATTTACCGCTTTCTGCACGCCAAGTGCCCATTTTACTTTTCTGTCTGCACGCCAAGTGCCCAGTTTACTTTTCTGTCTGCACGCCAAGTGCCCATTTTACTTTTCTGTTTGCACGCCAAGTGCCCATTTTACATTTCTGTCTGCACGTCAGTGTTCATTTACTGTTTTCGCATCAACACGAAAGTGTCTATCTTTCCAAAAAGAAGAAAGAAAATTCGGATTTCTCCAAATGGACAAAATTGGTATAATTTCTGAATTCTTTATTTCTATTTTACCTTCGAAATATGTCTCGCGCAATTCATATTTCTTGGTAAAATCGAAATAAAGAGGGGCAGCTGTCATACCCCAATTTTGTCCGACTAGTTGAAAATCAAATAAAATTGTATTTTTGTGAACACTCATTTTTTAACGGTGTTTTGATGTTTTTTCGAAAATTATCAAAATATGTGCTCTTTGCATGTTTCGCGCGTTTTGCGTCGAATACGTCATTTTACTAGTTTCTGTCGTTTTCGGGTTAATTTCACTATTAAAAATGTGATACAAAAGTCTAGTGGTTTTCGCGGGTGTGCGAATAAAGTGTATAGTAATGGGCGCGTGTCGCAGCGAGTTAGCGAGATTATTATTGTTTTATTATTGTTATCATTATTGTTAATTGTATTTATTTATTAGTAGTCATAAAAATAAGAGACACACAACAAATAGTCAAATTGTTTATTTTATTTAAATCTGAAGTTACATTTTTCTTAGTTACAAATAAGACAAAAAAAAAAAATGAAAAGTAAAACAAAAAAAAGGGGTATATACGCCCCTGGCTGTTGTTGCTCAGTTTGAGCTACAAGCTGAACCTCTTTCACCTTGTCTCATTGGCTTTTTGCATCTTTGGCAATAACATGTCAGCTCAACTTTTGCTGATCCACCATGTCTCTGCTACCCCATAACCAATTGGTCTCCTCAAGCAATAATCCCCTGCACCTCATCCACAACCTACACCACAATAAGAGCACTATAAATACGCATGAAAACAGCAAGCAATGGGAGAGGGAAGGGAGCCGTAGGGGGGATTGTAACAAAAAGAAGAGAATTAATTAATTAACACACGTACAGGAGGGGGGAAAGAAAAGAAGAGGAAGCAAAAGGGGTGGGGAGGCGCACTGTAGCAAAACAAAAAAAGGAACAACATCACACACAACACACACAGTGAGGAGAAAAAGAGAAACAAAAGGGGGGAAGAAGAGGGAGAACAAAAAAGAAGAGGAGGGAAAGCACCACCAACAACCACCCCTCACAACCAAAACGCACACCGCCCTCCTCCGCCGGTCGCCGCCAACCACCACCAGTTCCGGCAACCTCCGGCCGAACCACCCATCCACCACCGCACATCCCCTTTTCTCTCTCTCTCTCCTTTCGGTTCTCTCTCTCTCTCCATTCGGTTCCCTCTCTCTCCACCGCCCGCCGTCCCTCTCTCTCCTCTCTTCCTTCTCACCGTCGCCACCCTCTCCTCCGCCGGTCACCACCACCAAACGCCCTCTCTCACGGCCAAACAACTACCAAACTCTCTCTCTCTCTCCCCTCTCTCTCTTCGTTTTCTCTTCCTCTCTCTCCTCTCAAAATTTTTTTCTCTCTCCTCTGGTATGTGAGTTGCGGCACTGAGAAGAGGATTGAGAAAATAGGGTTGTTGCTTTTTTTGGTCTTTGCCTCTTATACCCTCTCTTATTCATTTATTCATCTTTTTTTAAAAAAAAAAAAAGAGCTTCAGATTCATAACTGCACCATCCCTTTTTAATGATACTGCACCCCTGTCCAAGCCCTTGGTTTCGTGGGCCAGCAGTTGACAAACCCAAAAAAATCAGGCTGTTATTCGCACCCCCCCTGCGCAGCCCTCTCTTTTTTTATATACGCAGGCCAAGCAAAAAAAACAAACAAACTGGGCTGTTTGCTTCTCACACCACCCATCTTTTTACATACAACCCCTTTGTTATTTTACACCCCGGTTTTACTAACATACAACCCCATTTTGCTTTTTTTATTTTTTTATTTTTATTTTCTTAAAAGCCCATAGTGCTATTTTACACCCCTGTTTTACTCACATACAACCCCATTTTGCTTTTTTTATTTTATCTTCTTAAAAGCCCATAGTGCTATTTACACCCTTTGTTTTACTTCAACATCCGCCTCATCATTCTTGTATTCTTCTCAAAGATTCATCTCCAAATCTCTAAAATCAAGCTCAAGGTTGGAGGTTAAAGAGTAAATTCAAGTGGTTTAGCACTCAGTCATCTTATTTCTTGCTTATTTAGCTTGGAGTTAAGGTATATTCTTGAATCTTAGCATCATCATCAAAGTTTTAGCATCAAAAATATAGATCGTCAATTTGTTTTTGCATACTAAGCATTTCATTACATTTAGAGTTACATCTTATGTAAATATGTTAGTATAATTGTTGTTGTTGAAGGAAAAATGCATCTCAATCATTAATATTTTGGATCCCGGCTACTCTTTTGAATTCATTTGTGCCTATCACTTCCTTGTCTACTCCCATGTGGAATCATTAATACTTAGATAGGCCCATTCCTCACATTGCATCTTCCACTAGATGTGCATTTAGATTTCCTTGCGTTTTGTAGAAATATTTGAGTATGGTTCCCGCCTAGCATCTTCAACAAGATGCGCAATTTAGGCTCATTTTCTTGCCCATTCATGCATTTTCACCAAAATGTTCAACTTGGGTTCATCCTTTGCCTGCCTATGTATTGTGTCATAATGTGTGTAGTCTAGGTCCACTTTCAATCAAAAGTCTTTTTAAGCATCAAAATCATTCCCCAAACAAAAATTAATTCGATTGCGAAAGCCCTTTTTGATCATCTAAAATAAAAACCGATTATCATTAATGATCACTCGCGCCGTTGCCGTTTGGTTGTTAATGATAATTTCATTTTCAAAGGAGTTAGTAGCGCGGCCACTCTAAACCGTTGTTGTTTGGTCGTCGCGAACACTCGAATCAAAAGCAAAACCGATTATCGTTAATGATCACTCGCGCCGTTGCCGTTTGGTTGTTGATGATAATTTCATTTTCAAAAGAGTTAGTAGCGCGGCCACTCTAAACCGTTGTTGTTTGGTCATCGCGAATCCTCACTCCTACTGCGAAAACTCATCTAAACAGACTAAAAAACAAAAACCTTTTTAGGACAACCTAGAACTACGTAGCTTTGAATTCTCCATCGCACCGGGAGATACGTAGGAGCGGATCTCTCCGTCAAGCACAACAAACCAAAAACAGTTTTCCTTTCAAAAACCAAACACTTTTTCCAAAAATAAAACATTTTTCAAAAATAAGAACTACGTAGCTTTGAATTCTCCATCGCACCGGGAGATACGTAGGAGCGAGCGGCTAACTCTCGTCAAGCGCCAAAAATAAAAATTTTCATTAAGTCTTCTCACTCCCTTTTCAATAAAGAGGCAAAATAAAAGCATTTTCAAATCAACACTTCAAACCACACATTTAATTAAAGGTTCCCTTTCGGTAGAAAGGAGGTACGGGGTGCTAATACCTTCCCTATGCCTAACCGACCCCCGAACCCATATCTCTAGTTTTCGAAAGACCATCCGCCTTGTCTAAAAGACCTTTTTTCAATGTTTTGGTCTTAAAATTAAAATATTGGTGGCGGCTTCCAAATTTTTCCACGTTGTCAAACGAAAAGTCCCAAGCCGGATTTTTCGGGCGCAACACACAGCTTGTAACTAACATAATAGTTTAACGACTTGTAACTATTTAAACAGTAAAACTGTTTCTGTTATGGACTGCTGGGAGTAACTGTCATCTGTATTGTATTATATGACAGTTACTCAACTCCTGAGGGTGTTTTAGGAATTGCATTAAATTCCAGCATCCTCCATTAATGCAAAACCTAAAAAAACTTAGTAATAAGAGAGATACCTAAAAACAGGACAAGCCCCTGTTGACATAGCTTTAGAACCAAAGATGACTTAGGACAAGCTCCTGAGTAATGACTTTAATAGTTGCCTTCTTAGGATTTGAAGGCAACCAACCCTAGATCTCTCTTAAACTTAGGAAATAACTCCCCTTTTAGATCTTTGGTAAAGATGTCAGCCTGTTGATCTTTTGTAGAGCAGTAATCCACTAGTAGCTTTCCACTAGTAACCTGGTCCCTTAAGTAATGAAACTGTGTCTCTATGTGCTTGGTTCTGCCATGACCCATAGGGTTTTTGGCAAGACACAAGGCTGACTTGTTGTCAATCAATAGCTTAGGAATTTGAGTCAAAGTCTCACTCAATTCCCTAAGTAAGGCTTCTAACCACGTTGCTTGAGTGGCAGCACTGCAGGCAGCCACATATTCTGCCTCACAGGAGCTGAGAGCAACAATTTGTTGCTTTTTGGAGCTCCATGAAACAGATATACCTTGAAGCTTAAACAAAAATCCAGAGGTACTTCTTCTTTCAATGTGGTCTCCACACCAGTCACTGTCTGTGTACCCTAGGAGCTCAAATTTCCTTAAGTCGGTCCCTTTAGGAAAAAACAGCCCATAATTCAGAGTACCTTGAATATATCTTAGTACTCTTTTTGCTGCATTTAGGTGTATTTCTAGTGGTTCATTCATGAACCTACTAATCATACCTGTGGCAAACAAAATATATGGCCTGCTGTGGCACAGATATCTCACTCAAAGACCCCACAATTTGTCTAAAATAGGTAGGATCCACCTTAGAGCCCTTCTCACCCTCCTTTTTGCACAAATAGCCTTCAACAGGGTTGCTGGCAGAATTGCATTCTGTCATTTTGAACCTTGCAAGTAGTTCCTTAGAGTATTTAAGCTGGTGTAGGATGATTCCTTCAGGTACTCTTAGAAATTCCAATCCCAAAAAGTAGGTAAGCTGCCCCAAATCTGTCATTTCAAATTCTGCCTTCATAGAATCCTTAAAATGCTCAATTTCTTTGCTGCTACTACCTGTCACCAATAGATCATCAACATATAAACATATTAGTAATAGGTTAGTATCCAAAGAACCCTTCACATATACACCAAACTCATTGGTGCATTTTTGTGAAGCCATTGTCCACAGAAAATGTGTCAATGCGCTTATTCCAGACTCTTAGAGCCTGTTTCAGCCCATAGAGTGCATTATGCAAATGGAACACTAAGTTTTTCTTGCCTTTTAACTCAAAACCAGGTGACTGATTTATAAAAACAGTTTCTTCTAAAGGCCCGTTTAAAAATGCTGACTTAAAATCCAAGTGATGTAAGTCCCAGCCTTACCTGCAAGCTAATGCAGTAACCAATCTAATGGTTTCATGCCTAGCTACAGGTGAAAAAAGTTCCTCATAGTCAATCCCTTGCTTTTGTTGGAACCCTCTAGCAACAAGTCTTGCTTTATGCTTGACTATTTTGCCATTGGGGTCCAACTTAAGCTTAAAGACCCATTTAACACTAATTGCCTTCTTTCCTTTTGGCAAAGATGTTAAAGTCCAAGTCTTATTCTTCTCAATAGAGGCCAGCTCCTCTATCATAGCATTTTTCCAGTTTTTATCCTTTAAAGCCTCTTTAAAGTCAACTGGTTCCATATCTGCCATCATAGCATAGTGAATGAGGTCACCATGCTCATTCACTTCACTATCTATGGCAATATCATAATCTGCAAGCCTCCTAGGAGGCTGTCTTAGCCTTTGTGCCCTAGGTACAGCCTGCACAACAGGTTCAGGTTCTGTTTCAGCATTGTCCTCCTCCCCTTCGTGAGGATTCTGATCCTCATTAGGTAGAATAGGACCTTCTTCATCAGAACTATCACCATTAGGATTAGATTCAGCGTCTAAGACCTCATCTAGGATTGTAGAGTCCACTCAACTCACTAGTTCAGCTTTGTCCCAATCCCACTGCTTGTCTTCAAGCACAACCACATCCCTAGATATCTCAATTTTGTTAGTTTTAGGATCTAGCAGCCTATAAGCTCCTGTAGGGTGATACCCAACAAGGATTAACGGCCTGCTCTTATCCTCTAACTTCTTTCTCTTACCATCAGGTATATGGCTATATGCAAGTGAGCCAAATACCCTTAAGGATCAAGAACACTCTCTCTCTCTCTCTCTCTCTCTCTCTCTCTCTCTCTCTCTCTCTCTCGATTCTCCGCTGCTGATCCTCACTTCTCCTTATTCGTTGCAACTAGGGTTTACGAATTCTTGTTGATTTCTTGATGAAATCAACTCAGAAATTATCAACGAAGCTTCACACAGCTACGAAGACGAAGGTATACCACTTTTCCCTTTCAATTTCTTCTTTTTCTGATTTGAAACCCTAGTTTCAAATACTGAGTTTATTTTGATTCCTCTTCTTACATGTGATAAATCTGAGCAACGTACACCACAATCGTCACAAACGAAGGTAGTCTCCTTAGCTTTTGCTTCTGATTCTGTTTGATGAAAAACACAAACCCTAACCCGTGTTTGTTGTTGTTTGTATGTACTGTTAAACGTGTTCTTTGAAGAACACAATCAGAAAGATCAAGGATCTCCACCTGAGATCACAAATGTATACCACCTCTTCACCCTCTCTTCTTATTTTCTTTCACTTAGCGTATTTCAGTCACTAAAACACTAATTCTCTCTGTTTTTCTCTTGAAGCGAGATTACTTCAACCACTTGTTGAAGTTATTGGCTCACATACACTCAAACACTGAGATGAAGGCACACAGTGGTGAGAGAGAATAGCACTCAGAAGAAAGGAAGAAGAACAGAATGTAAAGAATACTTGTAAAACTTTTTTATTTACTTGTAAAATTCTGTGTGTTATTACAATGTAATAGGGTATGTATATATACAAAACTGAACCCTTCTAAGGGTTGTTTTTAGAGTTAGTTACACAGCTTGTAACTAACATAACAGTTTAACAACTTGTAACTATTTAAACAGAAAAACTGTTTATGTTAAGGTCCGCTGGGAGTAACTGCCATCTGTATTGTATTATATGACAGTTACTCAACTCCTGAGGGTGTTTTAGGAATTGCATTAAATTCCAGCATATTCTTCGCCGGTTTCTAACGACGTGCCATTCATGGAGTAGCTCCAGCGATTTGTTCACTGCAAGATGAAGAGGCTGAGTTGCACCTTCCCAAACCTCATCATTGACTCATTGAGTCGCCTCCACATATCCCACAACATCATAGTGCAAACCTTCCTCTTTTTTTGACGCATGCAATGCAGTTTTACAAAGCAAGAAAATATATAAATTACATTAAACTAAAAACAGGGAAAAGAAAAAAGAAAGTAGGCGGTGGAAAGCACACCATTACCGTTAGGAATGGATCTATATACTTAAGAAAAGGGGTGCACGCACGCAACCCATAAAGCTTTTGAACCCCGAACTTCGGCCCAATAAACTAAAAGAGGGCCACTACGTGAACCTTCTCACACTTTTTTTTTGCTTTTTTTTACACCCCCACACCTAGACACCATACCCCCACATTTTCATTTTATACCATACTACCCTTTCCATATTTCACCACTTTTAAGAGACGACATTTTTTGGTAATTTCCGGATTTCCATAAAAAGGTAATTCCGGAATGTATTTTTAATTTTTTTTTTCTGAATTTATGTATTAAAAATAATCCAAAATATATATTTAATTTCGATTTATGTCTGTTTAACAGAATTTTGGAATATATATTTAGTTCCGGATTTACGTTGAAAAAGTTAATACCGAAATTAAATATATATTCCGGAATTATGTTAAAGTACATGATTCCAGAATTAATTATTACATTTTAATTTTAATGTCTAATAATACTAATTATTTTAATTTAAATGAAACAAATATTGATACAAATACATGTGATCATACGGTTCTTTCGTGTACAGATACATCAGACTATTCACAATGATACTGGTACATTTAATTAAATTTTTTACTAGTTGTTAAAGTAGTATTTGTTATAATAAATTTAAAATTGTCTATTTTGTAGATATTCTCTACACGTATCTTGTACGTTGGTCTAGAGACGTTCGGAAAGGCAGTGGAGTAGTTGTCATCACCCAAAGATCAGATACAACAGCGGGTAAAGAAGGGGGAGAAATAAAGTTATTTTTGGTTGCGAAAATAGCGGAAAATACACTGGAGTTGGGACTGGTTGTTGTAGTGTGAGTTCTTAAAAGAAGTGTAGTTCCTTTCAAGCTGAGAGCTACAGCTTTGACTGATGGTGGGGATTTGAGAGTAAAGGTTAAATGTGGCTCCACAATCATGAGCTTCTTACTACGTTAATCGGCCTCTGATTCCTTGGGCGCTTAAGTAAGGAGGAGTAGTGTATGATGCATGAACACACCACATTAAATGTTGCACTAAGAGAAACTTATAAAGCATTGAAGGAGAAATTTATGGGCAGTTAATTTGACTACTATATTCCTGTTTTATAGGCAGCGCAGCATGTATCGGTCGAAATTCATGAGATTGATAGAATCTAAACATTATTTGTCTTGGAGCGGAAAACTTGTCAGGGACATCATGATGGCGCATCCCAATTCTATCAATTTATTGAGAATGTTTCATAGGGTTTTGATTATGAACAACACATACAAAACCAATTGGTACAGACTATCTCTATTAGAGATTGTCAATGTGTAGCGACCGAAAAATCCGGAGGAGGGATTCTTCGAAATTCTTGAAATGAAGCCGCCACCAAAGTTTAGTTTAAGGGCAAACATTGGAAAATCCCTATTGTGTGGATAAGGGGGTTAGCGGACCAGGTTTAGGCTCGGGAGTCGTTTATGCGTAGGGAAGGTATTAGCACCCTACGACATCCTTCCTAAGGAAGGTTACCTTTTAACTAAATGTGTAAATGTCTATTGATTCAAAAATAATGATTTTACCCTGATAATAATACTAATAAAAAAGGACTCGATAAACGGTTAGTTGTTTCTTGTACTTTTTGAGAAATAGGAGAGAAATGAATTAAAAGAAAAAAAAAGGTTTTTTATTAATGCGATTGACAGAGGTCGGCCGCCCTCTGGTCCTACGTATCTCCTGGTAGAGAATCAAATCACACGTAGTTCTTGGGTAAAAAATATTTGTGTGTGGATACTTTTTATTGTTAAGTGTTTTTGAAATTTGGATAGGTATTCTTAATGACCAAACAAGTAAACTCAAAGTGGTCACCCCTGATAACCCGTTTGAAAACTATAGTTGTTATTAACGATCAAACAAGTTAAACTCAAAATGACCATTAGTAACAACTTATTTCTATTTATTTTTTTTAAAAAAGAAAAAGGAAAAGAAACTGATGTGGGGGTGTTGTATTATTAAAAACAGGGTTGCGACTACAAATATGATCTTATTATCAAAGGGGTTTGCATCATTAGAAAAAAAGGGTGTAAACATTGATATGGTGTTTTAAGAAAACAGAGGGTGCTGTAACTCAAAAACGAAGGGGTGCGAGTATCTAATCTGAGTTTGAAATAGGGGTTGTATAAGTAGTAAAGGGTGCAGGTAATAATGCTTATAACTATCTATATTTTGGAATATAAGACATGAAAACAGCAAAATAATAATAAATGAAAGTAAGCTAAAGGATAGGGAACATTCAACTACCACGATGGATAGTCACGGTACCGCGAAAACGAAAATAGATTCAACATTCTTTTTTCATTTTTTTAAATGCTTTTAAAAGGGCTGAAATAAAAATAAAAAAAAACAAGCACATCAGCATAAAAGGGAAATGTTGGTTTTGAGAAACCCTGATCTATATCTCCCTCAGCCGCAACACATTTTAGTGAGTGTATGAGAGAGAGAAACAAAGGAGAGGCATGGAGAGAGAGAGGGGGGAAGAAAGGAGAAAACCCAACGAGAGAGAGAGAGAGGAAGTTACTGTTCACAGGAGAGGGGGGAGGGCACAGGCTGAAGGAGTGGTAGTGATGGTGAGACCGTGACGGTGATGCTTGCCGGAGGTTTCGCCGGAGGCTGCGGTTGTCATGGGGGATTTTTTGTGGTTGTGGGTTTTTAGTGGTTCTGAGGTGGTGTGCGGTGGTGATAGGTTCACGGTAGTGTGCAGTGGTGCGGCAGCGGCGGTGCGGTGCTCACGGTGGTAGGATCCGCGGAGGACTGCAGTGAGCGGTGGTCGTAGTAAAACTGGTGGTGATGGCTTTAAGGTACTCATCACCGTTCCTACTCTTCTTTTTTGATTTTTTTCAGATTCTCTGTTTTCCTCTTTCTTGAATGGTTGCTGTACAATGTGTTGTTGTTGGTGTAGGGGTGGAGATGGGAATCGATTTATGGATATGGAGGAGAAAATAGCTTATTGGAGTGTGGCTGAAAACTTTCTAATGTCTTCATATTGCTGCCTCCTTTTTCCTTTTCTACTATCTTGCATTTATATCAGAATCGTTCCCCTCCCCTTCACTGTTTTTTTCTTTTCGTTTTTTCCCTCCCTCAGTGTGTGTATTTGTGCGTGATATCTGTCTGTGTGTGTATCCTCCTTATTTTTCTTATTTTCCTCACTGTATGCGTGAATCCCCCTTTTTACTGTTTCTGCTTCTGTTTTTTATAGATGATGCAAATCAATGAGACAAAAATGGTGTTGTTATGCTTTTGCAGAGAAGGCAGAGTAGTGGAGCAGAGGTGGTGATACTGCTGTTTGCGAGGCCAGGATCGTTTGCCAATAATGAGAAGACAATAAAGAGGATGAAGAAATGAGTTTTGGCATAATGCTCAAAAAGATTTTCAGCAAGGACAGCAATTTGTGCTGCCTTGCTTTTTATTTAGTTTTTGCTTTTTAATTAATTTTTTGTACCATTTTGTATTTAATTTTTTTTGTCTACTTGTATGTACTAAAGTTGACTTCTTTATTTTTAAAACAAAAAATTGATTATAGTAATAATAAAAAGCAATTATTCAAATCTGATTTTTTTATTACATTTTCTTATTAAACTAATACCTATAACAATAAAATAACGAGCACTAAAATGAGCACTCGTACACGACGAGAAGTGAACACGCGTCCGCGACTAGAATAAAAATGCGTACATGATTAGGAATAACACGCGCGCATGATGACAAGCGACACGCATGCACGAGAGTGAAACCTGGACATGATCGGGAATGACACGCGTAAACGGGAAAAACAATACTTTGGATTAAAACTTTAAATTAGCCGGACAAAATTAGGGTATGACAGCTGCCCCTCTTTATTTATATTTTACTTGGAAATATGAAGGGTTTCCAAATTTCTCGAGTAAAATAGAAATGAAGATAAAAAGACACTGATTTTGTCAAGATTATTTTTTTTAGAAATTATTGAAGGATAATGGGTTGACATAGAATAAAAGTAAATAAGGATCACCGGGGATCTGAAGGAGCTCTGGGCTCTGATGGTCTAATTCGCAGTCGATGCTAGGCGCATTGATTGGAGTTAAACTGAAGGACCGACGAGGTCTGAAGGGCATGCCTAAGCCTGATGGACCAATGGGTCTGATGGAGCGCAAACTAGCAATGGTACTAGTAAAACGGTCTGCTTGGGGGGTGGCCTTTTTCGAGCGGCCATGGGGGCAAGGTCAGGTCGTTGACCTGATTTGCGCACCTCGAAGGACGTGCACTGTGTTTTTTAGGCGGACACAGCTAGTCTGAAGGACCTGGGGTCGGATGATCCGTCGGTGGCTCGATGACGCGACGTGCGATCTGGATTTAAGGACCATTGATGGTCTGAAGGAGCGTTTGGGCTCTGAAGGACCACTGGGGGTCTGCAAAAGTACTGAGACTCTGAATCGTGATATGAGACCAGCGCTTGGAGCACTGACTTTGAGGGAACAAAATATTGGGCTTGACACATGGCGTACTTGCCTAACATACCTAATGAATGCATTTACCTGAGAAGGGGAAAGCTATCTATATTCGGCATGTCTGTAAATGCAACGAATGATGTATGCGTGCAATATATGTATGTGAAATGGTAAGTGTCTGATGGGATGAATGAAATGTGGTAGATGATGTGAGTTGAAGTTGATGGAACATGGAGGTCTACAAACAACGTATGTGAATGCAGATAGGATATGAATATGATTGTGCTGATTAATTCTGGTGGAATGATGAATGTAATGGAATGAGCGATTTTTCTCTGTTTGCCTTTTTTGCCTTTTTCCTTATTATAATGAGTGTATGAAATGCAAAGTGCGAATGTGATGCAAATGTAATGCTTCTATGCAAATGTCATGGTGAATAAAGGAAAACACACGAATGCATGGCACAATGATATGATTAGTGATGTAAAAAAAACATTTTTGGCAACGATGAGACCGGCACTTGACACATCTATCGAAGCAAACGATGTTATGCATGTGACGAACGTGCAATGATTGGTCTCTGGTGGGGTGATGAATGAAATGGGTACGCCATGGGTGTTGAACCTGATGGGATGAGAAAGTTGACAAACAGTGTATGAGATGTGAATGTGGCTGTAGTGATTAATTTTTGGTGTGATGATGAATGTAATGGATGGATTTTTCTTTTTGCTTTTTCTTATTTACTTTGCTTCTTTTCTCGATGCATGCAATGAGAATGTGAATATGATGCGAATGTAATACTTTGATGCAAATGCTATGGTGGATGCATGATTGCATGGTGGAATGAATTGTATGGTATGATTTATTGATGATGCATTTTTGCGGTTTTTGAGATGGAAAAAGATTTTTTTTTTATGCGAGAAATTGAGAAGTGGATGCTTTGGAATCATCACTTATTGGATGCATGGTTGTATGGCGGGATGATTTATGCTATGATTTTATTGATGATGCAGAAAGATTTTTGTAATGATGAGAGATGAGGCTTTTGATGCAAGAGGCACAGAAGTGAATATTTTGCAATAATCGTTCCTTGGAAAAAAATTGGATTTGATTTGAATTCAAGCTCTGGCAATCTCAAGGTTGTTATTTACAGTCACTAATGTGCAACCGTACTTGACTGTATTTACAGATTCGTTCACGTTTGTTCTTCCCTGCCCATGATTGATTGAACTTTAGGTCCACAAAGTTAACATAGTGAGTGTTCAGTGTCACATTATTAACTTGTGTTCTCTCTCTTTGAAGCATAAACATGTAGATTAGTGCAAATACAAATGAATGAGTCAGTTGACTTGGTATGACAGATATGACACGTGAGGGGATGAATGGCAGGTTTTTGCCAAAGTCATGAAATGTGGAACTGCCCCAATTTAGACTACCGGTGAAGGTGAGTGCATAACTTGCCCCTGTCTAGTGGTGACAACAGCCAGGGGTATAGAGGAAATAATGAATTGAGAATGCCATGACTTTGGAATGAAGGGTGGCAAACAAGAGATTCTGTCTCAACCCACGACGCTTGGTGTTGCCCCAATCTTGACGATAGCAAGGTTGCCCCGACTCGAGTTTGCAAAAGGCTGTTTTTAGCATGGTGGGTTGAGAAATTGCCCCGGTGTGGTCTCATGGATGTGAATATGACGAGGGGATGAGATGGGTGTAGGACGAATTTCCCCGACTTTAGGTGAAGTGAAGGGTGACGGGATTGCCCCACTTTGGAACGGTATTTCAAATGATTGCTTCTAGTGGGGTTGTGGAAGGTGACTGAGTTTGGGTCATGGGTTTTTGGAATTGGTGGTATGGATTGGATGTGGTATATGAATGGGATGGATGTCGGACATTTTCCCCAAGTTTAAGAAGCATGAAAGGTGAAAGGTATGCCCCACTTTGATATCTAGGTGATGGTCCTAGTCTAAAATTTTGGCCTTTTGAAGGTGACTCCCACAGACTATGGTAATCCTGAGTTTTTGATACGATGAAAACTTCACTTGGTGATCACTAAATATTGTCTTGATATCAGTGCAATTTGAATGAATATTGGAGTGCAAGCCCCTTTGATTTTTTTTTAACTTTTCTTTTTGATTTTTTTTCAGCAAATATATTGTAAATAAATAAACTTACTTGTCCTAAAATTAAATCTTTGAGAAAACGAAAGCAATCAGCCATTGGTCCGCATGGACTTGTTAGAGTTGTAGCGTGGCCAATGGTTAGGGGTTCATGAAAGAAGGGTTTGTAATGTGGTCAAAGGTTATGGGTAATGTGGTCAATGGTTATGGGCTTGTGGAGTATAGGCTCAAATGGGCTCAGAGAGGTGTTTGATGGTTTATTGATGCAATGACCTTTTAAAAGATAAGTAGGTTCTAAGAAGTGCTGGAGTCCAATGATTTGGGTTTTGTGGAAGAAATGAGAATTCGGCCTAAGGAGGTGTTTGTGGGTTTATTCGGACAATGATATCTTATGTGTTTGGTGATGTTATGTATCAGCTCACAATTTCTACTGCTTTTGCTTTTTCTGAGGACTTCTTTTTCAATCAACTTTTTTGAATTTCACTTTCTTTTTTGTGATCCTTTTTTCCTTTTTTTTTTGAGTAGAGTGAGCTGATAAAAGTGACACACTATTTTTAGGTGTGGAATTGATCCTTGTCGATGGTGGATTTTTTTGATTTTTTTTTGGCTCAGAGGGGTGGTAAAGGGTATTTCTTTTTGGATGTAGGGTATAGGAAGATGACCACACTTCATTTCAAATCATGATTGCTTGCTTTCTCGAAAATTAACCCTAAGACAATAATTTATTTATTTTTATATATCTGCTCTTTTTCTCTATATTTATTTTTTTTTGCCCTAACTTTTGCTTAGGCTGCTCTTTGAAGTTTTCAACCTAACAGGCTTTTTAATTTATTTTTTGTAAAGGACTTGCACCAAGGGAATACAATGTTGACAAGATATCTAGTGATCACAAATTTGCCCCAGTTTGGGGCCTAAAGTGTTAGCTCATGAAATTTCATCATTGGGAACGAACCAAATGGCTAGCTAGGTACTTGTGTGAAGAATATGCACCTTATGGGATGGTCGGGGTGGGGCTGGACATGAACAAGGAATGATGATGGGAAAGATATGACAGTACAACGTGTCATTTCAGGTAGGATTAGTGAATGACAAGTCAACAAAATATTTGACCAAATTACGGAGGGGCAATGATTTTAAAAATTGGAAAAATGAGGAGATTAAATTTGTGGAAAAAAAATTTGGGACTAAAATCGTGAGCGAGTTATAATAGGGGGACCAAAAGAGTTGTAATTAAGCCTAATAACTAATATGCACCAGTAAAATTAACCACTTATGGTATTTATTTCTTATAGTTTGCATTAATAAAATTATTTTTTTGATCATTGTTGGCTATTTATAAAGTGTCCTTACACTTTTAACCGAAGACAAATCTCTTGTTATCCCAAGTAGGTAGCTCTGTTGGCGAGCTAAGAGATACCGAATGAGTGCACCAAAAGAGTGCAAGAAGGAGGTCCCGAGTTCAAATCTCAAAAACTAATATTTCTCCAACCCCACTAACTTTGCCTATAAAAAAAACTAATCTCTTATCGTGTTTAGAGGGAAATTTCGCATCACCTACCACTGCGAATATGCGAGATCATTGGGTCGATCCCCATGTCTCAAGAGAGCTTATGTAACTCTGTGCCAACTATGTTGGTCATATAAAAACAATATTATCAAACAGGACATTCAACTTGTGAGACATTTGAGTCATGATTCGACCGTTTAAAACTGTATTGAACAGTTGAAATAAACCAACCATAAAAAGCGTCGAGTCATGATTTAACTAGTTCAACTATTTGATTGGTCGAACCGGTTGGTTCAGTTTTTAAATCATCGCAAGTGAATAATTTTTTTAGGCTAAATAGCACTTTTGGTCCTTTATCTTTGCTCCAGATTTCACTTTGGTCTTTTATCTTTTTTTTGGTCCGTTTTGGTCCTTTATCTTTCATTTTCGTTTCACTTTGGTCCTTTATCTTTTTTTTGGTCCGTTTTGGTCCTTTATCTTTCATTTTCGTTTCATTTTGGTCCCTCACGTTATTATTTAATTCAATTAAAACATTAAAACAAATAATTCAATTAAAACAATTAAAAAAATAAAACATAAACCCCCCCCCCCCCACCGTCCACCACCACCCCTTCAATCTGTCAATCTTCTTCTTCTTCTTCTTCTTCTTCGTCATGCCATCGTTCCCATTTCTCATTGTTCTATTTGACTATTGATCAATTCTCTTTGGTTGAATGCTAATTTTAGCAAAAGCATCGGTGATTGATTATTGACAAATTCTCTTTGGTTGAATGCAGATTTCAGTAGTAGCATCGTTGTTCTTTGTCTTTGTGTGCAATTTCGTCCTTGGTTCTCTGCCATATGTACACAACCGTGAGGTTATGAATCATAGGTTTTTAACCCAGATTTCATTTTCGTTCAGATCTGGATCCAAACCCAGAATCGTTTCAAATCCATAATCATTTCGTTTTGTTTTATTTTTGTTTCCGATTTCCTTTTTATTTTCGTTCTCGTTTTCAAATCTGGAATCGTTTCAAACCCCAATCGTTGAATCGTTTCGAATCTGGAATCGTTCTCGTTGAAGGAGAGAGAGAGACAGAGACGGATTTGCTGGAGAAACAAAATAAATCTGCAGGAAAATGAACCCCAAGGAGTGAAGATTCTGCAGCAAAATGAAACCCAACAAGAATGAGAAGAACATGCAGCAAACCTGGGTTTTGAGTTTTGGTGGAATACATCTAAGTATAAAGATGGAGAAGATGGTGTTTTGATTTTTGGTTCTAGGTTCTCGGTTTCGCAGAGAGAGAGAGAGAGAGAGAGAGAGAGAGAACAGCAAGGGGGTGGTGGTTGACGGTGGTGGGTGGTGGTGGGGAGAAGAAGAAGAAGATTGACAGATTGAAAGGGGTGGTGGTGGACGGTGGGGGGGGTTTATGTTTTATTTTTTTAATTGTTTTAATTGTTTTAATGTTTTAACTGAATTAAATAATAATGTGAGAGACCAAAATGAAACGAAAATAAAAGATAAAGGACCAAAACGGACCAAAAAAAAGATAAATGACCAAAGTAAAATCTGAAGCAAAGATAAAGAATCAAAAGTGCTATTTAGCCTTTTTTTTAATTCACAGAGAGGGGAGTATTTACAATAAACTTTGTATTTACTCGTCACCAATCCAATTGACCTATAAAACCGTAAGTCAGTGATTTAACTTGAATGACCTCTGTTTTGTCTTTAAAGTTTTAGAATTATTATTATTATTAAAAAATAAGCATTTTCGTCGTGTGTCTGTGTTAGAGTAATAGAGAGAAAAGCAGAGAAGTAAGACTCAGATTTTGCAGAAAACAAAATAAAAGCAGCGCTGTGTGTTCCTTGGAAACGGCTCTCTCTGCAAAGAGACTGTGAATACTAGACTGAGAGAACTGAGTTAGTGAGAGAGAGAGAGAGAGAGAGAGAGAGAGGAAGAGAAAAGATCGATTGGTTCATTGAAACTTGTTCATCTTCTTCTTCTTCTTCGCTGTCTTGTCTACTACTCGCAACGCAACCTCGATCTTTTCACCACCCATTTTCATGGCCACCACCTCCTCTTCCCTCTGCACGTGGCTCGTAGCCGCTTGCATGTCAGTCACGTGCGACGCTGACCGTCCCAAAACCTCTAAAAGGTCTCGCACTCTCCATCGATTCTCCAACACCACTCTTTCTTCTTCTTTCCATAACAATGCCATCTCCTCCGTTTCTGGATCCAATTTCAATCGCAATCCAAAACTACCCACTTCTTCTGGTAATCAATCTTCTTTCTCTTTACTTTAATCCAAAGTTTACATTTTTATTTTATGCTCATTCTTAATCATCGTCCAATCTGGACTCTTCATTTCCAGTAACAACAATGCGTAGGTTTTTATGATTTATTATTCAATTATTCAATTCAATAAATGTTTGTGCTTTTGGTTTGGATCTTTGTCTTTGGTTGGTTTCGTTTAAAGTGGAGTTGTTCGTTTGATTGATTGTGGTTTAATTTTCATTTCATGGTTGTTTTACCTGCTCTGTTGTGTAACATTAAAGAAAAGGCATCATGGTTGGTACTATGTACTGTACCCCATGTGTCACTTAATTCGCGTACCTCGTACATATCGTTTTTTCGTACCCTTCAAACTTAAAACAATTTATAGTCTTTATTTAGTTACTACTATCATATTCTTCTAATTGCCACTTAGGTCTTCTTGCAATTTCGTGGAGATTGTTGCTTCATCACATGCACCTTTGAACAACATTAAAATTATTAAAATTTTCATTCAAGTAGTGGCCCTGAAGCTGACATTGACAATTTCGTCCCCCCATGTGTGGGAGGATCTTTTCATTCTTCTGTTGTTATCATCTAATTAGTGGTTTGTTAAAACACTAGGGGAGGTGGATTCCTTGTTATTATCGATGTCAGGTACATAAATTTATGGCAGAAGCTGCAACACATTTCACTTGATGATACATGTAGCTGCTTGGTAGGGTTGGCTTGGCGACTTGGTTCAGCAATCTATATATTTTTATTTTTATTATTCTAAACAAAGGATTAAAGTATAGGCCTATTTCCATATGACAATATATTTCACAGCATTTCTGTTGTGTGGGTTTTCTGTGATCTAGTTTACATAAACCTAAGCAATGCACCATTACAACTAATAGTCTAATACCTTGGAAATTATAAATTACATATGCATTACTTATTTTTTAGAGTTTAATTGTGATGAACTATGTCTGTAAAGTTTTTTACACAGACAACCAACTACAAATCATGGTATAAATGACTTTTAGTATAGGTAGAAGAAGACTCAACCATTTGTAATGATGTGGCAAATTATGATTGGTTGACTGTGTAAAAAATCTATACACCGACCGTGTTTATAAATTAAATCCTATTTTTTAAGTGATAAACTTTCTCGAATGAATGGCATTTGCCTGCAATTTTGAACTCCAAGGTTATGCTTCTTTACAAGCAAGACAAATTAAGAACAGGCTTTATGTCGCGTTATTCATATTTCATCGTATGATTTCTGTCTGCTGATCTATTCCTTGTAAATGTCAAATTTCAAGGTAAAGCAATGGCGGCTGTAGCTCTGGAACCTGCCCAAGAGGTCACAACAACAATAAAACTTCATACAAAGCAAAGGCGAGTTGTCGTGACAGGCATGGGTGTGGTTACGCCACTGGGTCACGATCCAAATGTTTTCTACAATAATTTACTCGACGGTGTCAGTGGCATAAGTGAGATTGAGACTTTTGATTGTGCCGAATTTCCAACGGTAAACCACATTTTATTCAATTTTTTGTATTTTCCCAGTTGTTGGCTGCTGCTGCAGATTTTGTTCTCATTCTCAGTGTTTTCTATCTCCTCCAGAGGATTGCAGGTGAAATTAAGTCTTTTTCAACTGATGGCTGGGTAGCACCAAAACTTTCAAAGAGAATGGATAAATTTATGCACTATCTGCTAACAGCTGGCAAAAAAACCTTGATTGATGCTGGAATTACTGAAGACGTGATGGACGAGTTAGATAAAACCAAATGCGGAGTTTTAATTGGCTCAGCAATGGGTGGCATGAAGGTGAATTACCTTGACTCTCTATCATATTTTTGCAATCTTATGGCATTGATTTGTTGACTAGTTTGTTGTTCTTGTTGTGTATTGAACAGGTTATTAATGATTCCGTTGAAGCTTTGCGAATATCATATAGGAAGATGAATCCTTTCTGTATACCTTTTGCAACAACAAATATGGGTTCTGCCATGCTTGCAATGGATCTGGTTTGTTAAATGGATCTTAGGACTTACTCGTAAGCTTCATTTTTTGTCGGGCCATGTTCAATAAATGATCGATCTCGTTATATGGATTGCAGGGATGGATGGGCCCTAATTATTCTATCTCTACAGCTTGTGCAACAAGTAACTACTGTATATTGAATGCAGCAAACCATATCATCAGAGGTGAAGCTGTAAGTGTATTTTACTTTGATACGTGTTCTTGGGATAGTAGATTTCTCAAATTTTCCAAACTTTCTGTTTTTCTTTATTGTTATGGACTGTAAGTGTGGCTTGATTGTATTTTCTTTATATCAAAAGGTGCTAATAGTTTTGATAAGTATGAAATGTTGTGCAGGATATGATGCTTTGTGGTGGCTCAGATGCTCCTATTATACCAATCGGTATCCTTTTTTGTTTTTCATTTTTTGCCTTGTGTGTGTGTGTGGAGTTATCATATACCGTAAAATAAAGCCAATAATAATCCAACAATTATTGATGCATGCAGGTTTGGGAGGGTTTGTGGCATGCAGGGCACTCTCACAAAGGAACGCCGATCCTACTAAAGCGTCACGCCCTTGGGATATTAATCGTGATGGATTTGTGATGGGGGAAGGGGCGGGAGTTTTGCTTTTAGAAGAATTGGAGCATGCTAAGAAAAGAGGTGCAAAGATATATGCAGAATTCTGTGGTGGAAGTTTCACCTGTGATGCATATCACATGACAGAACCACGTCCTGATGGTAAAACTTACGCCTTTAAGCTCCTTTCTATTCATTCATATAATCTTAAAACAGAAATCACTTGTATCACATTATCTTAAATAGGGGCTGGTGTAATACTTTGCATCGAAAAGGCATTAGCTCAGTCAGGAGTTTCAAAAGAGGATGTGAATTACATAAATGCACATGCCACTTCAACACCAGCTGGCGATCTAAAGGAGTATCAGGCTTTGATCCACTGTTTTGGTCAAAACCCCGAGGTACGTAAATTGCTGTTTTAGGTTCATTGAATAACAGATGTATCCAAACTCAGACCAAATACTATTTTCTCTTTTTAATTGTTTTGTTTTGTTTTTATTAAAATGCTAATACATATACTGTAATGCTTACCAAGAATGATGTCTTGTTTGTTTATACAGCTTAAAGTGAATTCTACGAAATCTATGACCGGTCATCTACTAGGTGCAGCTGGTGGTATAGAAGCTGTAGCAACAATACAGGTGAAAATTAATGAATCACTTAATAATGTGCCAAAAATGATGATAACGATAAATTTCTGAACTTTGTTTTTGCCTTTATAGGCAATTAGAACAGGGTGGGTTCATCCTAATATCAACCTAGAAAACCCAGATAAACAAGTGGTATGCTACCTGCTCTAAACCCAGCCTATTTTAAAATTTGTGGTGTGATATCATCATTTATTTATATGGTTTACAATTAATTAAATTACTTATAAAAACAGGATGCTAAAGTGCTTGTGGGCCCAAAAAAAGAGAGACTGGATATCAAGGCTGCCTTGTCCAATTCATTTGGATTTGGAGGTCACAATTCTTCAATCATATTTGCACCTTACAAGTGAAGCAGATTTGAGATAGTACTACTTTCCTATATTATTATAAAGAAGGTAGTATGTTAGTTTACAAGAATATTTTGTTTTCCTCTTTCTTTTTACTGAGCAATTTTAAGACCTTTTTATTTTATCTCATCACAGTGGCAGAGTACCATACTAACTTGGCTGAAATTATATGCGATATGGAATGCTTGGTTGGGATGGTCTTATTATGCAATGCCTATAGAATGAATCAGAGAACGAAAGATTCTCTCTCTGGTGGGAACAAGTGAGAGTCTATCATCCACTACACTACACTACACCAAAACACACTACACTACACTCTATCTTAGCATGAATGGCTGAATAGGAATTGACACCTTTTGATGTAATCGTTTAACAACCCACTAGGTGGGATATACTTCTTATTTTGCTTTGTTTTACTCTCCTTGTATAACTACTACTAGTAGCTTTTGGCTGGCCAATGTGAGCAATAAACAATTTCAGTGATCTTTCAATGAAATTCATATTCGTACCATTGAGGTTGTTTCAATTTGATCAGGCTTTTAACTTTTGCAAATAGATAGTGCATATGTGTCATCCAAAGCATTGGTTTTATGATGCATTATACTTCAACAACATTAATTAGAATTCAATATACCACATTATACAACCTCTTATCAATGGACATTTCTTTAGAACATAGAACAAATTATTTAAGAAACCAAAATACCCAAATACCTATTTTCATATACCCAATTACTCCCTCCGTCCCATATTATATGACTTTCTAGCTAAAAAAATGTGTCCCATAATACATGATTTTTTTGAATCTCAATGAAACATTAATGTTTCTTTTCAACCATACCCTTCATTATTTAATAATATCTCTTTCATAACTCTACTAATTTATCTTTCCAATGTTATTAATAAAAGTTAATTTGGTAAACTAACTTGCAATTTCTTTTACCCGTACAAAATTAATTATTTTTCTTAATATGTGTGAAATGATCCAAAACGACATATAATATGGGACAGAGGGAGTATTATACTATTTTCTCCCTTGTCTCTCATCTCTCTTATAATATTACGTGTGTCTATATATATATATATATATATATATATATATATATATATATATATAGAGAGAGAGAGAGAGAATAATGCTATTTAGCCCGAATTTCTTATCCCGACTCACTTCCCGAAAAACTTTTTGCTCTTCCGCAAACTCGGTTTCCCTGCGCAGTATAGCCCAGCTTTTTAGTACATATTAAGGCCCATGTTTTCCCCACATCCCTCCCTACTCACCCCACACCTCAACCCCGCGAAATGACCAAAAGGCCATTAATAAAACACGCATTTTTCGCCGATTCGGTTACGGGAAACCGAAATAATCCGGTTATGGGCAACCGAAGGTGTATTTTTTGGCACACACCCCTTTTTTTCTTTTTTAGATGATTCGGCTGACCCCAACCGAATAAATTCGAATCAGGGCAACCGAATACGAGTTTTTAAAAAAATATTGAACGGCTCAGATTCCATCGACACTCTTAACCAACGGCTCACAACCAGTCAAACGTGTCAGGAAAATGAGTGGATGGCATTTCCTTTGGAAATTGTGACCCAACGGATAGAAAATAAACGGCTCAAATTTGTGATCTAAAATTTTAATGAACGACTCATGTTTCTCCACGCCTATTATAAATTGGGCTTCAGCTTTCCCTTCTACTTCACAAAAACCCTAACCCCTTCTCTGCTTCTTCTTCTTCTCCACCAATTCGTATAAACACAAAAAAATGCCCCTAACACAATACTCAGAGGATCCTTCCCTCACTATCATTCATCATCAGGGCATCATCACCAACAAAGTTGATGGTGTCTGTTTCGAGGGGCGAGACACAATGCAGTGTAGGCTTAAACACAACATAACATTCGCTGCCCTAAAAGATAAACTACTGGGTAAGGTGCAAGTGGAGGGCGACGAGCGAGAGATAACTCGTATAGTTTATCGAAAACCCGATTGGTCTGATGGACGTGTGCACCGGTCTACAATGGATGTCAAGAACGACGATGACGTCCAAGCAATGATGTCCATTTATGTCCTGTTTAAATGGAAGGGTTATCTACATTTGTACGTGGAAACCACACGGACCGTCGCTGAGATCCTTAGTCGTTTAACTCCATCAGCTCAGTAGTTTCTGTCATTTTATCATTTTCGTGTATTTCGAGTTTTATGTACGGTGACGTTTTTTAATAATAAAATTGTTGTTTAATTTAAACGGTACTGTAAAGCAAAAAATAATCAGCCCAATATTTATTCATTACTAAATCAGTGACGTTCAATTACAATTATTGATAAACAAAATAAGAGTAAAAAACTACAACTGGGTAACAACAGAGCCGGATCCAGCATCACTCGCAGTATCACTGTCACTCCCACTCCCATCAGAGGCAACCGCAGGCATAATCCTGGCGACCTTGAAGCTCCCAGTCTGATAGTATGTTAACGAGGCTTCCACACTTTCAACACCCCCATACGCTTGGCAGATGGCATGCGTATCAGTAAGGATGTTGCCATAACGCATGTTGTTGACACCACGAATACAAGGGCCAACTTCCAAGACAAAATAAAAGGAACAAGGCAACTCTAGTCTCCAAATATCATTTGGAATGGAAATCCTCCCAACATTTCGTTCAATGAGGGTAACGAATTGGATCATACCTACAACCGAACATATCAAGCACAATCAGTATCAGTATGATTCGGTTGAACTCAACCGAACGTATTCGGTTGACCTCAACCGAATGCTTCGCAAAAATGCAGAAGTGAAAAAACGATAAAACACATCAAATCAAGCAAAATGCAAATAAATGAGGGTTAGAAATCGTGTACCTTATGTTCCGAAAATGAGTTTGAAGGTTAAAATCGAAGATTGAGTGGGTTTGGGAGAGGGAGAAGTCGAAGAGGGTGAGGGAGAGGGAGAGGGTTTCGGCTGGGTGTCTTTTTGGTGGGTGTGAGGGGGTGTGGGGTTTGAGAGGGAGAAAGAGTGTTTTTGAGTTAGGGGTATTTTTGGGTTTTAGGGAGTTTGGGGGTGTGGGGTGAGTAGGGAGGGGTGTGGGAAAAGTGATGACCTAGATTAATGGTCATTGGTAACCCATCCCAGCTCGTTGAAGACTTGGGTTAGGAACCTTTTATGATTGTTCTCGGTAAGAAATTAAATCATTCAAGGCCTTTTTTTTTTGTACCCCCATCAACTCCCATCTACCCCCATCAAATTGCTAAAACCCGAAAATACCCCTGCCCAACTTACAATTCGCTCAGATTTACCTTCATCTAAGGTAAATCCGCTTTGTTATTTTTAAAGTCGGATTTACCTCAGATGCGGGTAAATCCGATTTCAAAAATAACAAAGCGGATTTACCTTAGCTGAAGGTAAATCCGCTTTGTTATTTTGGAAATCGGATTTACCTGCCGGGCACATAAATCCGATTTCCCTAAAAAAAGAGAAAATCGGATTTATCCCACCTAAGGTAAATCCGATTTCCCTAAAAAAAGAAAATCGGATTTATCCCACCTAAGGTAAATCCGATTTTGTTATTAAAAAAAATTGTTTTTTATTTAATTTTTTAAAAAAGGTTATAAAATGCTACTAAAAATCCGTTAAACAGCCAAAACTAATCCAAAAATTATAAAAACACCACTAAAAATCTAATAAAACCAAAATAAGGTTATGCAAATTTTTTCAGATTTTTTGGAGATTATGAAAAATTAAAAAAATTAATATAAAATAGTAAACGATGGAATTTGGGATTTTGAGGTCCCCAGTCCTGAAAGAAGTCCCTTCTTGAGGAGTATTGATCCTTGATATTTTTCCGATTTAAAGAATGTGGTTTCATTACAATTTGAGTAGGTTGCCCGAAAACTGATTTTTTAGCCTAAATTATTCTCCCGACGTACAATATCGTCACGTGTTAACGAACCACACACTAAACAGAACCAAAAGACGGTCGAAATTTGTATCTAAAATTTTAACTGAGTTATTTATTAATTAGGTTAACAAAGCGGATTTACCCCCAATTAAGGTAAATCCGCTTTGGTTATTTTTAAAAGCGGATTTACCTTATATGGGGGTAGATCCGCTTTTAAAAATAACAAATCGGATTTACCCCCAATTAAGGTAAATCCGATTTGTTCTTTTTCAAAGCGGATCTACCCCATCTTAAATAAATCCGATTTTATTTTTTTAAATTTTTTAGTGGAAATCGGATTTACCTAAATCCGATTTAAATTTTTTAAATTTTTTAGTGGAAATCGGATTTACCTAAATCCGATTTCCAAAAAAAAAAATTGAAATCAGGATACGTTCGGGATTTTTAATTTTTGTGAAGGGCAATTGCGTCTTTTTGCAGGGTCGATGGGGGTAGATAAGGAGGTGGTGGGGGTACAAAAAAAAAACCCATCATTCAATACTGATGATATACCAAAAGATCATAACGCAAAAATACAAATCAACTCATTTCTGAAAAATGAAAACATCATCAATTTTAAGGATAAATATGTCATTTTCAATTATTTTATCTTACTTTTTCCTTTCTCTCTCTCTCACTTTTATCTTTTATGGGTCTCACTCTCATATCATACTTTAATTTTTTATTTCATTTTTAAAACTCACTTTTCTCTTTTCTCTCCCTCACTCTTATCTTTCCTAGTGTCTCTCTCACTCTCACTCTCACTATTATCTACTATATCTACTATTCTACTTCTACTATCTACTATATCTACTATATATCTACTATATATATATATATAATCAAACAAACCACTACCAAAATTACTAATCTACCTATTTCTAAAAATTTGACACATCATCAATTTTAAGGACAAATATGTAATTTCCAATTATTTTATCTCACTTTTTACTATAATCTACTAAAACCAATCAATTTAACCACTAATAATTAAAATGATCGGCAACAGTAGCCGCAACAGGAGAGGCAATAGGAGAGGCAACGAGAGAGACAACGAGAAGTGGCAACTAGAGACTAGCAACGAGATCGGCAACAGGGAGTGGAAACGGGAGAGGAAACGGGAGAAGCGGCAACGAGAGACTGGCAACGAGAGAGGCAACGGAGAGCGTCAACAGGAAAGGCAACAGGGGTGTATATCTTATATTAGATCAATCTCATTTTTTTTACTCCATTATTAAAAGTAGAAGATAATGACTTTTTTTTTTACTTTTTACGACACGAGTTTTTTTTTTACTTTTGAAATATAGTCTTTTTATTGAGTTTTTCCTTTTTCTTTTATTAAAAAAGTCTTACAATTTTGAAAATATTTATAGGTTAATAACAAATTATAACAAATACCCATGAGTACACACGGATAAAGTACCGGTATATATATATAATATACCAAAAAATAATATCGCAAAACATATATGATATTAACGAAAACATTAAATACAAGGTAATAAAATTATGTTATAGAATAATTACATTAGAATAGTTGATAAACATCCTTGGTGATTGTGATAGAATTGATTTCACAAAAAATATTGAACTGCAAAGAACGATCATATTTTAAAAAATAAATTTAGATAAGTTAATTTCATTTAGATGATAAAAAATAAAATCACTGCTATACATCTACAAAGAGTTTCGTGAATCCCTCTTTCAAAAATAAATTTATTTAACACGATTTTAATTCGATCAGAATCGACTTAATTTTATTACTCAATAGAGATTTTCAATTACTTATTTTTAATCTCAATTGATATTAAGCTACCCACAATCTAATTCAAACAGGAACTAAAGTATTAAACGAATACTGGAATTATTATTTCTTTTAAAAAATAGCACTAGTAGCCGGTTGCAAATAACATGCTATATAATTCAATTTAAAAAATTTAGAAAAAAAATCTTGTGTATAGTATCAAACACAAGTATTCTTATGGATATGCAACCCAAAAGGCCTGCTCTCTCCCTTCTCATCAAATAAATACAAGAACTTACTACAAATCATCACAAGTTACGTTCAAGCTACTTATTTTTTCTCTTTACCTTGCTGCCTTTCTTTTGAGTCCTTTTTAGTTTGAAACTGTTAGCAGACAGCGCACTAGAGGCACTCTTGCCTTCAAGCTTTTTTGTCATCTTTACAACACTAGCCATACCTTTTCTTGCAGCAGCCCGCTGCTGTGGTCGACGACTAATCATTTTTCTATCAAGTGGCCAATATGCGTAAGGTTCAAGCTTGTCCTTCCTCTTCAAGTCTCCACCTGCTTTTTTGCTAGCATATTCCTTACCCGTGTAAGCCCACCCAGAGTCTGATGTTTTTCTCCGTTTTTGGGCTTTAGTTCCAGACCTCGCAGTCATATGACTGTCACGCTCACTCCTAATATCAAGGTCTGGGTCGGCCGGTTTTTCTTTCCTTCTTTCCCCTTCCTCACGGATAATCATGCGTCCTTCAGAATCTACCTCCACCTCATCATCTAACATTGACTTTCTTTTGAGATGCTCGGACGATCTAAGAGCTGACCTTGTTCTCTGCTGATCAAGTAAATCAAGAGGCTCATCATCTGATTCACCAGATAAGTGCTCGGGCAAATTCTTCTTTAGTCTGATATTGGCCCTAGTAGAACAAGCAACAAGAATCTTTGTTTCAATTGATGTTCAGAAAAAAATGGAAAACAGGCCTAAATCCAATAACAAATAATGCGGCATTGGAGTAAAATAATTTTGCGAGAGGAATAAAGAAAAGTTATACATTAATGCTTACCGAAATGAAGATGCAGCTGATTTGAGATGCAAGGAAGATTTACGCCCTCTAGAAATTGTATTGGCATTCAGGTATTCTGCATCACTATTGGCACTATCTTCACCAAATTCAGAAAAAATCTTTGTATGATTCCACATACTATGCCTGAAAAAGATATATTGACCCAATGCAAATTAAGATATGGCTTTCAATTTTAACGTAGCACAATATTTACTAAAAAAGAACGATGAGGGCTTTAATAGCGCGTGATGTAAATAATCATAAGAATAATCAGTGTCCGATTACTGAAAAACCCAACAAATAAGAATGTCATTTTGAAAGGGATATATACTCAAAACCCTCACACTGAGGTTTATGGGATTAAAACTATCGTCTTCCTTATAAATAATGAAAATAAATACAAACTCATTACCTAGAAGTGGTTGCTTTTGAAAGATGAGATCTAGTTTCTTCAGATTTAGCACCTTGATTCCTCTCTTTCCGCTCCTTGATCTGCTTTACATTGAAAATTCAAGAAAGACTGAATGTGAGTTTGGTTTACAATTGAAAAAGTACAGATGTACGTTTAGACCAAAAATATCTAGAGTTCCTTAGGGACAAACTGAAAGTTTACGTTTGCGATGGAAATCCAAACGTACCATTATACATGAAGGAATTATTCAAATGCTGTTCAACAAACCTTGCGTATATTGGTTAGAAGTTTCACATGGTCTTCAGGCATGACGGCTTTAACAGCCTCAAATCCACACTTTGTGACAAGCATTCCCAAAAGAAGTTTAACCTGAAAAGAATTTAGATCTCACTGTTTACATCATGAACTAATAGTTTCATTTCTGAAACAACGGTCATCCACACCAAATAAATGAAACCATATTTTTTCTAAAAATAAATGACCACATTGGACAACCAAAACACCAACCTTAGCTTTAAAATGATTTTTGGTGTTGTCTTGCCACATCAACAAACAATCCACCATGTTCTTCAAATGCATTTGCAACCCTTCTGCTTGTGACTTGGCTACTAATACCTTTAAAAAACCTAGATTAGCCTGCAGCATGAAGACACGTACAATTTGTGATGTATGGAAATAATAGTCAGTAATGCATTTAACCAACAATAGATAAAAAAACAAAAACTTGAATCATCTCTTTTTTAGGTTACCTTAATTATCTCTCTATTTTCTCCCATGAGGGGGTGAAATGTGACTGGGAGCCATTCAAAAGCACGTAAAACAAGATCAGAGAACTCATAGGCCAAACGAGCTAACCCTTTGACTGCCGCACTTTTCATATGGGGAGTTTCCCCAACAAGGCGACCAGCAACCTGAGCTCAAAAAACAGCATAACATCAAATTACTCTTGATATAGGAAATGTGTAAATTATACATGTTCAGCCAATGCGAGTAAAAGGTGAAAAAAGTCAGACCAGATAGAAGTGAGTGATATTTGTCAAAAAAATATGTAAAAAGCACAAATTTGAATATTTACCTCCTTAAAAAACTTAAACAGGCTTTC
Source organism: Astragalus membranaceus (assembly GCA_039519185.1). Taxonomy (NCBI): domain Eukaryota; kingdom Viridiplantae; phylum Streptophyta; class Magnoliopsida; order Fabales; family Fabaceae; genus Astragalus; species Astragalus membranaceus. The sequence continues at coordinate 197,660,276 of CM076846.1, read as the reverse complement.
TCTGTTTCCACCCTTTTCCTCATCCCCAAATGCATGAGCAATTTCAACCAGAATGTCATAAGCCCTGTTCCTGGTTTTTCTATTAGCCTGCAAGGATACGATTTCAAATTTAGCACCTAGGTAACCTTCTAAAGTAAATTTAGAAGATACCAACGGCCAACTTCGTTGATTCTTTTTTAAACAGTAAATAAACACTATTTCCAAGAATTTCAATAATGTATAAAATAATCACAAATTGCTATTGCATAGAAAAAACAATAGTCATTCCACGTCATAAAAACATAATAAAGAGCTGAGTTGAGTCAAAGCAAGTAATGTATTTGATGAGCATAAAATATTACATTTAAATCAACATAAAATGTGCTTGCTGGAAACTTTGAGGACTACGAGTCTGATGATCTTTATGGAATCATAAGTACCTGAGTTCATTTAACCCTAAAATACACCATTTTGGATTATGCCAGTGGCATGCAACAATGATGTTGTGTATTTCAAGTACAATAACATAGAAAATAATCACAAACTGCTCATAAAATATGCTTGCTGTAAACTTTGAGGACTACGAGTCTGATGATTTCTATGGAATCATAAGTACCTGAGTTCATTTAACCCCTAAAATACCACCATTTTGGATTATGCCAGTGGCAAGCAACAGTGATGTTATGCATCTTATACGGCGACAACACAAAACTTAAGACTAACAGGACCATAATTGTGAACCTGATTGCCTGAATAATGTGCAAGAAATGTGCCACAAAACACAGCATTGCCAGTGGAACTTTGCATGTGCAAGTAATGTACCAATTCATTTATTTTTAAAAATGCTGTGAGAAAAAAAAATAATGGTGTGAATAAAGAAGTTTGCACAATTAACACCAGATTACCTCTTTAAGTGCGAGTATTATTTCAGTAAGGAGAGAATCAAAATTTCCTGGCCAGGGCGCCAAATTATCCTGCAGGCAACACAACTTCAGATTCTTTATGCTCATAAGATAATACATGAAACTGATTGACAACATATCAGCAACAGGATTAAACCATTCCTCAAAGAGACAAACATGGAAGAAACAACTCAACTTCAAAATACCTTTGACTTTGAGCCATGGACTATTAAGAAGTAAAGGCAATCGAGTCTATGGCATTTGGCAGATAAATGGTATGAAGGAAGATTTTCAGTAACAAGCACACGCAGTTCGTCAAACTTCGATGAAACAAAACTATCTGAGCTCTGTCAAGAAAAATTCAGAGAAAAAACAGTAAGCAGAAATAATTTTCTAATGTGAACCTATGATAGGCGACAACCCCTATTAAAAGGGTCTATGTAAATTGACCAGAAGCAGCAAATCCTAACAAGCAAAATCAATAACTAAGCTGTTATGTCAGTTAGTAAGGAAATTACAGAGGTTAAAAGGGGATAGCGAAGATTGTGGGAGTTTATCTTGTATCTTTGATAATTAGTTATATACTCGTGCGGATGCATGGGTTTGTGTAGTGTTGGGTACTACATATATTTCTCAAATAGACAACAATGAATATATGTAATATTAAGTAATATATTAAATTTTTGTAGGAAAATATTTCAACAAAAATAAAATTTGAACCGTGTAAATAATCATGTAACTTCAAATAAATTCAATTACTTAATTGCCTAATACTCATTTAACTTTGAATCCCACTACTTGTCAAGTATTGGAAGTAGGGTAAACAACACATGAGGCAACACTTTCAGAAAAAGAGAAAGACACGTGATTTTCTGGTGAGAATTTAAGATTGTGAATAGATATATATAAATAATAAACGCGTGTATAAATTGCTAAGTTCAAAGAAGAAAAAATTATACCGAGAAAATCAATGAAAATTGTTACATGTTTCCATATCAGGAATATGTGAATTTTATTCACATATCATTATAAATAATAAATATATCCATAAACTTGAAAAAATATATGCAAACTGTGTATAGTAAGTCATTGCATGTTTCCCATCAAGACTCTATATTGTGAATATATATATATATATATATATATATATATATATATATATATATATGTAAATAATTGATACATAAAGTTGATATTGATATGTGATTAAAGATAATGAAATCATATCGACAAACTCATTTAAAACCAATATACATTTCTTGTTCGGATTCATGAAAATAACCCAAATTTGAATGGAGGGAGAAATATGAATTAAATTGGGATGGAAAGGGAAAGAGAAAGTTACTTGTGAAAATACAAATTTACCCTCATTTTTGTCCAGTTGTCAAAAATCTAACATGTCTAGTTTCAAGATTTCATGTGATAGTTTGTGTAAATAGATATCATATAGATATTAGATTATATTTGAATTAAAGTAAGAGAGGTTTGAATTAAAGTGAGATAGAAAGTAAAAGAAGAGAGATACTTATGAAAATACAAAGTTAATTTTGAGATTTAATATATGATAGTTTTGTATAGATAGGTATTGTTATATGTTACATGTATCTTTGATAATTCTTTGGATAGTGTAACAGTACAAATCATCCAACAAACAAAAAATCTTCGTTTTCTCTCTATCTTTTCTGTACCAGTTTTATCAACGTAAAAAAACACAAATACTTTGGACTTAAGGTGATATTTGGTTCCAAGAAAAATTATGTATTATGTACACTACTAACAGGATGACTTATATCCAATCTTGATCTCGGGTTAATAAATGGTAACTTTTGAACTCATTAAATCTTCGTTTTCTCTCTATCTTTTCTGTACCAGTTGTATCAACGTAAAAAAACACAAATACTTAGGACTTAAGGTGATTTTTGGTTCCAAGAAAGATTATGTATTATGTACACTACTAACAGGATGACTTATATCCAATCTTGATCTTGGGTTAATAAATGGTAACTTTTGAACTCATCAATAAAAACAACAAATGATAACTAAAACTCAATAAGGTTGGTCGTTTGAGCCGCTTAAAAACAGGATGACTAATTTTCCAATCTTACTGTCAAAAAAAAAAAATTATCCAATCTTGATCTTGGGTTAAATGGCCTCCTACTTATATAATTTTATTTGACTTCATTCCTATACTAATAAGCATACAAATGACAAAATACTTTTTGACTTCATTCCTATACAAATGAATACTTTTTGAGATGGAATGACCAAATATTGATTGAAATACATCAAAACTTTAATGAAAATCAGAAAACCATATAATATATGTGAGATACCTTGAGCATGAGCGAAAGTACTTTGTATGCTTTCTTTTGCACAACACCTTCGCTATCCTGCAAATAATAATCACAGTAACCATCTTATTTTTTCTTGTCTGAAATAGGAGGGCCAGACTTTCCTTGCAAAGAACCAAGTTAAGTACTATTTTCTGTCAAACCTGCAATGCTGGCTTTAAAGCTTGAAATAATACATCTATCTGTTCATGACCTAAACCGGGCAAGAGTGAAGCTGCGAAATCAAGGAGTCGTGCCCTGGGATGAAAAGAAATTGATGAAGAAATGTTGACATCCAACAAGCAAATAAAATCATTAAAGTATAGTGCGAAATGGACTAAAAAGTTTGTCAGCTTCACGAAAAAAGACAATTTGACCGTTAAAAGATGATAATCCACACCTGAAAACTGGTGGAGACACATTATTTGATGCATCATCAATCTGCATAGAATTTTTGGAATAGTCTACTTTGTTGGCCTTTAGAGTGCATTTACATAGGAGCTGCATATTCTTTAAAAATAAGCTGTGTACATCCTTTTCATTTGCTATAGACGCAATATCACCAATTGTGCGCTGTAAAGGAAGCAATATCACATTATAAACTTGAACAAAAAAATGTGACAAAAAAAAGGACTAAATCAATCCTCAAAACACGAGTAATCAAGAACTTTTTGGACTTGACCATCTTTGCAATATATCCTTCTATATTCACTATTGAAGACTTCAACGCCTGTAGCTTTTTGATCTTTCCATTGTTGTCATGGAGAGCAAAAAGAATTAATAGAAATCAATAAGCTCTACAAGGCCACAGAATCACTATTCGATTTTTTTAATTAAAAATGAATTTTGTTTTAACGACAGAAGGGGAGAGAGTACATACTGAAATATGATTACTTAAAATCTGACATAAACTTGTTTACTAGACATGAAGTAAGCTCGAACAATTTTATATTATATTATTATATTATATACAAATATACAAATACAAAAGTGTGTCCAAAGCACAAATTGTTGGTAGAGTTATATCTTTGGCAGTCACCTACATATAAATTACACCCTAAATCTTTGCTGCTCCAATATAAAGACTCACACTGGAGATCCAAGTAACTCGACCAATTAACATATCATAGGTAAATCTGAGGAATATTATATGCAAAAGCTGTATAAAAATGTAGAATTATAATTATAGCCGAAACATGTGCACTGGATAATAAATAGATGCATAGTACATAGGTAGTCAACAGAGCACGAGCAATGGCATAAAAAGAAATGCAGACTCTGGTTTTATGTTACGCCCAGGCTCATGAGGGATGCATACATTTTTCTTAAACGGTACATTGAAGAAAAAAGTACCTGCAAACAACCACCATCGTCTTTTGTAGTCTTCAGGAATACTTCTGAAAGATCTTTCAACAACTTCTTGGCAGATAATGCTAGTGCAGTTAAATTTTCGGTTGCAATCTGTGGTGAATAATGAACCAAAACTTCTTCTTTGGCTGTATCTTGCAAAATACCTTCCGTATCATTTGAGTCCTTAATATTCTTGTTTTGTTGAATCAAAAGCTGCAGACTAGTGCATATTATTCCACGAATATCATGTTCGTCTTTGAGCTTATTACATAAATGTTTCTCCAGATCCTTGAAACTTTGAGCTGTGTCTAAAGGATAGTTGCAAAATGAAGGTAGCAAAGACCACAAAGAGTAAGCAAGTGCATCTGCATTTCTTGACGACACCATCATTCCCTGTTTCTCAAGCTGCAAAATGTACAGAGTGAGAAAATACCATGTAGAAAATAACACTGCGCCTCAAAATAGAAGGATTCATACCTTGTGAGCTTTCTCCTTCACACGCTCAATCATAGGCAAAATTACTTTTGTAAAATAGTTTAAATGGGCACCAACAATATACTGTTTTAGAATTGGAAAAAGCCATATATTTGCTTCAGATAAATCTTCAGCTTCCACATTCAGAGGTATGAGGGATAACAAAGTTTCTGGTCCCATTGCAACAACCGCTGATCCGAAGCATACATGCAGCTGCATTACATGAGAAATTTGTCGTACAAAAAAATCAAAAAATCAGATAAATTCCCAAATTCCCCTACAACGACTAATTTAGTGATATATTCGGTAAGAAATGAAACCAAGAAAAGTTTAATGCACTCAAATTCATACAAATCAATAAAAAATCAATACTGCAGTTCTGAATGGTGATATTTTACTATTGGTTGATTGTATATGCACCATCCATGCCTAATGCCCCCTTTAATGCACATTACACACGATAAGCCAGGTAAGTCATCTAGAATAAATAACAGGGTGGTTAAAAACTAGGCATTTGCTTTTCAATGTTCTAGACCATATTATAATTCAGGAGGTATCGAAATTTTAACTGGTCAGTTGGTACGGAAAACTGTTCTAAATTGAGACGTGGTTCGGCGAGGATCGAACATATTCAAGCTCATTGTATAAGATCTTGACTTCCACATTATAATAGTTCTGCAAAAATTTGAAAACAACATAGAAAAGATAGACCTGTTTCCTAAAGGGAAAATCTTCATCAGGTAACTTCTGCACGTCTTCCAAGTTTTGAAGTATTCCTCGCATTAAGTAAGGAGAATGACTTCCTGCATGCATCAATAATAACTGTGATCTCCAAAACCAGTAACAATAAAATTTACACCATGTTGTCATTTGGGGAATAAGATTACCAAAATATTGCATGTCCAAAGCTAACAGAAAAACCAGAAGAACTCCAGTTGAATAAATTAATCAAACATTCAAACTAAAATGAATAATACTTACAATGTCTAACCAACAAATTATATAAGCCAATATAAGGAAACAAGACTCGGAGACAATCAAAATACCTAATTTATGGAACATGGATGAAACAACTTCAAATACTCTGTCCCAGACAGCAGCATAGTGATAATCAAGTAAGCTCTCAATAGTTGAACAAATTTTTTCAATAATGGTTGGTCCTGACCTCCTTGATTTTTTGTTTTCCTCCAAAGTTATCATATCCACTCCCTGTTTAACTAAACTTTCATCAATGCAAGAATTGATCATGTTCTTGAGTGCATTGGTGGCTGCGTATATGGCCTCTTCATGTTCAGATGTCAAAACATCTGCATACATAAAAGTAAAGAGTATACTTCTATAGTTGCCATCTGAAAACAGGTAACTATATGTACAATCATAATATAATTCATGATATCATACCTTTGAGAGCATTAAAGACAGTAGGCAGCTTGCTTACACATATTTGCCTGTTAAGAGAATAAACTTTGTTCATTCCAGCATCAAGCAAGCGAGCAGTAAATGTCATTCCATCTCCAGACATCTCATTTGATGAGATAGAGAGAGCCAATGAGGTTAACAACTCAAGTAGTGCATCAGGGGAAAATTCCGATGTTGGGTACCGGCAGAGCAAATTCAAACCATCTGTTATGCGCCTTGTGACTAGCGGCTGACGCATATCCAAAAGACTTTTGAAGTACTTAAGAACATTGGTTTTGTATTTAGACGACAAAAAATGAAGGCATTCTTTCAAGGCATCAAGAATATACAGAACCTGTTGGGCTCCCTTAGTTGCATCACCAGCATTTGCATTTGCTGGATCAGCAAGCAGTAGACACCTTTCAAAAAGGTTTTTGACTCCTTCGCTTAAAGGAGCCAATAGTGGAGAATTTTGAAAGTTTGACAAAACATCACGGAGACACAAATGAGATTGCCTTCTGACCTGTTGAAAGATCTAGTTAGTACCCAACATTCAAGTATGTACTACCAGTGCCATAATTTAGCAAGCATCATGCATCCTAATCATATATCAAGAACAAAGGCTAAAAACGATCATAAGTCATGTAACCTTGCAACAAAACATAATCTTCCAATGCCCCTGTGGTCCGCAACATTAATCATGCTTACACCAGCTCAACAAATTAAAGCAGCACAGCATGTCCCAACTACCTCAAGTTCAGCTCAGAATATCAGGGATGAAAAAGTAAAAAAAAAATACACGAAAGCCAAAAACAACGGATTCATTTAGAATGATCGTAGTAAAATTTGCAGCTTTTTCTATAAAAATAGAAATCACGTTGCTAGAAAATTAGACACCAGGCAGGACCAAACCAAAGGCAATGCTCAATTTCCATTAGATTTTGATCTAACTGAGTTTGATAGTCCAACGAAGATGGAGATTCACTTCCAACACTATCCTATAACATAGTCCCGTGTACCAAAATCATGTACAATTTCCAACCGCAAAACCACGGATACAGACTCCAAAAGATAAATCCGAATATAAAACTCGAGAAAGTTGAGGTTAAGGATTCAGAATTTTTACCTTGGGCCGTGAATCAGTTAGATATCCTAACAGAACATTGAACAGCGGAGACACCTCAGACCAGTTGACACTGCCCCTATTAATCAACGAATGCGAGAGGCACTTCAATCCATGAATAACTGCGCTCTCTGTAGCCGAAGGAGATCGGAGAATTTTCACGATGAGCTCGGACAAGTACTCTTTCTTCTTCCCCAACACGGCCACCGGCACTCTGACGATGACCATGGAGAGGATGGTGAGGAGGGCGTCGATGAGGTGGTTAGGGGGATCGATTTCCGATGCGATGCGGTCCAGGGAAGAGCATGTGGCTGCGAAGTAGGCAACCGGCGAAGAAGGTAGGTTTTTGTCTTTGAACTCCTGTGACATGGCGCCGATGACGGTGCAGAGGTGCTGGTGGTTTTCATCTGAAGAGTTGCCGAAGCGAGAGAGGATTGAATTGCAGAAATCATCGTTGGATTCTTCTATGGTGAATGCGGTTTCCTCGTATTCTATGCCTTCCATGGCCGGAAAATAGTAGAGTCTAGAGTAAAACCCTAGCCACCGGTAGCACAAGGTTTATGCAGAAGTGAAAGAAATGCCGAAATGTTTTCTCTACTCTTTTCTAACTTCGCGGGAATTATGCGGCCAAGAAAACTGATTTGTTAGGTCTTCTTAGCTGGGTCGGGTCTCTCAGTCCAGCAAATAATTTAATATTTTTAATGGGATACTATTTACACCATGTTATTCTGTTACACCCCTTCGTGGTTGTTTCCTCCAACGTGCTTGCTGGCTCCTAAATTTATACCCGACGAAACTGAAAAGTGATCTAAATATGAAGAGTGTGACCAGTCAGGATTTTCGGCGTAGATTAGTTACCGGCAAAGCCGGCGGATACTGCCTACCAATAACACGATAACAAAAAGAAACTTACATTTTCACTACGAGTTTTTTCCTTAATCATCTCTCGTTGACTCCAACTTTTTATCTTCCCCACTATATCGCCGACAGTCAGCTCCCCATCATGAGGTAAGTTTTGACTTCTTTTTTCTCAGTTTTGGTATACTTCGCATACACAGACACGAAAAATGGCTTAATTGCACTTTTGATCTCCAAATATTGAAATTTGACGACTTTGGTCCCTCCCTACTTTTAAAAAAGCGAATTGAGTCATTTATCTTTCACTTTTCCCGAGTTTTGGGCATACATGCCCTCGTTTAGCCTACATGCATGGACTAAGTGACATTGGATTCAACTTCTTCACTAACTATATCTTGTGATGGACACGTAAACCATTTCATTTTCAAGGATGAACATTTCCTCTTCCTTGTCACTTAGTTCTACTATCTTATAAATAAATCATTTCCCCATTTTCAAAGCCATGTTGCGGTTCAACAAGAAACCCCCCCCCCCCCCCCCAAACTCAAAACAAAAAGATGGAGGGTTCGGGAGAGGAAAAACTCACCGGAGTGTTGCAAAGAAATGAGCTTGAACTGGCATCGGGAAGAGGAAAGCAAACAGAAGTCGAAAGGAAACACATAGAATATGTAAATGAAGAAGCTCTAGAGCAAAATGAGTGATGAGAGGGAAATAAAAAAATTGACTTTTTTTTGAGTGATGTCTATACCTATGGATTTGTATGTTACTAATACACATATACAACATATTTAAACATTTTAAAGTATATGATACCTATACTCATAGTTTATTACTCGTTTGTGGCGGGTATAGCACACCTAAACCTATAGATTTAACTATCACGGGGTGTGGTAGGGATCAATTAGGTAGGAAGGTTGGGTAGGATAATTTTTTATAGCCAATTTTTTTTATGAAGATGTCATGTAATAGAAGCGATTTTGATTCAAGTAATTGTGCAAAATGGTGTGTTGTGGTAGTTTTATGTGCATGAGTTCTCTGGTTAAGAGAAGATCTAGCAATACTAATCAAATACAGGGGTGGTGTTTACTTGAAATCTTATCATAGATTACGTAATATAAAAGAGGTTTTCGTGAAAAAACAATATCTAATTGGTCTAGTATACAAAATCGAACGGGGTTTATTAAATGTACTGACAAATTGTGAATATGCACCCACCTACCATCGGTTAAGCATATTCATAGATGGTGTTTATTAGTCGGTCTTACTTTTTTTTTTGCATTGCAATTGAACTTTTTCAGTTACATCAAAAAAGTCAATGCATCATTATATTGGTGGGGCCCATACACCAACATATAGTTGTGACACGTATTGAGCTAATGTTAATTGTTGCCCCCTGCAAAAACGTGTTAGACAAGATTTTAATAAAGCTGAAATCTCGAGCAGTGTGCTGCATAACCCATCGGTATTTTTAGAAGAGAAAAAAAAAACAACAGTTGCTTTGAACTTGAAGTTGAAACTATTATCTCTTGAAAAAAAAAGGCTTAATTACAGTTTTGGTTCCCCTATTATGACCAATTTTCGATTTTGGTCCCTCAACTTTTAATTTGACGATTTTGGGCCTACGTGGGGTGGGGGGGTGGGTGGGTGTGCCTACGTGGTAGTCCACGTGGGCTGCCACGTAGGATCAGTCAGTCAAACTGAGTCAAAATTGGGGTGGGGGACTTTGATTTTTCAAATTGGGAAAATAGGGGGACCAAAATCGTCAAATTAAAAGTTCAGGGACCAAAATCGAAAATTGGTCATAATAGGGGGACCAAAACTGTAATTAAGCCAAAAAAAAAAAAAAGCTGTTTCTAATCCAACAGATTCAACAGTAGAGGGTGACTTTTTTAAGAATAAAATCTTTGAATCTGTTTGCTTTGAACTTGAAGTTGAAACTATTATCTCTTGAATCTTCTTTTTCTTCTTATTGCAAAGATAAAAAAGTTTACCTCAAGATTCATGTCTCTACATTTTAGTAACCGTTTATAAATATTTAGCAAAGAGAATACTAAAAACAGTCATTATCTAAGCAAACTGACATATTTCATGATCAAGTTTTAGCAGCTTATTATCATGAGGCAAAAATGATCCAAGTGGGATCATCATCGGCTGCACTTATTCCAAATATAGTATAAAAATTCTGATGTGATCTGTACCTTATCTCGGAATCTGTGGACGATCCTGGATAGTTGGTAGTGTCCGATCTTGATCAACCGAGCTCCGATCTGAGGGGGGGTTGTGTAACGCCCCAAAAATAATTCAATTATTTATTTAATTGGGTTATTTAAGGCTTACAACATTTTATTAAGTCAAATAATTAATTAGAGTTTTATTTTATTTCAGGAGGTGTTTGAGTAATTGAGGAGGTGTAAATAAAAGCCCATGATCCATTAGTTAGGCCCATATCCATGTAATAAGCTTAGGAGTCTAGGGTAAGTGCTCATTTCAACCAAAGCAAAGAAAAAGAAATAGAAAGTGAGAAGAGGGAGGGAGGGCGACGGCTCCAAGGGGAGAGGAAGAGAAGATTTTGGCGTGGAGAATTCAAGGCAAGGAAGAGAAGCTTGTTTGTTGGTGATTCTTGGATTCTTGGTGGAGAGAGTGCTTGTTTTCTTCAATCCATTAAGGTAAGGGGGCTCTCTTTCACCTATAATGGGTATATGATGAGGATTATGTATGGGTTAGACTCTAGGAGGACTATTGAATTGATTGTGTTGCTATTTGTGTAATTGATGTTGTGTTTGATTCAATTTGATGAAATTGTGGTGTTTGATGTTGAGATGAACTATGAACATATGTTGCCTACAAGGTGTTTGATGATATTACCCTATGAATTTTGAAGGTGAAGTTAATATACTTATGTGGTGTTTGACAAAATGCATAAGTATGTGACACAAAGAACTTCTGGTGGCAAAGGTAAGTCAAAGGTAAGTCAAAAGCTGATTCGGGGAAGAAGCCTAGTGGGGGAGATGCTCCTGCTAGCGTGGTGTGTTTCAAGTGTGGGTTGCTGTTAGGACTTTGGCAAGTGTACCAAATGTCGTCGCAAGTAATAAAATATCGGTAAGTAACCGGTCGTATCCACAGGGATTGTGTTTTATTATCAATAGGCAAGTAAATTAATCCTTAGACGTAACAGTTGGACGAAAAGTGAAGTAACGGTAAAATAAAGCAAACGTTTGTAAACAATAGAATAAAAGCGATTAGGGGTCGAATCTTCTCCCCTCACCTATCCTATGATCCTTCAGCTAATCTCAAATTGTTTGTTTAAATTACCCGATTCAATTCACAAAATTAGGTTAAGGACAATCCATTGCCTCAAAACCCCTTTTACCTAATTGAGAAACCCTAATCCCTTAGGTGATTCATGCCAACAGGTAAAGCAATAAACGCAAGAAATAGAGAATTCACATATCCAATCCCATATTCCTATGGTGATCACAAGTATATGATCTACTACCCCATATCAAGAATGTAACCCATATCCCTATGTGATCACAAACCCTAATTCATTACAACTAGCATATGTAGAAGTAAAGCATTACACAAAGAGGCATAGACTTATGATAAATTAACCAACAACTGAATCAACCATAACAAAGTAATCAATAGATAGGTTTGGGGAGAGTCATCTCTCCCTAATCAAAACAAACTACATGGACAACATCAAGGAAAGAGAAGATAGAAATAAGGAGAAGTTACACATAGAGGAATCCATGAGAAGTCTTCAAAACCTTGTTCCCAAGTGATTAGAAGCTCCCAAAAACACCCCCAGCTGCTGCTCCAAACCCTAGCTGCGCTCCCCAGACGAAGTCCCATGAAAAATTGCTGAAACTGCTTTAAAAACCCTAATTTCCACGCACCATCGCGACGCGGCCCGTGTCCGTCGCGTCGCGACAAAAGACAGAAACTTCAGGCCTTGCAGAACTGCTCCAGGTCGCGTCGCGAACCCTCCTGGTCGCGACGCGAAAAATAACAGAAAGTTCTGGTTTGTAAAATTCCTCCAGGTCGCGTCGCGAACCCTCCTGGTCGCGACGCGAAAAATGACAGAAAGCAAATCCCTCCATTTTGCTGCATTTCCGGGCAAGTGTCTGGTTCGCCGAAAGATGCCACAACCAATTAAGAGGTCTTCAAGTCCCATTTAGCTCCAAAGGTGAAGGAATTACTTACAATTGAACTTCCTACTACAATTATCTAAAACTGAACTAAATCCCAGATAATGACTGTGATACAATGAAAACCCTGCACAATTGGTCTTAAAAATGCCTAACTTACATCATATGATTGAGAGTCAACACAACCCCAAACTTAAACTTTTGCTTGTCCTCAAGCAAACAATCAATTCAGACTGTGGCTGTTTTTCTATTTAGCTGTTACATATAATACATCAACCTTAAACACATCAGCACATCAACTATCATCATCAATCTAATGCAGTGGCAGGACACATGAATTGGAAATACCGAATCATAAGCAGGCAGCATTCTCAAGTTTTCTCTGTACGCACATCTAACCAGTGTTTCACTATTGAGGTGTTTCGGGTATTCACTCAATTCACAGTACCTGCATCATCGTTTCATAGGCTTGACAGAGTTCTATATCATTCTATACAAATGAAACGCATACACACATTTTGAGGACTTTAAGGGTTATAGCGGGGCTTAGGTAAGGGTGGACAATTTGGATAAGTAGGTTGCACTTGGAGTTAGGCCTACCTCTCACTCAGTCAATTTCGCACAATTCACTTACTCACCCATTTTCCCAAAGCATTCAACAAACAAGAGAAGGATTTTATTTATTTTTTTCTTTTTCTCTTTTTTTTTGATATATATATATATATATATATATATATATATATTTTCTTTGTTCCTTCTCTTGTATATCACCCCAAACTTAGAATGTTGCTATTCCACGAGCAACCCCAAACTTAGAATTTTTCCACTCTCACAGCTTTTGTTACCTAACTCCAAGTTAAGAATCAACTAGACTATGATTTTCAGAGAAACAGCATACAATTTTTTTAACAATAGGCTCAGAGGGGCTAGCAGAGGATAAACATTAGTTAGGTGCGGTTTGAAAGGCTAAGGGGTGCCAAAAGAAATGCCTCAGTGTGTATGAAAATCAAATGCAAAAACAATTAAGCACAATGTCAAGTTCTGCAGACTAATGCAGGCAAGGAATACACACAATATATATATATATAAGAACGTGTTTAGGCTCAAACCTCACAGTTGGGATCGTAGAGATAGAACTTGAGAGATGCTGCTCACAGATGATAAAGAACTTCCGCAACTTTTGTCATGACCACTGCTAGTACTTGATGATAAAACTTGACGTGCGAGTGCTCAACAGGTAAAATGTACACATGCGAAGCCAAATGCCACACATCATCATCATTGAAGCTGCTTTAACAAAAAAGAATAGGGTAGTGGTGCCTCAATATCACAGAGTAAGTTATAATAAGTACAAACCAAAGTGCAAAATAAGTCAAAAAGGGAATAAAAAATAAAGACTCAAAACAGTAAATAATGAACCAATGGGTTGCCTCCCACCAAGCGCTTCTTTAACGTCACTAGCTTGACGTTTGTCATTCCACTATCAAGGTGGCTGATATGACACAAAGAACACATCATCCTTCTTCTTTCGCTTCTGGGGCAGGAACATCATGAATTTGAAACATAGTTGTAGATGCTTCCATACCCTTTTGAGGTGAAGGGTGATGAATAAGGCATAGAAGGAGTCTAAGTATATGTCAATCTCCTCACTTCTATCCTCCTTGCTACTTGGAAGAATAATAGGAACCATGATTTGTTGGGTTTTTTCTTGTTGGGTTTTCACCCCTTCCCCACATTGGGAGCTTTGATCTTCCCTCCAAACTACATGCTCCTCCATTTCAATCTTTTTTTCTTCCTCATCTTCCTTATCCTCCCCAGATTCTTCTTTTGATGGGGCTTGTTCTTCTTGTTCCTCATTGGTAGTGCATAACCATGGGTAATTTTATGATATAGTTACCCACTCATCCTCACAGTTGCACTCCACAAGATACTCCCCACAAGAATCGCAAAAGGTGCGTGTCACACATTTTCCATTCAAGTGGGGTTCTTCACAAAAATTACCGCTAAGTGAGGGTGGCGAGGACTCTATCATCACTTGCTCTTGGGGTTGGAAGAGGGTCTCGGACATTCGCATAAACTCGGACAAAGCATCTTCCAACCGAGAAGCTTGCTCTTTAGGCTGGAAGATAGTCTCAGTCATTTGCCTAAACTGGGCCAAAGCATCTTCCAACCGAGAATTGGATTCCATGATTTTTTTTTTCGGGACAAACAGCAATTCTTTCGAACTTTGCCCCTGCTACACAGTTCACTGAAACACTTCAACAAACCGTTAACAAGTCCAACACACTAACTAAGTATCTAAATAAATAAAACAAAAAATAAATACTAAAATAAAATAAAACAAAATAAAACAACTAAGAATTAACTCAATTGCCTTATTGACAATGAAATCAACAATCCCCGGCAACGGCGCCAAAAACTTGTTAGGACTTTGGCAAGTGTACCAAATGTCGTCGCAAGTAATAAAATATCGGTAAGTAACCGGTCGTATCCACAGGGATTGTGTTTTATTATCAATAGGCAAGTAAATTAATCCTTAGACGTAACAGTTGGACGAAAAGTGAAGTAACGGTAAAATAAAGCAAACGTTTGTAAACAATAGAATAAAAGCGATTAGGGGTCGAATCTTCTCCCCTCACCTATCCTATGATCCTTCAGCTAATCTCAAATTGTTTGTTTAAATTACCCGATTCAATTCACAAAATTAGGTTAAGGACAATCCATTGCCTCAAAACCCCTTTTACCTAATTGAGAAACCCTAATCCCTTAGGTGATTCATGCCAACAGGTAAAGCAATAAACGCAAGAAATAGAGAATTCACATATCCAATCCCATATTCCTATGGTGATCACAAGTATATGATCTACTACCCCATATCAAGAATGTAACCCATATCCCTATGTGATCACAAACCCTAATTCATTACAACTAGCATATGTAGAAGTAAAGCATTACACAAAGAGGCATAGACTTATGATAAATTAACCAACAACTGAATCAACCATAACAAAGTAATCAATAGATAGGTTTGGGGAGAGTCATCTCTCCCTAATCAAAACAAACTACATGGACAACATCAAGGAAAGAGAAGATAGAAATAAGGAGAAGTTACACATAGAGGAATCCATGAGAAGTCTTCAAAACCTTGTTCCCAAGTGATTAGAAGCTCCCAAAAACACCCCCAGCTGCTGCTCCAAACCCTAGCTGCGCTCCCCAGACGAAGTCCCATGAAAAATTGCTGAAACTGCTTTAAAAACCCTAATTTCCACGCACCATCGCGACGCGGCCCGTGTCCGTCGCGTCGCGACAAAAGACAGAAACTTCAGGCCTTGCAGAACTGCTCCAGGTCGCGTCGCGAACCCTCCTGGTCGCGACGCGAAAAATAACAGAAAGTTCTGGTTTGTAAAATTCCTCCAGGTCGCGTCGCGAACCCTCCTGGTCGCGACGCGAAAAATGACAGAAAGCAAATCCCTCCATTTTGCTGCATTTCCGGGCAAGTGTCTGGTTCGCCGAAAGATGCCACAACCAATTAAGAGGTCTTCAAGTCCCATTTAGCTCCAAAGGTGAAGGAATTACTTACAATTGAACTTCCTACTACAATTATCTAAAACTGAACTAAATCCCAGATAATGACTGTGATACAATGAAAACCCTGCACAATTGGTCTTAAAAATGCCTAACTTACATCATATGATTGAGAGTCAACAGTTGCCTGGTCACAAGAGGAATGAGTGCAAGGTTGGTGAGAAGAAGTGTTACCAGTGTGGCAAGGAGGGTCACATGGCTGCTGACTGTGAACGCAAGGACGTAATTTGCTTCAACTGTGGTGAGGTGGGTCATATTAGCACCAAGTGTTCTAAGCCGAAGAAAGAGAAGAGTGGTGGGAAGGTGTTTGCTCTTGCGGGGTCAGAGGCGGCTAATGAGATAAGAGGTACATGTTTTATTAATGGTATCCATTTGATTGCTATTGTTGATACCGGTGCCACGCATTCATTCATTGCTGCTATATGTGTTGAGAAATTGGGTCTAGCGTTGTCTTATTTGATGAGGGAGATGGTTATCGATACTCCAGCTAAGGGATCGATAACTACCTCTCTTGTGTGTGCTAAGTGCCCTCTGTCGGTCTTCGGCAGAGATTTCGTTGTTGATTTGATTTGTTTGCCGTTGGATGGGTTGGATGTTATTCTTGGTATGGACTGGTTAGTGGATAACCATGTTTATATTAATTGCTTTAGTAAGTCTGTGAGTTTCCCTTCTCCCGAAGAGGAGGAATCTGTTTTGTTGCCTGCTGGTCAGTTGCATAAAGTAATGAAGGAGGAAGTTAATCTGTTTGCTTTGATGGCGTCGTTATCTGTTGAGAACCAGGCTAAGATCGATGAGTTGCCGGTGGTGCGAGAATTTCCTGAGGTATTTCCTGATGAGATTCCGGATGTACCACCAGAGAGGGAAGTTGAATTTGCTGTTGATCTGGTACCTGGTACTAGACCTGTGTCTATGGCACCTTATAGAATGTCTGCATCCGAGTTGTCTGAGTTGAAGAAGCAGCTTGAGGATTTGCTTGAAAAGAAGTTTATAAGGCCAAGTGTGTCGCCGTGGGGAGCTCCTGTGTTGCTAGTAAAGAAGAAGGATGGGAGCATGAGGCTCTGTGTTGATTATCGGCAGTTGAACAAGGTGACGATCAAGAACAGATATCCGCTCCCAAGGATAGATGACTTGATGGATCAGTTGGTGGGTGCTCAAGTGTTTACTAAGATTGATTTGAGGTCGGGTTACCATCAAATTAAGGTGAAGGAGGAGGATGTTCCGAAGACGGCGTTTAGGACTCGCTATGGACATTATGAGTATTCGGTGATGCCTTTTGGTGTTACTAATGCTCCGGGGGTATTCATGGAATATATGAATCGTATCTTTCATGAGTATCTAGATCGGTTTGTGGTGGTGTTCATTGATGACATTCTGGTTTACTCCAGATCTGAAGAAGAGCATGCCGAGCATTTGAGATTGGTGTTGGAGGTCTTAAGGGACCGAAAGTTGTATGTTAAGTTGTCTAAGTGTGAATTCTGGTTGAGAGAGGTGAGTTTCCTTGGTCATGTAATCTCCGGTAATGGTGTTGCAGTGGACCCTTCTAAGGTTGAGGCCGTGTTGCAATGGGAGGCGCCCAAATCAGTCACTGAGATAAGGAGTTTTCTGGGGTTGGCCGGTTATTATAGAAGATTCATTGAAGACTTTTCCAAGTTGGCACTTCCGTTGACTCAGTTGACTTGTAAGGGAAAGGCGTTTGTGTGGGACGCTCGTTGTGAGGAAAGTTTCAATGAGTTGAAAAAGAGATTGACGACGTCTCCTATTTTGACGTTGCCTAATCCGGGTGAACCTTTTGTGGTGTATTGTGATGCTTCTAAGATGGGCTTAGGCGGTGTACTTATGCATAATGGTAATGTAGTTGCTTATGCCTCGAGACAGTTGAGGACTCATGAGAATAACTACCCTACGCATGATTTGGAGCTGGCTGCAGTTGTGTTTGCTCTGAAAATTTGGAGGCATTATCTTTATGGTTCTAGATTTGAAGTGTTTAGTGACCATAAAGGTTTGCAATATTTGTTTGACCAAAAGGAGTTGAATATGAGGCAGAGAAGGTGGTTGGAGTTGTTGAAAGATTATGACTTCGGTCTGAATTATCATCCGGGAAAGGCTAATGTTGTAGTCGATGCCTTAAGTCGAAAGTCTTTGCATGTGTCGGCAATGATGGTTAAGGAGCTTGAATTGATTGAGCAGTTCCGAGATATGAGCTTAGTTTGTGAAGTAACACATCAGAGTGTTAGGTTGGGGATGTTGAAAATTAATAGTGAATTTTTGGTTAGCATTCGGGAGGCTCAGAAGCTAGATATTAAGCTAGTTGATTTGGCGGTTGGAATTGATCAATCTGAAAATAAGGATTTCGAATTGGATGCTCAAGGTGTGTTGAGATACCGTAATCGGATTTGTGTTCCGGATGATGTGGAGATAAAGAAAGCGATTCTTGAAGAGTGTCATAGAAGTAGATTGAGTATCCATCCGGGAGCTACAAAGATGTATCAGGATTTGAAGAGGTTATTTTGGTGGCCGGGAATGAAGAGGGATGTAGCTCAGTTCGTTTATGCCTGTTTGACTTGTCAGAAGTCAAAGGTTGAGCATCAGAAGCCTGCAGGGCTGATGCAGCCGTTGGAAATTCAGGAGTGGAAGTGGGATAGCATTTCTATGGACTTTGTGACTGGATTGCCTAATACGGTGAAGGGGCATGATGCAATTTGGGTGATTGTTGATAGGCTAACGAAGTCGTCTCACTTTGTTCCTATTAACATCACATTTTCGGTGCCTAGATTGGCGGAGATTTATATCCAGGAGATTGTGAAGCTTCATGGAATTCCTTCGAGTATTATTTCGGATAGAGATCCTAGATTCACCTCTGAATTTTGGAAGAGTTGGCATGAGGCGTTGGGTTCTAAGTTGAAGTTGAGCTCAGCGTATCATCCGCAGACTGATGGTCAGTCAGAGAGGACTATTCAGTCGTTAGAAGATCTGTTGAGAGCTTGTGTTCTTGAGCATGGTGGTGCGTGGGATTCCTATCTTCCATTAATTGAGTTTACCTATAATAATAGTTATCATTCTAGTGTTGGGATGGCACCTTTCGAGGCGCTGTATGGTCGGAGATGTAGGACTCCTTTATGTTGGTATGAGTCTGGAGAGAGTGTGGTGCTTGGACCTGAGATTGTTCGAGAAACCACTGAGAAGGTGAAGTTGATTCGTGAGAAGATGAAAGCTTCGCAAAGTAGGCAAAAGAGTTATCATGATAAGAGGAGGAAGAATTTGGAATTTCAAGCCGGTGATCATGTGTTTTTGAGGGTCACCCCTGTGATCGGTGTTGGTCGTGCTTTGAAGTCTAAGAAGTTGTCTCCTCGTTTTATTGGGCCATACCAGATTTTGGAGAGAGTTGGGAATGTTGCTTATCGAGTGGCCTTGCCACCTAATCTTTCGAATTTGCATGATGTGTTTCATGTGTCGCAGTTGAGGAAGTATGTTCCAGACCCGTCTCATGTGATTCATATGGATGATGTGCAAGTGAGAGATAATCTCACTGTTGAGACAATGCCGGTTAGGATTGAGGATCGCGAAGTGAAGATTTTAAGAGGGAAAGAGACCAAGTTGGTGAAGGTAGTTTAGTTAGGCCCATATCCATGTAATAAGCTTAGGAGTCTAGGGTAAGTGCTCATTTCAACCAAAGCAAAGAAAAAGAAATAGAAAGTGAGAAGAGGGAGAGAGGGCGACGGCTCCAAGGGGAGAGGAAGAGAAGATTTTGGTGTGGAGAATTCAAGGCAAGGAAGAGAAGCTTGTTTGTTGGTGATTCTTGGATTCTTGGTGGAGAGAGTACTTGTTTTCTTCAATCCATTAAGGTAAGGGGGCTCTCTTTCACCTATAATGGGTATATGATGAGGATTATGTATGGGTTAGACTCTAGGAGGACTATTGAATTGATTGTGTTGCTATTTGTGTAATTGATGTTGTGTTTGATTCAATTTGATGAAATTGTGGTGTTTGATGTTGAGATGAACTATGAACATATGTTGCCTACAAGGTGTTTGATGATATTACCCTATGAATTTTGAAGGTGAAGTTAATATGCTTATGTGGTGTTTGACAAAATGCATAAGTATGTGATGTTGAGATTTGTATTTGGTGATTGACCATAATGAGTTTTACTTGCTTATGGTTTTTGTGCGTTTCTGGACACTGTTTCGGTCCTTCTAAAACTGGTACTGTTCGGTTGATCCAAAAATTGTGTGGCTGATTGTTTTTGAAAATAGACTTAAAGCCGGTCGTTTTGGCACTGGTTTCGTTCAATTTGGAGTTGTGTAGCTCAAGTTATGAGTCTCCAAAGTTAGGTCAAATTTCTGGAGTCAAACTGTGAGTAGGTTCGGTTTTTGTAGGTTTTGTGTTCTCAATCGAACTCCGTTTTGAATTATTCTTATTTCATTGGAAAGTAGACTTAATTCTCTACGAAATAGGCACTAATTTCACGAAATTTCATTAAGAAATTAGAAAGAAAATTTAGTTGCAAGTTGGGTAAAGAATTCTGTCCGATTTTGGTACCTCAGTGTAGTGTTTTGAAAAACTGTACCAACTGAATACTTATTTTGAAAAATGAAAATCATAGGCAGAAACTACACTCAGAGAGCTTCCCAATGAGTGGTCTTTTGTTAAAATCTGATATCGTTTGCTATTTTAATTAATTCGCCGAAGTAGGTGCACTGCTGTAGGAAATTCTGCACTAGTGCTGTGCTGCGCCAGGGCGCCATGTTGCTGCCCTGTGTGCGCCATGTTGCTGCCTGTTTGGCGCCCAGTGTGCGCAGGTTGCCCCCAGGCGCCAGTTTTCTTGCTGTTTGGCGCCAGTGTGGCGCAGGTTGACACAATGCGCCAGTGTGTGTGTCGTGGAGCTGTGTGACTGTTTAGTCCCTGGGAGTGACGGTTTTGGTCCTTGTAGTGACAGTTTAGTCCATGACTTTTGGTGTTGACGTATCCGGTGAGTTTGATGTAGCCATAGAGCTATTAATTGATGATGTATTGGTGAATTAAATGACGGTATATTTAATGACGGTGTATTTAATGACGGTGGATTAAATGACGGTGACGAATCTAGTGACGGTGTTAATTCATACATGATATGATTGTTTGTGGTTGATGCATTGTTCATGGAGTCACATGCCTCATATGCATCAAAGTGACGGTGTAGGCTTCGGCCTTGATATTATTAATGATTATGACGGACATGCCCGAATGGTGATATTTGTGACGGTGATGGTACCACATGCATATACCCTTGGTGTTGGGTTGCATTCATGCATTTACTCATGCAATTGGTGATGTCTCTTGATGATTATGAATCGATGTGTTACAAATTGATGTTGTATGCTTGTTTATTGAGCAGTGATGTTCTAGTTGCCTTCACTGACATGATGTTTATCATATATTCTATTATATGTGCTAGAGACTCACCATTCTGCCTTTTATGTTGCTTCTCATGTTGGCAACGTGCAGGTGATCCCGAGTGAAGGTTCTACCTTTCTTAGTCTGGTTTTGGTGTCTTGCTCTGATACGTAGCACCGGGGGAGGGACGACTCGTTTATTGGTTGTTTTAATTGAAGTTGTTCAAACTAGTTATTTGGTGATGTATTTGAAAATGTTTATGAAACATGTCATATTTCGTTGCGTAGTGATTATGTGAACTGTAATGTCACTAAACAGGTTTTTTGGGGGTTCGTCCCGATTGATGTGCTATGTATCACATACTCTGCTGTTTTATGAGCTTTCAGGTGTTGTTATATGTTGTTTGGTGAAAACGTAGCACCCTCTTGCGGTTGCACTGAAAAGATTTTCGAAAACTCTGATTTTGATTCATTTAGATAGTAGTATTAATAAGGGGGTGTTACAGGTTGTACCTGCAAAGACACTCCGACGCTCAAGTCAGCGAGTGAAGTCGGTTACAGGTAAACATTGGGAAGTGTGCATACCTTGGGCACTATTCAGGTGGCTATTTATAGAAGCCAGGGTGTGTTTGACCTAATCAAGCAGAGCCGTCCGATCTGGGGTTTAGATCTTGGCCATCCATTCATGGATCCAGTCACTGGCTTTGGGCCTCAGCGAATTGGCCCAATCCATAACAGCTGCGCCCCAAGTCGGGTCACCTAGAGGTGATCCCGACTTGTGAACTTCTCCGAGCTTGCGCATAGTTTGAGTTTGATGGTCGACCCAATAAGTGACCTACTCCGAGGTCGGGCTTGTACCCCCGATGGTTTCTGCCCCCAGCCTCGAAATGTCAGATACTTCTAGCCTTGTCATGTCATTACTGTTTGACGTGATCGATGTGACCATTGAGTGACTCGAGGTGTCAGTTTAATGATGACACTTCGTTCCACGCGCCAGCCATCAATCCTATTGATTGGACGCGCCGTTTCGGTTTTGGCCCAATCCATGGCCTTAGGCCCACTATATATAGCAGCTCAACCCTCGCTCAATTTTCTTGAAACTTTTTCATTTGCTCTGAGTACCGAGTTCTGTCCCGGCGAATCTGATACTTCGAGTTCCGATCTTTCAAAGTTCGACCCTACCTATCGTGGCGAGAGTCTCTTCCTTTCAGTGGAGTGAGATCATCAAGATCCGTAAGGCCGACCGAGTCAATCAAGCTTATAATTTTCGAGGTTAGTAACTTAATCTGATTTCTGCCTTCCTTTTTAATTTGGCTGGGACTCCACCCCAGCCTGTTTTTTGTTCATACAGGGTGGGGGTTGTCAGGTCGGATTCCGACTTAGTCGCGAACCCACCAAGTCGTTCAATCCTGATATTGAATGCCCCTATTCCTGCAGGTCTGATCTGGCGAGGACTAAACAAACCGTCAGGGTCGTCGCAGTTGACCGTCCCAGTATCAGTAAGTTGATGGCTTCCGGCTCTAGTACCCCGGTAGGTCTTTGCCCCGAGAACGCCGAACCAGCTCAACCCGAGGTTCAGGAACACCTCCGGCTACTCACACTACTGAGGACCAGAGGAGCACTAATTCACAAGATTTTAAGGAACATGAGCCGCAATCACGAGGTCGGTGTCCGACTTGAGGATGTAGAGATGGTGGATGAGTACTCCAGCACAGGGGCTGGACCTATTGATGTTCCCCTTCAAATGCCATTATCCGTTCCTCGCGAGTACTCGTGGGTTTCTGAGACCTTACGGGCGATCCGGTCCAAACATGAAGCAGGTAGTGATATGAGCAAATTGAGCCGCAAAATATCGGGGAAGAGCAGACAGATTTGGAACGTCGAGGGCATGGCACAAGATCAGCATGTCGCCGTTTGGCCTTCCGCCCTTAAATTTGTCATGTACGAAGTGACACTTTCTACCATGAACATCTGACCCCCCCTTCACTGCATTCCAACAATAGATCTTAGGCACGCTGAACGTGGCCCCTTCACAACTACACCCCCATGCTTGGGCCTTTGTTCGAGCTTTCGAACTAGTGTGCCTTCATTTGGAGAGACCTGTCTCGACCAACCTATTCCTTCATCTCTTTGAGGTAAACAGGAGGCACGAGCCTAAATTCAGGGATCGCTGGGAACACGTGAGTTTCCGAGCTAAAAAGAACACTAAGATCTTTCGACCTTTCACCGATTCTCTGAAGGGCAGCTGGAAATATAGATTCTTTTCCGTTGAACCAGTGAACGCCGACGCTGTGAGATACGTCGGAACGTACAGTGAGGATGGAGAGTTTCTGGAATCCACGAAGTTTCCCATTGGCTGGACCCTGTCCCACTTCAACCGTAGATCCAGCGCCTACACAGTCAGTGAAGGGCGTCTAAGTGAAGTGGATAAGGAGACCATGGCGATCTTGATGCATTGTGTCGACCTGGTCCCATGTGATAATCCCAAAGACATGGGCTTCGATACCCAAGCTTTGGTTCGGGTCGGCACCAAATCTGAGGTTTCAAGAGCTCTTGGTAGGATCGGGCTCCGAGGTTTTTCCTATATGCTTTAATCTATTATTATTCATAAGTTTACTAACTCGCCTTTAATTTCATTTGCTTTTGCAGACAACATGTCGGCCGCTGGAAAATTCGTTGCGATGAGAGAAAAAGCTGAAAGGCTAGCTGCAAAGGGCAAAGGGAACTCTGAAGCTCTACAGACCCCTCGGCGGGATGAGATCCTGGAGACTATTCTGATTTTCACTATAGCTGGGGGAGAGGATGAGAATCTTGCCTCTGACCTTCAACGTCGGAAGCGGCAGCAGACTCTGGTGCAGGAGGATTCTTACCCTTCTCATAATGTTTCTTCTTCTCAACCTCGGGACAAGAGGGTCTATATCGATCTGGATGGATCCTCCCGGTCTTCAAAGAAAAGTCGTCATGGGAAAGAAACGATAGAGAAGAGGCATAAGTCGCCTGCTTTCTCCATGGATGGGATCCTGAAGGCGACCTTCGTGGAATACTACACTGACCCTCTTGGAGTTGCTCTCGAAGACTTTAAGCACTTAACCGATCTTTCCAAGCAGTGTTAGGAGGAAGCTGAAAGTCGGGCCAAAGGTAGTGACTTAGACCACAGCCTTTTATTTGGTTACCTTTAATGACAATGTTTCTAACTTTCCTTAATTTGATTTCAGATGCCCAGAAGGAAAGGGACGATGAACGGTGTCATACCCCAATTTTGTCCGTTAGATTAATGCAAATGGTTTCAATTCGTACCTAGCATATGCGAGTCGCTTTTAATTGTGCACGCGTCGTCGTTCTCGCTGTGCCACGTTTCTTTTTTTATTATTATGCGAAAGCGATCCGCATCTCGTCGTTGCGAATGTTTAACTCGGTTTTCATTGCTTATTGATACTATGGTTATCATTATTTAGTTTAATCTGTTTGTTATTAGTGTTATATAAAAAAAATCTAATAAAAAAATAATTTCTGAATTAATGTTTTTATTATTATAAACAGTTTTTTTTTTTACAAAATAACAAGTACAACCAAAGTCAACTTTGATTTACATGAGGACAAAAAAATTTACAAAAAATAATAAAGCAAAAATCAAAAAAGGACAACAGCCTGCGACTTGCTGCCTTGCCCTCTCCAAGAAGCTACAAGCCCAAACTTCCTTCTCCTTGTCCCTTGGCTTTCTTCCATTTCCAGCTAAAACACTGCTGCAGTGGCAGCAGCCCTGCTGCCATCCTTGCTGCTCCTCTGTGTCACTATTGCCAACTGCTTTGTCCCCCATGAGTTTTGATTCCCTGCTCCAATACCACACCTACACTAGAATTCCCTGCATATAAATACCAGTGAACACCAACAAAAAAGGGGGACGAAAACCATTCTGAGAAACTACACAAACAGTGACTGAAAAACACAAAATACAGGCACACTGAGATACAAAAAAAACAACAATATACACACAATAAACACAGCAACACACACAGGGTAATTTACAAAGAAGCAGTAGCAGTGAGTCCTAAGAAGCAGTAACAACAATCAAAAGAAGAGTCCCTGAGGAACGAAAGTAGGTAATCACGGTTTTGTTTTCTTTATGTTTTGCCAAGTTCAATACATACTATGCTATTCTGCAAAAAAAAAAAGAGGAGACTGAATTTGGTATTGATCTGAAATCAGTCTGCGGTAGTTTCAGTTCATGTTTTTTTGTAAATATTAATGTTGTAGATATATTAGGAAGCAGCATAAGCAGATTAGGCTTTAAAAGAAATTAGGGTTTAGTAAAATTTTTCTTGAAAAAAAATCAAAAAATACAAAAAATAGGGAATCAGTAAAAGAAATAAAAAGGAAAACAAAGAAAGGAGTTGAAATCCTACCCTATACTTCCCGGCCACCGTCCACGGTGGCCGTTGGCCGTAGACCGTCGCCGTACGAACCGTCACAACAACCACCACTACCAGCCTAAACGCCACGGCCTCACCATCTCCACCACCGCCGTGACCCCAAAACCACCCTTTTCGCAAACCGTCACCACCAACTACCACAGCCTCACCCCCTTTTTGCGAGCCACCCTCTCACTGCTGATATCACCCACGCCGCCGCGTCGTTAGACCCCTCTACCATCAAACAACCGCCTCACCACCGTCATCACTCAACCACCAACAGAACCCACCCAGATCGGAGAGATCGTGGATCGGTTAAGAGAGAGAGAGAGAGCAGATTAGGTTCTCTGTGAGTGGAGGGGATGGCGATTCGGTGAGCGAAGAGAGGGATGAGATGAATGGCGAAGCGGAAACAGGGGAGTTT
Source organism: Astragalus membranaceus (assembly GCA_039519185.1). NCBI lineage: Eukaryota > Viridiplantae > Streptophyta > Magnoliopsida > Fabales > Fabaceae > Astragalus > Astragalus membranaceus. The sequence goes on along the minus strand of CM076846.1, from coordinate 197,633,921 downwards.
CGGTTTGGGTCGCGATGGTGGCGAAGAGGGAGAGAGGGATTCGGTTTGAGGTTTACGCGGTGGAGGAGGAGAGAAAAGCGAAAACAGTAGAGAGATCGGTGAGAGAAGAGGGGAAATCAGGGTAGGGAGGAGAGAACGGCTGCGACGGAGAAAGGAAAGCAAGATCAGTATGGGGGTGAGGGAGATGGGTCAGCAGCGCTGAGGGAGAGAGAGAAGAAGAAAATTAGGTTTGACACTTTGGGGGTGGAGGGCGCCGCGTGAGGGAGAGAGTAAATTAGGGTTTCCATTTTAGGGTTGGGCTTTTATAGTATTAACACAGGGGCAGATTCGTCTTTTCGCATTTTTTTTTTCAGATTTCTAACCACACCCCACGTTTTACTCAGCACGCCCCTTCTGAAAGCCCACGATTTTTTTTCTTTTTGAAACGGACCAGCCCATCAGAAAGATAAAAAACGCAACCCAGCTTACAAAAAAGGGCTGGGCTCTCTATCTGCACTCCAGTCTTAATAACACACCCCTCCTTTTATTTACACCCTTATTTTACTGCTGCACCCCCCTGTTCCTTTTTTTTTAAATTTTGTTTCTTTCCTCTAAGTAAACCTTTTTTTTCTCACCAACCTTTTTTCCAAATAACGAATAAATGTTTTCCTGAACATAAAATTAGTTTGTTATTAATGGTCACTCTGAGCTTAGCTTGTTTGACCGGTGATAACAGCTTTAGTTTTCAAACGAGCTATGAGCGACGACCACTCTGAGTTTTACTTGTTTGGTCGTCTCGAGTACCTCTCCTGATTTCAAAAATAAATAATAAAAAACATCAAACACACAAACATTTTCTACCCCAAGAACTACGTAGCTTTGATTTCTCCATCGCACCTGGAGATACGTAGGAGCAGGGGCCCACTCCTGTCAAGCGCAAAAAAACTAAAATTTTTATTAAGTCTCTCTCTTCAATTTTGCAAATAATAAAAGGTAAATTAAAGTATTTTCTTTAAATTAACTTTCTCTCTACACATTAAATTAAATGGTAACCTTTCCTTTGAAAGGATGCTGTGGGGTGCTAATACCTTCCCCGCGCATAATCGACCCCCGAACCCAAAAACAAAGGTTTTTTCAATGTTTTCCTATTTAATAAATATTGATGGCGGCTTCATTGCAAAAATGACGAAGAATCCCCTCCTTCGGATTTTTCGGTCGCTACAGCTGGCGACTTCACTGGGGACATTTTAGAGGGTCAAGCCTAATTTAATTAAATGTGTAGATTATTGTTAATTTAATGTCTTTTTACCTTAGCGTTCATATCTGCCAGTCTATTTTCATTTTTATTTATTTGTTTATTTATTTATGGCCTTATTGAACCTTAGGGTAGAAAACTTTTGTACTATTATCTGTATTTCTTTTGCAGCTTGTGTGGTCTAGGTATTATGCCCGTGTCACACACGTCACCTACACATGTTTATTCACACACTTTTGAGTGGGGCCTTATACCCAGGTCTGAAAATTAACCTAGGACGAGTGGAGATTATTAGTGACAGTCATTCTGGATTTTATCTGTCTGACTCTCATGAAAGTCTCAACCAGAGTATGCTCTTTCATGGTATCCCACACCAGGTAGCTCGCTATCGTTGTGGATCATATCATGAAGGGGGTTTTAGCTCTGGAAACCTTTGTGAGGAAGTGAATAGAGCCACCTGAGAGATTGATCACGTAAGTGACCCTAGACCGTGACCTACATATAAGACATAACCTGTTTAGGACACAAGGGCATTTCACCTACCCGCTGCATCATTACAGATTTTTTTAAATTGTTTTTTTTCCTTTTCCCAAAAAAAAAAATCAAATCATCTAAAACCGTTTTATTATTACTATTATTCTTTTTTTTTCTTTTAAATATATAGGATGTGACACATAGTTAACACCTTCTCAAAGATGAATCACTAAATCTTCCCTAATTTTTTTTAACACGCGTGACATCATTCTTTCATCCATCATATAGCATCATTATTTCACAAAATATAAAAAAAAAATCCTCACATGCATGTTATTCATCTCATTTAGGTTTGCCAAGAATTGTAAGAGGCTCAAAATTGTGTCATAAGCAAGACAATATGGGATCAAACGGTGAAGCAGTTCAAACCCTGAATTACCCTACAGTGAAGCAGCCCAATCTGACGAGCTTAAGAGAATGTGCGGGTTGGTTGCCGCCCATCGAGCGCAGGTCTTTCGATAGAACTTATGGGAAGATTATTATGTTATTACGGTTGGAAGTACAAACCAATGCCATTGTTGCCCTGAGCCAATTCTATGACTCCTCCTTGAGATGCTTCACTTTCAAAAATTTCCAGATGGCACCTACCCTGGAAGAATATACGCAGATCCTTGGTTTTCCTCAACGAGACACTAGGCCCTACCAATACCAGGGGCATTACTACACAGATGAGAAACTTGCCTCAATGTTACAAATCAGCAAAGAAAGTTTGAAACTCCAAAAGAAAAACCGAAATTGCATTGTAGGGTTCCCGCAAGAGTACTTGGAAAGTCAAATGAAGTCTTTCGCCGACGCTAGAAATTGGGGTCCTTTCAAGCAATTGTTAGCTTTAACTATCTTTGGGATTGTGCTATTCCCGCGCCTTGAAAGATATGTGAACACAACCGCTATTGGTGTGTTCCTATCCTTCAAAGATGAAGAAAACCCAACCAACCCAATTCCAGCCATTCTTGCAGACACTTACTGTACCTTCACTCATTATAGTGAGCTAAAAGGAAAAAGGATATCCTGCTGCCTACAAGCCTTGTATGTCTGGCTTCTTACCCATGCCTTCGTCAACAAAGTTAAGGTAGAAGGCCCAATTGAAGACGCTAGAGGATGTGATGTGGAGTCAATGAATACTGGTGAATGGTTGCAAGTGCTAAGGGGCCTTCATGAGTACAAGGTTCGTTGGCACCCATCGTGGTGGAAAGACCGGCCTACGGTAATTTTTCAGTGTGGAAGTTTTCAAAATGTCCCACTCATGGGGACAAGAGGATGCATAAATTACAACCCCTCTCTGACTCTAAGACAGCTAGGGTACCCCATGCGAAATCCGCCCACCGAAGACATGTTAATCCCTTTTTACCTCCATGAGGGAAGCCCAAAAGAGGTTGACATGCTCCGGAAGATTTCTCAAGCGTGGAACATGGTTGTCCGCAAAGGACAAGAGCTTACTAAGAGGGGCGGCGATAAGGAACCCACCTTTCGTCAGTGGCTCCAAAAAAGGATCCAAGACACCCGATTGCCTTACCGAAGCGCACTACGGGTTGAGGAAGAAATAGCTGAACATACCCTTCCCACTGTCGAAGAGTTAGATAAGCTCAAAATGGCAGTGTCAAAAGCTGAGGAAGAAAAAAAGGGTTTACAGGCAGAATTAGAGAAGGTGCTTCTAAGAAACCAGAAATTGGAGGAGGAAAATACAACTAAGTCATTGGCCATTGAGGACAGCCGCAAGCAACTTAAGATTGAAGAAAAGAGCAAGCAAGAGGTCCAAAAATACCTGAGAGGGGCAAAGGAAGAACTAAAGCGATGCAACCTGAAGAAGAACCAAGCCATTGATGATGCGCATAAATGGAAAGAGTTATGGGAGGAGTCAATGATTGCTGAAAAAACCGCACAAGGCTTGTTGGTGAAGTCAAAGAGAGAGTCCCGGATATTGATAGCTGAGTTTGAAGATCAAGTGAAAAGTATCCGGCGGGATAAAGAGACCGTTGAAGAAATACTCCGAGAATACCAACGAGCCTTGAGAAGGGAGCATGAGAAATCTGATGAGCTGAAAGACCACATCAGATATCAAGAGGAAGTTTACCACCAGCTGAAGATTGAAAGCATCCACTGGGAGAGCCGCTTTGTAGAATTGGTCAGCCGGATAGAAAACCATGAAGTCTTCATAGAGTTGAAGAATGAAAGCTTATACTGGAGAGACAGATTTGCAAAGTTGGCATGGCTGGCCGATCAAGCTATCATGGGTATCCCAAAGCGTCTAAAAGAGGCTGACGCAGCAATGCACCCGTTCAACACCCCGGTCCAAGTTTCCGAATTTATGGAATTTTGCAAAATCTTGATTGCCGAACTTAGGGAGAAGGCTGGTAGCACCACTAGTAGAAAAAGAGAGAGGAGTGGAAAAATGAAAGCTATATGTATTTGAGCGAAATTTAAAAAGAGCATTGTAATGTTTTTTTTCGAATTTTTATTTCAAGAATGATGTACTTTTCCCCCATCAATGAAGTTTGTTTGTTCCGCCTATTGATCCTCCTTTTGAAATGCTGGAAACGTTAGCTTACGTACTTATGACAAATCAAGACGCGCTTACAATTCTCGGCCTAAAACAATAAAACTCATGCACACATGCATCACTCATTTTTCATCCATTCACATACTCATATCATGTATCCCGTCAACAGAGAATAAAAGACAAGCTGGTGCGTCAACATCGCTATTGGACTCGTTCTCAGGCCAGATACATGGAAGCAAATCAGGACAATCCGCCTCAAGATAACCTGGATCAAGGCGATCCACATCAGGACGACTTAGGACAGGGTAACGAGAACCTAGGCAATCAACAGCTTAGGGCAGAAATAGATGTGATGAAGCAACAGATGGCTGAGATCTTAAGGGTCCTACAAGCTTTGAAGAATGGGAATACATATGAAGATGTCTCCGCTGGGAACACTGAAAATCAAGCTACCAACCCTCCTATTCCCAATGGACCCGGAATCCCCCATACAGTGTACCCTACTGGGGCTAACGAACAGGGCTACCAATGGCCTCCTTATGGACTTCCACAAGGTTACACACCTCCGACAGTCGCTGCCAATCCGGAAGATGGTCCCTCAGGAGTCGTGGGACAAGGACATCCTGCGCCGATAGGTCACAACGGTAACCCGGGGGCACCGCAGATGCACAACCCGAGCCCTATTGTCGCACCGCAAAGATTTCCACTCGGCTACACTCCACCGCTGGTAGTCGATGCTCAAGCTCAAGGGTCGAGCCTCAGGAACCCCACTCATTCACATATCCCAAATGTGAACCCAGCCATAGTTCCGATGATTCATCCTTACTATGGTATGAGTGGGCTTCCTCACAACTACTCTATGGAGAACCCTCAAGCCCAAGACAAACTGCAAATGCTGGAAGAAAGGTTGAGAGCAGTTGAAGGATTCAGTATTGGTGCAAGAAATGCACAAGATTTATGTCTCGTTCCAAACGTGGTCATTCCCCCTAAGTTTAAGGTGCCAGATTTTGATAAATACAGAGGAGCAACATGTCCGGCAAGCCACCTAACTATGTACTGCAGGAAGATGGCTGCATTCGCAAATGACGATAAGCTGCTTATCCACTACTTCCAAGACAGCTTAGCTGGGGCAGCTTCAAATTGGTATATGCAGTTGACACCCACTCATATTCGGTGTTGGAAGGATCTCGCTGATGCTTTCCTTAAGCAGTATAAGTACAACACTGATATGGCTCCTGATAGGACTCAGCTACAAAACATGACTAAAAGGGATAATGAGTCCATCAAGGAATATGCTCAGCGTTGGAGAGGACTAGCAGCACAGGTAGCACCGCCTCTGTTTGAAAGGGAAATGGTGTCTATGTTCATGGAAACTCTTCCCTTCACCCTTCTATGAAAAACTGATCGGGAGTGTATCGTCGAGTTTCTCGGATATGGTCGTTATTGGAGAAAGGCTAGAGAACGGAATGAGGAATGGGAAAATCGCTTATACCTCCCCCGGAAACACTAACCAGAGAAAGCCCTTCTCCGGATTTCCTAAAAAGAAAGAAGGAGAAGCCAACGCCATCACGGGAACCGGAAAAACTTCCTACTCCAATCCCTCTCACACCAATCCATTCTCAGCACAAACACTATCTACCCCACCTACCCAAAATAACCAAGGCCATAAACCACAAAACTACTCAGCCGGAAAGTTCGTCCAGTTTGATCCAATCCCAATGTCATACTCCGACCTATTTCGCCACCTGCTCAGCCATAATTTAATCACCACCCGCCCGATGAGACAGATCCAGCCCCCTTTCCCCAGAGGCTTCGACCCAAACACCACATGCGAATTTCACTCGGGAACGGTCGGCCATTCCATAGAAAACTGCAAGGCATTGAAGTATGTCGTCCAAGATCTAATCGCCTCGGGCTGGTTGAACTTCAAGGAAAATGGTCCTAATGTGGCTACCAACCCATTACCAGGACATGGGACGCCCTCAGCTAATGCAATTGAGGATTCTGCAGAACCGTCCCTAATCAGGAGGGTAGAATGCATCCAGACACCCCTGGAAGTGATTCATGCTAATCTGTGTTCCTTTGGGATTATTGAGAGAGAATGCACTGGAAAGAATCCATGTAATGACCATCACTGCATGGGAAATTGTGAGGCGTTTAAACAGGTGCTTCAAGACCTGTTGGACCGACATGTAATACAAGTGGGCTTTCAAAAGACGGAGGACCAGGTGTCAACTATCCTATCGAGCAACGGCCAGAACAAGGATACTCGGAAGCCGCTAGAGATCCGCTATACTAAGGACTCAAAGTCGTCCCTGGGTATGCCTAAACCAATCACTATCCAAGTGCCAGCTCCCTTCCCCTACAATGACACCAAAGCAATTCCATGGAACTACAACGCGAAAGTCCAAGTGAAAGGTCCTCAGAACAATCCTGATGTCACCAATATCTCGGGAAGCAGCGGAATGACTCGGAGTGGGCGCGTCTACGCCCCTGAAAGACCCGGAGGAAGAGAATCAAATGAAAGAGGAAAGATTGATAAAGGAAAAAACATAGAGGGAGAGTCGTCTGACAAAAATGCAAGCAAGAAAGCACTATCTGAGCAAGAAGCCAGTGAGTTTCTAAAGATTATGAGGCAGAGTGAGTACAAGGTAGTAGATCAGCTGAATCAGACTCCTGCTAAGATATCCATGTTATCACTATTACTCAATTCTGAAGCCCATCGAGCAACACTAATGAAGGTGCTGAGTGAAGCTCATGTCATTCACGACATCACAGTTGGTCAGTTTGATGGGATCGTCGGAAATATCGTCGCAAACAATTACCTCACCTTCACAGATGACGAGATTCCCGTCGAGGGAAGAGGGCACAACAAGGCTTTGCATATCTCCGTGAAATGTGGAGAATACTCTCTAGCTCGGGTACTCATCGATAACGGATCATCCCTGAACGTACTACCCAAATCAACCATGAACAAACTAGACGTAGATTGTTCATACATGAAACCCAGTTCTACACTGGTCAGGGCATTCGATGGGTCCAAAAGAGAGGTTATCGGAGAGATGGAGTTACCCGTACAAGTAGGTCCAGAAGTCTTCATAGTGAGTTTCCAAGTGATGGACATCAATCCGTCTTACAGTTGTCTTCTGGGAAGACCCTGGATCCATTCTGCAGGGGCTGTGCCCTCTTCTCTACACCAAAAGCTCAAGTTCATAGTCAACAACAAGTTGGTGGTCGTTTCAGGAGAAGAAGAGTTGCTAGTCAATAAGCCGTTTCCTATCCGTTATGTTGAGGCTGCAGAAGAATCTTTCGAGACCGCCTTCCAAGCACTAGAAATTGCAAATGCTACCTTTGCGGGGGACGGGGCCCCATCGTTAAAACCAAAGCTGTCCAAAACTGCATTGATGATTGCTAAAGTCATGACAAGCAAGGGTTATCAAGCGGGAAACGGTTTAGGGAAGACTGAACAAGGGATCCTAACACCCATACAGCTGCGTGAGAACAAGGACAGATGTGGGATAGGGTACCAGCCTAGTCGTACTGACAAAGGAAGGATCGCCGCGGAAAAAAAGGAGCGGAGATTGGCCAAACTTGAGGGTCGGGAGCCAAATATGAAGAAGATTTTCATCGGCGACATAAAGCAAAGCTTTCAGAGTGCAGGGGTGCTCGATCCTAACCAGGTTGCAGCTATTGAAGGTGATTCAAGCGCTGAAAACGGCGGTGCCGGTCTTGTTCGCCGTTGTCCAGCAAGCGAAAAGCTCAAGAATTGGGAGATCGTCGATTTTCCTGTAGTTTTTAGTTCAAAGTAATGTTTCTGTAATGCAATCCTATGGCTCTGCCCAAGGCCTTAGGACATTTCATTCGGGCACGCATGTTTCCTTTCAATATCAATATCAATAAAATGTTATTTCAGATTCTCCAATAAATTTCAGTTCTCTTTTGCACTTGCGTTTTATTTCCTTTTTGCTCGTTTTCATTCCGTCAATTTATACTAATGCAGATTTGAAAAAAACGCATTTGAAAATAACAACGCCAATAATTTATACTGTGACTTTGATCACCCGATTAATCAAACTGAGGAAGATGTTGAAGATAACTGGGAAACTCCTCCAGAGTTAATGAGAATGATGGAACAAGAAGAAAAGGTGATTCAACCCCACGAGGAATCTACTGAGGTAATAAACTTGGGCACAGAAGAGGATAAGAAAGAGGTTAAAATCGGCATCACAATGAAAGATAGTGAGCGAGAGAAGCTAGTCAGGCTCTTGTTCGACTATGTTGACATCTTCGCATGGACATACCAAGACATGCCTGGACTGGACCCCAACATAGTCGAGCATAAGTTACCAGTAAAACCCGAATGCCCGCCAGTAAAGCAAAAGCTAAGAAGGATGAAGCCGGAGATGTCACTAAAAATCAGAGATGAGGTCAAGAAGCAGTTTGATGCCGGATTCTTAGCGGTAGCAAAGTATCCTCAATGGGTAGCCAACATTGTCCCGGTTCCGAAGAAGGATGGGAAGGTCAGAATGTGCGTCGATTATCGAGACCTGAACAGAGCAAGTCCTAAAGATGATTTCCCTTTGCCCCACATTGATGTCTTGGTAGATAGCACCGCACAACACTCCTGATTTTCCTTCATGGATGGATATTCCGGATATAATCAAATCAAGATGGCCCCCGAAGATATGGAGAAAACCACCTTCATCACTCTCTGGGGAACCTTCTGTTACAAAGTAATGCCATTCGGATTGAAGAACGCCGGTGCCACGTACCAAAGGGCAATGGTGGCTTTATTCCATGACATGATGCATAAAGAAATTGAAGTCTATGTGGATGACATGATCGCAAAGTCTAAGACTGAAGAAGAACATGTTGTTAATCTGCAGAAACTATTTGAACGCCTAAGGAAGTTCAAACTCAGATTAAACCCCGCCAAATGCACTTTTGGTGTAAGGTCAGGAAAGTTGTTGGGGTTCATAGTCAGTCAGAAGGGAATAGAGGTAGATCCGGACAAGGTACGAGCAATTCTTGAAATGCCAGCGCCTAAAACCGAAAGGGAAGTTCGTGGGTTTCTAGGAAGGCTGAACTACATCTCCAGATTCATATCCCAATTAACATCAACCTGCGAGCCGATCTTCAAATTGCTGTGCAAGAACCAAGAAACAAAGTGGAACGATAAGTGCCAGGAGGCCTTTGAAAAGATCAAAAGGTACCTCCAAAATCCACCAATTCTGATGCCACCGGTGCAGGGCAGACCCCTCATTCTATACTTAACAGTGCTAGACAACTCAATGGGTTGCGTACTGGGGCAACATGATGAGTCTGGAAGGAGAGAACATGCCATCTACTACCTAAGCAAGAAGTTCACCGAATGCGAGACGAGATACTCATTGTTGGAAAAAACATGTTGCGCTCTGGCCTGGGCTGCACGTCGTCTGAGGCAGTATATGTTGAGCCACACGACTTGGTTGGTATCTAAAATGGATCCAATCAAGTACATTTTTGAAAAACCTGCACTCACAGGAAGAATCGCCTGCTGGCAAATGCTACTATCTGAATACGACCTCTTGTATGTCACTCAGAAGGCAATCAAAGGTAGTGCCCTAGCTGAATACTTGGCACATCAGCCCATTGAGGATTACCAATCAATGCAATACGATTTCCCAGATGAAGATATAATGGCTCTATTCGGAGAAGGGAAATCTCCAGACGACGAAAGGTGGAGGATGTCATTTGATGGCGCTTCCAATTTGTATGGGCACGGGGTCGGAGCTGTGTTGATTTCCCCTGATAACCGCTTCATACCATTCACTGCTAGACTGAGCTTCTATTGCACCAATAACATTGCAGAATATGAAGCGTGTGTCTTAGGCATCAAAGCGGCCCTTGAATGGAAAGTCAAAAGACTCGATGTATATGGGGACTCAGCGTTGGTCATCCATCAGATAAAAGGCGACTGGGAAACCAGGGACCCCAAATTAATTCCTTATCGTGATCACATCCAAGAGATGGTTGAGCGATTCGAGGAGGTCACCTTCCACCATCTCCCTCGCGAAGAAAATCAGTTGGCTGACGCTTTAGCGACTTTGTCATCAATGTTCAATATCAATAACAACAAAAGTCTGACATTCATCCGAATCCAGCATCGAGACCTACCGGCACATCATTGCGTGGCAATCGAAGAAGAGCCTGACAGTAAACCTTGGTATTACGATATCAAGCACTATATCACAAGTCGAGAGTATCCTCCCAGTGCCACTGAGAATGATAAGAGAACACTTAGGAGATTATCAATGGGTTTCTTCCTAAACGGGGAGGTGCTTTACAAAAGGAATCATGACATGGTCCTCCTCAGATGTGTTGCAAAAGAAGAAGCAGAAAGAATTATGAAAGATGTCCACGAAGGCTCGTTCGGAACCCATTCTAGCGGGCACACCATGGCAAGAAAAATCCTAAGGGCTGGCTACTACTGGTTGTCAATGGAGACCGACTGCTTTAACTACGTGAGAAAATGCCACAAGTGTCAAATCTACGCTGATAATATCCATGTGCCGCCTGCTTCTTTGAACGTCCTAACAGCACCATGGCCATTCTCAATGTGGGGGATGGATGTCATTGGTCCCATCGAACCTAAGGCATCAAATGGACATCGCTTCATTCTTGTCGCCATCGATTATTTCACTAAATGGGTCGAGGCCGCTTCTTATGCCAGCGTAACAAAATCTATGGTTGTCAAGTTCATAAAGAGAGATTTGATCTGCCGATACGGCCTTCCAAATAAAATCATCACAGACAATGGGACCAACCTGAACAACAAGATGATGAAAGAGTTGTGTGATGACTTCAAAATCCAACATCATAATTCCTCCCCATACCGTCCAAAGATGAATGGGGCAGTCGAAGCTGCAAATAAGAACATAAAGAAGATCGTGCAAAAGATGGTAGTGACCTTCAAGGACTGGCATGAAATGTTACCTTTCGCTTTGCATGGGTACCGGACCTCAGTTCGCACGTCGACAGGGGCAACACCATTCTCACTAGTATACGGGATGGAAGCAGTTCTTCCCGTAGAAGTCGAAATACCCCCTCTGCGAGTGTTAACGGAAACCAAATTAGAGGAAGCAGAATGGGTTCAATCTCGATTTGATCAATTGAACCTCATAGAGGAAAAAAGAGTGGAAGCTTTGTGTCACGGGCAGTTGTATCAGCAAAGAATGAAGAAAGCTTATGATAAGAAAGTTCGACCCCGGCAGTTTCAAGAAGGAGATCTAGTGCTCAAGAAAATTTTGCCTATCCAAAAGGATTCCCGTGGAAAATGGACCCCTAATTACGAAGGGCCTTATGTGGTAAAGAAAGCATTCTCTGGAGGAGCCTTAATACTCACAAAAATGGACGGGGAAGACCTCCCACTCCCAGTGAACTCAGATGCAGTTAAGAAGTACTATGCCTAAAGAAACATATGAAAAAAGAGGAAGATGAGCCAAGCAAAAATGAGCTCGCTAGGTCGAAAACCCGAAAGGGCGGCCTAGGCAAAAATTAGAGCGACCTGGTGGATTGAAAACTCTAAAGAGCAGTCCAGGCAAATATTAGGGTCAATGAGTTGGACTTGGAACGAATGCAAAGGCAGTCCTCCGAAAGTTGGATGATGGATGCTCAAGGTCATGTGTATGGGTGATTGGCATTGTTACCTCCAAGATACAAACAATCAAAAGATCTGCTTTTTCTTTTTCTTTCTTTCTTTTTTAGTCTAAACTCTCAATGTAATTTTCAGCCATTGTGACCTTCTGCGCACTCGGTTTCCATTTGAATATTAAACTCTATCTTCACTCTCTCACTTCCCTATTTGCTTTGAAAAGATGTTTTATGGTAGATGATATTGAATGGCGAAACATGTGCATAATCGAAAGCATTACAATCATTACGAAATTTCTAAAAATCACAAAAATGAGATGATCTCTTATAAAATGGCTGAGAGGACAAATGCATAATCACTTCAAGCAACAAAGTCCAATAACCCGCGCTTCGACACCACTACTTTGAGACAACCCTCATATCCCACGTCGAGAGTCCTGCGAGATGACGAGATCAGCAGAAAAGTCAAGAAAGAGCAAAAGAGCAAAAGAGTCGAGAAAGAGCAAAAGAGCGAAAAGAATCAAAAAAGAAAAACACAAACAAAGAAAAAGCATCCCACATTTCATTCATCATACCACCAGATATCAATCTTTGCACATGCTTACACTGCAGGCACGCATACATCATCCATTGCATCCTTAAATGCGTTCAAATATAGCTTAGATTGTTTATCTGTTAAAATAAATTTAAATTATAGCGTTAGCATCTAAGCCTAGCATCAGCCTTTTAGACCCCCAGTGGTCCTTCAGAGCCCTAGCGCTCCTTCAGATCAACAATTGGTCCTTCAATCCAGATCGCACGTCGCGTTAATCGAGCAACCGACGGATCATCCGACCCCAGGTCCTTCAGACTAGCTGTGTCCGCCTAAAAACACAGTGCACGTCCTTCGAGGTGTGCAAATAAGGTCAACGACCTGACCTTGCCACCCGTGGCCGCTCGAAAAAGGCCATCCCCCAAGCAGACCGTTTTACTAGTACCGCTGCTAGTTTGCGCTCCTTCAGACCCATTGGTCCATCAGGCTTAGGCATGCCCTTCAGACCCCGTCGGTCCTTCAGTTTAACTCCACTTAATGCGCCAAGCATCGATTGTGAGTTAGACCATCAGAGCCCCGAATGCTCCTTCAGATCCCCAGCGATCCTTCTTTACTTTTGTTCTATGTAAACCCATTTTTTTTTATGATCTTCTCAAAAAGAAAAGGTTTTGACAAAATTAGTGTCTTTTTATCTTTATTTCTATTTTACTCGAGAAATTTGGAAGCCCTTCATATTTCCTAGTAAAATATAAATAAAGAGGGGCAGCTGTCATACCCCAATTTTGTCCGTTAGATTAATGCAAATGGTTTCAATTCGTACCTAGCATATGCGAGTCGCTTTTAATTGTGCACGCGTCGTCGTTCTCGCTGTGCCACGTTTCTTTTTTTATTATTATGCGAAAGCGATCCGCATCTCGTCGTTGCGAATGTTTAACTCGGTTTTCATTGCTTATTGATACTATGGTTATCATTATTTAGTTTAATCTGTTTGTTATTAGTGTTATATAAAAAAAATCTAATAAAAAAATAATTTCTGAATTAATGTTTTTATTATTATAAACAGTTTTTTTTTTTACAAAATAACAAGTACAACCAAAGTCAACTTTGATTTACATGAGGACAAAAAAATTTACAAAAAATAATAAAGCAAAAATCAAAAAAGGACAACAGCCTGCGACTTGCTGCCTTGCCCTCTCCAAGAAGCTACAAGCCCAAACTTCCTTCTCCTTGTCCCTTGGCTTTCTTCCATTTCCAGCTAAAACACTGCTGCAGTGGCAGCAGCCCTGCTGCCATCCTTGCTGCTCCTCTGTGTCACTATTGCCAACTGCTTTGTCCCCCATGAGTTTTGATTCCCTGCTCCAATACCACACCTACACTAGAATTCCCTGCATATAAATACCAGTGAACACCAACAAAAAAGGGGGACGAAAACCATTCTGAGAAACTACACAAACAGTGACTGAAAAACACAAAATACAGGCACACTGAGATACAAAAAAACAACAATATACACACAATAAACACAGCAACACACACAGGGTAATTTACAAAGAAGCAGTAGCAGTGAGTCCTAAGAAGCAGTAACAGCAATCAAAAGAAGAATCCCTGAGGAACGAAAGTAGGTAATCACGGTTTTGTTTTCTTTATGTTTTGCCAAGTTCAATACATACTATGCTATTCTGCAAAAAAAAAAGAGGAGACTGAATTTGGTATTGATCTGAAATCAGTCTGCGGTAGTTTCAGTTCATGTTTTTTTGTAAATATTAATGTTGTAGATATATTAGGAAGCAGCATAAGCAGATTAGGCTTTAAAAGAAATTAGGGTTTAGTAAAATTTTTCTTGAAAAAAAATCAAAAAATACAAAAAATAGGGAATCAGTAAAAGAAATAAAAAGGAAAACAAAGAAAGGAGTCGAAATCCTACCCTATACTTCCCGGCCACCGTCCACGGTGGCTGTTGGCCGTAGACCGTCGCCGTACGAACCGTCACAACAACCACCACTACCAGCCTAAACGCCACGGCCTCACCATCTCCACCACCGCCGTGACCCCAAAACCACCCTTTTCGCAAACCGTCACCACCAACTACCACAGCCTCACCCCCTTTTTGCGAGCCACCCTCTCACTGCTGATATCACCCACGCCGCCGCGTCGTTAGCCCCCTCTACCATCAAACAACCGCCTCACCACCGTCATCACTCAACCACCAACAGAACCCACCCAGATCAGAGAGATCGTGGATCGGTTAAGAGAGAGAGAGAGCAGATTAGGTTCTCTGTGAGTGGAGGGGATGGCGATTCGGTGAGCGAAGAGAGGGATGAGATGAATGGCGAAGCGGAAACAGGGGAGTTTCGGTTTGGGTCGCGATGGTGGCGAAGAGGGAGAGAGGGATTCGGTTTGAGGTTTACGCGGTGGAGGAGGAGAGAAAAGCGAAAACAGTAGAGAGATCGGTGAGAGAAGAGGGGAAATCAGGGTAGGGAGGAGAGAACGGCTGCGACGGAGAAAGGAAAGCAAGATCAGTATGGGGGTGAGGGAGATGGGTCAGCAGCGCTGAGGGAGAGAGAGAAGAAGAAAATTAGGTTTGACACTTTGGGGGTGGAGGGCGCCGCGTGAGGGAGAGAGTAAATTAGGGTTTCCATTTTAGGGTTGGGCTTTTATAGTATTAACACAGGGGCAGATTCGTCTTTTCGCGTTTTTTTTTTTCAGATTTCTAACCACACCCCACGTTTTACTCAGCACGCCCCTTCTGAAAGCCCACGATTTTTTTTCTTTTTGAAACGGACCAGCCCATCAGAAAGATAAAAAACGCAACCCAGCTTACAAAAAAGGGCTGGGCTCTCTATCTGCACCCCAGTCTTAATAACACACCCCTCCTTTTATTTACACCCTTATTTTACTGCTGCACCCCCCTGTTCCTTTTTTTTAAATTTTGTTTCTTTCCTCTAAGTAAACCTTTTTTTTCTCACCAACCTTTTTTCCAAATAACGAATAAATGTTTTCCTGAACATAAAATTAGTTTGTTATTAATGGTCACTCTGAGCTTAGCTTGTTTGACCGGTGATAACAGCTTTAGTTTTCAAACGAGCTATGAGCGACGACCACTCTGAGTTTTACTTGTTTGGTCGTCTCGAGTACCTCTCCTGATTTCAAAAATAAATAATAAAAAAACATCAAACACACAAACATTTTCTACCCCAAGAACTACGTAGCTTTGATTTCTCCATCGCACCTGGAGATACGTAGGAGCAGGGGCCCACTCCTGTCAAGCGCAAAAAAACTAAAATTTTTATTAAGTCTCTCTCTTCAATTTTGCAAATAATAAAAGGTAAATTAAAGTATTTTCTTTAAATTAACTTTCTCTCTACACATTAAATTAAATGGTAACCTTTCCTTTGAAAGGATGCTGTGGGGTGCTAATACCTTCCCCGCGCATAATCGACCCCCGAACCCAAAAACAAAGGTTTTTTCAATGTTTTCCTATTTAATAAATATTGATGGCGGCTTCATTGCAAAAATGACGAAGAATCCCCTCCTTCGGATTTTTCGGTCGCTACAAACGGGCTCGGAGTGAGGAGGCTAGGAAGATGCTGGATCCGACTTCTGCTGCTTTGACCAAAGCCCAGCAAGATCTCTCCGAGCTGAAGAAGGAGAAGGCGGAGAACGAGAGAGATTCGGCGGCGAACAAAGCCAAAAATCTTGAAGTCAAGCTCAGGGAGGCCGAGTCAATGGCAAAAGAGGCGGCGAAGTCAAACTCTACCCTCCAAACCCGGGTGGTCGAGCTGGAGGCCGAGCTGAAGATGACCAAAGATGAAAAGGAGGCAACTGAGAAAGAACTGGGCGAGACTGCGTAGGATGCTTGCAACATGGCCGACGAGGCCTTTTCAAATGCTCTTCAACAAGTCGCTGTTCTCTTCCCCTCATTTGCTCGTGATGAGGAAGTTTTGAAGGTCGGCCACGAAGTGGTAGAGAGTTGGATCGTGAAGTTCAACAGTGCTACCAAAGAGCTCGTCCCCATCTTCCCACGTCCTTCTAACACTTAGCTTAGTGTTTTTAGAATTTGTTTTCGTAAATGGTCCTGGGCTTGTCCCGGGACCGACGTTTTGTTTGATAAATGGTCACCCTTTTTGAACTTGAGGGCCCGGCCGTATCCGGGATAACTTGTAATATTGTGCATATTTGGTCATTTTATAATTTCGGTTTAAGTTACCTCGAGTTATCTTTATATCGCGCGCATTAATCATTTACAATCACATTTATTTCACACAAGTTATGTATATCGCCTTTAGAGCAGTTTACCAGGAATCTGCCTAGATCGAACTTGCCCTTTAGGGTAATGGCGGCCTCGGCCATTGATCGTTGCGCTCTTACATTACAAGAGGTTTTCATCGTCCTTGGGAGAGTTTACCGGGACTCGGCCAGATCGAACTCGCCCCAAAGGGTTGCGACTGCCTTGGTCGCTAATGATGGGGAGCTCAGTAGCTCATGTTCTGGTTTATAAAGGGATTAAGGGCGATCGTTTGGTCGATCCCGTGCTGTCCCCTTTTTAACCTTAGAAATCTCATTCGCTAAACTCTTAGAGTGAGGAAAACAACAGGTAAAGAACGTCGGCAAATCGTAGTCGATCCATATATATTAGATGGTTGAATATTTACAAAGTCAGGTTACATCACGCCCGTTGGCTCAAATAGTAACTAGCTATAATATTTCTTTAGCTTGGTAGCATTCCAAGTCCCGGGGATCGGTTTCCCCTCAAGGGTTTCCAACTCGAAGGCGCTATTACCGGTCTTGGAAACGACCAGGTATGGCCCTTCCCAATTGGGCGCGAGCTTTCCCTGGGCAGCGTTCTTCAAACCAACGTCGGCCCGTCGGAGCACTAGGTCGCCGATTTCAAAATCCCTCGGGACAACCTTTGAGTTGTACCGAGTTGCCATCCTCTGTTTGATCACTGCTTCCTTGAAGGAGGCCTTATCTCGGATCTCTTCCACCAGATCGAGTTCTTCTCTTATGGCCTGGTTGTTATCATCTGGTGACTTTGGATTAAAGGTCCTCCAACTCAATTCTTCGACATCAACCGGAATAACCGCCTCGCTCCCATAGGAGAGTGGGAAAGGCGTCTCCCTTGTAGAGCTATGGGGTGTGGTTCTGTAAGCCCACAAGCCATAGGGTAGTTCTTCGGTCCAGTTCCCCTTGGCGTCGTCCAGGCGTTTCTTTAATCCATTGAGGATCACTTTGTTAGCCGCCTCGGCCTGCCCATTGGTCTGGGGTGTTCTACCGAGGTGAAGGGGTGTTTGATCTTAAAGTCGGCCATGAGCTTCCTGAAGCCTTTGTCAGTAAACTGGGTTCCGTTGTCAGTTACCACCACCTCGGGGATCCCGAATCTGGTCATGATGTTCTTCTTGAAAAACTTGATGCAGTTCTTCGCACTGATTATGGCTAGGGGTCGGCCTCGATCCATTTCGTAAAATAGTCAACCGCTACTATCAAGTACTTGACCTGGCCATAGGCCATTGGAAAGGGCCCTAGGAGATCAATCCCCCACCATGCATAAGGCCATGAAGAGGTGAGGCTGGTAAGCTCGGTAGGAGGAGCCACGTGGACATTGGCATGTATCTGACATTTCTGGCACTTTCTAACGTGGTTTTAAGCATCGGTTTCCATGGTCGGCCAAAAGTAACCTGCCCTCAAAGCTTTCCGGGCTAGCGACCATACACCGAGGTGCTGCCCACAAATTCATTCGTGAATTTCTGCTAGGACATAGTCCGCTTCCTCGCCTTCAATGCACTTCAACAATGGTGAAGAAAGGTTTCTCTTGTAGAGGGTCCTGTTGATCACAGAAAAGGACGATGCCTTTCTCCTGATTAATTTAGCTTCACGTGGATTCGGAGGCTAGTCCCCTGACTCAATATACTTCATAATTGGTGATATACAGCTCTTGCTTTCTTCGATGACACATATGGACGATGTGAGTTCCGGGTCCGGGTTGACACTAGGTTGATTTAGCACTTCTTGGATCACTGAGCGGTGGTTTCCTGGTGCTTTGGTACTAGCTAGTTTGGATAGAACATTCGCCCTTTTATTCTCTGCTCTTGCAATGTGTTTGATCCCGGCTGCTTGGAACCGAGCTAGCAGTTTGCGCACCCGTGCCAAGTACCTCTGCAGTGTCAGGTATTTGGTCTCGTATTGCTTTCCGATCTGGGAAACCACTAGCAAAGAATCAGTATTTAGATAGACCCGAGTGACTCGTAGGTCGAGAGCAAGCTGGAGCCCCGCAATGCATGCCTCGTACTTCGCCTGGTTGTTTGAAGTCGGAAACGTGAAAGTGAGTGATACCTCTATCACAACACCAACGGGACTTTCAATATCAGACCGGCCCCGCTCCCTTTTGGATTCGAAGATCCGTCAACGTGCAAGGTCCACGCCTCGTCCTCAGGGTCGGCCGGAGTCATTTCTGCGACGAAATCCGCAAGGACTTGAGCCTTCATTGCTGTTCTTGACTCATATTTAATTCCGAACTCGAAAAGCTCAACTGCCCATTTAATCATTCTTCCAGCTAGATCAGGTCGGTGCAGGATCTGACGAATAGGATGATTTGTGTTGCGCCCGAAAAAGTCCCCGAGGGAGAGCCTTCCTCGTTTACAACTTTTCTAAAGTCAATGAAGCCGCCACCAATATTTATTAAGGGAAATATTAGGAAAACCTTTTATTGGAAAGGAAGTGGTCTTGCGAAACTAGAGAATAGGGTTCGGGGGTCGGTTACGCGCGGGGAAGGTGTTAGCACCTCACACGTCCTCTCTACTGAGAGGGAACCTTTATTTAAATGTGTGGTTTTAAGTGTTGATTTAAAAAAATACCTAATTTGCCTCTTTATTTCTTATTGAAAATGAATTAAAGAACTTAATAAAATTTTTATTTTTGGCGAGAAAGGAGGAAAAAAGGGTTTTTAGAAAGAAGTGCTTGACGGGGTATGGCCCGCTCCTACGTATCTCCCGGTGCGATGGAGAATTCAAAGCTACGTAGTTCTTCTGTGTAGAAAATGTTTGTGGGTTGGTGTTTTTTAATGTAGGGGTTTTAGGACTGTGTGATCTGTGTTGGAGGACCACTGGGGGTCTGAAGGAGCACTGGGGCTCTGAAGGGCCACTGAGGGCTGAAGGAGCGCTGGGGCTCTGAGGGACCACAGTTCACTTATCTTAAAACGATGATTAACCCGGCCGTACGACCGACTTAATCCCCTACTTTGAAAATAAGACTTTTGCTTTTGAAATGAAGGAGATCTGTTTGTATATTCTTTAATTTTAGAAATTGTTTATTTTTGCGCTTGACAGTGGCGTGGCCCGGCTCCTACGTATCTCCGGGTGGAGAATCAAAGGCGACGTAGTTCTAGGTTCTTTTGAAAATGATTGTTGAAAGCTTATTGTGAAAATGATTTTTATTTGTTATGCTTGACGGGATGTGACCCGCTCCTACGTATCTCCCGGTGCGATGGAGAATTCAAAGCTACGTAGTTCTTCTTTGTCCTGAAAAAGGTTTTTGTTTTTTATCTTGTTTAATTTTGAAAATCAAGCTTTCATGATGATCAATTGAGCAAAGGCTCCAAGTGACCACCATTAGCACTCCATTGTTAATAATCATGCAAGCAAAGGCTTCGCAAGACTACTAACAAAGTTTTTTGATTTAGTGAAACTCTTTAGGAAAATTCAGGCATTCATGATGATCAATTGAGCAAAAGCTCCAAGTGACCGCCACTAGTACCTCATTGTTAATAATCATGCAAGCAAAGGCTTCGCAAGACTACTTAACAAAGTTTGATTTTGAAGAGTTTTCGCAATTGGATTGATTCTCGTTTAGGGAAAAGAAAATCTGTTATTTTTTTAAAAAAGATTGGTGAGAAAAAGGTTTACTTAAGGGAAAGAAACAAAAAAAAAATAAAGAAAAAGGAACGGGGGGTGCAGCAGTAAAATAAGGGTGTGAATAACAGGGGGGTGTATTTAAAAAAAGGGGTGGTGTAAATAACGAGCCCAGTTCGTTTCTGTGAACTGGGCTGGGTTTCAAAAGGTGGGCTTGCAGGCTGTAACAATGAAACACAGGGGGTGTGAGAAGGAAGCCCAATTTCGTTTTTTTTAGATCTGGTCCGTGGGAACAAAAATGGGCTTCTGGGGGCGCTGTAGTAGTGAAACAGAGGGGTGTGGGCAGTAATCTGGTTATTTTAATTTTAAAATAAAATAAATAATAAAAGGGGAAGTATATAAGGTAACCTTAGCAAATGCTAAACCTAATTTTCCCCACTTCCTCACTCAGCGCCGTCCACATTCACACACTCACAACCCTAATTTTCATTTTTCTCTCCCCCATTTACGCCGCAACCAGAAACGGAGAGAGAGAGAGAGAGAGAGAGAGCGAAGCTGCGTGATCTACGGCGAGGAATCCGGCGAGGGATCCGGCGAGAGAGAAAGGAAAGGGATTCAGGGAGAGGGAAAAGCTTCGCGAAAACAGGGAGCGAAGAAAGAACGAAAGGGAAGGTGGAGAGAAAGAGCTCACGGGGATAGAGAGAACTTCCGGCGAGGGGGCGGTGGTGCGATTCCAGTGAGGGAGGACGACGACATGCTTGGGGAAAACAAAAACGACACCGGCGAAGCCAAGGCGACCGTTCACGACACGGTTGAACGCGACTGCGTTCGCGGTGGGGCAAGCGAGAGCTTACGGCGGAGAGGTCATGGATGAACGGCCACCGTCTGCGGTGGCCGGAACTAAACAGGTACGGTTCCGATGCTTTTTTTTTTCTTCTCTTAATTCTGATCCTGTGGTTTTGTTATTGGTTTTTTTTAATCCTAATCTGTTTACAAGCCTATTTACAATATGAACCCTATTTACAGAATAAACCCTAATTTGTTTATAAGCCTATTTTATGCATGAATCTGCTCATAGCGCTAACTGAAGATTGAACTTTTAGTTTATACGTATATTTTCAAAATTCGGATTGCTACTGGTTTCTGATTATCAGTTCAAATTGTGATTACTGTTCTTTACAAAAAAAGCCTATTATGAACTAAAATTTGTAAAACCTAAAGGAACAAAAAAGAAAATGTGAAGACCTACCTCTTTTCCAGCATCTGATATGCTCCTTACGTTTGCTTGCTGGTTACTGTTTCTTTTGCTTTGCTTGCTGCTTACTGTTTCTGAATTTTGATGTTTTTTATTAGGGTTTCAACGTGAAACCCTAATTTTGCTCTGAATTTCTATGTATTTTGTATCCGTTTTTCTGTGTAATTTTTGTGTGTCCTTTCTAATGAAATGCATTTTGCTTTTATAGGTGAAAACAGAATCAAATAATTATGATGATTGATCTTTTTTCCATTTCAGGATCAGGATTAGGGTTGAGAAGGCTTGTTCACCAAGGAGAGCAAGAAGGAAGAGAGGCGCAGCTGCTGTCTTTTTTCTCATTTTTTTGTAATTTTCGTTTTTTCTGATTTTTTTTGTATTTTTGGTTATTATTTTGTATTTTTTAGATTTTTGGATTATTGTAAATACTATTTTTAACTCTGATTTTATTTAATATTTTTTTGGGATATTTGTGAACTGCTATTTGGACAGATTTATTGTTTTGGGTCAAAATGGAAGAGAATGATTAAATTGGGCCAAGCCCAATCAAAACTAAACATAGGCCCAATTAGGTAAATGACTAAAACATTAGCCATAAGCCCATTTAAAAAACTGGTTCAAAACGCCAAGCGTAAGCCCAATTAGGCAAGCTAACAAAAGCAGGCCCAATTGGACAAACCGGTTTGAATTAGAAGCAAAACAGCATTCGAAATGCCATGGGCTTGTGACACGGGGTTAAAGCGATTATTATAAAAGACCGGACAAAATTGGGGTATAACAGCTGCCCCTCTTTATTTGGATTTTGACAAGGAATATGAATTGGCCGAGACATATTCCGAGGCAAAATAGAAATAAAGAATTCAGAAATTATACCAGTTTTGTCTACCTGAGGCAAAAAAAGGTAAAACGGGCACTTGGCGTGCAGAAAGCGGTAAACGGGCACCTGGCGTGCAGAAAAGCGGTAAATGGGCACTTGGCGTGCAGAAAGCGGTAAATGGGCACTTGGCGTGCAGAAAGCGGTAAATGGGCACTTGGCGTGCAGAAAGCGGTAAATGGGCACTTGGCGTGCAGAAAGCGGTAAATTGCCCAGGCTGCCTAAAACCTGTAATCCTTAAACGGACTCTTGGTGAATCCGAGTTTGCACGTGGCTTTGAGGAGCACGCTTCCTGTTGGCCTTTTCGAGCGACCGGGGGGATCGTTATCAGCTCCGGAACTGATATACTGATCAATGCACGTCGTCCATTGTATCTTAGGCTGATACAACTATTCCGTTGAACCTCACATGGGGCTGCGGTCCATCGCGTTGCTCGTACGCGACGTGAGACCTGGGCAGAAGGGAGCGATGATCTCTGTGCTCCAATCCGCAATGCGCGCTTGAGCGCTCTCTTTTCTTTTCTCTCTTTCCTTTCTATTTCTCTCTTTTCTTTTTTCTTTCTGAACTCCCAACTTGGGGGAACATTTTCTGGAATCTGGGGGCGAGGGCTAACACCGAAGTGCTCATCCTCTCTTTGTACCTGTAGCTAAAATGAACAAATGCATGCAGTGCAAATGCCATGATTGCTGTTTTCTTTGAATGATGAGTTTCTTATTTCCTTTGTCTATGTTGGATGAATGCATGATCTTCTACTGTTCCTATATGCTTGATGAATGCAATGATTTTCCTTTTCTTCTCTTGTCTGTACGCAATGCATGATTTTCTTTTTCTTTTGCTTATGTCTGATGAATGCATGATTTTCTCCTGTTCTTATATGTCTTTTTCTCTTTCTCTAGCTTTTCTTTTTTCTTTTTCTTTCTTTTCTTTTCTTTTCTTTTTGTTGCTCTCTTGGCTCTTCTCTTTTCTCTCTTTTGGCTTCTCTTTTTGCTCTTTTAAGAATCATGGGTATGTGAATGCAAAGTTTTGATGAATGCTCATGTATTTTAATGGAATGACAGATGACATGTAATGGAAAATTTTTCTTCTTTGCCTTTTTTCTATGAAGTGTGAATATTGCTGATGAATAACATGAAATGATGAATGACATGGGACGCTTTAGCTTTCTTTTCTTCTATGAGATGCAAGTATTGATGTGATGCAACTGTATTGCTTTGATGTTTGAATGCAAATGTATGCGGTGATTGATGTTTTGATGAATGAAATGCTCCTGTTCTAACTTCTGTTTGTTTCTTTTTGCTTCTTCTATGAAATGCAAGTATTAATATGGTGCAACTGATGTGGAACGCTTTCTCTTTTTACTATGTGATGAATGCACAAAATGTGAAGATGCAAATGTAATGCTTTGATGCAAATGCTATAATGAATAGATTGAGATGCCTAGATGCGTGAGGTAGACATTTTTGTGATGATGAGATGCGAGACTTTGAATGCAAGGAATTGAGATGACTATTGCCCATTCTGTTGAAAAATTGAATTTGATTCAAACTCTGGTGTTCTCAAGGTTTTTATTTACAAACAACCTCATTTGTTTTCTCCTTCTTTCCATGATGACTGAATTTTAGATATCACGTAAACAACTGGTGTTCTCTCTTTTTGAAGCATTGTATAGTAAGCATGCATAAGAGTGCAAATGTTAATGGATGAGTCAGTTAACTTGGAATTGGTTTAGGGCATAGACTTTTATGGCAAGTGAAGGAATGACAGACATGGTTATTGCTGAAGCTTATGAGGGACCAAGAGATACAAGATTGCCCCAATTCGGGTCTTTGACGAGTGAATAACTTGCCCCTGTCTAGTGGTGACAACAGCTAGGGGTGTAGAAGATGATGAATTGGGAACGTTTCGGCTCTTGGGATGAAAGCTGGAATGAAAGGGGTTTTGCCTCAACCCACGGAATTTGATGTTGCCCCGGTCATAACAAGGACAAGGCTGCCCCAATCAGAATGACAAGGTCTTGTTTGGGATAGTGAGTTGAGAGATTGCCCCGGTGAGGTTTTTATGGGAATGAATGAGGTGAAGGAATGGGAATGCACTTGCCCCACTTTGGAATGACATTGACAACTGGAGTGACATGGGATGGGCATTGAACAGACTTTCCCAAGACTAGGGTGTGTGGGTGGTGAAGAGAATGCCCCAACTTTGGGTCTGGGTGGTATTCTCAGTGCAAATCTTTGGTTCTCTATTGATGTCTTGACTTTTGGTGCGAAAGAATCCTTACCTGGTGATCACTAAACCTTGTTTTAATGCATCTTGAATGTGTTTTGGAGTGTAAGTCCCTCTTTTTTTATTTCGTCAGCTTTCTTTTTTCTGACTGTTCGTTTTTGTTTCCTCAGTTCTCTTTTTTCTGAGGGTTTATTCTTTCTTGATCAGCTTTCTTTTTTCTGATCGTTTGTTTTTCTTTTGAGCAAACACATTGTACATAGATAAGCTTGTTCGTCCTAAGATTAGAATTTGAGTGAACAAAAGCAACCGGTCATTTATCGGAATGGACTTTTCGGGATTGTGGTGTTTTGTGGAGGAAGGAGGGTTGGGCTTAATGAAGTGTTTGAGGCTAATGGGAGGATGAGTTTTGTTCGGCGTTGATTGACGGTTAATGGTCTATGAGGAAGATGGTTATTGGGCTTGTTTGGGCCCTGTTAAAGCAAATTCGTGTCTAAGGGGTTTGATGTTGAGGCCAAAGGAAGTGTTTGAAGGTTTATGGAATCAGGTGTTGGAATGATGAAGTGTTTGAAGGTTTATTTAGACAAGGATCTCTTGTACTTTGTGGTAACATGTACCAGCTCACCATTTTCTTTTGTTTTGGGATTTTCATTTTTGAATCCCCCTTTTTGATTTTCTCTTTTCCCCCCCCTTTTTTTTTTGGCTCGGGTGAGCTGATAAAAACTGATGCACTGTTTTTTTATTTGGGGTGATCCTTGTCTAGGGTGATTTTTGGATTTTGGTTTTTCTTGGCTCAAGGTGGGTAGGAAAGGGACTTTCTAGAATTTTGGGGTTTTTGAGGAGATGGCCAAACTTCATTTCAAATCCCGATTGCTTATTTCTATAAGACTTAACTTTAGAACAATAATTTATCTATCTTCATGTGTTTGCTCTTTTTTCCTTTTTTGTGCCCTAATTTTTGCCTGGACCGCTCTTTGCGAGTTTTCAATCCACCGGGCGCTCCTTTTTGCCTAGGCCGCCCTTTGCGGGTTTTCAACCTAGCGAGCTTGTTTTCTTGTTTATTATATTATTATTATTATTATTTTTTTTTGAGAGACTTGCACTGAAGGAATATGATATTAATCAAGGGGAATTAATGATCACAGGCTTGCCCTAGCATGGAGGACTTGAACCAAAAGTCAAATACGCACTGATGGGGAGAATATGCACTTTATGGGTGGACGGGGTGGGACTAGACTTGGACGGGAAACTGTGGTAAGGGAGGAAAACCAACGGACTCAAACAAGAGAATGTACTCATAGCATGCACGCTCATTAGAAGAATGCTTCACAGAGAGTTAACATCAGTTAGAAATTTGTTTTTCTTTGATACACTATTTCAGTCTTTTGTCATAGAATGGATGGGATGCAGTGTTTTGAAAGAAATGCAAATGAGCTATTGATTTGAAAAAACTGAGTGCCTTGGAACACTTTGAGTTGGCAACCAAGTAAGGATAAACTTTTTCAAAAAGGATGATTGTTTCGCAAGAACGTCTCGCTTCTCAACACAACTCTTATTTTATGCAATGAATGAATGAACAAATGATGATATGCAAGTATGATGCAAATGCGTGGAGAATGACCACTCGAAGAGTGTGGCTTATTCTAAATAATTTTGTTATTTTTAATGCAAGATAAAACATGGAATGCCAATGCGAATGATGCAAGAATGATTCCCCCTTTTTTTTTCAAAATGATTTTTGATTTTGATTTTTTATTTTTATTTTTTAGAGGCGAAACAAGGTACGAAATACCAATGCCCCCTTTTTCTTTTGAATAATGAAAGATGCAGGAATGATGCTTTTTTCTAAATGATGATTTTTTTTTTTAGAGGCAAGGCAAAGTATGAAATGCCAACGCCCCTTCCTTTTTTGAAAGATGCATGTATGGAGGAATGATGTATTTGAACTAGAGTGATGAGGTTAATGAAATGATGCATGAATGCTACATTTGATGATGATTTTTATTCATGATTATGAATGAGATGCTTTCTTGTTTTTATTATTTTTTTGTGCAATGAAATGCATGATACTCACAATGATTTTCCTTTTTTGTTTTTTAGTTTTGGAACATGATTTTGAAAATTATTTGGAGATGCAAATGATTTATTGGAAAAAAGGTTTTAGAAAAATGTGCTTGACGGGGTATGACCCGCTCCTACGTATCCCCATTGTAATGAGGAATCAAAGCTTACGTAGTTCTACCGTGTCTTTTTTGAAATAATGCTTATGCATGAATGTCTCATCTTGGATGAACTTGACGAGGATTTTTTTGCATGATTATAAATGAAATGCTTATGCTATGCAGATGATAATTGTTTTTGTTTTATCTTTATGTGATGAAAGGGAATGCAAGATAAATGGTTTTTTTCAAAATTGGAATTTTATGCGATGCAAACGATGCAGTGATGCAATGATGTTTTTTTTTTGTGTTTTTGTAGAAAGAGGATATTTACAGGTGGTGATTTGAAAGTTTTCACACTATATGCCACCTCATATAGGCGTTTATTGAAAAGGGAAAGCATATCCTTTTTTTTTTAAAATTTTCAAAAAATTTGAAGGAAAAATTGATTGAACCGAATGCAACGATGCAACACACAATTTGGAAAGCCCTTGTGACCTAAAAGGGGGTAGAACCTATGATCTAAGGTATTTTAGGGATAATCTTCTCATGTAGCTCTATTCACTTCCTTACAATGGCAACCAAGAGACAAAGTCTCTCTCACGATGGCACCCACAATCGTAGAAAGCTACCGAGTGTGAGGCATCATGACAAAGCGCACTCTTGGGCGGAACTTTCATGAGAGCCATACAGACAAAGGTCTACGAATGGCAGTCACTAATCGTTCCCACTCTCCTAGGTTTTTGTTCAGACCTTGGGTTTTAGGCCCCAATCAATGCTCACAAGTATAGGATGTGAAGTGTGTGTCGAGGGCACAACACCTAGGAGTAACTACCCTTCCCCACCTGCAAATGAAAATCCAGAGTAGTCCAGACAAATAGCATGTTGTTTATCCTAGGGTTCAATATCGATCCAATATAAACTAATCAAGGGTGCCAATAACAATGCACTACTTACCTTAAGAAAGGGAGCAAAGAAGAGGGGGACATGATAAGAAAGGGGAAGTATGCATGTGCTTACCATAGGAAAGGGAGCAGAGAAGAAGGGGACATGATAAGAAAGGGGAAGAAATGCATGAGGGAACTAAGCAAAGAAGTAACTATCTATTGCAAAAGCAAACATAGAAGAAGAATGCACATGGATGTAACATGCTTATGAAAAAGGAAGAAGAAGAGAGGCAAAGCAAGATATTCAAATCAATCATATAAACCACACATTTAATTAATTAGGCTTGACCCACTTTGAAAAAATGTTTTTTAGTGTCCCAAGTGAAGTCGCCAGCTGTTGCGCCCGAAAAAGTCCCCGAGGGAGAGCCTTCCTCGTTTACAACTTTTCTAAAGTCAATGAAGCCGCCACCAATATTTATTAAGGGAAATATTAGGAAAACCTTTTATTGGAAAGCAAGTGGTCTTGCGAAACTAGAGAATAGGGTTCGGGGGTCGGTTACGCGCGGGGAAGGTGTTAGCACCTCACACGTCCTCTCTACTGAGAGGGAACCTTTAATTAAATGTGTGGTTTTAAGTGTTGATTTAAAAAAATACCTAATTTGCCTCTTTATTTCTTATTGAAAATGAATTAAAGAACTTAATAAAATTTTTATTTTTGGCGAGAAAGGAGGAAAAAAGGGTTTTTAGAAAGAAGTGCTTGACGGGGTATGGCCCGCTCCTACGTATCTCCTGGTGCGATGGAGAATTCAAAGCTACGTAGTTCTTCTGTGTAGAAAATGTTTGTGGGTTGGTGTTTTTTAATGTAGGGGTTTTAGCACTGTGTGATCTGTGTTGGAGGACCACTGGGGGTCTGAAGGAGCACTGGGGCTCTGAAGGGCCACTGAGGGCTGAAGGAGCGCTGGGGCTCTGAGGGACCACAGTTCACTTATCTTAAAACGATGATTAACCCGGCCGTACGACCGACTTAATCCCCTACTTTGAAAATAAGACTTTTGCTTTTGAAATGAAGGAGATCTGTTTGTATATTCTTTAATTTTAGAAATTGTTTATTTTTGCGCTTGACAGGGGCGTGGCCCGGCTCCTACGTATCTCCGGGTGGAGAATCAAAGGCGACGTAGTTCTAGGTTCTTTTGAAAATGATTGTTGAAAGCTTATTGTGAAAATGATTTTTATTTGTTATGCTTGACGGGATGTGACCCGCTCCTACGTATCTCCCGGTGCGATGGAGAATTCAAAGCTACGTAGTTCTTCTTTGTCCTGAAAAAGGTTTTTGTTTTTTATCTTGTTTAATTTTGAAAATCAAGCTTTCATGATGATCAATTGAGCAAAGGCTCCAAGTGACCACCATTAGCACTCCATTGTTAATAATCATGCAAGCAAAGGCTTCGCAAGACTACTAACAAAGTTTTTTGATTTAGTGAAACTCTTTAGGAAAATTCAGGCATTCATGATGATCAATTGAGCAAAAGCTCCAAGTGACCGCCACTAGTACCTCATTGTTAATAATCATGCAAGCAAAGGCTTCGCAAGACTACTTAACAAAGTTTGATTTTGAAGAGTTTTCGCAATTGGATTGATTCTCGTTTAGGGAAAAGAAAATCTGTTATTTTTTTAAAAAAGATTGGTGAGAAAAAGGTTTACTTAAGGGAAAGAAACAAAAAAAAAAATAAAGAAAAAGGAACGGGGGGGTGCAGCAGTAAAATAAGGGTGTGAATAACAGGGGGGTGTATTTAAAAAAAGGGGTGGTGTAAATAACGAGCCTAGTTCGTTTCTGTGAACTGGGCTGGGTTTCAAAAGGTGGGCTTGCAGGCTGTAACAATGAAACACAGGGGGTGTGAGAAGGAAGCCCAATTTCGTTTTTTTTAGATCTGGTCTGTGGGAACAAAAATGGGCTTCTGGGGGCGCTGTAGTAGTGAAACAGAGGGGTGTGGGCAGTAATCTGGTTATTTTAATTTTAAAATAAAATAAATAATAAAAGGGGAAGTATATAAGGTAACCTTAGCAAATGCTAAACCTAATTTTCCCCACTTCCTCACTCAGCGCCGTCCACATTCACACACTCACAACCCTAATTTTCATTTTTCTCTCCCCCATTTACGCCGCAACCAGAAACGGAGAGAGAGAGAGAGAGAGAGAGAGAGAGAGCGAAGCTGCGTGATCTACGGCGAGGAATCCGGCGAGGGATCCGGCGAGAGAGAAAGGAAAGGGATTCAGGGAGAGGGAAAAGCTTCGCGAAAACAGGGAGCGAAGAAAGAACGAAAGGGAAGGTGGAGAGAAAGAGCTCACGGGGATAGAGAGAACTTCCGGCGAGGGGGCGGTGGTGCGATTCCAGTGAGGGAGGACGACGACATGCTTGGGGAAAACAAAAACGACACCGGCGAAGCCAAGGCGACCGTTCACGACACGGTTGAACGCGACTGCGTTCGCGGTGGGGCAAGCGAGAGCTTACGGCGGAGAGGTCATGGATGAACGGCCACCGTCTGCGGTGGCCGGAACTAAACAGGTACGGTTCCGATGCTTTTTTTTTTCTTCTCTTAATTCTGATCCTGTGGTTTTGTTATTGGTTTTTTTTTAATCCTAATCTGTTTACAAGCCTATTTACAATATGAACCCTATTTACAGAATAAACCCTAATTTGTTTATAAGCCTATTTTATGCATGAATCTGCTCATAGCGCTAACTGAAGATTGAACTTTTAGTTTATACGTATATTTTCAAAATTCGGATTGCTACTGGTTTCTGATTATCAGTTCAAATTGTGATTACTGTTCTTTACAAAAAAAGCCTATTATGAACTAAAATTTGTAAAACCTAAAGGAACAAAAAAGAAAATGTGAAGACCTACCTCTTTTCCAGCATCTGATATGCTCCTTACGTTTGCTTGCTGGTTACTGTTTCTTTTGCTTTGCTTGCTGCTTACTGTTTCTGAATTTTGATGTTTTTTATTAGGGTTTCAACGTGAAACCCTAATTTTGCTCTGAATTTCTATGTATTTTGTATCCGTTTTTCCGTGTAATTTTTGTGTGTCCTTTCTAATGAAATGCATTTTGCTTTTATAGGTGAAAACAGAATCAAATAATTATGATGATTGATCTTTTTTCCATTTCAGGATCAGGATTAGGGTTGAGAAGGCTTGTTCACCAAGGAGAGCAAGAAGGAAGAGAGGCGCAGCTGCTGTCTTTTTTCTCATTTTTTTGTAATTTTCGTTTTTTCTGATTTTTTTTGTATTTTTGGTTATTATTTTGTATTTTTTAGATTTTTGGATTATTGTAAATACTATTTTTAACTCTGATTTTATTTAATATTTTTTTGGGATATTTGTGAACTGCTATTTGGACAGATTTATTGTTTTGGGTCAAAATGGAAGAGAATGATTAAATTGGGCCAAGCCCAATCAAAACTAAACATAGGCCCAATTAGGTAAATGACTAAAACATTAGCCATAAGCCCATTTAAAAAACTGGTTCAAAACGCCAAGCGTAAGCCCAATTAGGCAAGCTAACAAAAGCAGGCCCAATTGGACAAACCGGTTTGAATTAGAAGCAAAACAGCATTCGAAATGCCATGGGCTTGTGACACGGGGTTAAAGCGATTATTATAAAAGACCGGACAAAATTGGGGTATAACAATTTGTTCCTACCATAACCTGATGAGCGACAAAATAAGGTCGGAGGTGACGTGCCGCAATAACCAAAGTAAGGGCGATTTTTTCTATCTTCTGATACCGGATTTTCGGACCTTGCAGTTCTTTGCTCACAAAATACACCGGACTTTGCCCGGCCTTCGTTTCTCAGACCAGAACGGCGCCTAACGCCTCTTCAGAGATTGCCAAGTATAGGTATAGAGTCTCACATTCGTTGGGCTGAGTCAAAATTGGTGGTTCAGAAAGGACGTTTTTGAGCTGGGTGAGGGCCTCATCCCGCTCCAGGGTCCATTCAAACTTGACTTATTTCTTAAGTAACTTGAATAAGGGAAGTGATTTGAAGGCAGTGTTTGAAATAAACCGAGACAAGGCGGCGAGCATGCCGTTGAGTTTCTAAACCTCTTCCTTGGTGGTCGGCGTGCGCATCTCGATCACTGCCCGACACTTATCCAGATTGGCTTCAATGCCTCGTTCAGTAAGGTACAATCCGAGGAATTTTCCAGCTAGGACACCAAAGGTACATTTTTTCGTGTTTAACCTCATGTTATTTTTTCGAACCTCCGCGAATATCTCATTGAGATCGACTACGTGGAGATTCTCTTCTTTGCTTTTTGCAATCATGTCATCAAGGTAAACTTCAACGATATGTCTGATTTGCTTCTGAAAGACTTTATTCATCATTCTTTGATATGTAGCCCCGACATTCTTTAAACCGAATGGCATAACCCGGTAACAGAAATTGCTGTGGTTAGTCATGAAAGCGATTTTCTCCTGGTCAGGAGGGAACATCGGAATTTGGTTATAACCAGAATAAGCATCCATAAAAGACAGTACACGAAAACCAGAAGCGTTATCGACTAGGCGATCAATGTTGGGAACAGGGAAGGCGTCCTTAGGACATGCCTTATTAAGGTCGGTATAATCAATGCACATGCGCCACTTTCCATTATTATTTTTAACCAATACATGGTTTGAGAGCCAAGTTGTATACATGACCTCAGTTACAAAGTTTGCATTAATTAAATCTTCAACAGCTTTAGTAGCGGCAGCCACTTTTTCTCCGCTCTGAGCCCTTTTGCGCTGGGCGACCCACTTAGCCTCGGGGTTAACAGCAAGGTGATGACAGGCGCCCTCAGGAGGAATTCCGGGTATATCTTCAGCGGGCCATGCGAAAAGGTCGGCATGGTCCTTCAGGCATTGTGCAAGTTCAACCTTCACCTCTTCAGACAGATCTGCTCCGATTTCACGGTTTTGGTCGGGTCGTCCCCTAACTGAACTTCAACAAACTCCCCGTCAGGTTGGGGTTGTTTGATTCTTCTTTTCAACTCCCGAGTCAGAGCATCATCATTCTCGTCTTCCGAACTATCTGGATCGTACCTAGCATCCAGATCGGTCACATTGACCTCGACAGCCTTTCCCTTCCCTTTCTTCTTCAAAGTTTTCTGAACTTCTTCAGGGGGATCCTCTTCCTCCCTTGCCTTCCGATCCGCCTTGATATACAAATAATAACACCTCTCAGCGGACTCTAAATCGGCATTGACGGTGATGACCTTGTTACAGAGGGAGTAGAATCCCATCCTCAAATGGATCGTGGAACAGACTGCTCCGAGCTTTCCCAAGGTCGGCCTGCCAATGATGCAGTTGTAGATCGATGGACAGGGTAGGACAAGGAACTTGGTTTTTATAGTTCGAACCATTGGTTCCTCCCCAAAAGTGACCATTAGCTCCAAGTAACCAAGTGGTTTGGTTCGTGAGCCATTGAACCCAGAAAGGGCCGTTCCCCTGTATGGAGTAAGGTCCTCTTCCGAGATCTCTAACCTCTTGAGGAGATCAACAAAAATGACGTCAGCAGAACTTCCTTGATCGATCAGAACTCTTCTAATCTCAAAATTGGCCATTACAACTGAGATTAAGAGTGGTATAGGCTTATTGGGCTTCCCATCAAGCAGATCTTGATCGCCAAAAGTTAACGGAGGTCGGCTCGGTAGCTCCGGAGATGCCGAGGTGGAAGCCACATTCAAAATCTCCTTCCATTTCCTCTTCATAGTTTTCCCAGTTCCTTCACCGGGGAAGCATCCCGAGATAACCATCACCGGTCGTCCATTAGACTTCCGGGTATCCTGTTGTGCAAAAAGTAGATGTGCAAGTATACACAATCGCAACAAGTAATATAATGATAAATAAAGATCGTTCCCACGGAGATTGTTGAGTTTACTTCTATATTTAAATTAGTAATTTAGCTAGTGAGCAAAACAAGTAACAAATACAAGTTGTCAACAAGTATTGTCATTGTGATTAACATAAATGCAAATGAATAAATAAAGATGTGAAAACAGTAGTGAATTGAAAGTATTTAAGAGTGAGTTGGATAGCTCAGTAGTTATGTAAATTCCCAAGAGTAGTGTTCTATAATATTAGATGCTGTAGCGTTAAGCGCTGTAGCGCTTCAGAATCCGTAGACGCTGTAGCGCCTTGGTGGCGTGCCTTTCAGTCACTATCGTCAGGGTTATGTTACAAGACTCCTATGTCTAGGCTCTAAATAAGTTTTACCCCTGTATATTAAGCTCATACAACATTTGCCTTATGAACTATTACTCCCCTATGTCTAGAGTTAAGTAGTACTTCCTTTAAATGTCTTTAAAGGGTTTTCATTCATATCATTCATTGAGTTCTCTTTGTGAGCCATGTCTGTACCCACAAAGCCCCCTTGTTTTAGTTGGCCATTCCCAAAACAAAGTTGAAAGCATTATGACACAAGGAATAAAACGCAAACATCATAATATTACATAAAAGCTACTCAAAGTTCATTACACACTAAGAACAATCCAACTACAACAAAGTTAGCTCATCACAAGTTCCATCAACATAATACAACTAGAGAGTATGTATTACCGTATGAAGACAAGAGAAGAGTGGTTGCAAAAGATACACTCCAATGATCCCAAGTAGCATACAAAGGATGAAGTTGAGGTGTGAGCAAAACCTTGAATGAAGACTAGAAAACTATACTAAAAATAAAAGCTTAAGAGTGGAATAACAATGGAGGAAAACTACTATGTCAAGATAGTTCCCTCCATGTTAAAACTCTCTCTACGTATGTTACTCCCTAAAGAAGCATTCTATTCTAATTTTATCTAACCAAGTCTTAATAAAATAATAATAATAATTTATGATCATAAAACTTAGATATTATTCATAAAGCTACTTTACAAAAATGTGTGATGATTAAAATCACCAACTATCACATGGGACACATGTAGGAGGCGCCAAGTGTCTTTGAAGCATCCACTTGGGTGCTGAAATGTCATGCTAAGGATAAGAGATAAGGGTGATGACTCATCATTTCAGCAAGTGGCTTTATAAATATCCAAATGTCCCACCGTCATATAGGCGCTGTAGCGCCTACCGCTAGCTTACCGCTGCAGCACTCAAGCAAAACATCAATATATTCACAAAGGCACCAAATGTGTCAAATGATAACAAACAAGCTCCTAACCCTTCTTTCCTCTAAATAACTAATATTTACCTAATATAGCACAAATATTACTTGAGAACTTGTGTTGATTTAAGTATTAAGAGCACAAATAACCTATATAAAATAGAGTTATCATATCCTGCTCTTCATCCGAGGTTTCCTCCTTCGCTTTGCCATTCTTCTTGGGGTCATCCTTTTTCTCCTTAGCCTCATCATCCTACTGAGGTGGTTTTTTCACATACTGACTAAGTTTCCCTTTTTTACTTAAGTCTTCAATGCCGTCTTTCATGGCATTGCAACGATTTGTGTCATGGCTGTTACTCCGGTGATGCCGACAGTATTTGTTTGAACGCTGCTCCGGCCTATGGGGGAGTGGGTCGGGAAACTTAACGTCTTTAAACTCAGTGTTGACACACTCTGCCAAAATTTTGGCTCTGGTGCAATTCAGCTCGGCATACTCTTGATGTCTGTTACGGGTCTTCGACTCCCTGTTGTTCTGATGCTCTTTCTCATTTCGAGGCTTGGATCCTCCGGGTCTAACATAGAACCGACTCGCCTCGTCAACTTCCTCGTGATCAATGTATTTTTGAGATCTCTAGAGGAACTCTGCTAGAGTCTCAGGCTGATTTACCCCGATATCAATTTGAAACAAACTCCCTTTGCGAAGTCCGACTTCCATGAAATAAAGTCGAAAAGAGTCGTCGAGGTTTCGAACTTGTGTAGCTTCGCGGTTGAACCTTTTTATATAGTCTCTGAGAGATTCATTATCGCCTTGTCGGATGGCTTACAGTACATTCCGAGACTTCGGCTTCATCTTGGAGTGAGCAAAATGGGCAGAGAAGAGGCTAGCCAACTGATCCCATAAAGAGATGGTATTTGGCTTGAGCTCCCTGAACCAGTACGCCGACTTTTCAAGGATGAGAGGGAAAATTCTGCACTTGATTTCTTCTGGGACATTCCGGTACTGCATTACTGTCTCAAAGTAATCGAGATGGCGATCCGGGTCTCTGGTGCCATCATACATCTTCAAGCCCTCAGGGGGTTTCTCCAAGTGCCTTGGGACCAGAAAGTAGTCTATCTTGCTGGTGAATGGCCCTTTACGCCTGGTTGACTTTTCCTTGGGTGGAGACCGGTGGTGAGGAAGCCAAAGATGAGCTGTGTTGGGAAGACTCTTCAGGATGGTAGGTGTCATCATGAGTCCCGCTCCGAGATCCTCGCCCTCCTCTGCGTCGAGGTGGGGAGCGGTGATGGTTCCTCCTCCAAGCAGGAGATCGGTGGCGCCTGCGGCCAGGAGCTTTCCGCTTAGGAGAGTTGCGCTGTGGAACTCCGATCCGGGATGTTACGAGCCCGGATTTCAGCGATTTCTGCTTCCAACTGAGAGAAACGTAGGCTTCGCTATTGGTCGGCCTCAGCTTGCCGATTCAGCAAATGAACGAGCTGTTGGACAGCATCGACCGGTATCGGGATCGACGGATGGGGAGGGGGAAGTCGGACCTGTGCTGAGCTTCCAGGTATCAACGCCTGTGCTGAGTTGCGAACACGTGCGGAGCTGAGGGGAAGCGAGACTGCCATTCCTTTCGGAGTCATCTGCTGTCGGACTGGTCCTTCGATAGCACTCTGGATCTGAGGCATAGTTCTAGGTCGTAACTGTGGAGTCATTGTTGATCAAGGAAATAGGGAGAGGAACTAGAGTACGAGATCCTCCCACTGTGGTCGCCAATGATCTGTACCTTATCTCGGAATCTGTGGACAATCCTGGATAGTTGGTAGTGTCCGATCTTGATCAACCGAGCTCCGATCTGAGGGGGGTTGTACCTGCAAAGACACTCCGACGCTCAAGTCAGTGAGTGAAGTCGGCTACAGGTAAACGTTGGGAAGTGTGCATACCTTGGGCACTGCGCAGGTGGCTATTTATAGAAGCCAGAGTGTGTTTGACCTAATCAAACAGAGCCATCCGATCTAGGGTTTAGATCTTGGTCGTCCATTCATGGCCCAATCCATTCACAATATTCATTATGTATTATCTCATTCACATTATTCATTATGTACCCGTGTGTCCCACCCGGTCATGTTACAATGATCATACATGTTATTATAGGAGAAGCTAACGTGATAAATTAAGACCAATAGAAAAAGTGAAAAACAGAAAAGAGGTTGTAAATGGATTGAAAAGATATTCACAGAAACATTTTTCTCATTATTTCTTGTTCCAAATCTCTAAACAAATTAATTGAGTGAGACTATCTCAATTCTCTACCAAGCCTACAAAACTTCATGTTTGAGTTTGGACATCAGTACATGCAACATAGTGTGGTGTGGTACACTTTTTCAAGTCCAGAAATCTAGCCATTGAGAACAGCTGCATGATTGGTCGGATATACCACTTGGTTCCACACTATACCATTTTTCAATTGATGACAAGGGAATCTCATCATGATCATCATGTTTTCTTACAAGTTGTTGTTCTCTTTCCTCAGATTTCTCAATCCTTGTAGTTGTACTCCTTTCATTTGTATCATCTGGACACAACATTTGAAAACCTTGGCTTTGCTTCTTCTAGTTCTACCCTGCAATTGCTGTATCCACTTCATGAACCACCATCTCCTGTACTATTTTCCTTCCCTTCATTTGATCTTTCCATCAAATACACTACAAGAAAAATTGGACTTTGCGGCGGGCAAAATCCGCCGCAAAAGCCAAATTTGCGGCGGATATTTGGACTTTGCGACGGAATTTTGCCGCCGGTAGCCAGCTCGAAGCAAACGCTTTGCGGCGGATTATCCGCCGCACGTTTGCGGCGGATTTAGTAGCGCCGCAAATTCCGCCGGAACTTTGCGGCGGATAATCCGTCGGAAAAGGGACAAATTTTTACCGCAAAATATCCGCCGGAAAGTTCCCAATATCCGCCGCAAAGTATCCACCGCAAAGTACTCGTTATCTGCCGCAAAGTACCCGTTTTATTTTAAAAAAATAAATATAATTTTTTTAAAAAACACGTTTTATTTAAAATTCCGCCGCAAAGTCCAAATATCCGCCGCAGAGTACCATTTTTTTTTAAAAAAAATTATTATTTTTAAAATATAAATATTATTTTTTTAAAAAAATCGATTTAATTAAAAAAATATATTATTTTATTAATTTTTTTAATTATTGATAAAAAAATAAAATCCAATAACTAATTAATTTATAATTTAAAAAAATAAAAATTGGGAAAAGCAGTAAAATATTATCACAAAAAAAATATCCATACAATTAATAAAATATCCATACAAAAAAATAAAATAATCTAAAGCTACTGGGGTGCCTGCCGGTCAATCTCATCAACATTATTATAATATGTATCATCATCTTGAAGTAAAGCACTAAGCGATGACATTTGGACATTAAGATCAATGTCCAGCGGGGGTGACCGCTGCTGGGGGTACTGCTGGTTTGGCTGGATCAGGGGTGACTGATGTTGGGGCTGCTGGTATGGCTGGCGAGGTGACTGATGCTGCTGCTGGTATGGCTGGAATGGCGCATACTGCGGTGCATACTGCAGGGGATATTGGGGTGCATACGACTGGGGATACTGGGGTGCAT
The DNA here is from genome assembly GCA_039519185.1 of Astragalus membranaceus. Taxonomy (NCBI): domain Eukaryota; kingdom Viridiplantae; phylum Streptophyta; class Magnoliopsida; order Fabales; family Fabaceae; genus Astragalus; species Astragalus membranaceus. The sequence continues at coordinate 197,595,496 of CM076846.1, read as the reverse complement.
ACTGCTGCTGGTAGCAATGTTGCTGTGGCAGCGGCGGGTAGGGTGCTGATGAGGATGGCCTCGAGTGCTGAGACATCATCTGATCCTGCAATAACTTAAAGCGCTCCTCCATGCGCTCCTCAGCTACCCTAGCCTGCTCCCGAAGCGCCTGCATTTCCCGATCACTTCGATCCCGAAGCGCCTGGATTTCCCGATCACTTTGATCCCGAAGCGCCTGCATTTCCCGATCACTTTGCTCCTGCCGCTCGACAATCTAACGCTGAGCCTCGCTCAGTTGCTGCGTCAATTGCCTAACATCATTCAACTCACCAGCATTGGGAACATAATTGCGACCAGTCGAGGATCCAGAATGTGAATCTGATAGACTCGGAATAATGCCTGTTCGAAAAGGAGCCGGTCCAATACCACCTGATCCTACCAGACGATTAATCTTTTGGGGACCAACTGCTCTCTCCCAAACATCACGAGCTACTCTAGCCTCCTCCACTGGATCGACAGCTGCCCCACTGCTCTGTTGTGACTGACGGTACTCAGCCATCCCACCCTCGAAGCTCTCCTGAAAAAATAACCCAACAAACAAATAACTAATTATTAATATAAATAATAAACATTAATTAATATATAATTGTAAACGTAGTTTTACCTGAATACGCCTCGCCCGATCTGTAACGTATTCACCAGTCTCCTCCACCATATGCATGTGGCAATGCAACTCAGGCAAAGTGATTGGCCTTTGTTCCCTCTCCACCTATATATGTACATATATATATATATATATATATATATATATATATATATATATATATATTATTAATTAAATACACATATTGAAAATGACTAGTTAATTATTATAATTAATTAATTAATTAATTAATCAAGTAATAAAGTAATAAATTTACCAAACGATGCGCTGCAGTATTAACACTCCCCCCGTGTGTGTGTAGCACCTTTTTCAGAAGCACGGTTCTTCTTGGCTTTCTCACAATAATTCTTAAATGCTTGATCTGTCTCCCAATACTCATTAAACTCAGCCCAAGTTGAGTCTCCCATATAAGATGGCTTCGTACCCGTATTGCGCGCCCTCCGCATCAATTCAGAATAGCGATGAGAACATCTCTTATGGAACACTCTCTCAATTGCGGCTTGCTCCCCTGGATACCATGTACATTTTTCCTATTTAAGAAATTTACAATAATGTTGTTAATTATAAGGCAATAATTAATTAATCAAGTCAATAAGATAATACACAAAATTAATTATTTCGTAGAATAACTTACCAAAAATGATCTTAACATCTTCTTATTTGCATCCTTATCTTTTCTAACTTCCGTCCAGTTCTTCCAGCTATTGGTAAAATTCTCCTTGATTGTTTTTGTGATGGCGGTAGCTGAAGCCTTTGAAGGAATAAAACTGCATTAAAAAAGATGAATTTTGTTACACCAAATATAAGTTATATATATAAATGGCAACAAAAATAAATTAATAAATAATATATATATATATATATATATATATATATATATATATATAGACTTACGAATCGCCAACAATCTGCAATATGATACGCCCATCAGGTGTAACCCTAATCACATCAGTCCCATCAATGAATGTGCGTACCCCATCCGCATCAACATGTGTCGGGGATAAGCCCTCAGTACCAACAGGAATCGATGGGCCCCCTGCAGTACTAGTACTAGCACCATTCTCAGACACAGGTGGTGGGAAATATCCGCCAGTAGTAACAACAACACGCGTAGGCTGAACACGGCGCCCTAGGCGAGTAGATGTCTTCCGCCTGCTAGTGCTGGCGGCATCGGGAGGTGGAGGAGGAACATATGCACCGTCATGATCGGATCTTGAGTCATCATGAGATGCCATATCTGTATCTAGACATATACATTTAAATAAACAAACACCATATACTAAACAAGGTTAACATAAACATATACAAAACTCATTAAAATAAATAATTTGAATCTCATTCATTCTCAAACAAATAACATCCTTCAATATTAAAAATAACATCCTTCATTAAAAATAGAATTGTTGAAACATAAATTACATCCTTATATAATTGATTGAAACATAAATAACTAATTTGAATCCCATTCATTCTCAAAATCATCATCATCGGAGGAGTGAATTCTTGATACACCAATGTGGTCTGTTGCATCTTCACCATCAGCATCTTCGTCATCAACAACTTCATCGCCGGTGTTTGGCTCATCACATAAACGAACAATGGGTTCAACTTGAATCACTTCATTTACATTAGACATCTCTTCTATTTGATATGGCATATCTTCCACCGTGTCATCATTTGTCTGATCAATGCGACCTCTTGGTTTTGTTTTAATTGCGACACACCAACCACGCCTATCAGTCCGCATTGATGGATAAGGGACATAATAGACTTGTCTCACATTTTGTGCAATGACGAACGGATCATACGGTCGATATCTACCATTCATTTTAATGTCCACTGTATTTGACTTTGGATTCACCTTTGTTCCTCGAGCAGACGGATCAAACCAATTACAATAAAAAACCACTACCTTTGGACTAAAATCTAGATGGGGGTACTGAAGTTCATATATGTGTTGAACCACACCATAAAAATCATCTTCACCTCCTCCAGTGACCCCCTTCATGCACACTCCACTATTGACCGTCTCTCTGCCTTGTGTCCATTCATTGGTGTGAAATTTGTATCCATTGACAAAGTATGTGTGCCATTCTTTAACACATATTCGAGGACCGTCTGATATGTTCCTCAAGTGTTGGTTGGTAGGATTTGGCGGGAGGGAATACACATATTGACTAAACCACATTGGAAAATGCGCATGAATATGAGCAGAAGATTAGTCTTCACGTACTGCCTCTGATGACAAGAACTCCCTTAAAAGAAATAATTTAATTGTTACACACTTGTCTACTTTATATTAACTAATTAAGATCGATTGTTAATGTTGAGGAACATACTCAATAAATGGGTGCACCTCAGTACAGTTTATCAACACATGAACATGTGCTGAACTTAACTCTTCATCTGTTAGCCAGTGAGTTGACTCCTTCCCAGATGGACGACCGGGTAGACAAAAGACAGACAAAGCCAAAGGATGTCTAGGCCATTCAGTATCCACTTCATTTCGACTGCTTTCAGGAGCAAACTGATTCTTGAAATAATGAGAACAAAAATGTGTTGTTTCACGGTGTAAGTAAGAAGAACATATCGATCCTTCAACTCTAGCTTTGTTTTTCACCGGTCTTTTTGAATCACCCATGAACCTAGAGAATATGATATTAATATAATAGTCATATATTTTAATTTAAACTTGTTTCTTATTATAAAAATTAGCTGACCTTTCAAACGGATACATCCATCTGTATTGGACAGGTCCGCCAAGTTTAGCTTCATATGCGAGATGCACCGGTAGATGCTCCATAGAATCAAAGAAACCAGGCGGAAATACTCTCTCCAACTTGCATAAGATAAGTGGGATGTCTTGTTCCATTTTTGAAAGATCATCAGCTTTTAGCGTTGCAGAACACAAATTCTTAAAGTATTGACTTATTTCAATGAGCGGATTCAAAACGTGTGTTGACAACGAACTAAAAGCGATAGGAAGTAAGCACTCCATGAATACGTGACAATCATGACTCTTCATCCCATGCAACCTCCCATTATCCACATCCGCACATCTAGATAAATTTGAAGAATAACCGTCTGGCATTTTCAACTCTTTTATCCACTGATAAACTGCTTTCGCTTGTTCGGTAGATAAAGTATAATTGGCTTTGGGTTTCAAAATCCTAGTACCTTGCTCAACCAACAACAAATCCTTTCGTCTACAGAAATGATCTATATCCTTCCTAGCTTTCTCATTGTCTTTCGTTTTGCCTTTCACGTTCATGACAGTGTTAAATATGTTGTCAAAAAAATTCTTCTCTATATGCATGACATCAAGATTGTGTCTCAATAGATTATCTTTCCAATAGGGAAGTTCCCAAAAAATACTTTTTTTTGTCCAATTGTGCCATTGCCCATAGCCATCTGGACGAGAAACAACACCCGCTACGACTTCCACAGGAGGGATATCCCTAACACTATTCCAAACTTCCTCTGGTGTCAGCTGACGAGGAGGTCCAGCTGTTTCAACATTTCCCTTGATGAACGCATATTTCTGCTTTCTAAATGGGTGATCCATAGGTAAGAACCTACGGTGCGAGTCAAACCATGAAACTTTTCCTCCGTATTTAAGACTAAAAGCCTTTGTGTCAACCATGCAAATCGGACACGCCATCTTACCATGTGTCCCCCATTCAGACAACATTCCATAGGCAGGAAAGTCATTAATGGTCCACATCAAAGCCGCCCTCATCACAAAATTTTGTTTGCGTGCCACATCATAAGTTAAAACACCATTCCACAACCTTTTTAGGTCATCAATCAAAGGTTGCAAATAGATGTCAATACCAGCTGTTGGATTACTTGGCCCTGGAATAATAGAATTTAAAAACATGTATGGTTTGGACATACACATTTCTGGAGGAAGGTTGTATGGGGTAACAATAACTGGCCAACATGAATACGGTGTTGCCGAGGCTTGAATATATGGTGTGAAACCATCAGAGCACAAACCAAGCCGAACATTGCGTGGATCACTGGCAAAATCTGGATGAACACGATCAAAATGCTTCCAAGCTTCACCATCAGATGGGTGACGTAATTCACCAGAATTATTTCTATTTTGATGGTGCCATGTCATTTTACCCGCGGTCTCCATTGAAGTAAACATCCTCTGTAGCCTTGGAATAAGAGGCAGATAGAACATTGATTTTCGTGGAACCGGTTTGCCTCTGCTCATCCCTGATCTACTGACACGATAGCGTGGTTGTCCACACAACTTGAATTCCGACAACTCTCCATCATTTATGCCAAACTCATTGTTATAATAGAGCATGCAACCAGACACACAACAATCAATCCTTTTAGATTTTAAGCCAAGCTTCGATACCACTCTTTTAGCTTCATAATAACTTTGCGGTAAACTCCCTCTAATGGGGGTTGCATCCAACATGATTTTGGTCATATATTCCATGCACAACTCAGCAACATTAAATTGAGACTTAAGACCCAACAACCGAACACACATTGATAATTTTGAGTCTGTAGATCCTTCAAATATGGGTTTATTTGTCTCACTCAAATACATGTAAAACCTTTGAGCTTCCTCATTTGGAACTTCGTCAGCATCTGGTTATTCAAAATCCAAATTTACTCCAACAGCGTCAGATATCATTCCCTGATAAACATCTAACTGTTGTATTCCCCATCCTTCAGATGTCGTAGTCGCTGGATAACTACTTGATGTGTGATCTACTACTTCAACCGGAACATTAACCGCAGGACTTGCAGCTACCCCTGACGCTCCTTCCCCGTGACGACTCCATGTCCAATAATTTGGCCTAAACCCATTATTGTACAAATGAAGTCTAACTTCAAGTTCATTTTTTATAGCTCCAAATGATCATTTCAAGCACGGACATCTAATACCGCCTTGTCGCCCAAATTCTTCATGATTAATGTACTTAGCACAAAAAATAAACTCTTCTACTCCTTCTACAAAACGTCGTTTTACACCAGATCTTCCAGGATACAATCGATCATACATCCAACTACGATCCATTTTCAAGAACTATGTATAGTACACTACAATATAAATAAAATAAACTATCAATTACTTCATATTTTGATATATATATTTATATATTACTCATTTTATTTTGATATTTCAATAAACTATCAATTACAAGTAACACAATTAATTTTTTGATAATGTTATATACTAATAATTTAAACATTATAAATAATAATTCCAAATTTAATTTTAAATTTCAATTTTTATAAGACAATATATATTAATAAAATTTATAAGTGGACTTAATAAATAAGTTTTTTCAATATAAATTATTTTGTATTATTATTGCAAACAAAATTTGTAACAAAATTTTACTATAAATAGTGAAGTAAGTAATATTTTATTAATTACTTTAACAACTAACCGTAGTGAAGAGAAGGCTCTGGCTTGAAGCTTATCCTGAACTCAAGCAGAGAGAAAAAAGGAAGAACTCAAACAATACCTAAACAAACAACAACACAATTAGTAACAAACTCATATTATTATAAAATAATTTAAAAACGAATATGAAAAAAAATTAAAAACTAAAACTATTAACTCATATCAAAAACATACCTTGAAGAAAGTTCCCAATGAGAGGAGAAGACAATTCGTAGGGAGGAAGTGCTACACTTCAAAAAGAGATTTAGTAGAGAAGGAGAGAATTTGGAGAGAGTAAAAGAGAAATTTTAAGAAGAGAATGAGATGATTGTTAGAAGTGTGAAGAATGAGAAGTGGGGAAGGGATATATATAGGAAAACGGAGCCAACGGTCAAAAGGAAATATCCGCCGCAAAGGCCCTTTGCGGCGGATTTTGAAATTAAATATCCGCGCCTATTTTTCAAACGGGGATTTGCGGCGGATTGTGGGTCTTTGCGGCGGATATTTCAAATTAAAACACAGTGCATTTTTTTTAAAACACCCAAATATCCGCCGCAAGAACCCAAATTCCGCCGCAAATACCCAAAATATCCGCCGCAAATTCCCAAAATCCGCCGCAAATACCCAAATATCCGAAGCCAAAATCAAAATTCACTATTTAGTTAGTGTTGCCAAGATCTTGACCGTTAATTAGTATCGACACTAATCACTATTGACTATTCAATAATCACGCAGCACTATTTAGTGTCGGCAAGATCTTGATCGTTAATTAGTGTCGACACTAATCACTATTGACTATTTACTGTCGGCAAGATCTTGACCGTTAATTAGTGTCGGCAATATCTTGACCGTTAATTAGTGTCCAAGCTAATCACTATTCATTATTCAATAATCACGCTGCACTATTCACTATTTAGTGTCGGCAAGATCTTGACCGTTAATTTAGTGTCGGATATGTTGTTGTATTATTATGAGTATTATGGTTTTTTATTATTTTTTTATCATTTATATATTTAATGTCTGCTACCCCTAAACAGAGACCTACGCCATTCTCTTGAAACGACACTCTCTTGAGCATTGTCGGCAGCAGCTCCAATAGAGTGGCGTATGTCTCCATTTCTTTGTAAAGAAATTTCCACATTGTCATGAACACCCCTTCATATTTTTCGTTAAAAGTAACCCCTTTATCAGCAAAAAGCTCATCTTCATTATTTCCACCACAAGAGTCATATACGCTCATCAAACGCTCGGTATCATCCTCCAACTTAACAACCCGTCCTTGCAGTTCCTCAAACTTTCTATTTAGAGATTCAACTATCTTTTCAAAATAGAAAGTTTCACAAGAAACCATCTTTTGAAAAGATGGTTGAATCTCTAAATAGAAAGTTTGAGGAACTGCAAGGACGAATTGTTAAGTTGGAGGATGATACCGAGCGTTTGATGAGCGTATATGTCTCTTGTGGTGGAAATAATGAGGAGGAGCTTTTTGCTGATAAAGGGGTTACTTTTAACGAAAAATATGAAGGGGTGTTCATGACAATATGGAAATTTCTTTACAAAGAAATGGAGACATACGACACTCTATTGGAGCCGCTGCCGACAATGCTCAAGAGAGTGCCGTATTAAGAGAGTGTCGTATCAAGAGAATGAGAGTATTGGTAGAGGTGTGAAAAAGAAGAAGGGGAGAAGGGATTTATATAGGAAAAACGAAGTCAAACGGTCAAAGGCAAGATCCACCGGAAACGGTAGTTACCGGCGGATTTATGGGATTTGCGGCGGATTAGGGGATTTGCGGCGGACGAAGGGGGAATTGCGGCGGTTTTTGAAATTCAAAATTGTCAAATATCCGCCGGAAATAACCTTACCGGCGGATTGTTAAAATCTCGTAAAATTTTAACAATTTTTGTAATATTGATCCGCCGCAATTTTTATTAAATCCGCCGCAAAAACCAAGTCAAAGATTGATCCGCCGCAAACGTCAATTATTCCGCCGGTAACGTTGCGGCAGATCCATATCCGCCGTAAATGCCTAGAAACCGCCGGAAAATTTGCGGCGGATCCATATCCGCCGAAAAGTCCCGACGGGAAAAATCAAATATTCTTGTAGTGATAACTTAGCTTCTACAACTATTTCAAAACACATAATCACAAAGCTAAAGCCTAGAAAACTACAATATACATAATATAATAAAAACAAAACTTACTTACCTCTAATTGCAAAGACTATTTCTTCTTTTAGAGACTCAAACTTAGAAGCTAGATTATCATATTCATTTTTTGTGTTTTCTTTATTCCTGCTCTATCCTTTGTGATTTCCATCTTGCCCTTCTGTTTTGGAACCATATAGCAACTTGTCTCGGCTGAAGTCCAATATCTGTTGCTAGCTGCATCGATCTTCTTCTTTGGCTCCAACTTTGACTCTCACTCAAATATGCATTCTTGATTCTACTGATCTTATCTGCTCAAATAAGAGGAAAAAATCGAAATGCATTAGAAACAAAAATCAAGTGAGAAACCCGACAAATGAGAAATCTCAACCAAATATTTTATGCAAGGAGAGAAACTAGAAGAGGGGGAGAAAGAGAGTGAGAAGAAGAAATTTGGTGGTGGGTTTGAAAGGAAGAAAAAAAGAAGAAGAGTATTTGAAGGAGAGAGAGAAAAAGGTCGATTCAATTTTTTTTGAAGGAAGAGAAAAGTGTATGCAGAGATGAAATGACAAGGTTGTAGATTTTGTTGGCCCAAATTAATGTGTAAAGGAAAAATATAGCAATTTGTCAACCTAGGCCACTCAATGTCATTCTGATGCAAAAGTAGCCTACAAAATAACTTAAAGTCGTTCAACCATATAAGCTAGTAACCCTCTTAATGTCTCTTTGTAAAACAAGTTAATATTATCTGTTTATCAAATCTTTCATTCATCTTTCACAGTTCACACTTTGAAAATTAATTACAGATTAACTGCATAAAAGAAAAGGTGATAATAGACTTGATCTTAAGTTGCTTTTAATGTTTCTATGAGGTAAGTAGGCCCACCAACAAAACAATTTCCAGCAAACTTAATAAAGCAAATAGTAAGTAGAACCAGTAACGATGTGCTTTTATCAAAAGTGTGTTATAAAAAACTATTGTGTTTGTGTAGAATATGCGAGGGTATTAAAAACAAAGTTTGTAATAGAGGTAGCGTTTCACGATGCCCCCATTTAGAAAAGAGGTTTCATATGATATTTGTAAATTTTGAAAACAAAAAACCTCACACCCCATCTTCAACACTTGACAGACCCCGTTTCCTCAGGATCTTCCTCTTTTTTTTTTGCTTTTGATGAAATCTTCACCCATTATCACAACCCCACTCTTTTAATAAAAAGTCCATTGAGATGGTTATATGTTTAAATCAGGAAAGCACAAACCTTTAACTCCTGTGTATGTTGAGCTTTGTCCTGAAAAGACGAAAAAATCGAACGATAATATATTATTCAAGAGAAGAAGATGAAGAGAGGTGAAAAAAGGTGGCTTTTACGGTCCACCAGTCTGACAATTGGGGTACCATACTCGGATACCCTTTTTACCTGCTATTCCCTGTTTTCAGGTTTTAGTTGACTTTTCCAAGTTTAGCTTGACTTACATATTTTACCCTGCTTTAATTCTTTCTTCTATTTTTACCCCACATTGACTATTCAACTCTCTTTCTCTCAGCCTGACTATTCAACTCACTCTCTCACCATTGTAATTCCATTTCATTTCAAAACTCTCTCTCTCACCATGTCTTCGTTTTCATCGACTGTAAAAAGAGAGAGTCGTTGAAGTTCATCAAACCCAACCTAAAGTTCATATTTTCCAGATTCATCTCTTCGTTTCCATCGAACTCATATTGTGATTCAGCTCTTGATTTCCATCGAACACAGCCAGCGTGGTAGTGGGAGATTGAAGCAAAGTTAGGGTTTTTCGCCAACGAAGAACGGTAAGATCTGTAAATCTCTTCCAATTTCCGTTTCCGTTTCGCGTTTCACGCTTTCTCTTCATGTTTCGATCCGTTTTTTCCTCTTTCTGATTCATCGCAATTTTCTGTATTCGTCTAGCATTGTTTGATTCCGTTAGGAAATATATGAGTTTGTTGTTGCATCTTTTGAAGAATACAAAAATATGAGTTTGTTGTTGCATTTTCTGTATTTTCCTTTTTATGATTCATCGCATTGTGTTTTGAGTTTGTGTTTGTGCTTAAAATGTGTTGCCATTGTAGCCTTCGAATCCTTCATTAAAATGTGTTGCCATTGTTTTGAGTTTGTGTTTGTGCTTAAAATGTGTTGTCATTGTAGCCTTGGAATCCTTTATTAAGTAACTCGATGTTTTCATTTTTTTCCATATTTTTCTTTGTTAAAAGAAGAAGTCATTGCTGTGTCTTTCCTTATTTTCCATTATAGCTTTGAACAGGAATGAAGTTGTAATTGTATATAAACTTAGGGTCTTGTGCACAAAGTATCACACAGGCACTTAACTCAATTGTAAATGGTCTAGAATACTATTATATTTTTGATGTTGGTGTCAAAACTTGGTATAATGCAGTTGTTGACTTTGAAGCATTCCTTTTTCCAAGCGCACTAAAGATGGTTAATGTAGATTCGACAGCTGAAAATTTGCAAAGGAACGAAACACAGGTATTTTTGTAACACTCATTAAATTTGTAATTTTTTTTATGAGTTGTTGTTTTAGTTGAAGTAAATTTTGAAGGAAACCTATGTTAAATGTTTAGGGTTCGGAAGATATGTCATCTGAGGATGATTATGAAAGTATGTCAATTGAAGATGAGGTGCATTTCAATGACAACGCTGATGATGGATTTAAGTTTGATGACGAGACAGCTATTAACAGTGAGGAGGATTTAGTTAAAGTAAATGTGACAGATCTGAAATCAGTAGAGTATTTTATGAAGTTTCATTTTCCAGATATGGGTGTCGCATTTATGTTCTATAACTGGTATGGGAGCATAAAAGGTTTTTCTGCTAGAAAATGTAAGGTCATGAGGAATTCAAAGGGTGAAATTACTCAGCAGGCATTTGTATGCCACAAGGAAGGTCACAGGAGACAAAAACACTACAATAAAGAGGGTAGAATCCGAAAAGCAAAACCTGATACTAGATGTGGATGTCAGGCCAAACTTAAAGTCCATGTTGATGAAATGTCCGGGCGATGGTACATAAAATATTTCAATGATTTACACAATCACACACTTGTGTTAGAGAGGTGGACCGGCATGCTACCGGGGCATAGAAAGATGAATGACTATGACAAATATCAGATGAATATGATGAGGAGTGTTGGTATTAAGACTAACAACATATATGGATTGTTTGCCGCACAGGTTGGAGGTTTTGATAAAGTTGGGTTTATGAAGAGGGACATGTACAACGAGCAATGGAGACAAAAGAAAATCCAAACATCTGATGCAACAGCGGTGTTGGATTTTCTTGAAAGCCTATCAAAGAAGGATGAATTTTTCTATTGGAAGCATACTGTGAATGAAGAGGGAAGACTTGAGAAACTTTTTTGGTGTGATGGTGCTTGTAGGATGGATTATTCTGTATTTGGTGATGTTTTGGCTTTTGATGCAACATACAAGAAGAATAAATACTTGTGTCCCTTGGTTATATTTTCTGGAGTAAATCATCATAACCAGAGCGTAATATTTGCAGCTGCAATTGTGACAAATGAAGTTGAAGAAACATATGTTTGGTTGTTAGAAACATTGTTGGACGCGATGGGTGGCAAGAGTCCGGTCTCAGTTATAACTGATGGTCATCTTCCTATGAGAAATGCCATTAAACGTGTTTATCCAGATGCCCATCACCGTTTATGTGCATGGCACTTGTTACGTAATGCAGTAAGTAACGTTAAATATCCAAAGTTTGTTTCAAGGTTGAAACCTTGTATGCTGGGTGATTGTGATGTAGAGGAATTTGAACGGAAGTGGGATAAGTTGGTTGCTGATTTTGGTTTGGAAGAGAATGCATGGGTTTTAGAGTTGTACGAGAAGAGAAAAATGTGGGCTACCGCACACATACGTGGAAAATTCTTTGCGGGGTTTAGGACGACTTCAAGATGTGAGGGTTTACACTCAGAATTTGGTAAATATGTTAGTGTGAGAAACAATTTGCTAGAATTCGTAGAACACTTCTTTCGTTGGTTGAACTATATGAGGTATAAAGAAGTTGAAGCCGACTTTCTTTCATCACATGGTGACCCAGTGCTCCAAACACAATATAAGTGTCTAGAAAGATCGGCTGCTGAATTATATACAAGAGAGATTTTTAGTCTATTCCTACCGATTCTTCAAAAGGTTTATTTGTGCAGGGTTACTGGGTTTAAAAAAACAGAATCTGAATTCATCTACACAGTGGTGAAGGCCTGCAAAGAGGGATATGAATGGGATGTTTCTTATTCTCCGATAAGGTTGGAATTTAAGTGCTCATGTCAAAGATTGGAATCATTGGGTATTCCATGTGAACATTTGCTATACATTATTTGGTACTTGGACATAGTGCAACTTCCTGATTGTGTAGTGAAGACACGTTGGACAAAGACTGCAAAAGATTCAATTCCCCTACAAAAATTGAGCCAATCTGGTAGTGTTGACCCAACGATAGTTAGCCAGTACAAGGGTATGGTAGACGCTTGCCATAAAATGGCCATAAAGGCGTTGGAGTGTGGTAAGCCAGAGTTGGTTCAGAGGACTTATGATATTGTTATGGTGCACAGTCAGAGGTTGGACGCTGCTGCCAGAGGTGAGGAGGTTGTGTTCACAGATCTTGATCCATTTAATACTTCAGGAGTACGAACACCAAGGAAGCCACCAAGTGTACCTAGGAGAACACCAAGGAAGCCACCAACGCCAAGGAAGCCACCAACATGCAGTGTATGCAGTAGAAAAGGTCACAACAAGAGTTCATGTAGATTGCTTGATGAATCCCGCAACAATGGTGGTGATACAAACAACACTGAAGGGTTTGAAGATTGTGATTATGACAATGTTGACACGGTACGTATTTTAATTTAGAGTTATTTGTAGGTATTAAGAAAGTAATTTAGATAGTAATAATGAATGACTAGGGAGAGTATTTGTATATGATTATATATAGTTAATGGAAGTAGTCAATTTTATAAACGGTTAAAAAACAATTTTCTGTGTAAACTGACATTTTATTTTTCATTTCTTTTTGCAGAACGTAAACTGATGGTAACTGAAAAGTGATTTGCAGAACATGCTAATGGATGCTGACAATTGATTTAATATTTAATTTACATTGGGTTGCCTAATTTAGTTATTTTGGTTGTAATGGTTGTAATGTAGCATTAATGCTGACAGTTTACTTAGACATTGGTTTTATGTTTAAAACTTGATTACTTTTGCTGAGATGTTGAAACCATGACATCGATTGTGATGCATGCTTAATTTTGTTGCTTCTTTAGAATTAGGTGTATGCATGTTAAAGGTTTTGTTATGTTAGAGAAAATGCTCTTCTCATGGAAAAAACAATCCTTGAGAATTTCATATGAATGGATCAATGAAATAATGTGCATTATGTGCGTTTAATATACATTAGAATGTGATATATATGGAGAAATAGGGAATACAGCAGATGGAATCAAAATATTCGGTGATATTAAGTTATATAAGTTAGGGACCAAATTGAAACACCCAAAAAAAATTAATTTCCAGTCATATTTTTACATCTCTTTCATCTTCCATTTCATTTGTAAGTCTATTCAATTAGTTATTTGGACCCAAAACTCCATGGTTTGTAGTAAACAAGTCAATCAATTGAAAATTCTAATATATATATGCCATGTTGGAACTTTCTCTCTTCTTATCTTCTTATTTTTACCTCTTCTTTGATCTAAACCACAGAGAGACCTTAAACACATAATAATGCTTGTTCTTCATTTTTTTCAAGAAAATTTTCTTTCCAATGTTCAATATTTGTAAAAATAGTGTCAAAAGGCATAACATCAAACATTAAAAGAGCAAAAACCAAATGTTTCAAGGATAAGCAAAATATTTCACTGCAAAGATTTGATATTTTAAGGTACACCAGAGAGATAAGAAATGTAAAACATTAAGAACGTGATGTAAGTCATGAAAAACAAGCATTACTATGTGTTTAAGGTCTTTATATTGTTTAGATCAAAGTAGAGAAAAAATAACAAGAAAACAAGAGAGAAGGTTCCAATTTGGCATATATATTAGAATTTTGAATTGATTGACAGATTGTTAAATATGATAACTGATATTTTGTAGTTTACGGAAAACTATGGAGTTTTGGGTCCAAAAAACTAATTGAATAGACTTACAAATGAAATTAAAGATGAAAGGGATGTAAATTTATGAGTGGAAATTAATTTTTTTGGGTGTTTCAATTTGGTCCCTTACTTATATAACTTAATATCAATTTGGTCCCTGAGCACGTCAGCTCTGTTAACATTGTTAACTAACTATGGTTGATTAAGGGACTAAATTGATACACATTTGTAAAAGTGAGGGAGTAAATTGAAATATTTGAAAAATCAAAGACCAAATTGAACTTTTTTAAAAAGTCAGGGACTAAATTGGTTATTACCTCAATCATTGTCACGCGGATAACACTGATACAAAACTAAATATATAATATTGGTTTCGAATACTATAACAGGATGTGATCCTCCCCCAACGGCATAACCAAACCCACTTAGTCACTTCCCAATTCAAGGTCCTGTGTTCGACTCTTAAGTTGGACACCTTTTTTTAATTTTCCTCGCCTTGTACTTTTGCTACGAAACAAATCATTGTCACGCGGATAACACTGATACAAAACTAAATATATAATATTGGTTTCGAATACTATAACAGGATTTGATCCTCCCCTAACGGCATAACCAAACCCACTTAGTCACTTCCCAATTCAAGGTCCTGTGTTCGACTCTTAAGTTGGACACCTTTTTTTAATTTTCCTCGCCTTGTACTTTTGCTACGAAACAAATCATTGTCACGCGGATAACACTGATACAAAACTAAATATATAATATTGGTTTCGAATACTATAACAGGATGTGATCCTCCCCCAACGGCATAACCAAACCCACTTAGTCACTTCCCAATTCAAGGTCCTGTGTTCGACTCTTAAGTTGGACACCTTTTTTTAATTTTCCTCGCCTTGTACTTTTGCTACGAAACAAATCATTGTCACGCGGATAACACTGATACAAAACTAAATATATAATAGGCTTAAAGGTACATTTGGTCCCTGCAAATATACAAAAAATCCTGTTTCGTCCCTGCAATTTCAAAAAAATTTAAAAAGCCCCTGCAAATACAAGTTTGATCTAGTTTAGTCACTGTAAAAACAAAACTTTGTTTTTTGGCCCTGCAAATGTATGTTTTATCTAGTTTGGTCCCTGCAAATATATTTTCTGCTCATATTGGAGGGACTAAAAAAAAATATTTTACATATTACAGGGACCAAACTGGATAAAACGTATATTTGGGAGGACGAAAATTTTTTACAATGACGAAATTAAACGTGTTTGGTAATTGCAAGGACTTTTTTAAAATTTTTGAAATTGCAGGGACGAAACAAGATTTTTTGTATATTTGCAGGGACCAAATGTACCTTTAAGCCTATATAATATTGGTTTCGAATACTATAACAGGATGTGATCCTCCCCCAACGGCATAACCAAACCCACTTAGTCACTTCCCAATTCAAGGTCCTGTGTTCAACTCTTAAGTTGGACACCTTTTTTTAATTTTCCTCGCCTTGTACTTTTGCTACGAAACAAATCATTGTCACGCGGATAACTACTGACCGTTGATAATCGACTAGGGAGAGTATTTGTATATGATTATATATAGTTAATGGAAGTAGTCAATTTTATAAACGGTTAAAAAAACAATTTTGTGTAAACTGACATTTTATTTTTCATTTCTTTTTGCAGAACGTAAACTGATGGTAACTGAAAAGTGATTTGCAGAACATGCTAATGGATGCTGACAATTGATTTAATATTTCATTCTCATGGAAAAAACAATCCTTGAGAATTTCATATGAATGGATCAATGAAATAATGTGCATTATGTGCGTTTAATATACATTAGAATGTGATATATATGGAGAAATAGGGAATACAGCAGATGGAATCAAAATATTCGGAATCAGAACAAGCTACTAATCAATGAGATAAATCAAACTCAAGAGTCCATTACCAGGCTCTCAAAGCCAAGCAACATCAGCTATTCAAGTCACAAGTCCAGACTATTTAAGTAACTTACAATAGAGAAGTAGACACTTGTAATAGACAATGATGATTTGATAAAACAAAGGGATAAGGGTTCATAGATAATCAGGATTACACTTTTCATGAAAGCAAATAATCCCTAAACAAAATATTGGTCATTCATCTTGCATCTTCTCCGCAAGAAGACCACAACACATCCAAAAAACATGATTTAATCCAACATAAAATGGTCCCAGCCATTAACTAATCCTAAGACACCCAAAATAAAATAACTAAGCATCAAAATAACATCCCAATACATGATAACATTCTCTTTGTAGCTGCACTTCAAACACACAACACATCACTGACCCAGACTATCCCAAAACACTTCAGCCCTCTCTTGGATTCTTTCCCTGATTTCATTGTTAAGGCCTAGCATCAAGTTCATCGCCATCCTCATTCTTACAGAGTTCTCCTCAAGCTGATACATTGGACAAAATGACATATTTAATAAAGCAAGTAAAACATAGTTAAGTATAAAAAAATCAACTGTTCAACACAAACCACTCCACTGATTTCTGGATCAAAGTTACTGTCCATCTCAAGCCAGTCGAGCACCCAAACGCCCGAGCTTACACTGGCCAATAAAAAGCATAGGGTAATTAACTAAGGATACTAAAATATGTAATCTATTAGTTTACATCATTGTCATGAACTTACCTTTTCCCACAGTTTGGGATGCCCCTAGCCTCTGTGACTTTCCAATCATCAAAGTTCAAACACCGGCCTCTAAAAGTGTCTCCGTAGTTGCAATGGCTCACCATTTGTGCTAGCACCTCAGCCTGAAAAGTGTCCTTGTTAGTTTATGTCCAGCCCAAAGTTAGTAACATGTTCATTGCCTACAGTTATGTTGCATTACTAACCACTTTCGCTATCCGAGGTTGCCTATAGTATATCTGCTCAAGAGGACACCATGAGTCCAAATGGTAAATGATACGGTTATCGCAACAGATTACCATCAAAAACTGGTGATCACCACTTTGCATAGGCACATATATCTGTTTCATGAATAATAATGTGTTATAATTTGTAAGGATAACAATAAAACTAACAATACCATCATTTCATTCTAGCACTCACATATTTTAGTTTTGGATATGCTTCCATCCAACTCCTCAAATACTTTTCACACATGTGATACATAGTAGTTCCAGTAGTTCCATTGAAAATATCTCTCTCAAAGGAGGGTGGTAGAGCCCATACTGTCTTGATGTTGTAATTATTTTGAACCCACCTAGTCTTGTCACAAGCAAGGGCTATCATTGCACTGCTCACATGTTTTCCAGGGCACAAGCTCAGAAAATCACTCCTGGTAGCATAAAGGTCTCTAGACACGGCAAGTACCTCGCTGCATATGGAAAAACAGATATATATATATATATATATATATATATATATATATATACACAACTTATTCTATTGAAAAACACTTAACACAATATTTGATAGTCATTACCCTATATCCTGCTCAGGGTGAAACAAATACACACAAGCTTTTCGTTCCGCAAGGTCTAAGTGCATATCATGTGTAGGCCTAAATTTTAGCTTCAGCCCCTACAAAACCAACAATGTAGTTGTTCAAATAACATTAATCTCTGCAACAGATATGATTGAAAATAAAATGCTTATTAAATATGCTTATTAAAATGCTTAATAAAATGCTTATTAAATATGCTTTTAACAACTATATTTGGTATATATAACATTTGTAAGTATAACATAAATGGTGCAAGTATTACCCTTGGAATGGTTGTCCGAATGGAACTAGTATTGTCCATTTTTGCTTCGTTTATCCTTGTCCTTGCATTGAAAACATTTCTTTCCGTTGGTTCTGGTAATCTACTATTACTGTTGAGTGCTAGCTGTTGAAGTTGTTGTGTAGACAGTGATGTCGGTGTCGGTGATGGTGATGGTGTTTGAAAAAGTTTCTTAGCAAGTTGTTCCTCACCAACACGTGAAGACCCCCCAAGAACAAGTTCCTTTAAAGAAAGTGGTAACAAAATATTTATGCATTGCACAATAAAAGGTATAATGGTATAAGCTTAAAGTATGTTAAGTTGTTGATGCTTACCTTGTGACGTGAACTTTTGTTTTCAATAGTAGACACCAATGTCTCAGCTGATTTCCCCTTATCCTTAGAAGAACTACGAGTCCAAGAGCTAGGTAAGTCTGGTTTGCATATGCTCAGAATGTTGTTTATCTTTTTTGAAGCAGTTGGGCGACAAATTTTCTTTCCTGCATTTTCTTCTTCATCATCAGTAATTGATAGAATGACGTTTCTGATATCTTCATCACTGAAGTCTGGAACATATGCCTTCCTCTTGCCAGCAGATCCAAAGATGTCCCCAGCATCTTGGACAACACTCATCTCATTGAAGGCATTGTTGTTGTTATCAGAAAAAATGCCTTTGTTTAATGTTCCTTCATGGGTTGGGGTTTCATAGGTGGGGATGGGGGTTTCATGTTTGGGGGTGGCAATGAAAATCTCAAGCTTCCTTAGAGTTGCTTGCATGGCAACTGACGCAGAAGTTAGTTCATGAAGCATTTGAAAGTTAGCTTGGAGACCATTCTTAAGTTCACGGATTGATGCAACTACATCATTCAATGTAGGCTCTGATGGTGCTGTTTCAGAATCAGTTTCAGGTACAATTTCAGTTGCATGGTTGTTGTCACAAACATCCGTATTCTCCATAGGTGAAATGAGTGCCATTTTCAGCAGAAAAAACTTGAACAGTTTGGGACTGGATGAAGAAGCAAAGTGGTGGTGGTTTACCAATAGCTGGGATTATTTAAGTCATCCTTGGACCTTGAAGGTGGACAAAATGGTGACCATATCAAGAGCTTCAGAGCATGCATGGTCTAGGTTGCACCAAATGAGCAAAATCAGTAGACTATTACCAGAAAAATGAAGTGATAAATCTCCTATTTTTGTGCAACAAGAAAATAAAAAAGTTCAAATCTGCTTCCTGCTGTATGCGTTTTCACGGTGTAAGGCCCTAAGCTTACAAACTAAGCATTTTTTATTTTAAATATGCTTTGGGCAGTGTATAATGCCGTCAACATCCACATTAAATGTTGTAGGAAAAGGTTTTTTAAGGTTTCATGTAATGTATGTAAACCTAACGGTTAAGGGATTGGTTTGTTCTCAACTACCAAAACTATATAATTTTTATTATTGTGAGTATCTCAACAAACTAACTAACCGAGGGAGCTAACTACTATCTGCATATGTGAAATGTTTTATTTTTTTTAAACCTAAAAGTTATAATTATAATGTTATATAAACTTAAATTCCGCTACTAGAGCACAAATGAACAATTTAATAACAAAGAATAGCTGAAATGTTTTATATTTTTTAAACCGTAATCATAAATTATCAACTAATCCTAATTCATAGTAGTCAACAACATGAAAAAAACCATTGCACATATCACTCCTAACACTAGGCATGTAACAACAACAATCTTCATTTGGCCCTTAGTTGATTTGTGATGTTCATGCATTTCAACCAAATTTTTCCTCAATGACTTCAGCTCCATATCTTTTTCACGAAGTTCCATATCCTTTCCACGAACCTCAATATCCTTTTCACGGCAACGTAGACATTCTTCTTCAGTGACATAATCTTGAAACCAATCTTCATACCACATGTGATAATTGCATCCACGCTCGACGCCAGTACCCTAAATCAATAATAATTAATTTGGTAAAACAGAACAAGTTAAGGGACTAATTTGATACTCATAAAAATGTTAAGGACATAAGTTCATCTTTCTCACCCCGTAATTCCTGCAACCCCAAAATTTCCTGCCTTTGTTAACGCCTTCTTTGCTCACAACTCGAACAACGGTCTGAACTCCGCAACAACAAGCAGGTCCTTCAATTGAGCGACGTCCGCTTGAAATGGAATTGAAGCTTCTTGAGTTCGAACCGTAACTTCGTGAAGCCATTGGTTGAAGCTTCTAAGGTTTTATGTTGTTGAGTTGCTTGAGTTCATCCTCAAAGTGATACTAGTATGTTGCACCAAACTTTAAATGATATGTCCAATAAATGTGATTCAATAATGTTGGTGGAGTATTAAATATCCATATGGTTGTAACAACTATATCCATATTCAATGACTCTATACTATATATATGATATATAATACATATGATATATATATATATATGATATACTAATAACCAGAGTGTGGGGTTCAACGGTTGAGGTTGATCCTCCCTTAACCAAGGGTTGGGGGTTCGATCCCCGCCTTGGGTACGGAGCTGCCCCTCGAGGCACCTACAATGAGTGAGAGATTAGTCACTGCTCTCCGTGCGGTTGATACCCGGGTTTACCCAAAAAATATGATATACTAATAGGTGATATACACGTATCATTTCTTTTCAACAAAAAATAGTTTTATGATTTCGTGATATAATAAATAAATGGGAAAGCAAAATATATAATTTTGTTAATAAAGTTAAATTAAATTGTACTATGACAGTGCCATGGGTTGCCGGCCTTGGTGGTCTTTTTTTGTACTTTCGTGTTATGCAATAGTCAACATCATGACAATGACATAAAGCAAAATGCCAAAAACTAGCCTAGGTACAATGACAGCAAATTAACTTCACTCTTTATTAAAAGTTAAAACCAATAAATCGAATAAAGGTGAGTGGCTGGGATGGTGCTGTCGTTGGTGGGTGGGTGGGTGGGCAGAGGGAGCATAAGTGATTGGTTGGGATGGGATGGTGTGGATCCCACTATTTTATTTTACTTAGGTGTGGTATAATATAAAAAAGACAAAAATCCCTCTATTAGTTTCTCAACTACTATCTCACACACAGTCACTTTCACTCTCCATCACTCTCTCTCACTAACCCATACTCTCTGTCATAATCTCAACTACTATCTCACACACAGTCACTTTCACTCTCCCTCACTCTCTCTCACTAACCCATACTCTCTGTCATATTCTCAACTACTGTCTCACACACAGTCACTTTCACTCTCCCTCACTCTCTCTCACTCTCTATTAGTTTCTCAACTACTATCTCACACACAGTCACTTTCACTCTCCCTCACTCTATCTCACTCTCTGTCAGTTTCTCAACTACTATCTCACACACAGTCACTTTCACTCTCCCTCACTCTCTCTCACTCTCTATTAGTTTTCAACTACTTTTTCACACACAGTCGCTTTCACTCTCCCTCACTCTCTCTCACTAACCCATACTCTCTGTCATATTCTCAACTACTGTCTCACACACAATCACTTTCACTCTCCCTCACTCTCTCTCACTCTCTATTAGTTTCTCAACTACTATCTCACACACAATCACTTTCACTCTCCCACACTCTCTGTCAGTTTCTCAACTACTATATCACACAAAGTCACTTTCACTTTCCCCTCACTCTCCGTCACTCTCTCTCACTCTCTCTTAGTTTCTCAACTACTATTTCACACACAGTCACTTTCACTCTCCCCCACTCTCTCTCACTAACCTACACTCTCTCTCACTCTCCCTCACTCTCTATTAGTTTCTCAACTACTATCTCACACACAGTCACTTTCACTCTCCATCACTCTCTCTCACTAACCCATACTCTCTGTCATAATCTCAACTACTGTCTCACACACAGTCACTTTCACTCTCCCTCACTCTCTCTCACTCTCTATTAGTTTCTCAACAACTGTCTCACACACAGTCACTTTCACTCTCCCTCACTCTATCTCACTCTCTGTCAGTTTCTCAACTACTATCTCACACACAGTCACTTTCACTCTCCCTCACTCTCTCTCACTCTCTATTAGTTTTCAACTACTTTTTCACACACAGTCACTTTCACTCTCCCTCACTCTCTCACACTCTCTCTCTCACTAACCCACACTCTAGCTCTGTCAGTTTCTCAACTACAATATCACACAAAGTCACTTTCACTTTCCCTCACTCTCCCTCACTCTCTCTCACTCTCTCTTAGTTTCTCAACTACTATCTCACACACAGTCACTTTCACTCTCCCCCACTCTCTCTCACTAACCTACACTCTCTCTCACTCTCTCTCTCACTCTCTATTAGTTTCTCAACTACTATCTCTCACACAGTCACTTTCACTCTCTCTCACTCTCTCTCACTAACCCATACTCTCTGTCAGATTCTCAACAACTGTCTCACACACAGTCACTTTCACTCTCCCTCACTCTCTCACACTCTCTCTCTCACTAACCCACACTCTCTGTCAGTTTCTCAACTACTATATCACACAAAGTCACTTTCACTTTCCCCTCACTCTCCGTCACTCTCTCTCACTCTCTCTTAGTTTCTCAACTACTATTTCACACACAGTCACTTTCACTCTCCCTCACTCTCTCTCACTCTCTCTTAGTTTCTCAACTACTATCTCACACACAGTCACTTTCACTCTCCCCCACTCTCTCTCACTAACCTACACTCTCTCTCACTCTCTCTCTCACTCTCTATTAGTTTCTCAACTACTATCTCACACACAGTCACTTTCACTCTCTCTCACTCTCTCTCACTAACCCATACTCTCTGTCAGATTCTCAACTACTGTCTCACACACAGTCACTTTCACTCTCCCTCACTCTCTCACACTCTCTCTCTCTCACTAACCCACACTCTCTGTCAGTTTCTCAACTACTATATCACACAAAGTCACTTTCACTTTCCCCTCACTCTCCGTCACTCTCTCTCACTCTCTCTTAGTTTCTCAACTACTATTTCACACACAGTCACTTTCACTCTCCCTCACTCTCTCTCACTCTCTCTTAGTTTCTCAACTACTATCTCACACACAGTCACTTTCACTCTCCCCCACTCTCTCTCACTAACCTACACTCTCTCTCACTCTCTCTCACTCTCTCTTAGTTTCTCAACTACTATTTCACACAAAGTCACTTTCACTTTCCCTCACTCTCTCTCACTCTCTATTAGTTTTCAACTACTTTTTCACACAGTCACTTTCACTCTCCCTCACTCTCTCTCACTAACCTACACTCTCTCTCACTCTCTCTCACTCTCTCTTAGTTTCTCAACTACTATTTCACACAAAGTCACTTTCACTTTCCCTCACTCTCTCTCACTCTCTATTAGTTTTCAACTACTTTTTCACACAGTCACTTTCACTCTCCCTCACTCTCTCTCACTAACCTACACTCTCTCTCACTCTCTCTCACTCTCTCTTAGTTTCTCAACTACTATTTCACACAAAGTCACTTTCACTTTCCCTCACTCTCTCTCACTCTCTCTTAGTTTCTCAACTACTATTTCACGCACAGTCACTTTCACTCTCCCCCACTCTCTCTCACTAACCTACACTCTCTCTCACTCTCCCTCACTCTCTATTAGTTTCTCAACTACTATATCACACAAAGTCACTTTCACTTTCCCTCACTCTCCCTCACTCTCTCTCACTCTCTATTAGTTTTCAACTACTTTTTCACACACAGTCACTTTCACTCTCCCTCACTCTCCCCCACTTTCTCTCACTAACCTACACTCTCTCTCACTCTCCCTCACTCTCTATTAGTTTCTCAACTACTATCTCACACACAGTCACTTTCACTCTCCCTCACTCTCTATTAGTTTCTCAACTACTATCTCACACACAGTCACTTTCACTCTCCCTCACTCTATCTCACTCTCTGTCAGTTTCTCAACTACTATCTCACACACAGTCACTTTCACTCTCCCTCACTCTCTCTCACTCTCTATTAGTTTTCAACTACTTTTTCACACACAGTCACTTTCACTCTCTCTCACTCTCCCTCACTCTCTATTAGTTTCTCAACTACTGTCTCACACACAGTCACTTTCACTCTCCCTCACTCTCTATTAGTTTCTCAACAACTGTCTCACACACAGTCACTTTCACTCTCCCTCACTCTATCTCACTCTCTGTCAGTTTCTCAACTACTATCTCACACACAGTCACTTTCACTCTCCCTCACTCTCTCTCACTCTCTATTAGTTTTCAACTACTTTTTCACACACAGTCACTTTCACTCTCCCTCACTCTCTCACACTCTCTCTCTCACTAACCCACACTCTAGCTCTGTCAGTTTCTCAACTACTATATCACACAAAGTCACTTTCACTTTCCCCTCACTCTCCGTCACTCTCTCTCACTCTCTCTTAGTTTCTCAACTACTATTTCACACACAGTCACTTTCACTCTCCCCCACTCTCTCTCACTAACCTACACTCTCTCTCACTCTCCCTCACTCTCTATTAGTTTCTCAACTACTATCTCACACACAGTCACTTTCACTCTCCCTCACTCTCTGTCACTAACCCATACTCTCTGTCATATTCTCAACTACTGTCTCACACACAGTCACTTTCACTCTCCCTCACTCTCCCTCACTCTCTATTAGTTTCTCAACTACTATCTCACACACAGTCACTTTCACTCTCCCTCACTCTCTCTCACTAACCCATACTCTCTGTCAGATTCTCAACTACTGTCTCACACACAGTCACTTTCACTTTCCCTCACTCTCCCTCACTCTCTCTCACTCTCTCTTAGTTTCTCAACTACTATCTCACACACAGTCACTTTCACTCTCCCCCACTCTCTCTCACTAACCTACACTCTCTCTCACTCTCTCTCTCACTCTCTATTAGTTTCTCAACTACTATCTCACACACAGTCACTTTCACTCTCCCTCACTCTCTCTCACTCTCTATTAGTTTCTCAACTACTATCTCACACACAGTCACTTTCACTCTCCCTCACTCTATCTCACTCTCTGTCAGTTTCTCAACTACTATCTCACACACAGTCACTTTCACTCTCCCTCACTCTCTCTCACTCTCTATTAGTTTTCAACTACTTTTTCACACACAGTCACTTTCACTCTCCCTCACTCTCTCTCACTAACCCATACTCTCTGTCATATTCTCAACTACTGTCTCACACACAGTCACTTTCACTCTCCCTCACTCTCCCTCACTCTCTATTAGTTTCTCAACTACTATCTCACACACAGTCACTTTCACTCTCCCTCACTCTCTCTCACTAACCCATACTCTCTGTCAGATTCTCAACTACTGTCTCACACACAGTCACTTTCACTTTCCCTCACTCTCCCTCACTCTCTCTCACTCTCTCTTAGTTTCTCAACTACTATCTCACACACAGTCACTTTCACTCTCCCCCACTCTCTCTCACTAACCTACACTCTCTCTCACTCTCTCTCTCACTCTCTATTAGTTTCTCAACTACTATCTCACACACAGTCACTTTCACTCTCTCTCACTCTCTCTCACTAACCCATACTCTCTGTCAGATTCTCAACAACTGTCTCACACACAGTCACTTTCACTCTCCCTCACTCTATCTCACTCTCTGTCAGTTTCTCAACTACTATCTCACACACAGTCACTTTCACTCTCCCTCACTCTCTCTCACTCTCTATTAGTTTTCAACTACTTTTTCACACACAGTCACTTTCACTCTCCCTCACTCTCTCACACTCTCTCTCTCACTAACCCACACTCTAGCTCTGTCAGTTTCTCAACTACTATATCACACAAAGTCACTTTCACTTTCCCTCACTCTCCGTCACTCTCTCTCACTCTCTCTTAGTTTCTCAACTACTATTTCACACACAGTCACTTTCACTCTCCCCCACTCTCTCTCACTAACCTACACTCTCTCTCACTCTCCCTCACTCTCTATTAGTTTCTCAACTACTATCTCACACACAGTCACTTTCACTCTCCCTCACTCTCTGTCACTAACCCATACTCTCTGTCATATTCTCAACTACTGTCTCACACACAGTCACTTTCACTCTCCCTCACTCTCCCTCACTCTCTATTAGTTTCTCAACTACTATCTCACACACAGTCACTTTCACTCTCCCTCACTCTCTCTCACTAACCCATACTCTCTGTCAGATTCTCAACTACTGTCTCACACACAGTCACTTTCACTTTCCCTCACTCTCCCTCACTCTCTCTCACTCTCTCTTAGTTTCTCAACTACTATCTCACACACAGTCACTTTCACTCTCCCCCACTCTCTCTCACTAACCTACACTCTCTCTCACTCTCTCTCTCACTCTCTATTAGTTTCTCAACTACTATCTCACACACAGTCACTTTCACTCTCTCTCACTCTCTCTCACTAACCCATACTCTCTGTCAGATTCTCAACAACTGTCTCACACACAGTCACTTTCACTCTCCCTCACTCTCTCACACTCTCTCTCTCACTAACCCACACTCTCTGTCAGTTTCTCAACTACTATATCACACAAAGTCACTTTCACTTTCCCCTCACTCTCCGTCACTCTCTCTCACTCTCTCTTAGTTTCTCAACTACTATTTCACACACAGTCACTTTCACTCTCCCTCACTCTCTCTCACTCTCTCTTAGTTTCTCAACTACTATCTCACACACAGTCACTTTCACTCTCCCCCACTCTCTCTCACTAACCTACACTCTCTCTCACTCTCTCTCTCACTCTCTATTAGTTTCTCAACTACTATCTCACACACAGTCACTTTCACTCTCTCTCACTCTCTCTCACTAACCCATACTCTCTGTCAGATTCTCAACTACTGTCTCACACACAGTCACTTTCACTCTCCCTCACTCTCTCACACTCTCTCTCTCACTAACCCACACTCTCTGTCAGTTTCTCAACTACTATATCACACAAAGTCACTTTCACTTTCCCCTCACTCTCCGTCACTCTCTCTCACTCTCTCTTAGTTTCTCAACTACTATTTCACACACAGTCACTTTCACTCTCCCCCACTCTCTCTCACTAACCTACACTCTCTCTCACTCTCCCTCACTCTCTATTAGTTTCTCAACTACTATCTCACACACAGTCACTTTCACTCTCCCTCACTCTCTGTCACTAACCTATACTCTCTGTCATATTCTCAACTACTGTCTCACACACAGTCACTTTCACTCTCCCTCACTCTCCCTCACTCTCTATTAGTTTCTCAACTACTATCTCACACACAGTCACTTTCACTCTCCCTCACTCTCTCTCACTAACCCATACTCTCTGTCAGATTCTCAACTACTGTCTCACACACAGTCACTTTCACTTTCCCTCACTCTCCCTCACTCTCTCTCACTCTCTCTTAGTTTCTCAACTACTATCTCACACACAGTCACTTTCACTCTCCCCCACTCTCTCTCACTAACCTACACTCTCTCTCACTCTCTCTCTCACTCTCTATTAGTTTCTCAACTACTATCTCACACACAGTCACTTTCACTCTCTCTCACTCTCTCTCACTAACCCATACTCTCTGTCAGATTCTCAACAACTGTCTCACACACAGTCACTTTCACTCTCCCTCACTCTATCTCACTCTCTGTCAGTTTCTCAACTACTATCTCACACACAGTCACTTTCACTCTCCCTCACTCTCTCTCACTCTCTATTAGTTTTCAACTACTTTTTCACACACAGTCACTTTCACTCTCCCTCACTCTCTCACACTCTCTCTCTCACTAACCCACACTCTAGCTCTGTCAGTTTCTCAACTACTATATCACACAAAGTCACTTTCACTTTCCCTCACTCTCCGTCACTCTCTCTCACTCTCTCTTAGTTTCTCAACTACTATTTCACACACAGTCACTTTCACTCTCCCCCACTCTCTCTCACTAACCTACACTCTCTCTCACTCTCCCTCACTCTCTATTATGGGATGGTGCTGTCGTTGGTGGGTGGGTGGGTGGGCAGAGGGAGCATAAGTGATTGGTTGGGATGGGATGGTGTGGATCCCACTATTTTATTTTACTTAGGTGTGGTATAATATAAAAAAGACAAAAATCCCTCTATTAGTTTCTCAACTACTATCTCACACACAGTCACTTTCACTCTCTCTCACTAACCCATACTCTCTGTCAGATTCTCAACTACTGTCTCACACACTGTCACTTTCACTCTCCTTCACTCTCTCACACTCTCTCTCTCTCACTAACCCACACTCTCTGTCAGTTTCTCAACTACTATATCACACAAAATCACTTTCACTTTCCCCTCACTCTCCGTCACTCTCTCTCACTCTCTCTTAGTTTCTCAACTACTATTTCACACACAGTCACTTTCACTCTCCCCCACTCTCTCTCACTAACCTACACTCTCTCTCACTCTCCCTCACTCTCTATTAGTTTCTCAACTACTATCTCACACACTCTCACTTTCACTCTCCCTCACTCTCTGTCACTAACCCATACTCTCTGTCATATTCTCAACTACTGTCTCACACACAGTCACTTTCACTCTCCCTCACTCTCCCTCACTCTCTATTAGTTTCTCAACTACTATCTCACACACAGTCACTTTCACTCTCCCTCACTCTCTCTCACTAACCCATACTCTCTGTCAGATTCTCAACTACTGTCTCACACACAGTCACTTTCACTTTCTCTCACTCTCCCTCACTCTCTCTCACTCTCTCTTAGTTTCTCAACTACTATCTCACACACAGTCACTTTCACTCTCCCCCACTCTCTCTCACTAACCTACACTCTCTCTCACTCTCTCTCTCACTCTCTATTAGTTTCTCAACTACTATCTCACACACAGTCACTTTCACTCTCCCTCACTCTCTCTCACTCTCTATTAGTTTCTCAACTACTATCTCACACACAGTCACTTTCACTCTCCCTCACTCTATCTCACTCTCTGTCAGTTTCTCAACTACTATCTCACACACAGTCACTTTCACTCTCCCTCACTCTCTCTCACTCTCTATTAGTTTTCAACTACTTTTTCACACACAGTCACTTTCACTCTCCCTCACTCTCTCTCACTAACCCATACTCTCTGTCATATTCTCAACTACTGTCTCACACACAATCACTTTCACTCTCCCTCACTCTCTCTCACTCTCTATTAGTTTCTCAACTACTATCTCACACACAGTCACTTTCACTCTCCCTCACTCTATCTCACTCTATGTCAGTTTCTCAACTACTATCTCACACACAGTCACTTTCACTCTCCCTCACTCTCTCTCACTCTCTATTAGTTTTCAACTACTTTTTCACACACAGTCACTTTCACTCTCCCTCACTCTCTCTCACTAACCCATACTCTCTGTCAGATTCTCAACTACTGTCTCACACACAGTCACTTTCACTCTCCCTCACTCTCTCACACTCTCTCTCTCACTAACCCACACTCTCTGTCAGTTTCTCAACTACTATATCACACAAAGTCACTTTCACTTTCCCCTCACTCTCCGTCACTCTCTCTCACTCTCTATTAGTTTTCAACTACTTTTTCACACACAGTCACTTTCACTCTCCCTCACTCTCTCTCACTAACCTACACTCTCTCTCACTCTCCCTCACTCTCTATTAGTTTCTCAACTACTATCTCACACACAGTCACTTTCACTCTCCATCACTCTCTCTCACTAACCCATACTCTCTGTCATAATCTCAACTACTGTCTCACACACAGTCACTTTCACTCTCCCTCACTCTCTCTCACTCTCTATTAGTTTCTCAACTACTATCTCACACACAGTCACTTTCACTCTCCCTCACTCTCTCTCACTCTCTATTAGTTTTCAACTACTTTTTCACACACAGTCACTTTCACCCTCCCTCACTCTCTCTCACTAACCTACACTCTCTCTCACTCTCCCTCACTCTCTATTAGTTTCTCAACTAGTATCTTACACACAGTCACTTTCACTCTCCCTCACTCTCTCTCACTAACCCATACTCTCTGTCAGATTCTCAACTACTGTCTCACACACAGTCACTTTCACTCTCCCTCACTCTCTCACACTCTCTCTCTCACCAACCCACACTCTCTGTCAGTTTCTCAACTACTATATCACACAAAGTCACTTTCACTTTCCCCTCACTCTCCGTCACTCTCTCTCACTCTCTCTTAGTTTCTCAACTACTATTTCACACACAGTCACTTTCACTCTCCCCCACTCTCTCTCACTAACCTACACTCTCTCTCACTCTCCCTCACTCTCTATTAGTTTCTCAACTACTATCTCACACACAGTCACTTTCACTCTCCCTCACTCTCTCTCACTAACCCATACTCTCTGTCATATTCTCAACTACTGTCTCACACACAATCACTTTCACTCTCCCTCACTCTCTCTCACTCTCTATTAGTTTCTCAACTACTATCTCACACACAGTCACTTTCACTCTCCCTCACTCTATCTCACTCTATGTCAGTTTCTCAACTACTATCTCACACACAGTCACTTTCACTCTCCCTCACTCTCTCTCACTCTCTATTAGTTTTCAACTACTTTTTCACACACAGTCACTTTCACTCTCCCTCACTCTCTCTCACTAACCCATACTCTCTGTCAGATTCTCAACTACTGTCTCACACACAGTCACTTTCACTCTCCCTCACTCTCTCACACTCTCTCTCTCACTAACCCACACTCTCTGTCAGTTTCTCAACTACTATATCACACAAAGTCACTTTCACTTTCCCCTCACTCTCCGTCACTCTCTCTCACTCTCTCTTAGTTTCTCAACTACTATTTCACACACAGTCACTTTCACTCTCCCCCACTCTCTCTCACTAACCTACACTCTCTCTCACTCTCCCTCACTCTCTATTAGTTTCTCAACTACTATCTCACACACAGTCACTTTCACTCTCCCTCACTCTCTCTCACTAACCCATACTCTCTGTCATATTCTCAACTACTGTCTCACACACAATCACTTTCACTCTCCCTCACTCTCTCTCACTCTCTATTAGTTTCTCAACTACTATCTCACACACAGTCACTTTCACTCTCCCTCACTCTATCTCACTCTATGTCAGTTTCTCAACTACTATCTCACACACAGTCACTTTCACTCTCCCTCACTCTCTCTCACTCTCTATTAGTTTTCAACTACTTTTTCACACACAGTCACTTTCACTCTCCCTCACTCTCTCTCACTAACCCATACTCTCTGTCAGATTCTCAACTACTGTCTCACACACAGTCACTTTCACTCTCCCTCACTCTCTCACACTCTCTCTCTCACTAACCCACACTCTCTGTCAGTTTCTCAACTACTATATCACACAAAGTCACTTTCACTTTCCCCTCACTCTCCGTCACTCTCTCTCACTCTCTATTAGTTTTCAACTACTTTTTCACACACAGTCACTTTCACTCTCCCTCACTCTCTCTCACTAACCTACACTCTCTCTCACTCTCCCTCACTCTCTATTAGTTTCTCAACTACTATCTCACACACAGTCACTTTCACTCTCCATCACTCTCTCTCACTAACCCATACTCTCTGTCATAATCTCAACTACTGTCTCACACACAGTCACTTTCACTCTCCCTCACTCTCTCTCACTCTCTATTAGTTTCTCAACTACTATCTCACACACAGTCACTTTCACTCTCCCTCACTCTCTCTCACTCTCTATTAGTTTTCAACTACTTTTTCACACACAGTCACTTTCACCCTCCCTCACTCTCTCTCACTAACCTACACTCTCTCTCACTCTCCCTCACTCTCTATTAGTTTCTCAACTAGTATCTTACACACAGTCACTTTCACTCTCCCTCACTCTCTCTCACTAACCCATACTCTCTGTCAGATTCTCAACTACTGTCTCACACACAGTCACTTTCACTCTCCCTCACTCTCTCACACTCTCTCTCTCACCAACCCACACTCTCTGTCAGTTTCTCAACTACTATATCACACAAAGTCACTTTCACTTTCCCCTCACTCTCCGTCACTCTCTCTCACTCTCTCTTAGTTTCTCAACTACTATTTCACACACAGTCACTTTCACTCTCCCCCACTCTCTCTCACTAACCTACACTCTCTCTCACTCTCCCTCACTCTCTATTAGTTTCTCAACTACTATCTCACACACAGTCACTTTCACTCTCCCTCACTCTCTCTCACTAACCCATACTCTCTGTCATATTCTCAACTACTGTCTCACACACAGTCACTTTCACTCTCCCTCACTCTCCCTCACTCTCTATTAGTTTCTCAACTACTATCTCACACACAGTCTTTTTCACTCTCCGTTGGTATGGCTTTCGATACCAAAACTTTTGCGGCGGATATATTTTCTAATTCGGTAATTGTATTTATCATGTACTAGTAATTTGTGTTTGATATTTATTTAGGCTTAATTACAGTTTTGGTCCCCCTATTATGACCAACTCACGATTTTAGTCCCCTAACTTTTTTTTTCACGAATTTAGTCCCCATATTTTCTCATTTTCTAAAATGAAGGTCCCCATCTAATTTGGTCAACCAATTTGCTGAGTTGGACCACACTTAACTGACGTGTCCGCTCTTTAAATGTCCACTCTTTAAATTAAAATTCAGTAAAATAAAAACCCACGCCTAAAACAGTAGCCTTCCCTTTCCTCTGGCCACTGACTCAGCTCCACCACCCACTGCCGCCCATCGCTCCGGCCGCCGCGTCGCCACCACACCACTACTTCGGTCAACACGCCGTCGCCTCCCCACTGTCCAGAAACGAAGAAGCTAATATATTCACTTGTTCTATTTCTAATCTAAAAATCATATAGTTGTGCAGAAGATGTTCAGTTAATTATTTCATCACAAACACCCACATATTTGATTAATCAATACAACAACACCCACATGTTTGACTTTTTATTCTTAGTTATCTTTCCCATTTCCCTTATCGTTTCACAATTGCTATCTTTTACCATGTTAATGCTCTAGAAAGTGAGTTGTAAACCAGAAAAACCAACTCAATCAAATTAATGTTCTCCGTAGCAATCGGAAGGAATGGGAGTTGGTGTTAATAAAACATAACTTGCAGCATTTTAAGATGATAGATGAAACACCTCTACAATATAGGCAAAGGGAAGGCGGTGGTGTTATCTTGTTGCTTCTGCCGGTGTGAGTGGGGTGGCAGTCAGAGTAATGGGCGGTGTGGTGACCAGAGTGGTGGGGCATGACGCGGCAGCGGCTAGAGCGATGGGCGGTGGTTATATGGTGGGTGGTGGAGCTGAGAGGAAATGGAACGGTACTGTTTATGGGTGGATTTGTTTTATTGAGTTTTTAATTTAAAGTGAAGACACGTGGCAATCCAGTGAGGACCACCTAGCAAATTGTTTGACCAAATCAGAGAGGGACCTTGATTTTTGAAATTGGGAAAATAGGGGGACTAAATTCGTGAAAAAAAAAATTGAGGGACTAAAATCGTGAGTTGGTAATAATAGGGGGACCAAAATTGTAATTAAGCCTATTTATTTATGTTTTAAACTAATCTTACATGCTAATTTTTCTTGTCTATCAGATGGATATCCTTCTTATCCTGCTTCTATTGTTCTTGATAGTGATGGTACTGCGTATATAGAAACAGATACTGCTGAATTTATGAAGCATTTTGGTATATACTCCCAACGTTTCAGATCAATTATGTTGACTTATAGGTCAACTGGTCGCTTTGTAATCAGTATGCACATGACAGCTGATCGCGTTTGTCCTAGACCTACGCGCATGAACCTCAACCTTTGCAAGTGCAACATCCCAAATATGACATGCAAGGATCCAAACCAGAAGATCCAATTGTGATGGATGATTGAGCTAAGAGAATGACTGTTTTTCATTGTTTACTTAAATAATCTAAAAAATAATTTTTCTTTTATGAGAAGAATAATTTTTGTTTTAATTTTCGGCATCATTAAGCAGTTGAAATTGTAATGAGATAGTTTACCAATATGTTATTCGCATATGTTATCAATTAGTTATCAATATGCGAATAAACCCTTCAATTTGCAACATAAAGTAGATAAAAAATGAGTTTCAAGTAAAAAATTGATAAATAAATATTAAAACTAAAAATGTAAATTATCGCCTTCAAACAAACAATTTCTAGGTTTCACATTCACCAACTTCGTCTTCAACAACCTCGAGACGTACAAAATTTTCATTCGACTGGCTACGAAAACGAAGACGGTGTGCAGAGGGAATTTGAAGGGTTTCAATGAGACCGTACCAACCAAAGCCTATATAGCAATTTTTAGAAGACCCTCGTCCGCGAACCGAGTTTTCTACCCACAACAAAAACCACAGTTCCATTTCACCGGATGGTAGCATTACATTTACATGCTTTTGGTTGACGACAAACAACCTCTTCATAGCATCTACAGGTACATACTGGTACAGAGGTATAATTTAATACGTCAATGATATGTATAAACTTTTACCATAATTCATAAGGTATTAGTAGGAAATAAAAAATACTTACGAGTGGCGTTTTCCCTCTAAAAGTAGCTTCGGTTATGTTCGGATACCAACAATACTCGACAAAGTCGTCGGTACTTAGACGCGTGTGTTCTGCACGGTTGCCATAACCTTGAGTCATCTTCATCCGAAACTTTAAGCCCCCAATATATTCAAGAAACAGAATACCGGGTCTAATCAGTCCAAAATTACGGGTCAGCTGAAACCAACCCTTATAAAACCACCACAGACCAGACTCATATTTCAACTGAACTTTGTTGACCGTTCCATCCATATATGTAATTGTCGCCATGTTATTGTTGCTACTATATACATAGTTGTCAACATAGCTACTGAACTTACGACCTAACGACTGCGAAAAAAAATGGCAAAATTTAGAACCATTCAAAACATTCAAGAAAAATTAATTTGCCAATTTTTTTTGAATTTTAAAACATTTATGCATGTTGGGTATAGATTTTAAAAACTTACGACTCTATCATAGCAGTATTCACCCGTAAAAGGGATGCAAAACCTAATAGGAACTTGACGATCATCGTCAATCCAGTGTGGTCTTATCTCCATACCATACGGGCTAATAAAACGTACTCTGAATCTGAAAAGAGGGTCGTCGATGTCTTCAAATAAGACATGAGTAGGATGGTTAAACTCGTTTTCATGAGATGACTTAAATGCATCCCATTCTTCACCTTTAATTACCATCATTCCCCCTCGAACAAACAGTTGAACACAATTGTGCACACCAGAACTTGATACAACGTATAATGGAGACTCCAACGTATCCCACCATTCATCCACGTATTTAGCTGGTAGAACCTATAACAACGTTAAAATACAATAAAGTAACAGAAAATGTTAATAAAAACTTATTCAAAACATTGTCAACGATGTTATGAACATAACAAAAACGTGTTCTTACGACTTCATTATCGTTGGGGGTTTTGTAAACAACGCAGAAATTGTCTCTAGTGTCACTTGTGAAGTCACCTCCTACAACAAAACAAAATATATATGTTAAAACCAATCAATTAGTAATCAATATGTTATCAACAACAACAATATATCATATGACATGTGAATAAACCCTTCAATTTGCAATCAATAGCCTAAATTTCCAATTACCTAAACCCATATTCATGATATACTCCAGAACCCTTACGTGTCTATATGACATTTTTCCTCCAAAATCGAAGTTAACAGATTTCGTGTGTTTAAGTAGATGATGGGATTGTAAAAAAAAAGTAGATGATGAGATGAATTCGGATGGTGGTTGCACAATTATATAATTGGTGCATAGGGACGGTTTGGTCAATAATAATTTCAATTAGTGAAAGTGTGAAACTACTCGGCTACTCGCATTATGAGATGAATTTGGATGGTGGTAGTGTTCCATTATTCACTCATGGGTCCCACCAAATAATGAAACTACTCGCATTATTCACGGATCCATTCATGGAAGTTGGTCCACGTACGTGACTACTTCTTGGAAGTTGGTCCATTATTGGAACACTACTTCTTGGAAGTTGGTCCATTCATCTCTTTCTTTTAAGCCTTGGGAAACACTAAAGAGTGTCCAACTTGTTACAGGGAGACAACTAATTGGTTGGGATCAGATGCACTAGTCAAAGAAACCAAAGGGAATATGGATGAGTGGTTGAGATATCTTTAGAAAAATTAATCAACTGTGGGAGACTGTCGTTCCTCTCTTTTTCAATCTCAAATACCCTTTAATTTTTAGAAAACTAACATATATAATGTTAGTTTCGAGTACAATAACAGGATTTGATCCTCCCCAACGGTATATGAAAACAACTTAGTCACTTGCCTTTGCAATGTCCCAGGTTCAACTCCTAACATGACCAATTTTTTTCCCTTTGTTTGAAAACACGAAATTAATTTTTCTTGTGGTCCGCACTTTATTTTAGTTTTTTTCCACTTTATTTTATATTGTGATCCGCACTTTAGTTTTTTTTCCTATTATTTAGTTTTATTGTGTATGTTGCCCAAAACACGAAATTAAAACTAAAGTGGCTCATTTCCCTTCATCTGTTTTCTTTTAACAAATAAAATAAGGAAGGATGCCAAAGGCAACACATTTTAAGCACAAACTCAAAACAATGGCAACACTTTTTAATGAAGTATTCGAAGGCTACAATGGCAATACATTTTAATCACAAAATCAAAACAATGGCAACACATTTTAATGACTATTTAAACCGATTAATATTTAAAACACATGCGACAAATATTTGTCACTAATACCTCAAAACACGGGGTACATTTAATTAATATAATCCTTTTTGCTTATGTCATTTTGATTGTTTAATTTATTTTGCTTCCCAAATGACCATTTTATTTGTTTTGCTATTATGAAACACTCTGATGCTTGCTCAAGAGTTCGACCAGCAGCTCTCATTTCTTCCCAAATGACCATTTTAAGATGTCCAAAGAGGTACGTCAGAAGATCAGAAGAGGAGGTTTTCTCTCTGCAACTGTTATTGTTCCCATTACAAAATGGACCGTAAACCCGGAACTTTATACAATCGCAAAAACCGAATCACTGCCACCTCCTCACAAGTTTTTGGTTTCACTTCGAGGAGACTTTGTAGACGAGTCCGGTAACAATTATCCACGCCAACAACTCTAAAACAACAACGGAGAAAGACGATCAAAGCTGATCCCATCCCCCACCTTATCCACTCCGAGACTCTAATTAGTACGGTAGCTCCAATTAGAGTCATTGACGTGGATAAGGGAGAAGAAAGAATCATGGAGAAGAAACATTTTTTCAGCAACATTAGAGTCATTTTTTAGTAATCAACTGGAATCGAAGTTAACAGATTTCGTGTGTTTAAGTAGATGATGAGATATTGTCAAAAAAAGTAGATGATGAGATGATGAGATGAATTCGGATGGTGGTTGCACAATTATATAATTCGTGCATAGGGACAGTTTGGTCAATGCATATTAATTACTACAGTGTATTGAAATTATTATTGACTCGCCTTATTCACTCACGGGTGCATACTGCATAGGGACAGTAGTAATAATTCACGGGTCCATTCATGGAACACTCATTGGAAGTTGGACCAAAGACTTGTTTACTGTCCATTCACGGGTCCACCCCACGTGACTACTACTTTGTTTGCTGTCCAAAGACTGTACATCTCTTTCTCAAACACTATAGAGTATAGACTGTCCAATTTGTTACAGTTGGGGAGACAACTAATTCGTTGGGATAAAATGCACTAGTCAAAGAAACCAAAGGGAATATGGATGGGTGGTTGAGATATCTTTAGAAAAATTAATCAAGGGTGGGAGACTGTGATCCGCACCTTCTGTCGTTCCTCTCTTTTTCAATCTCAAATACCCTTTAATTTTTAGAAAACTAACATATATAATGTTAGTTTCGAGTACAATAACAGGATTTGATCCTCCCCAACGGTATATGAAAACAACTTAGTCACTTGCCTTTGCAATGTCCCGGGTTCAACTCCTAACATGAACAAATTTTTTCCCTTTGTTTGAAAACACGAAATAAATTTTTCTTTTGGTCCGCACTTTATTTTAGTTTTTTTCCACTTTTTTTTATAATGTGATCCGCACTTTAGTTTTTTTTTCCTGTTATTTAGTTTTATTGTGGATGTTGCTCAAAATAAAATAAAATGCGTTTACTAATTTATTAATTCATAAAATAAAATTTTTTTCACTTCTTTCCTTCCATTTCCTTATAAAAGGAGTGAGGCTTTCTTCGTGGTGGAAGACAGTTCGGTTCTAGGTGATGCTTCTATGGCAGCGCAATATCAGTCCCTACTACACTACCTAATGAAGAAGATGCAATGCTTATTCACAGTGTTGGCCAAGTCTCCATAGGAGTGTGAGACAATCATTCACACACTGATACAAAACTAAATATATAATATTGGTTTCGAATACTATAACAGGATGTGATCCTCCCCCAACGGCATAACCAAACCCACTTAGTCACTTCCCAATTCAAGGTCCTGTGTTCGACTCTTAAGTTGGACACCTTTTTTTAATTTTCCTGGCCTTGTACTTTTGCTACGAAACAAATCATTGTCACGCGGATAACACTGATACAAAACTAAATATATAATATTGGTTTCGAATACTATAACAGGATGTGATCCTCCCCCAACGGTATAACCAAACCCACTTAGTCACTTCCCAATTCAAGGTCATGTGTTCGACTCTTAAGTTGGACACCTTTTTTTAATTTTCCTGGCCTTGTACTTTTGCTACGAAACAAATCATTTTATTTGTTTCCTGGCCTTGTAATAGACAATGATGATTTGATAAAACAAAGGGATAAGGGTTCATAGATAATCAGGATTACAGTTTTCATGAAAGCAAATAATCCCTAAAGGAGCTGACGTGGCAAATCACAGTTTTACAAACGTAATAACCAATTTAGTCCCCCACTTTTACAAACGTGTATCAATTTAGTCCCTCCGTCAATCATAGTTAGTTAACAATGTTAAAGGAGCTGACGTGGCAAATCACAGGGACCAAATTGATATTAAGTTATATAAGTTAGGGACCAAATTGAAACACCCAAAAAAAATTAATTTCCAGTCATATTTTTACATCTCTTTCATCTTCCATTTCATTTGTAAGTCTATTCAATTAGTTATTTGGACCCAAAACTCCATGGTTTGTAGTAAACAAGTCAATCAATTGAAAATTCTAATATATATATGCCATGTTGGAACTTTCTCTCTTCTTATCTTCTTATTTTTACCTCTTCTTTGATCTAAACCACAGAGAGACCTTAAACACATAATAATGCTTGTTCTTCATTTTGTTCAAGAAAATTTTCTTTCCAATGTTCAATATTTGTAAAAATAGTGTCAAAAGGCATAACATCAAACATTAAAAGAGCAAAAACCAAATGTTTCAAGGATAAGCAAAATATTTCACTGCAAAGATTTGATATTTTAAGGTACACCAGAGAGATAAGAAATGTAAAACATTAAGAACGTGATGTAAGTCATGAAAAACAAGCATTACTATGTGTTTAAGGTCTTTATATTGTTTAGATCAAAGTAGAGAAAAAATAACAAGAAAACAAGAGAGAAGGTTCCAATTTGGCATATATATTAGAATTTTGAATTGATTGACAGATTGTTAAATATGATAACTGATATTTTGTGGTTTACGGAAAACTATGGAGTTTTGGGTCCAAAAAACTAATTGAATAGACTTACAAATGAAATTAAAGATGAAAGGGATGTAAATTTATGAGTGGAAATTAATTTTTTTGGGTGTTTCAATTTGGTCCCTTACTTATATAACTTAATATCAATTTGGTCCCTGAGCACGTCAGCTCTGTTAACATTGTTAACTAACTATGGTTGATTAAGGGACTAAATTGATACACATTTGTAAAAGTGAGGGAGTAAATTGAAATATTTGAAAAATCAAAGACCAAATTGAACTTTTTTAAAAAGTCAGGGACTAAATTGGTTATTACCTCAATCATTGTCACGCGGATAACACTGATACAAAACTAAATATATAATATTGGTTTCGAATACTATAACAGGATGTGATCCTCCCCCAACGGCATAACCAAACCCACTTAGTCACTTCCCAATTCAAGGTCCTGTGTTCGACTCTTAAGTTGGACACCTTTTTTTAATTTTCCTCGCCTTGTACTTTTGCTACGAAACAAATCATTGTCACGCGGATAACACTGATACAAAACTAAATATATAATATTGGTTTCGAATACTATAACAGGATGTGATCCTCCCCCAACGGCATAACCAAACCCACTTAGTCACTTCCCAATTCAAGGTCCTGTGTTCGACTCTTAAGTTGGACACCTTTTTTTAATTTTCCTCGCCTTGTACTTTTGCTACGAAACAAATCATTGTCACGCGGATAACACTGATACAAAACTAAATATATAATATTGGTTTCGAATACTATAACAGGATGTGATCCTCCCCCAACGGTATAACCAAACCCACTTAGTCACTTCCCAATTCAACGTCCTGTGTTCGACTCTTAAGTTGGACACCTTTTTTTAATTTTCCTCGCCTTGTACTTTTGCTACGAAACAAATCATTGTCACGCGGATAACTACTGACCGTTGATAAATCTTACCGTATGCTAATTTGTACCGTTTACTACATTTAATGCGAGAAACTAAATCCTATTTCATTGATGATTTCCTTTTTGACAAAATTTCATTTATTATTTCGTTGCACTCATTGAGCAGTATTTTTTTTGGGTACATTGAGCACTGCAGTAATATTTATACAAGGTGTGAAGAGGAGTTCTAACTCTAACTAAATAGCCATGTATAGACTAATAGAAGTGTACGACATGTGCTATTAGGAAAGATAGGACCTGGAGTTAGGGATCAAACTTTTTTAAAAGGATGCATCACTAAAACTATAACAAAAAAATTTATTTGAATAAATACGTAATTAAAACACAATCAAAACATTGGTTACACAACATTGGTTATACACTAAAAGCATCAACTTTAGGTACATAATTAAAACACAATCACAACATTGGTTATACACTTCGATTCTTTCAATGGTTGATCATTCAAGCACCACACAAGGGGTTAGTATGAACTCCTCAGATTTGTTGCAATACTGAAAGTGAATATCAGTAGCATTGTCACTGTCTAATCTGAGAACATTCATAAATTCACCGTTGTTAATGTAAAAATATGGGTTATTATCTCCCATAATAGACACGCTAGTCTCGAGTAATTTTCCAGTATAGGACTTTAACATTAATATACGACTTCTGAGGAATAGATCTCCATGTGATTCATAGATTTTGCGAGGGACCAAAATATACGCCTGTAACATAACAGATCTATAATCAAAGACTCAATAATGTAACAACTATTAAATAATTTTTTTTTGTATTATACTTAACACGTAATAATAAGGTCAATGAAAAAAACCTTACACTATTCGGACGAAAGGTGGAAATGAAAGAGATCTTAGCCATTGCCTACCCTGGAATGCATCAAATAGAGGAGTTCAGCTGAGACAATTTGGTTAAAAACTGAAAATCTGCACTAAGTTTGTCCAGCAACGAAAAAGCTTGTCCAGCAAATACTAGTAAAATATCAGATCAGAAACTGCATCTGATATGGGTCCAGCAACCAAAATCCTGGTCCAGCGAGACCTGATGCAGTAACATGTATTTTGCAATTTCTCTAAGTGTTCCTATCCTATGCTTCTTGTAATGACTAAAATGTATAGAATGGATGTGGAAACAAATAAATACATGTCAAATTGATTTGAAATGTTTTGAAATTCATGTTCTTTTCCTATGTCTAATTGTCAAAATCTTTCAAATGTGTACATTGAATGAACATGAATTTGTTTGAAAGGCTTACATTGCTTGAGAATTCCAGCAATAGTTGCATTATATAAATTTGTCCATCATAAATAACTAGATACTTAATTATGTTTTACTTACATTATATAAATTTGTCCATCATAAATAACTGATTATCTATGAACCTTTATCCTTTTGTTTTATCTAATCATCATTCTCTATTACAAGTGTTTACTAATATACAATAAACCTTTAACTCTAATGAGTTGAAACAATTATGCACTCTAATGCACAGAAAAGAGGAATTCATCCAATTAGTGAAACCAATTAACTTACCAAGTCAAATGGGAGGCAACCCAATTTTCTGAACTTTTATCTTGCAATTTAAGTTTTGTGTTTTTAAGTTTAGTAGGAGTGTGTTTTGATTCATGTTAGAATAGAAATTGAAAACTGCATATCATTGTTGATTCTGATGTGTGTTGTGAAAAACTGAATGTGTGCCTAAATTGAAGTGTGTTGGTACCAAAGGATGCTGCCAAATTTGCATAAATGACATTGTGTATGCAATAAGCAAAATGCAAAACAAAGTGCATACCAAATGCATTTATGCAATTGTGCTTGATTTGAAATGTTTTGAAATTCATGTTCTTTTCCTATGTCTAATTGTCAAAATCTTTCAAATGTGTACATTGAATGAACATGAATTTGTTTGAAAGGCTTACATTGCTTGAGAATTCCAGCAATAGTTGCATTATATAAATTTGTCCATCATAAATAACTAGATACTTAATTATGTTTTCCTCTATCTCCCAAACAACCAAACAAATGGTAAGAAGAATTTGCATAAGATTCCAAAACCGCAATCAAAAAGAAATCTCTCAGTAAATTAAACTATCACAAATCAAACTATCACCTAAAACTAATTTTGTTTGTTGGCAAATGTAAAACCCAAATATTAAAGTTTAGCATTAGATCAAACATATTATCAGCAACAAAAGAATGCAACTAGTGATAGTCCACTGGTACCCAAATTGGACGGAGAGTAGTGGCATAAGGAAATATTAAGGGTTTTGTAAATAAAACGAAATATTAAGGGTTTCGTAAATAAAACGAAAAAGGGGAAAATTGGATAGCTTACGGAGAGTAGTGGCGAGCTCCCAAGAGTGAAAATTGGATAGCTTACGGATAGCTTACGGAGAGTAGTGGCGAGCTCCAGTGGTATTGAGGTTCGTCCTTTATGTTTCTCGACGTTTCAGTCGCTGAGGGGGATTGTCAAAGGGTTAGGTTTTCAGTTTTTATTTTGATATAGAAGGGGAAGATTGAAGAAGAAGAAGGAGAACATTGAAGAAGAAGGGAACGAGATTCAAGAAGAAGGGAAGATTGAAGAAGAAGAAGAAGCAGAAGCAGAAGAAGAAGAAGAAGAAGAAGAAGAAGAAGAAGAAGAAGAAGAAGAAGAAGGGGACGTTGAAGAAGAAGAAGAAGAGATTTTTGTTGATTATGGATCGGTACAATTTTTGTTAATACAGTAAAACTGTACTTTTTGGTAAAAAAAAAGTAAAACTGCAGTTTAACTGTTAGGTGAAATAAAAACACAAAAATAATTTTAAAAAACATTAGGGTCAAAAATGTAAAGATTGGAAACTTTAAAAGAAGCAAAATTGAAGAGTTAACCGGTTGTAAATCTTGACCCTTGAATATATCTATATTATATCAATGGCTAAAAGGGCATCCGTGGACAATACACCAATTGTCAGATTGGTGGACCATAAAAGCCACCGTGAAAAAACGTGTTGAAAGTTGAAGCAAACTGTAAAGATTATACATACACACTTTTGTCAACTTGCCTCATTTAAGTAGGTGGTTGCAATTGTCAAAAGTAGTTGGTTGCATCGTACGAAAGCTAGGAAAAAGCAAGGAACATTGGGTTGTAGAAACAGTGTTCCCGCTTAAAATGCTGGAAATGGAATCAGGACTAATAAGAAGAGATATACTCCCGTACTCGTCACATTTATGTGCATTAATGATTAATATATCTAAAACTTTAGTAAATTTATTTTGGGAAATTGAGAGGATCTCTATCCCTTTCCTTTTTACCCATTTGTCTTCGGAGTTCCATTTTTTTTTTGTTATAACAGCTAGAAGGAAAAACAAAGAACAACAAACTATCTCCTTAAGAAGGAGACTCCCGCAGAATCAACTGCAAGGTGCACAATCAAGCCAGACAGAGGGACTGAAAGAAACATCTCCTCCCCGGTAGAAGTAGCTCCTAACTTAGCCAAAAAGTCAACACAATGATTCCCCTCACGACATTCATGAGAAATCCGAATCCTCCAATCTCGGTGAACAAGCCAATGAACTTCACCAATCAAGTTGTTGTAACGGTGATGAGTAGTGACATCGTTGTTGATATATATCTCACAGCGATAAGGGAATCTGAGACACACATGACATTGCGATAGCCTCTTGAGAGCTCCATTTGCTTGCACGAATTTCCGTTTTATTTTCTGATTTACCCCCTTAATTTGACTCAA
The DNA here is from genome assembly GCA_039519185.1 of Astragalus membranaceus. Classification (NCBI taxonomy): domain Eukaryota; kingdom Viridiplantae; phylum Streptophyta; class Magnoliopsida; order Fabales; family Fabaceae; genus Astragalus; species Astragalus membranaceus. Next base: position 197,551,020 of record CM076846.1, on the reverse strand, counting down.
AGTGCACTTTTTTAGTTACTTTTTTATTTTTATTTTATTGCTTTGGGAAGAGAATAAAAAATCTACAAAGATAATGATGAAATAAGTCTGGCAAAATTAAGAAGATTCCAAAGGTCATATCGACACTCTACATCCCTTATGCATATTTTATGATATTTATATTATAATTTTAAAATTTGAACATCAGAATTTTTTGTAACAAAATATGAATATAAAATATTTAATAGATAAATATTTTAAAAAATGTTCAGTTATGAAAATATTTTGACATTAGAAACCGAAAAATGGTTGACTGTATATTTTTTTTTGTGAAACTGTATTTTAATATATATATATATATAGTATGAAGAGGGACAAAAAAAATTAATGGAAAAGATGTATACATGGAGAGATTTAATATAGATCTAGGAATCGATGACAAGCAAAGTCAAGCATACCTAACTCCATTTTGCATCCAATTCTAATTATTTATTAATCAGGAATAATAAATGAATTTAATTTTGATGTACAGTGATTGAGCCGTAACATTTCAAGAAGTCGGTGAAAGTGGTTCAAAATTCAAAATCTTGACTCTTGACTACTACTAACACGCCTCGGCTTTGGCGTTCGGAATCCTTTTTCTAGTAATTCTTACTAAATAAATAATATTTATTAAATTTTTAATCAAATTTAATCTAATAGTTAGTATTAAATAATGGTATTGTTGATTTGTTGTTACAGTTATTAATTGTTTTACTTAAATTAAATAATTAAATTAAATTAACCATTAAATCAGACCCTATTTTTTAGGGACAGTTACAAAACTAAATCAGAATTTGTTTCCACGTTCTTCTCTCCTCCTTCTCCTTCTCCTTCTCCTTCTTCTCCTTCTCCTTCTCCTTCTCCTTCCTCTTCCTCCTCCTCCTCCTCCTCCTCCTCCTCCTCCTCCTCCTCCTCCTCCTCCTCTGTGGTTAGTGGCCACTAACCACAGATATGCACATTTGTGGTTAGTGACATCTAACCATTGGCATCTAATCACATTTATGTGGTTAGTGGCCACCCAGATTTTTTTTGATAAAAGATGAAACGAGAGGTGCTTAAGCAGGAACGAAAGAGATGAATCCGTTTCAGAAAATATGAGAGACATGAAACGAAAGTTTGAAGCGTGATATATAGTAACGTTTTGAATTTGTTACCGTATTTGAAGCGAAATTTTAGCCAAAAATAACTCCTAGAAAATAGGGATATTGATTAACCATATTTTTAATTATTAGAAAAGTTACCTATATACCCATTTAGTAAGAATTACTAAACACAGGGCCAATAATATTAATAAATTAAATTAACTAAATCCTAATAAAATTGGCAAGGTTGAGCCGTTGAAAAGAATTCAAAAAGAGTGTGTGATCGATCATCTAATTAAGCCATCATATGGTATATTATTAGAAAATAGAAACAGCATACAAATTAATTAACAATGATTTACATCTTGTCATTAGTTGCACACAGCAAAAAGCCAAAAACAAAAACTAAAACCAAAACCTTAAACTACAAATTATGAAACAGCTATAAACGATTTCCATGCACTAAACTATGTCAACACCCACCTACGACTACGAGCAACGAAAAACAGATACAGAACTATGCATGATAGAACAGAAGGATCAGTTTTTGGAATTGGAGCGAGGCTTCCCATTGCCACTGGAGGAAGTATCACTGAGGCGGTTGATCATGTAAAGTGCGTTGCTGGTTAACATGGCTACATCATTAACCCTCTGTTTAACCTCCAACTTCACCTTCCCATCAGCACCGCTTCGGTTCAAACCATTGATACACGAGTTCCCGTTGGTCAAAGCAGTACTAGCCCACGTCTGAGCATTACTCATTTGCCACGCAAAAGTTCCCGTTCGCAAGTGTTGTAACTCGTTCAAAGTCAGCTTTAGCTGGTTCACTGAGTCAGAAATCTGAACCACGCAGTCTTTCACCGCAACTCGCTGCCTGTTACTGGTGGACCCTGATGACGCTACCTTTGACTGTAGTGTCTTGAGGTAAGAGGATAGATTGAGAGCTCGAGCAAGACTAACCTTAACGGCTGCTTGAGCTAGGTCTAAGGGCTTTGTAGTGGGACCTACGCTGTTGGAGAGGGTTTGAACGCATAGCGCTGGATACCTCGCCTGAGCGCAAGATGAACGGAGTAGATCTCGTGGTGTCCTTGCAGCAGTTGCGAAGGAATGAAACGACATGAACAAGAAAGCGTAGAGTACTGTGAGGGAGTTATAATATGTTTGCATTTTTTGATGGTTTAGACTTAGAGAGAGAAAGAAAACAAGGGAGCAAAGATGGTGTGTAGAGTAGAGTGTGGAAGTAAGATGAGAATTGAGTGATTGGGTGTATGTAGTAGTAGGGTAAGGCAAAGCAAGGTGGGTTTTATAGAGGGCAACGTTATGTCGTTAGTGCCTTTGGAGGTGGAATAGTTTAGTTTATAAGCTAACAAGTCAACAGTACTGATATCTATCTTCACGCTCCCTAGTACCAACATTATTTATTATATTTGTCGGAAAAAAATATATTATTTATTATTGATTAACAACATGTATTAGTTAATTAGTTAATTAATACATGTTGTCATGACTCATGAATACAAGAATAGACAATAAACTAAAATTATGGTAGTCATCTTTTTTAAATATTTTTTTGGGACACTTGCCTTTGCATATGTTAGTTTTAAGTCGGTGCCTGCTAATGGTAAACTTTAAGATTATGAAATATTTCTTTACTAAAGGAACTAATATTGGTAGACTAAATTATCATTTTTTATTCTATTTGATCTCTAAATTATGAAAAAAATTATACATTTGATAATGGATTTTAAAATATAAAACCAAACCAAACCGACAATCCATATGTAATTGAACTAGCGCACTATTGTACTATCTGTTAGTCTTCTAATTCTTACATTAAAATTAACGGTTTAGATATCATATTTAATTATGAATCTTGTGATTATTCTCTTTTTAATTAAAGATCATATCATATTTAAAAAAAGGATTAATATTTTAATTAATGACATAATTTTTGTATCAAATTACTAATGACAATTGCTAGTTTTAATTTAATATGATACTTAAATGTTCTCAGTTTTAGAATAAAAAGAGCTTCTTTTTTTTATACTTTAGATAAACCTGTTTTATAAAACTGTTTATTTTGTTGTTTTAATAACTAAAATATAAAAAACAGATAATACATGTCTGGAAAAATAGCTTTCCAATTCCAATACTATTTTATAAAACAGATTTTAAATAATAAAAACAAAACATGTTCAAACAAAGCCACTGGATATAAGTTACTGGAGAATAAGATAGCTATTAAAAATAAAATTTAAATCAATTAAAATGTATTTTAATAAAATTGGCTTAAATAAGGTAAAGTTAGTGAACATGTTCTTATAGTTAGATCATCTATCATGATTTATTTTTTTATATTTGGGATTGGAGTCACTGGACTAACTTTTTTTTTACCAAAGTCACTGGACCAATACTATTTGCATATATTTTATTACAAGTATAAATTAAAATAATGTCAACGAGCAAATAGTTATTTCGTTGACTAATGCCAGCCTTAAATATGTTCAACCAGCAACTAGTATTCTACCAGTATTAAAAAAAATACTACGTATATGAAGAGAAACAAAACAGTTTAAGTTGAAACTTGAAAAGGGAAAAAAAATACCCGTTTGCATTAAAAAAATAAAATTTGACCGTATTGGGCGACTCATAGTTATCTACAGAAATCCGACAAGAAGAGTGAAGAAGCCATGAGTGATTGAGTGAGATCTAAGTAAAAATCTTTCCTACTTGTTTTTTTTTGAATTAAATATATTTTAGGTCCCTATAGAATTTGGGTTTGATTTTAGTCTCCTAAAAAAATTTCACCCATGTTTGGTTTTTCAAGTTTTCTTTCGTTGGCTTTAGTTTCTCATGACTTTTTTTTTTATAGAATCTCTCATGAATTTTAATAACGCTTAAAAGTGCTATAAAATGTCCAAATTAAAAAGCGCTAATAAAGTCATGGATCGCAATTAAAAATCACGATGAACTAAAACTGACGAAAAACTTCATACCAAAATTAGGTGAAATTTTTTTGAGGTGATTAAACCAAAAAAATCTAAATTTTATTGACACCAAAAATATATTTAACTCTTGATTTTTTATTGAGAACTAACATATATATATATATATATATATATATATATATATATATATATATATATATATATATATATATATATATATATACACACGTGCATCCACACGACCGATCACATATCGTAGCATGATTTTTACTCAAATTAAAATGTCATTTGAAACCTCATTCTTATATAATTGGATGTACAATAAAAAATGTAATAGTTTGTTGTTGATGATGCTCACCGAAGGGTGATGACTCGTAGTTATCTAGAGAAATCCGATAAGAACAGTGAAGGGAAGCCATGAGTGAGATCTACCATCAACGTAAAAATCTTTCCTACAGGTTTTTTTTATTGAGAATGGAGTAAGAGCATCACAATGCATCAACTGGTTACTATTATTACAATTTTAATTATATCTAACTTTAAAAAAATAAATCTAAACTACTAATATTTTGGATGTTTTTAATTTACTAAATGCTATCATGTGTAATATTTTAATTAGTAAATACAAAAAAAAATAATGACTTTTTAAAGTGAATTATAATATTTTTTATATGTTTTTTTATTATTTTTTGCTGTTAAAGTGCGGGTAGTGGTGTGGCCATGGGCACTTGGTGCCCAGAAGGTACGGGGACAGACATTATAGTACTCTACCCATACATGTGCGGGCTCGGGTACGTGCACTATAGAATCCTGCCCATAGGTTACCCATTGGGGGTTTTCTTTCCAAAAATAAAATCCCTACAAGCAAAACTACAAATTCAATTTTATCAAGACCTAGTAAATTTCTAACAAAAAAAATTACATTTATATAAACTTATAGTTATGCATCAATAGAAAAAGAAATTGTCTTTACTCAATAAAAAAAATTCAGGTAACATGTATATACGATTGTTAAAAAAATAACTTATAAGAAAGAACATATATATTAACATGAGTTAGATTAACAGAAATATAGTAGAAGAAAAAGCATTCTCGCGAAATAGTCTTTAAGTAGATTAAACCATTATTTCGGAAGAGTATCGTGCTGATAACGTGTTATAAAACAAATCAAAACAATAGATAAAAGACAAGAGAATGAGAGAAGATGATTCTTTGTATTATTCATTCTCTTTTCAAGTTTCTCTCTACACATAAGATTGAGCCCTATTTATAGGTTGTAGATTAGCAAGTGAATGGACAACCCATAAAATCCACTACTAAGGGAATTAATGAAAAGAAGAAGGAAAGATAGTGGACATCCACTAATATTATTCATAACACTCCCCATTGGATGTTCATCGAGAATATACCTCATTAAAACCTTATTCGAAAAAATCCAGTGGGATAAAAATCTACTGAAGGAAAAAGAGTACAATATCCTTTCAAGAACTGCCTCGTTAAAAACTTTTCTAGAAAAACCCAGTGGGACAAAACCATGGTAAAGGAAAAACGAGTGCAGTTTTTCTCCCCCTGTTTGAAGCGTCACTTAGGAATATGAATTCCAACATCTGAGTTTCTCCCTGAGTGCATATGGATCAATCTACTTTGTTCTATCACTTGTGAGTTTTGCGGTCAGTATTATCTTCAGGACATCTTCCTTGAATTGTTGGCATTTGAGCTTGAAATGAAGAAGCAAGAACCATAGATTGATTTATAGATCATAAAGATATTTCAATGTCACCACATAATAGCTGGCTTGCAATCTGACTTGATCTAGATCAGAAAAATACTTTATATCTGCGTGGTTAATTTGTGTAACATATATAAAATGATTTATATTAATTACAATAGCCAAACATAAATATGCATCTTACCCCATTTTTCTGATGAATTTTGGTTTGTGATGAACTATATTACTACTAACTATCACATAATACTATCATATCAATGGATATAACATTTCGTAATATGCATGCATGCTTTCATAGTTTTCGGGACTCAGATATTTCATATATTCTTACCACACAACTCATGTAAATAATTTCTGCAGAACAAAAGAAATTATTTAAAGATATTTCTTTTTATCTTGAATCCTTATGGGATTTTCCATTTAGAGGTCACCTACAGGTTCAACCTCAAAAATCCATCAGATATATAGTTTAAGGTTATTCATCTAGAGCTCTTTCTTTGAACAGCCTATAGTTGTTTTTTTTGCAAGCTCTTTAGGAGTTCCGATAATATTTATGTAATCAACATAGACATCAGTTATAGCAAATTCTTTTCCAAATATTTGTCATTTTTGTATCCCTCCTTTAGAATATAAGTTTAGACGATTATACCATATGTGTTCAAATCATATTATCTCATGGAGGGATTGATTCAATTTGAGTAATCATCTCGAGAATCCGAAAAGTATGTATTGAAATATTAATCCTTACCTATAACTATCAAATGAGTCATACGTACAAATAAGTCGTAGCAACATTCATCTTGCAAAAATTGAGCTCTTTATGTGCTACAAGGCTAATTAAGTGCTGAAAAGTATTTGCATCCACACTTGAGCAACATGTCAAGCTTTGAATCTCACAATTTCGCCATCTTCATTCAGTTTTTACACATGTATACGACTGGTTTCACACCTTCAGGTGTTTGGACTACAGGTCCAAAAAACTTTTGTAAAATGAACTTAATTCTGCTTCAATTTCATCTTTCAATTTTGGCCAATTCTCACTTTGCCTACAATCTTTAGTAGACTTTGGTTTATGATTCTCGCTATCATTTATCACATTTAGCGCTATATTATATGTAAAAATATCGTCAACATTGACTTCATTTCGGTTCCATTGTATTTCATTCTTGACATAATTCATGAGATGTCTTTAATTTCAGAATTTTTCAAGTACCTGATTAGTTCTTCTGAAACTGAAATGTTAATTATGTCTGAAAACTCTTTTAGAGTTTCTATACACTACAAAAAAACCTTATTAGCAAGGGAATTAGCGAGGGAATTTTTAGTCCCTCGCTAATTCTGTCATTAGCGACGGATTTTTAGGTCCCTCGCTAATTAGCGACGGATTTTTCAGTCCCTCGCTAGTTCCGTCGCTAATTTCTGACAGCTTTTAGATGATAGGACTTCGTGCAGGTGTTTAGCGACGCAATTGACAGTCCCTCGCTAATTCCCTCGCTAATTTCGGACAGCTTTTAGATGTTAGGACTTCATGCAGGTGTTTAGCGACGGAATTGTCAGTCCCTCGCTAATTTCCTCGCTAAATTTCTGACTTTTCAGCTTATTTATCCTCTCACACGCCACTCTTCTCTCCTACTCTCCTCACACTCTTCTCTCTTCTTCTCTCCTCACACTCTTCTTCTCTCTTCACTCTTCCACCACCACACCAGGTGGAAGAGTGAGAGGTGTGTTTAACTTGCACTTATGCCTCAGGTGCAAGGTTCGATTCCCACGGAAGGCAAAAATTGGTAGTGGGAGGTGTGTTTAACTTGCACTTATGCCTCAGGTGCAAGGTTCGATTCCCACGGAAGGCAAAAATTCTACAAGGGGGGTAGAGAAGACCGTGATGTAATAGTGTTGGGGTGGCCAATGCGTTGGACCTGGGCTGTTACAGCGCCCATGGCGCCTAGGGATCAATTTTTTTTGGATTTTCACCATGATCAACCACCAACACCAATTGCAATCAACATGGATACATTTAAACATCACCAAATAAACACCAAACAAAATCAAAGGGGAACATAGAGCCTATCTCCCACATAACACCCATCATACACCCTATTATAAAGGTAGATCCCACCCTTACCTTAGATTTGCCGAATACGAGATCCCCTTGCACGATAACTCCAAAGAACCACAGCAACAAGAGCTCCTCTCCTCTTTCTCCTTGGTTGCGCCTCCACCCTTCCCTTCTCTCTTTGCAATCTCTCTTTCTTTTTCCTCAAAAATGCGCAAATACCCAAACCCTAGCTAATGCTCTCCTTCAAGCGCCTATGCCATTGGGCTCTTGGATCATGGGTCTCCTTCTACTACTCAACTTAATTACTAAACACCACTCCCTGATTTAAATAAAACATCATATTATTATTTTAATACGACTATACTAATAAAATACCTAAATAATTTAATTAAATAAATAATTAAATTATTTGGGCGTTACAACTCTCCCCCACTTAGAATATTTCGTCCTCGAAATTTACGTGATTCAAACAGCTCGGGATAGGATTCCCGCATCTTGCTCTCTAGCTCCCACATCATGCTCTCTCCGGCAGCTCCTAGCCAGACTACTTTCACCAACGCAGTCTCCTTGCCTCTTAAAATTTTCACCTCATGATCTTCGATTCGTACAGGCATCGTCTCCACCATGAGATTATCCCGTACCTCCACATCATCCATGCGGATTACATGAGATGGATCTGAAATGTACTTTCGAAGTTGCGACACATGAAACACGTCATGCAAATTCGAAAGGTTAGGCGGTAAAGCCACTCTATATGCAACATTCCCGACTCTCTCTGAAATCTGATAAGGACCAATGAAACGAGGAGTGAGCTTCTTCGACTTCAAAGCACGTCCAACACCGGTCACTGGAGTGACTCTCAAAAATACATGCTCACCCGCTTGAAACTCTAAATCTTTCCTCCGCTTGTCGTGATAACTCTTCTGTCGACTCTGTGAAGCCTTCATCTTCTCACGAATCAACTTCACTTTTTCAGTTGTCTCTCGAACAATCTCCGGTCCAAGCACCACACTCTCTCCAGACTCATACCAACACAGTGGGGTTCTACACTTCCGACCATATAATGCTTCAAAAGGTGCCATCCCAATACTAGAATGGTAACTATTGTTATATGTGAACTCTATCAGTGGAAGGTAGGAATCCCACGAACCTCCTTGTTCCAAAACACAAGCCCTCAACAAATCTTCTAATGACTGAATTGTCCTCTCTGACTGACCATCTGTCTGAGGATGATACGCCGAACTCAACCTCAACTTAGACCCCAACTTCTCTTGCAAACTCTTCCAGAAATCTGAAGTGAACCTCAGATCTCTATCCGAAACAATACTCGTAGGAACTCCATGAAGCTTCACAATCTCCCGGATATAAATCTCCGCTAACTTCGACACCGGATACGTGATGTTGATAGGAACAAAATGAGACGATTTCGTTAACCTGTCAACAATCACCCAAATTGCATCATACCCTCTCGCAGTATTAGGCAATCCCGTCACAAAGTCCATCGAAATGCTATCCCATTTCCACTCTGGAATTTCTAACGGTTGCATCAGTCCAGCAGGCTTCTGATGCTCAACCTTTGACTTCTGGCAAGTCAAACATACATAAGCGAACTGCGCCACATCTCGCTTTATACCAGGCCACCAAAACAACTTCTTCAGGTCTTGATACATCTTTGTAGCTCCCGGATGAATACTTAACTTACTTCTGTGACTCTCTTCAAGAATGGCTCTCTTCATGTCTGCATCATCAGGAATACAAATCCTACCACAGAACCTCAACACACCTTGGGAATCTAACCTGAAGTCCTCATTCTCAGATCGATGAATCCCGACCATCAAGTCTACCAGTTTAACATCTGATTTCTGGGCCTCTCTGATGCTGTCCAGAAAATCATTACCAATCTTCAACATCCCTAACTTATCACTCTGAGGTGTCACTTCACAAACCAGACTTATATCTCTGAACTCCTCAATCAGTTCTAACTCCTTAACCATCATTGCCGACATGTGCAAAGTCTTCTGGCTTAAAGCATCAGCCACGACATTAGCTTTGCCTGGATGATAGTTCAAACCGAAATCATAGTCCTTCAACAACTCCAACCATCGTCGCTGCCTCATATTCAACTCCTTCTGGTCAAACAAATACCTCAAGCTCTTATGGTCACTAAACACCTCAAATCTGGAACCATAGAGATATTGCCTCCAAATCTTCAGCACAAAGACCACCGCAGCTAATTCCAAGTCATGAGTGGGATAATTCTTCTCATGAACTCTTAACTGTCTCGATGCATACGCAATAACCTTCCCATCTTGCATAAGCACACCACCTAAACCCATTTTTGAAGCATCACAATACACCACAAACGACCCTTCCGGATTGGGCAACGTCAAGACAGGAGACGTTGTCAATCTCTTTTTCAACTCCAAGAAACTTTCTTCACAACGGGCGTCCCAAACGAAAGCCTTTCCTTTGCAGGTTATCTGAGTTAACGAAAGTGCTAACTTAGAAAAACCTTCAATGAATCTTCTATAATAGCCGGCCAATCCCAAAAAGCTTCTAATTTCAGTAGCCGACTTCGGAGCTTCCCAATTCAACACTGCTTCTACTTTCGACGGATCCACCGCAATACCACTACCATAAATGACATGACCGAGAAAACTCACTTCCTTCAACCAGAACTCACACTTTGACAACTTCGCATACAGCTTCTTTTCCTTCAGTACCTCCAATACTAACCTCAGATGCTTGGCGTGCTCTTCCTCCGATTTAGAGTAAATCAGAATGTCATCGATGAATACCACCACAAACCGATCTAAATAAGTATGAAATATACGATTCATATATTCCATAAATACTCCTGGTGCGTTGGTAACACCGAACGGCATCACCGAATACTCATAATGACCATAACGGGTTCTGAAAGCCGTCTTCTGAATATCTTCGTCCCTCACCTTGATCTGATGATAACCTGATCTCAAATCAATCTTATTGAACACTTGAGCACCCACCAACTGATCCATCAAATCGTCTATCCTCGGAAGTGGATATTTGTTCTTAATTGTCACCTTATTCAACTGCCGATAATCCACACAAAGCCTCATACTACCATCCTTCTTCTTCACTAACAACACAGGAGCTCCCCACGGCGATACACTCGGCCTCACAAACTTCTTCTCGAGCAGATCCTCAAGTTGCTTCTTCAACTCAGACAATTCGGATGCGGACATCCTGTACGGTGCCATAGAAACCGGTCTGGTACCACCGCCACACCAACAACACCACCTCCTCACACTCTTCTCTCACTCTATCTTCTCTCTCTACCCTAATACCCTTCACCACCACCACCACACCACACCACCACCACCACTCGTTTCTCTCTCTCTTTCTCTCATTCTCCCTTACTATTCTCCTTCTCTCTCTACCATAATACCCTTCACCACCACCACCACCACCACAACAACCACCACCACCAGCACCACCACCACCACATAGCTCATTTCTCTCTCTCTGTCTCTCTCTCCTTCTCTCTCTACCCTAATACCCTTCCCCACCACCACCACCACCACACCATAATAATAATAATAATAATAATAATAATAATAATAATAATAATAATAATAATAACTATATAAAAAAATAGGCTAATATAAAAAAAAAACGTGGCTGTCAGAGTTAGCGACGGAATATTCCCTCGCTAATTAGCGAGGGATTCAAATTCATTCGCTAATTACCACTAGCGAGGAGCAGTAATTAGCGAGGGATTCAAATTCATTCGCTAATTACCACTAGCGAGGAGCAGTTTAGCGAGGGACTGATTCCGTCGCTAATTCCCTCGCTAATGAGAATTAGCGACGGATTTGGGGCATTTAGCGAGGGAAAAATCCCTCGCTAATGGGCAATTTTTTTGTAGTGATAACCTTGCTTGGACCATCTTTCGTTTTAGCTCATTTTTTTGTTCGAGGATTTTTATCTTTGGAATCGATTGGTCTACCACGCTTCATGTGCGGTTGAGACTCATTTGCAATATTCGATTGTCCAACAGGGACATCCATTTTATTGGAGTATTAGCAGCTGATATGTATGATTTGGTCACACCTTTAATTCAGTGAATGCATTTGGTAGATGATTTTCTAAGCTTTGCAAATGAATTATCTTTTGAACTTCTAGTTCACATTGTTTAGTTTGAGGATCAAGATGAGACAATGATAATTCATTCCTACTGATCTCTTTTTTCAGCTGCTTATTCTCTCCCCCTAATGTTGAAAAATTTAATTCATCAAACTGGACTATAAACAAATCTCCAATTGTTGGCTCAAAATAATTTATTATACATGGAGATATATCCAATATATTCCCAAAATTCTTTGAAGACCTATCATAGTGCATTGTGAACAGAGAATTTGGATCATACATTGCACATCCAAAAATTTTAAGAAGGGAAATATTAAGTTCGTGACCAAAAACCATATGCAAAGGGGAAGAGTTGTGATAACTTGTTGGCTTGATGCGAATAAAAGTTACAACATTCAAAATTGCATGTTACCAAGTAGAAACTGGAAGTTCTTATCTCATAAGTATTGGACTTATAATTAACTTTAGATTGAAGAATCTTCTGGTTCTTTAATTGATGACCACATAAATTTTCAATTATTTTTCGCATCGTTATATACCCGAGATGGCCCAACCGGTTATGCCAAACAACAATTTTTTTTTTGTGATTTGTAAACTTTTGGTTTGCAATATGTGCTTCAGTTGCACTGATATAAGTGTAGTACAAACTAGAGGAAAAATCGAACAGTTTTTCACTACAGTTATTTTATCTAAAGTATGTCTCGCTATATAGATACTCAATATTTTCTTCATCTCTCGTTTCAATATGATATTCATTTAGACGGATATCTTTGAAACTTAATAAACTTCTACGAGACTTAGGGAAATGCAATGAATTCTCAATGTGTAAGCTTTGATAAGCAACATAATAAACTAGATTCATTTGTGCAATGATACATAGAAATAGTTATTTGTGCAATCCTTCAGGGATGCTTTAATAATGGATTTATTGTTCTTCAGGAACTGTATCACAAATTTTCATGAACAATCATATCATATTTCATTTGTTCTTCAGAAACTATATCTCAAATCTAAGCGATGTAGAAAAAAATATCATGCTAGCTTTGAGCAATATTTAATGAATGCTTGAGCATTTTTTCGAGTTCTTCAAGAACTATATAACAAACTTTCACACTTTGAGCAATCCTATATATAGGATGCTTCAATATTCAGTTATTTGTGCAATCCTTGTAGGATGCTTGAATATTGAATTTTTCAGGAATTCATCAAGAATAGTCAAACATGATAATCGTCTTTATGCAATCCAATAGGCATGCCTGAATGTTGAACTCTTCGGGAATTCATCAATAATAGAAAACATGATAACCATGGTAGCTAAATAAAATTTTTAATAAAATTTCTATGCAAGAAATATAAAATATTAACATGATAAAATAAAGGCTATAAAGAAGAACATCATAACATGATAATAAGTTAGATTAACTATAAGATAGTAGAAGAAAACATATATCTCTGTCAAATAGCCTCCAAGCTTATTATAAATTTCTTAATAATAGTAGATTAGCTCTTCCGGAGTCTTCAATTATCTTTGAAGGGCCAGATATGATACTAATATTGGTTTATCGCTTCACTAAATTATAAGAGAAATATTTTGTGTCATTTAAAATTGTATGAGTAGTTCTGCTATCAACGGGACACATATATATCTCCATTAGGATCGGTAAGTAAGTCAACAACATCTAATTGAGTAACATTCATATTACCGTCATCTTCATAAGATAAATTTTTCTCAATATTTTTATCTTTATTTTTAAGTGATTGTTGTTAGAGATCAACAAGATGTTTTGGCGTACGACAGGTACAACCTCATACATATTGCTACTCTGACCACTTTTTTTTTTATTTCTTTCCAATAGTTTTCCACTTCTGGTGGGAAAAAAAGTGTTCTTGTAATTTCTACTGTGATTAGGATCAAGACCACAACCACAGGTTTGTCCATAGTGATCATATGTTGCTACATTCACTTCTGGAATAGAGCAGTACTACTAGTGGGATGAGTCTCGTGATATTCCAATGACTAAAATGAAGGTGCAACAACACCATAGTCTAGTAATAATATTCTGTCATAGTGTACTAACGAACGTAATATAAGGTCATGTTGCCTTTTCCCATGAATTTGTAAGACGATAGATTATAATAATAACCAACCAATAGTTTTCATGTAATATTAAGCAAATTAGATAGAGTACAACATTGTGAAGAAAAATTGATCAATGCTGCATGTATATAGAAAAATAAAAATGGAACCCAAACAAACTCTTGATGATCTTCAAATAATCCTTACTTGATGATTATTTCACGTCCAGGATTTTTATTGTTTCATAAACTCTTGATAAGAAGGAGAAAGGATATAAAAATCTCACGAAAGATGAAGATGATAAGCCATAAACTAATCCAAACTAGGCCAAGATATTGTTAAACCAAAGAGGCAAAGTGGAATTCACCCATATAATAATAATGACATGATTCAGTGCTCAGTTAATAAAGGATAACTGAAAACATATAACTCACATCGAAAATGGGAAAAAAAAAATTGTAGAGACCACTCAACTCTCTTAAGGAAAAAAATGACGATGGTGCTGATGTGGGTCTCGCTACCTATTCCACACAATAATAATCATAATACTATATTACGTAGAATAATTCAGTACATTGATGGAATGTCAATAAGCGAAACAAGAAAAAGGCAGAACAAGTATAAACATTATGTTGCTAACAGTTCTTGGAAAATAAAAAAAATCTAGCCAAACCTGGAGATTTATCAACTCATATCTGTAATGATTGAGAAAATCATTAGTGACAATAATGCCCTCGCAACAGATTCGGTGCCGGCAGTGGCGGAACCAGGACCCCGGGGTCAGGGGTGTCAAATTTTTTAAGGCCGGTGTCAAATGGGTGCAAAACTTGGTCTACTAGTACAATTTCAAATTTTCAGGGGTGTCAAAATTAAAATTTCAGGAGATTTAGGCTATTAATTATATAAGGTGTTTAGTGCAAAAAAAAATTCCAGGGGGTTCAACTGAACCTCCTTAGTTACATGCCAGGTCCGCCACCGGGTGCCGGCAGTAAATTTAACGAAAAAAATTCTCAGCTCCAGGCTTTATAAGCAAGAGTGCATGATTTGTTTTAGGCAGGCAATGAATTGATTGAATATGGATTCTCCCCCTTTGACTCCTTCTTCTTCCTTACTGTATTTCTCTTATTCTCCTTAGGAATTTCTCTTTTATTTCCCTGTAATTGCTATTGCCATCAATCAAATACATAAGAGGGTTCTACCTTCATTGTTGCAATTCATCATTTCTGTTATGCGCTTTATTTACAGTCATAACAAATATCACACATAAAGTTTTTAGCCAATTTCTTTTATATTCTTCTAGATTGTCACTTAATTCAGGAGGATATATTATATGTATAAAAAACATAAAGTTTGAAGTTGTAAAATTGCTTGAGCATAGAGGGATTTTCTTTCCAAAAATAAAATCCCTACAAGCAAAACTACAAATTCAATTTTATCAAGACCTAGTAAATTTCTAACAAAAAAAATTACATATATATAAACTTATAGTTATGCATCAATAGAAAAAGAAATTGTCTTTACTCAATAAAAAAGAATTTTCAGGTAACATGTATATACGATTGTTAAAAAAATAACTTATAAGAAAGAACATATATATTAACATGAGTTAGATTCACAGAAATATAGTAGAAGAAAAAGCATTCTCGCGAAATAGTCTTTAAGCAGATTAAACCATTATTTCGGTAGAGTATCGTGCTGATAACGTGTTATAAAACAAATCAAAACAATAGCTAAAGAAAGACAAGAGAATGAGAGAAGATGATTCTTTGTATTATTCATTCTCTTTTCAAGTTTCTCTCTACACATAATATTGAGCCCTATTTATAGGTTGTAGATTAGCAAGTGAATGGACAACCATAAAATCCACTACTAAGGGAATTAATGAAAAGAAGAAGGAAAGATAATGGACCTCCACTAATATTATTCATAACAAAAAGCAAATTTTAAAATAAAAAAAAAGCAAAGAGATTTGACACGGGATATTCCCAGCTTTATATTTAGATATAGATTACTTTATTGACCAATGTACAGAAAAATCTCTTAAATCCTCCTTTAAAAGAAAGCCGAAAGAAGAGCTAGGTATATTCACAATATCACTCTCAAAATAGGATGAGCCGACCTAAGTTCAAGCTGAATTGACCTATCGAGTCGAGCTGACCTTAGTTCGACTCAGCTCAACTTATATTTGGGTCATTTGGTTCATGAATAAAGTTCAACGGATTACTTATCGAGTCGAGTCTCAAACTATTTTCGAATTGGTTCGGTTCATTGCCATTTGCCACCCCTAATTAAGGCTATGGATATTTTCATGCAAAATTATAATATTATCTAGAGTAGCTCTACCAGGAATAAAATTAAACTGATTATAAGCTGCAACAAGATATAAGAAAGCAATAGATTTTTTGTGCCAAAAAAAAATTTTAAATAGAAAAATGAATGTTATTTTTATGAAAAAGAATATGTAATTTGTTTTGCTATATCCATAACTACTTTTTAGAAGATAGTGTTGAAAAATTTACGAATGATTTAATAAAGGAGAAAATCTAGTGTTATTTAATTTTCTATAATCCAAATGTTGACTTAAGATAGGAGAATAGTAAAAGATTTAAGAATTTCTAGAGCATCTTATGTCCCAACCTCTATTCAACTCCATGCATCTATTTTGTTTCTTGAATACTCCATACATCACATTTATAACTTCATTCCTTCTATTTCTTTCTCTTCCTTGGTGTGTTCGAGGTGTGGATGAGTCCATCCATCATTTTTATTCGTTATTCTGTCTGAATATTTTATTCTGCGTGTTATATCACGATGTTCTTTTTCAATGCTGATATATATAGTACGTGAAGAAAACAATTAAGCCCTTTATTTAACAAGGCCACCCAGGGGTGTTTGCGGGTCGGTTTGGATCGGATTTGACCAAATCCGTTGTCCGAACCAATTATAATTATTCGGTTTGGGTTGGTTCAGACTTTACATTTTTTTCTCCAAAATCCGAACCAAACCAAACCGATATTGGACGAGTTGGTTTGGATTGGGCTCACGAGTCATTCACTAAAATATTAATTTTCTAAAATATAAAAAATAACACTTTTTTATGAAATTTCAACACTTTAAATAGATAATGAAATTGAAAATCACACGAAATCAAACTCAAATCAACTAATAGTCTTCCCATTGATAGTATTAAAATTTTACAACTTAATCATAAATTATTAAGGTAAAAATTCTAAGCAAATAAAATCATGTACATCTAAAATTACAAAATTGTTATGACGTAATATGTGTTGGTTCGGGTTTGCGGATTTGATTTTTAAAATCCGTTGCCCGATCCAAACAACTACGGGTTGGTTTGGATTTGTTCGATTTTAACCCGAACACAAAAAATATCTGAACCAAACTGTTACGGCCCAGAATGAACAATCAATTGAATTGGAGGATGATGAGTCCAACTATGAAGAGGAAGAACTGCCAATACCTCAAGTGAGAGCTAAAAGAAATCGCACTAAGCCCAAGTGGACAAGAGATTATGCTATGACACTCAACTAGGCCCATCTCAATAGGCCCAGTAGTATAGATGATTCTAGTCTATGTATTCCCATTTAATTTCCTTTGAATTCTGTCCTTTGTTTTGTTTTAGTGTCTCAGCTATCATTGGATGCTGAGGATAAGATTGACAGCTGTCCCTAGCTAGCCACAGCTGTCCTTACTTTACTATTTATGTTGCCTTGAATGAAGGGAATGGAATCATCTGAATATTCATAAGAAAGAGTTGTTTGTTTTATTTCTTTTTTAGCATAGAAACGCGTTTCCTTCTCTATTTCCAATCCTGAAAGCTCGAATCTTTCCATTCCTTCTTCATTTCACCAAAGATTTACTCCAATCAGCTATACACAGTAACCATCCCTGACATTGGTGCTTTCATTGCACTCTCAACCTCACCGTCACATTTCCCTTTCCACACAAACCCAAACCCTAATTTCTTCCCCAAATCGCGTCACTATGAGCACACCTCCACCCACACCCATCAGCGAAGACATCGCAGCCGCACTAAACCAAATTCTCCAGAACCAACAATCCTTTGAAACCAACCTCAATCAACTAGCTTCTGAGTTCACCACCTTGCGGGCTCGCTTGCCGCCACCTGGGTTTACGCAGCTACACCAGTTCACCGAGCCACCACAGATTTATCGGCCTTCTTCCATCAAGCTTGAGCTGCCACGCTTTTATGGAACTGATGCACTGGGATGGATTTTCAAGGTGAATCAGTTTTTTGATTTCCATAACACACCTGAAGATCAACGTTTGCGCATGGCGTCCTTTTACATGGAGGGAGATGCACTTGCTTGGTTTCAATGGATGCACTCAAACGGACAACTGCTGTCATGGACCACCTTCCTTCGCGCCGTCGAGCTTCGTTTCGCTCCGTCTCAATACGAAGACCCTAAAGGTGCGTTGTTTAAGCTTTGTCAAACTGGTTCTGTTAGTGAGTATCAAACTGCATTTGAAACTCTGGCAAATCGCATTACTGGGTTAGGCCCTCAGTTTTATTTGAGCTGTTTCATTTCTGGTCTGAAATCTGAGATTAGGTGTGAAGTTTTAGCCTTTCAACCTATAACTCTGTCTCAAGCTATTAACTTGGCAAAACTACAAGAAGAGAAGCTCAATGATAAATCCATTACTCAACCGAAAAACCTTCCCCTTTCCAGTAACTACCAACAAGCCAAACCATTTTCATTTAAACCCTCTGTCACTTCCACACCCCAAAAACCAGCATCTCAAAACCCTAAATAGCCACCCATTAAACGCTTATCTCCTGCGGAGTTACAATCTCGTCGCGAACAAAATTTATGCTACAATTGCGATGAGAAATTTGTTCCCGATCATAAATGCAAACGACATTTTCATTTGCTAATAGCAGAACCTGAGGACCCTGACAACCCCACAGAAACCCTAGACAATGTCCTAACCCAACTTGCCTCTTCTTCCACTAAAGACAATGAACCCACCCCTACCTCACCCCCAGCCCAAATCAGTTTTCACGCCTTAATGGGTCACTCAATACCTCAAACCTTCCGTGTCCTTGGCCATATTAACAACATTGCTGTTATTGTCTTCATTGATAGTGGAAGCACTCAGAATTTCATTCAAGAAAGGGTAGCCAAGCAATTAAATCTCACCTTTCAACAAACCAAACCCTTTCAAGTTTTGGTAGGTAATGGTGAGGAGTTATTATGCTCTTTCATTTGCCCTAATATTGTTCTGGTTATGGATGGTCATGAATTTGTGGTTGACCTATTTGTTTTGCCTATTAGTGGTACTGAGATGGTTTTGGGTGTCCAATGGCTCAAATCCTTGGGGCCGGTTCTAACTGATTATACTATGTTGTCAATGAAGTTTGTGAAAGAGGGCAAGATCATTGAAATTTCAGCTTTGCCTCATTTACACCCTCAAGAAGCATCACTCCATTAGTTAAGAAGAATGGTAGCTATTGATTCTATTGATACATACTGCCAGTTCCAACTTGTTCAAACTACACCACCTCACTCACCCTCTAGTGACACTCAACCTGAACTTACCAATCTGCTCACAGAATTTCACTCACTGTTTGAACAACCTACTACACTGCCACCTGCCCGTACCATTAATCACCACATCCCTCTCATTGAAGGAGCCAACCCAGTCAATATACGACCTTACCGATACCCCCAATTTCAGAAATTGGAAATAGAGAATCAGATTCGTGATATGCTTCAACAAGGACTAATTCAACACAGCTCAAGTGCCTTCTCTTCCCCTGTTTTACTAGTCAGAAAAAAAGATGGTAATTGGCGTTTTTGTGTAGATTACAGAGCACTAAACGCCATCACAGTCAAAGATCGGTTTCCTATTCGTTCCATAGAGGAACTCCTTGATGAACTCTATGGAACGAATTTTTTTTCAAAACTTGATTTACGCTCTGGCTATCACCAAATTCGTATGGACCCCAATGATATTCATAAAACTGCTTTTCGAACTCATCAAGGTCACTACGAATTTTTGGTGATGCCCTTCGGGCTTTGTAATGCCCCTTCATCCTTTCAGGCTACTATGAACTTGATTTTCGCTCCATACTTACGCAAATTTGTCATTGTGTTCTTTGACGACATTTTAGTGTACATCAGGACTATGGAGGAACATTTACAGCACTTACAGACTGTTTTTGACTGCTTGTTACAGCACCAGTTTTTCTTAAAACAGTCCAAATGTGTTTTTGCTCAGCCTTCCATCAATTATCTGGGTCATGTAGTTTCTTCCCAAGGGGTGGCACCAGATGCAGAGAAGATTTCTACAATGACAGCTTGGCCGGTTCCAACTACAGTCAAGCAACTTCAGGGTTTTCTTGGATTAACTGGGTTCTACCGGAAGTTCGTTCGCCACTATGCTTCTATTGCTCAGCCTCTAACTGAACTTCTCAAAAAAGACAGCTTCATTTGGACAGAAGCAGCAGCTGCTGCCTTTGAGAAACTGAAACTGGCCATGACTCAGGCGCCAGTCTTAGCTTTGCCGGACTTCACTCAAGACTTTGTTATTGAAACCGACGCGTCATGCCTCGGTATGGGTGCAGTATTGATTCAGAATGGCCATCCAATCTCCTATTTTAGCAAGAAATTTTGCCCCAAGCTGCTGAATTCATCTACTTATGTGCGGGAATTATGTGCAATTACTTCAGCTGTGAAGAAATGGCGTACCTATCTCTTAGGGCGCAAGTTTGTAATTTACACGGATCAGCGGAGCCTACGGGAACTTATGACTCAAATAATTCAAACTCCGGAACAACAATTCTATTTATCCAAACTTTTGGGGTACTCTTATGACATTGTCTACAAACCGGGTGCCCAAAATCGAGTGGCAGACGCTCTCTCTCGTGTTCATGAGTCACCAGCAACTTGTTATGCTCTCACAATACCTCACTGCACTCTCTTAGATAGATTGAAGGCAATTATAGCTGCTGATCCTGGTGCACAGAAGCTGATATATGACATACAACAACACCCAGAGGATTTTCCAGACTATCAGGTAAACTCATCTTTTACAAAACTAAATTGTTTGTACCAGATTCTTCTGAAATTAAAACCATGCTACTTGAAGAATTTCATGCTTCTCAATTGGGGGGTCATAGTGGGATTCATAAGACTTATGGGAGATTGAAAGAGAATGTCTTTTGGATTGGATTGAAAAAAGATGTCACTGTGTTTGTCAATGCTTGTTCAATTTGCCAACAAACAAAAACACCCACTCACTTACCATATGGCCTTCTCCAACCTTTACCCATTCCTACTAATGTATGGGAAGACATCTCTCTAGACTTTAGACTTTATTACTGGACTCCCTTCATTCCAAACATTTACCACCATTCTAGTTGTCGTTGATAGGTTCTCTAAGGCTGCCCATTTTGGAAAATTACCCACTAATTTCACTGCTGTATCCGTGGTTGATTTGTTTGCTTCTATGGTTTGTAAATTGCATGGCATGCCTAAAAGTATTGTTTCCGATAGAGACCCTATTTTTCTGAGTCATTTTTGGCAAGAGTTGTTTCGTTTGAGTGGTACCAAATTGCGTATGTCATCTGCTTACCACCCTCAGAGTGATGGGCAAACTGAAATTGTTAACAAGGCTTTACAACAATACCTCCGCTGTTTTGTATTCGATCAACCAAGTAAATGGGGGAAATTGCTTCATTGGGCTGAATGGCATTACAACACTACTACTCATTCTTCCACAGACCTCACCCCTTTTGAAATTGTTTATGGCAAGCCTCCACCAACCCTTATTCAGTATGTTTCTGGAAGCACTAAGATTGAAGCTGTTGAGGCTACTTTGGCTGATAGAGAGGTTGTTTTGGAAGCTCTGCGTAACAAGTTACTGAAAGCTCGGCAAAAAATGAAATTATATGCTGATAAAAAACGAGTTCCCCACCCTTTTCAAGTTAGTGACTTAGTTTTTGTCAAGCTCAGACCTCACAGGCAGCGTTCATTGGGTATCCAGAGAACTCACAAGTTGAGCAAACGCTACTATGGACCCTTCAAATTACTCAAAACTGTTGGAGAAGTAGCATTTGAAGTAGATTTGCCTGCCCAAAGCAAAATACACAGAATTCTGCACGTATCACAGTTGAAACCGTGCAAGGATATGACTGCTAAACCTCTACAACTGCCTCCTACTGCTGTCAATAACTCTCCAATCATCATCCCTGCTGCTGTTCTGGCTACACGAAACACTGACAGTACCCAAGAAGTTCTAGTCCAATGGGAGGGCCTTTACCCGGAAGATGCTACTTGGGAGAATTTGCAAGAATTGAAGTTGAACTATCCATCTTTACACCTTGCGGACAAGGTGTCTGTGCAGAGAGAGCAAGTTGTTACGGCCCAGAATGAACAATCAATTGAATTGGATGATGATGAGTCCAACTATGAAGAGGAAGAACTGCCAATACCTCAAGTGAGAGCTAAAAGAAATCGCACTAAGCTCAAGTGGACAAGAGATTATGCTATGACACTCAACTAGGTCCATCTCAATAGGCCCAGTAGTATAGATGATTCTAGTCTATGTATTCCCATTTAATTTCCTTTGAATTCTGTCCTTTGTTTTGTTTTAGTGTCTCAGCTATCATTGGATGCCGAGGATAAGAATGAAAGCTGTCCCTAGCTAGCCACAGCTGTCCTTACTTTACTATTTATGTTGCCTTGAATGAAGGGAATGGAATCATCTGAATATTCATAAGAAAGAGTTGTTTGTTTTATTTCTTTTTTAGCATAGAAACGCGTTTCCTTCTCTATTTCCAATCCTGAAAGCTCGAATCTTTCCATTCCTTCTTCATTTCACCAAAGATTTACTCCAATCAGCTATACACAGTAACCATCCCTGACACAAACATATCGGTTTGGATTGGATTGTGGGTTGGTTTGGATTTGCCCGAACCATTGAATACCCCTAAGGGCACCGCATAGCAAAACATGGAGAGGTTCGGATGTTCAGTATATTTCTTTGTTGGATTCGTATTGTACTATTTGACATTTTCCTTCTTTTTTATATGATCGTTAAAACTTAGAAAAATATAACTATTTTGTATTTTGTCCATATTTGAATGAAATTTTAGGATCTATTGATGATCTTTTTTTTTGGTACAATATTGATGATATTTTCTTTATTTTAATTCAATTTTATATTGATGATATTTTCTTTGTGGGAATTGATTTTTTACCCCCACCATTGGGCTCCATACTCCCACAATTCACCAAACTTCCCATTTTGACGTTAAAACACGTAAAAAAGAAAAAAATGTATCATTCAATACATAACTCCGAAATCAAAAAAGTAAGTCAAAATTTTTATCTTTCTGGAGTTATCTCACAAAAGATAAATCTGGAAGTGATTTTGTGTTTCGAATTCTCTTCTAGGGATAATTTCAGAAACAAATTCGTTCAGGAATTATCTCCCAGGAGATAAATTCGGAACACAAAATCACTTCCGGATTTATCTTTTGGGAGATACCTCCGGAAAGAATTTGTTTCATTTGCTTCCAAATTTATCTCTTTGAGATAATTCCAGAATGTAGTATTTCCGGAACTATCTTAAACTGATGAATCCGGAATGCTTTTTTTTCTTAAAAAATATACTTTTTTAATTATCTATGTTTATTATTATTTTTTAATTTTATTGTAGTGGCGCTCATGAGAGGTGCAGATAATAGACTCATTCCACGCTAACAGGGAGATCGAGGGGAGTCATCACGATCAGCTGTCTGTGAACCACTTCGGTGAGAGAAACGGGTCACGCTTCTCATCGGCGGAGGCATGACGAGAGACGACGGGGGCGCTCACCGTACGTATCAGGAAGCGGATCAGGATCATGGAGAGTATTATGAGGCTCCTGATCCTGATCACTATATGGAGGAGGCTGATGCTGAGCAACCTGATCAGGCCCAGAAGCTAGATCTAGTGGGACCTAGGGACCAATCACTTTTGACTAGACTTGATATAACATCAAAACTCCGCGTAGAATAGGTAATAGTTTAAATAAACAATTTGAGGGGAGAGAAAGAGGGAGGAATGAAACGGAGTTTCAACGAGACCAAACGGAGTTTCAACGAGAAAGAATGAAAGGAAAGAATGTGATGGGAGAGAAAGCGGGAGGAATGAAAGTGTTTCCTCTGTTTGGATATGTCTGAAAAGGCAGAGGAAAAAAGAAACAATTTGGTGGGACCCAGCTTAAAATTATTTTTCCTGAAATATGGACGGAAAGGTTAATGACACTCTTATTTTTCTTGAAACTAGAAGGATACCCGTGCATACGGGTAGTATCATGTTACTTGCTATGAACGATTAAAAAAATTAAAAAAAGAATTGAAGCATATAAATGCGTGAAAGTAAGAGAAAAATGTAAATAGGTAAACTAAGAGAGGTAAAGTATATTCACTACATATAGGAAAATAAAGGGCAATTTAGCAATTTAATCAACCATTTATTTTCTTATAGGGATAGTAGATGAGAAGGTGAATTCAAAAAAAAAAGAGAAAAAGTTAAAAAGGTAAATTAAGAGAGGTAAAGTATATTTACTATATATAAGAAAACAGATAGCAATTTAGTAAATTAATCAGCCATTTGTTTTCTTATACATATAGTAGATGAGAAGGTGAATTCAAAAAAAATTAAATAAGAATGAAGCAAAGAAAAGCGTGAAAGTAAGAAAATGTTAAAAGGGTAGATAGTAGATAGAAGTCACATTTACCCCCATTTTTATTGATTTTCCTTTTATTCAAAGTTTCTATTACTATTTTTTTGGCAAAATATCTCCCCAGGTCCCTTAACTTATTTTTTGGTAACGAATAAGTCCCTTAACTTTTTTTGTAACGCCTAGGTCCCTTAACTTTTTTTGTAACGCCTAGGTCCCTTAACTTTCTGAAATGTACCAAATAAGCAGTCTAATAGCCACATCCGTGACTAATAAACGGTGTTAACAAAAAGCGTTCAAAGGGACAACGGTGCAACGTTTTTAAAAGTTAAGGGACCTAGGCGTTACAAAAAAAGTTAAGAGACTTATTCGTTACCAAAAAATAAGTTAAGGGACCTGGGGAGATATTTTGCCTATTTTTTTTGTTTACGACCTCATTAATTTTGTGTTATCCATTTTTGGTACAATTGTTGATCAATATTTTTTTGGTGTGAACCGTGTATTCTTTGCGCGCAACTGCAGAGACTAATCCCTCGAGCTGGGTAGAATCATAATGGGTGGTAAAGCTCTCCCTCAAGAGATTTAACGCTGCTACATTCCCAACGCTGGATTCGAACCCAAAACCTTGATTAAGCTAGAAGAGACCCACACCCAGAAACGGAGCTTGACTTCTACATGTGGGGGTGGTGGGGGGGTGGTGGGGGGGGGGGGGGGGGAAGACAAAATCAAAAACAAAATTATAAATGCATTGCATTTTTTTGTATACTTATATGCATTACATTGATTATCGGAACTATGTGTTACTTTTTCTCCTTAAGAAGAAAAATATGTATATGGTAACAAATATTTTTTTTGTTACTATGTTATTGGTGCGCAGTATCTACCGGCTTTGTCAATCAGTAATTTACACCAGGGAACCAGACTGACCACATTTATATCCGACTTTGTCGGTGTCGTGATCGCGATCCCGACGTAGACGGCTCAAAATTGATTATTAAAGGGAGTCGCCACCCAATTTATTTAATAGGGAAAATTGAGAAAAACCTAACTAAAAGTTATTGGTCTGCAAAAACTAGGTTGGATTCGGGAGTCATTTATGCAATGGGAAAGGCGAAAACCTAATTTCACTACACCCGTAATACAGCTGTTTTAAGACAGTTACCCTAAATTTGATTGTGCAAATATAAATTACGAATTTATTTGTTTTACCCAAAAATAAAATAGTAGAAAATAATAAGAACTAATTTAGAAAAGTTTAATTTTGACTTGAGGGAGAAGCTCCGCTCCTACGTATCCTCTGGTGCAATGAGGAACTCAACAGTCACGTAGTTCTTTTTTGAAAAAAAAAATTGTTGGTTGGTTGATTTTATTTTTAAAGAGGAACTCAGGCGTCTTAAACCAGGATCGACAAGATGTCACATCTCAGCCAATCCCTGTTTTTATATTTTTTAGGATCGACAAGATGTCACATCTCAGCCAATCCCTGTATATATATTTTTTCACAGATATATTAGCTTTCTAAATCATATAATTGATTCCAATTTGACTATCTTTGAAGCATTGCTTAATGAGCATGCATGGATTCATGGGTATTGACAAGCTGGATTTTTGTGTTTCTTGGTTTTCCTGTTTCGGATTTTGTGTTTTGGATTTTGAAGGTTTGAAAGTGGAGGGTATTTTTAAAGTGAAAGCATAGGGAAGACAATGCGACACAAGATGGTAGGGAAAAGCTAGATGGTAACCTCTGACTATTGGGCATTTCTTTTATTTGGAGGTAGCTGACTTGTTGGAAATTGGTCAGGTATTGGAAACAAGATTTACCACAGGGGGGAGACTACTGGGTGTAGCAACCAAAATCTGACTCCTCAAGAGTCATGCAAATATTTCTGCCTCGATATTGGTAAAAGGAATCCCCCAAGAGTAGCATGCATTGGTGTACTATACAAGTTTGACTCATGATAAGTCTTAAAAATATTTTCCTCAGTATTGGTAAAAAGCATTGCCCTGGGAGAAGGATACACTGGTGTATAAAACAAGTTTGACTTATGACGGGTCTTGCAACAACTTTCTCTAGTATTGGTAAAGGGTGTTGCTTACAAGGAGTGCACTAGTGTGCCAAACAAAGTTTGACTGATGTAGGGTCTTATTAGATTTCTGCCTCAGCCTAGTGAAAAACATTCCCCGAGAGAATACTATACTGGTGTAGCAATAAATATTTGACTCATAGAGGGTCTTATAGAATTTTGTCCTAGTGTGAGATTTCTTGACACTCTCAAGTTTACATTCCACAAAATTGCCCCCATTGTGCACTCATGTTCGGCACAAATAGGAGAAATCCAGTGAACTACACTAATAAACATTGTAAGTCTCATTCCCCTTTTGTACCCTAATTTTCGCCTAGACTGCATTTGCAGGTTTTCAGTCTAGCGGGCTTTGTCTTTTTATTTATTTATTTATTTATTTTTTTAAACCCTAATTTTTGCCTAAACTGCCTTTACAGGTTTTCAGTCTAGCAAGCCTCGTTCTCTTTTTTTTAAATTTTATTTAGAGCAAAGAATAGTTTAAAAGAAGAAAATGATTTATTTCAAAATTAATATTATGAAAATGAAAACAATCATGCATCAATCAGAGTGGACTTTTAGAGGCTTGGAAGAAAAGTGATTAGAAAGCTCAAAAAAATGTTTGATGGGTATGAGTTATGAGTTATGGAAGAAAATGATTAGAAGGCTCAAAGAAAGGTTTCAAGGGTATGGTTTATGGAAGAAAAACGATTAGAAGGCTCAAAGAAATGTTTTTACGGGTTAAATGGACCAAGGATCTTTAGTGCATTCAGCTTTCTACAGCTCATCCATTTACATGATTTCGATCTTATTTCCCTTCATTTCTCTTTTTCCCCTCATTCTTTCCTTCTCCTCCGATTTTGCTTTATCTCATTTCAGCCTTCGCCTCTACTTCATATTTGACTGATTCTTTTTTTTTCACCCTTCACCATCATTTGTTTCTTTTTTTTTTCTTTTTTCTTTTCCTCCATTGCCCCTGATTTGTATTTCATCAATTTTCTACCTTTGGAAACTATATGATAGTCTAAATGCACTAAATTCCATTGTAATGTGGATCATTGTGTCCAGGGGTTAGTGAAAGGAAATTATAAGCTCAAAGGGGACATCAATGGATACAATAATTCAACTTTGTTCGGGATAGAGAAAATTGTCCACTCTTCATTTCGAATCATGATTCCTCATTTTCAAAATTTAATTTCGAAACTACATTCACCCTTTTACAAACTCTTTGCTCTCTCTTTCTTTTGTCTTTTTTTTTTGGTTTTTTTTTATCATTTTTTTTTGGGAAATGGACCTTCAACATGTGATATTTACTCAGTGACACATCCTTGAATTTCGCAACCAAAAGGGCTTTATGAAATATAGTTTGTGGCAAGAACTAAGAAGGGGCCACTGTTTAAGGGAACTTGGGGTGAGAAAGGATGAAAACGGGTTTTTTAAATCCTTGCAAATTCAGTAGTATAAAGCTTCAGCTAAGTCAACTTGGTTTCAAACTTACGATTAAAGAAATTCTAATGACAATCATCTATTTCCCTTTCTTTTTTCCTACTTTGAGCTTTTTTCAAGAACGGATTGTCAACCTTATGTCTCCCATTTTTTCTCTCATTTTTCCCATTATGCCCAAGTAGTGTGTCCCATGATACCTTTCCTCTCACATTATTCCTCTACACCTCTAATGATTAATCTTCCCAGCAACTCAAGCGAATGATCCAATTCCACGAGTCTAAGCTTGATTGGAACACAAGCACAAAAATTTCAAACTCCTTTTTATTTATTTTCTTAAAGAAAAATTTATGAGAATGGGTCAAAGAGACCAATATGTTATGAAATGCATGGTATGTATGCAAGCATTTACCCTAAAATGCAATATGCGTTGTTTTGCAAATGCTTTTTTTTAATCATTTACATGCAAGAAATGAAATTCAATTTTTTTTGCCCCATTTGAAGGGAAATGCTATGAGGATTGTTAAATGATAATGTGCTTTGTTTTATTTACTAATGAAAGTATGCATAACGTGCAAAGATGCAAAGAGAAAATGAAATATGAAGAAATTTTATGATGAATGATTTTTGACAAATGAGTGTGATGGATGACAATGAAAAGAAGATGTGCACTACATGTAGACAAAAAAATATTTTTCTAAGGACTTATGCAAAGAAAATGCAAATGAATGCATACTTTTCAATGACACGCGATGAACGAGACAAAGTTAATTACATTCTATTTTTTTTACGCGAAATGCACTTTTTTTTTACAATGCAACATTTTTTTTTGCTTTTTAAGCATGAAATGTAATGCAATTTTTATGTTGTTTATGCATGAAATGCAATATGGTTTTTAATTTTGTAGAAAAAATGAGTGATTTTCTAAACCCAAAAGTTTTTTTATGGGAAAAAGATTTTTTTTGTTTTTTTATGGAAAATAAGGTAAGAGGTCGAGTAGCTCCCTTTGTGACCTAAATTGGTTAGCCCATGCTATTGGCCCCTACAGATCTAAGGTCTTCTATTGTGAGTAGTCACAAGGTGGGCTTGTTCTAACCTATTGAGATTTAAGGTCTCTAGAGTCAAATACTCTCCTAGAAGATTAAACACACCAGGATGTACATCCAAAATGTGGATACCCGCATAGAAGAATCGTACTCTAGATGAGGAATTCATGGAAGTCACACAGGATGTACATCCAAAATGAGTCCCACTCATCCTCCTTCTAACTTATGTGTTTTTGCGGCTCAAGTGTGAGCTCAACTCTCAAGGTGTGCTCACAGTGTAGGTGTAGTGTGTGAATGGAGCATACAAACCTCAAATCCTAAAAATAAAAACCCAAATTGAACCTGCATGTTAACCAGAAAATACAACCAGACAATAATATCAAATGTTCTCTAGCCTAGGGTTTATATCAAGCAGAATATCACACTACAACAGAAATGTCTAAAAAGAGCACCAACATAAGTAGCGCTTTCTAGGGGAGCGCACTCCTTATTCCCAATACGGACGTCCAATGAGTAGTGATTTGTACACGAGCGCTCCCTATTGCTAAACGCGGATGTTGAATGAGCAGCGCTTGGTACGCGAGCGCTCCCTGTGGCTAAACACGGAAGTTCAATAAGTAGCGCTTGGTACGCGAACGCTCCCTATGGTCAAAACGCGTTCTCAATGGGTAGCGCTTTTTATGCGAGCGCTCCCTATTGCTAAATTTATTTTTCTAAAATTATTTCCTCTCGTTCTTCCAGTTGAAACACAGTATACTCAAAATCTCTTTCTCTCTCTCACGCAGAAAAAGTCAGAAACCTCACGCTTCCAAACCACCGCCTCCTCCCTACGCCGCCGCGTTAGACGACCTTCGACGACGCCGTCCTCTCCTTCGATGACGCCGTCCTCTCCACCACGCTGTTATCTTGTTTGCTGGGAACAGAGCACCGTCGTTCTTCTCATTTGCGACGCCGTTCTTCTCTCTTTTGCGAACGCCGTCCTCTCCATCTCTTTTCTGTAAGTTAATCTCGCCCTCATTGGTTCGGTTGTTGATAATAGATTTGGTTCTTGCTCCTTTCTTATTTAGGGATTTTAGGTTTTAGGGTGTTTAGACGAAGACCCACCATTGTCCATTTTCCATCACTTTCTCTATGTTACCACTGATTTTAGGTTTTCCACATTTGTGTTGTTTTAGTTTTGATTTATATTGTTGTTAGAAAATGATAGAAGCTGAAATTTGACCATTTTATATGATGTTTACCCATCTTCTGGTTCCATCTTCATAAATAATATTTAAGTTTGGATAAAAATGTGTTACCAAGTACGTTATCTACTTATTCCCCTAATTATATCAGTTCAACATTAGTTATATAACATTAGTATTAATGTTGGCACCAGGAGATGACAATATTAAATTAACTAGTGCTAATTCGATTACATATGTTCAGCTCAAAATACCTACTGTGTGAGTTCAAGTTCTCATGGCAAGTTTGTTTTGCCGGAGCTTCGCATTCTTTATTCGAGTTCGTCCTGGTTTGAGAGTTCGTTGTAGTTCGAGTTCACATCTGGCTGGAGAGTTCGAGTTCATTGTTGCTTCCACTTGTTCAGGTACTTTTGTTGTTCTCTTGTATTTATTATATCAAGAATGGAAATATGGAAAACATCAAAGTCTTTGATTTCTTTAGTTGAAAATAGTTGAATGTCTTAAGGACTTCTTTAGTTGAAAATAGTTGAAAGTCTTTGTTGTTCGACATTTAGGGAAATTATAAAATAACAAAGTGTTTAAGTGAAATTATAAAATAACAAAGTCCAACTCCAATGTCATAGGTTTAAAAAATTGTACTTTGGGCGTTTTTCACCTATAACATATTTAAGATCTCTTATCAAGATTTCGTTATCAGTTTTGGTTAAATATGAATCGAAAGTGGATGTCTGCAAATCGTCTGTCGAAGGAATATGTCGATGGAGTAGAATATTTTGTTAACTTTGCTATTCGACGATTGGGAATTTCTTGTAATATCAAATGTCCTTGTTTACGGTGTTGTTATGTAAACCCAGTTACTGCAGTTGAGCTGGAAGGACATTTAAAGGCTTACGGAATCGATCAAAGTTATACTTGTTGGACAATGCATGGTGAGGAAAGAGGTGAATCTTCAAATATGAATAATAGTACTGAGAGATGTGCGCCGGTTGACACCGAAAAATATACATTTGATGGCGACCAATTTGAAGAGATGACAAAGGCGGTTGAAGATGATCTTAATGATTGTTCTCAAAGGTTTGAGAAGTTGATAACCGATGCGGAGACACCATATTGTATGCGGGTTGTACTGAGTTCACAAAATTATTGGTTGTGATAAAGTTGTATAACTTGAAAACATGCCACGGATGGACGGATAAGAGCTTTACGAAATTACTCGCACTGTTGAAAGATATGTTGCCGAAGGATAATGTGTTCCCTTCTCGGACGTATGATGCAAAACAAATGCTAGGCACCATTGGCTTGAACTATGAGAAGATACACGCTTGTCCCAATGATTGCATATTATTTCGGAATGAACATGCATTGTTAAAGTCGTGTCCTAAATGTAATGCATCGCGATATAAGAAGAAAGAATCTGCTCCAGAAAAGAAGTTGTGGTATTTTCCTATAATTCCTAGATTTAGGCGCATGTACCGTAGTTCAGAAGATGCAAAACACTTGACTTGGCATGAGGATGAAAGGATTAAAGATGGCTTGCTGCGACATCCGGCGGATTCTCCGCGATGGAAAAAAATTGATATTGATTATCCTGATTTCGGGGGGGAACCAAGAAGCCTTCGACTTGCATTGTCTGCTGATGGATTTAACCCGCACGGTATCCAGAGTAGCTCCCACAGTACATGGCCCGTGATTTTGGCGATTTATAACTTACCTCCATGGCTTTGTATGAAACGCAAGTATATGATGTTGTCTTTGTTAATTTCCAGTCCCAAACAACCGAGAAATGATATTGATGTATACTTGACTCATTTAATTTAAGACTTGAAGCTAATGTGGGAGACTGGCGTAGAGGTGTATGATGGGTTCAGAGAAGAGAGTTTCACCCTAAGGGCTATGATTTTTGGCACAATTAATGATTTTCCAGCATACGGTAATTTATCTGGGTACAGTAACAAAGGTCAGTGTGCATGCCCTATATGTGAAGATAATACAGATTGGATGTGGTTGGAACATGGTAAGAAGAATATCTACCTTGGTCATCGTAGATTTTTGCTTCCAACTCATCAGTATCGACTGTGGAGAAAGGCATTCAATGGGAATTCAGAAACCCGTAAAGCTCCACCGCCTTTGACGGGTGAACAACTATTTGAAAAGGTGAAAGATTTGAACATTAAATTTGGGAAGCCTTTTGCAGGAGAGCTTACCAAATGTGGATGGAAGAAAAAGTCGATTTTCTTTGAGTTGCCATACTGGAAGTCATTACATGTAAGGCATTTCATTGATGTGATGCATGTTGAAAAAAATGTCTTCGAAAGTGTTATTGGTACCTTACTCAATATGCCAGGAAAGACTAAAGATACCATCAATGCAAAGTTAGACTTGGTTAGTATGGGGTTGAGACCCGAATTGGGTCCGATAAAGAAGGGTACACGTACATATCTACCTCTGGCAGCTCATACTCTATCTAAAAAGGAGAAAACCGTCTTTTGTAAGTTTCTTCATGAAGTTAAAGTTCCAGAGGGGTACTCTTCTAATGTTACGTTTCGTCGAAAACAAAGTACCAACACTACTAGAAAATGGGTTTTTAGAGTCCATATTTTAGCGTCAGCCACGATACCCACGCTAATAGCGTCGGTCTAGAGTCGACTTGACCCACACAACCCACAAATTTATTTTTTGTTGAAAAAAAAATAGCGTCGGCTCTGGCGGACGCTACTTTAGAAATAGCGGACTTTAAATGCTTAATTTTTAAATATTATTTTTTAGCGTCGGCTCTGACCGACGCTACCTCTCCGTTTATTTTACTATTCTCACTCTCACTCTCTCGCTCACTCTCACTCTCCTCACCCTATATCCTCACTTTCACTATTCTCACTCTCACACTCTCGCTCTCGCTCTGACTCTCCTCATCCTCCGTTCTGCCTCCCTCACTCTCAATCACCACCACCACCTCACCTCCACCCACACTCACTACAACAATATGAGCAACCTGAGGCGGTTAATCTGCAGCGGTTCTGAAAAAACGGCTCATCTTCACCTTTTGTGGCGGTTCAGACGGCGGTTTCTTGAAACGCCTTTGGTATCTTGCACTGCGGCGGTGTCTTGCACTCACAGCTTTGTTTCTCCATCTCGCTCAAACTTCCATCGCTTCATCACCGAACTTCATCTCCATCTTCTAGAGATCTCAAATTTTAGGGTTTCTCTCTCTCTCTCTCTCTCTCTCTCTCTCTCTCTATCCTCTTGTTTTTTACAGATCTGTTATTCAATAACTCTTTCCACCATTTTACAATGTGTGTTTTCTTCTTTGCGGATTTAGGTGTTGAACATCAATTGGTTTCAGAAACAGCCCAACGGCAATGACTAGGTAAATAATTTTCCTCTTTGTTTTCTCAATTTCAGAGTTTAGATCGTGTTTATATGCTTTCATTTTTATCAGTTTCTTCGCTGTAATTTGTTAAAATGAATTGTTTGGATCACTACTAGAAAAGTCTCAAATACCGACGGATTTTAGAGACGGAATTTTTTCCGTCTCTAATTGAGACGGATTTTTTTGGTTAGAGACGAAATTAGAATTTTACGAATTTGAGACAAACATTAGAGACGGAATATGTCCGTCTCTAACTATTCCGTCTCTAAATCCGTCTCCAGCGACTAGTTATAAATTATTATAACTTAAACCTTCATTTAGAGACGGAATATAGAGACGGAATTATCCGTAGCAAACAAAATCCGTCTCTAATTCCGTCTCTAAATGATTACAAAATCGATGAAGAACTCGTTTTGTAGTTGATAGGTGCTGAAATTTTGTTAGAAGAAAATTGGTTAGAATTCCCCTGATTACATTATCTTTCAGAGATTCAGAATGATCAAATTGCTTTTCAATTTGTTGGCTTTTGTTGTAATTGCATAGCGATAGTTTTTGTGAGGACAGAGGTTCTAAATAGCGGTCACGGTCGCATTAAGATTTTCGTGATTTTGGATGTTGCGTTACAAGTTACGGTCGTCGCGGTGTGAATTAATCACAACATTGCATAAATTTTATTAAAATTATTTGTCGTGGCTGTTTTGTCGCGGTAACGGTCACTACCGAGACAGTTTTGTCGCGGCCGGCCGTTTTCGGCGTAACAGACCATTTTTTAGAACCTACTGAGGTTCATATATTTACGTTGAACGGAACACGTTGTGCATATCATGTTGCTTCTAGTCGATAGAAAAATATTTTAAACTGGCCTAGCTTGGCAAAATTTAAGATTACTTTTAGTGACATATTTCTCTGTGGTGCTCTAAATTTCAAACTTATGATATCAATGTGTTGTGTCATACCATCTTGATGGAATCCCTCTCTGGTATTCAATTGTCATCTTTGCTCTTTTTTCATTAAGAAATCTAAGTCTTTCTATTCTTGCAGGTCAGCATGACACTGAATATATCAGCAGATTTACAGTGTCTTTTCACGTGGAACACAAAACAGGTTCTTGACTTCAATTTGCATTTTTCATTATATTGTTTCTCTGTCTTTTCCTTCTGTAAAGTTTAAATACCCTTGGTAATAAGAATATCAGGCCTGGATGGAACTAAGTGCATTAGGATGGTTTGCTTATCTTGTTTGTAAATATATACTTCCATTCTTGCCCGTTGCATTTTTGTGGTGTTAATGTTTAAGGTGCCTTACCTATTGTTATATCTTGTTTGATTTCATCAAATATATACTTATATATTCTTGCCCTTTGATTTTTATGTTGTGTACAGATTGTACTGATATGCTAGTTTTGGAACTGCTTAATACTACATGTCACTGCTTAATACCACATGTGACAAGATTTCTAATCTGTTTGGTAGCTAGAATTCGAGGGGACTTAGTTTTGCTTCTTTTCTATGCTAGCAGGTTTTTGTATTTTTAGCAGCTGAATATGAAACTCCAAAGAATTCTTTGAATCAGGTACAATTTTGTTCGTTTGTCTGCATCTTCATTTGAAATATAAACACAAGTCAAGCCTGCCACAATTTTATAAAGAGAATAAAAGGAAGCCACAGACCATGGTAATGCTGTAATAGTGCGTTGGTGGATCTAAAATTTGTTTGCTATGCTCCTTTTTCAAGCCACTACTGTACATTTGTGCAGGTACTTGTTAGGAATGTGCCACACGATCCTGATGAATCAGTTGGTGAGCTAGTGGAACATTTATTTTTGGTCAACCATCCAGATCATTATCTCACTCATGATCAGGTATTATCCCTTTTGCAACTGCTACATATGGTGTTTCTGTACTATTTGGTTACTTATCGAAACAATCGAGTTTACCTCTTATGAATGACTTAACATTCACATTCCTTTTTACTGGAGTTCAAATGGATAGTTCTTGCCTAGTACAAGGAGCTAATAATAAGACACTTTTAAGAGAGGATAGATATTGTACTAAGATTCAAGTTTTGGTATAGTTGTATTATTTTCCAATGTTTTAGGGTAAGCTTCTTGTTTGTAGAATGTGTGATGAGCTCTTTCTTTCTCTTCTGTTTTATCTCTCTTAATTATAGATTATATTCGACAGAGTTTCAGGTTTCTTATATCAACTTTTATTGGCATGATCAATTCTATAGGCTTCTTGTGAGATTTTTCGGTGCAACAGATTTAGAATAGACTAAGCTCAGTGAGATTATCGCATTATTAAATAAAACGCCATACCTGTTAGCTTTTCAAAAAATGTAGACATATACAATTTCCTTTCATGGCTTAATAAATATAAGCTTCATTGATGTTGATTGTCTTTCATTTGTGATATCTTTTATGCCTTGTTTGCTTTATCAGCTAACTTATCCAGCTAAGTTAAGTGCAGTTATTATGACAAAAACTTGATAAGGACTCAAGTATATATTAAAACATATTAACATGAAACACTTACCAGTACAAACAAAAGGAGAGATAAAGATCCCCTCTGAGCACATTTAGGATTTAGGATGCAATTTTTTTTTTTAAAAAATACATTAGCGTGGGCCTAGCCGACGCTACACTTTAAGTTGACTATTTTGTTGTTGACTTTAGCGTCGGCCTGGCCGACGCTAGTTAATTCATTGACTTTTTTGATTGATTAACTAGCGCCGGCCCTGCCAGTAGCGTCGGTTTTAGCGTCGGCCAGGCCCACGCTACAGTTAGCGTCAGCTAAAATTACGGGACGCTATATTTACCTTCGAACATTTTAGCCTCGACACGTGGCCGACGCTACTCCGACGCTAATTCACTGTTAGCGTCCGCTTTTGGCCTGTTAGCGTGGGCTTTTGGCCGACGCTAAAAGCTATTTTTCTAGTAGTGCAAGAAGCGAAAAGAAAAATATCATACGAATAAGCAAATTGTAAATAAAATTGTATCGAAGGAAAAGGTAATCTAAACTTACTTTTAGGCCTTTTTTGCTTGTCTCTTCTTTATTCACCTTCTTTAATTTTTTGTTGGTCTTTTGCATAAATATAACAATAACACTGATTATGTTTTATCGCAGGTCAGATGACATCGCATAGCCATGATAGTGGGCATGATAGTGCTCATGAGAGTGATCATGAGCCCCCCAAAAGGTCACTCGCCGTGGAATGACCGTTAAAAAGAATATAATCAATCGGGCGAGTAAAGGACTTCCTAAACTTCCAGTAAGATACTTACTAACTAACTAAATTTATTACTTAGTTTAAATCATTTGTTATCTAATTTACATAAATAATAATGTAGGTCCAATGGAATGTTAAAGGCCAACCATTTGGTCCAAATGGTAAACAGTTGACTAGCTTCATTGGTACTAAGGTGAAGCAAACGGTACCGATTACAATCAATAGATGGCATGATAAACATAATCTCGCTTTGGAAAAACACAAAGAGGAGCTATGGTGTTTGATTCAGGTATATAATTTTAAATCTATATTGCTATCGTCTTTTATAATTTTGTAAGCATGTATTTATAATCTTTTCATTGTTTATGTGTAAGCAGACTTATTTTGATGTGGATGAGTCTCAGAAAAAATTCTGCCTTATGAAAGCTGGAAGGTTACATAGGAAGTTCAGAACTATCCTAAAAAATAAATGGATGACAGATGATGAAGGGAACCTCATACACCACCCCCCACCACTATATAGTGGGATTATAACACAGGAGGATTGGAATGTCTTTATAACTAAACGCACCGAAGATGAGGACTTCTTGGTTTGTACAATTACCTTTTAACTTAACTATATTTGACAATTATTATGCATTAATGTATATTTATGTGTCTATATAGACATTATGCAATGAAAATCGAGAGAGAGCAAGAAATCCCGATTACCCTTATAGAGGCGGTGTTAAGGGTTATCAAGACATTGAAGAAAAATGGTAGACACAACTTCCTTTATTTCAACTTTCACTATTATAAATGAATCTTTTGATATATTTATTAACAATTGGTAAATTTTAACAGCTAGTGGACGCCGGGAAAGATCCAACTCAAGAATCCATTGACCGACATGTTTTGTGGCTAGAAGCCCGAGTAAACAAAGATGGTGTGATTAACGATCCGAAAGCGAAAGAGGTGTCTCAAAGAATTGTAAGTATGATAAAATTAAAATTGTTTTGTAATTTTGATGATAGTTATAATGTCTAATAATTTTTGTGAATCAGGAGTCCATATCACAATTAATAGAACAAGGAGTGATAACTGATTGTGATGGTGAGAAAGACATCCTTGGCCCTGCTTTGGAACGTGAAGAGTATTCAGGTCGTCTGAGGGGTTTGGGATTTGGTGTCACTCCGACCTTTTTATGGGGTTCAAATAGGCCTAAAAAAAAGAAAGTAGAGAAAGACATTTGGAACAATTGGTGTACAAGCTAATGAATGAAGTTGCGGAATTAAAAGATAGAGTTGGACCAAGGATTGATCTACTATCCCCTAAGCTAGATAGCTTCAGAGATAGTTGTACCATTGCTTCCAATGAGGTATTAATCATTAGATCCTCTTTTTCTTGTACATATTACATCAATTTATACATATTCTAAATTTTGTTTATCATTGTTTCAGGGTAACAATAATGATTGTGAACTATATATATCAAACCCGCTTAAATTGGTCGCAAGGGGAGTAATTTGTAATGAGCTGGGTACCTTACTGCACAATCTACCCATACCCGAAAATCATGTGAGGGTCAAAGTTGACATTACCATTGTGGGGGATGCAAACTTGCCTGTACCAATAAACAATATAGGGATTATGACTGTGGATGATGCAATTGGTACATTTGTGGCATGGCCAGTAAACCTTATCAATGTAAGTGACAATATATTTGTTAGTAATTTATTAGCTCATGTTATATATTATCTTTCCAACTATATTTGTTACTAACTAATTATCTTTCCAAATATATAGGCATCCCAAAGGGCAAAATCTAAAGTTAGTGGGAATGTTGGCAAAGGAAGATCTCGACCTTTCTCTTCTACTGCTGGAAAGGGTGACAAAGTTAGTGGGAATGTTGGCGAATCCCAACCTTCTCCTTCTATTGCTGGCAAGAGAAACGTGTCTCGACAAATAGCTAGCGGGAAAGAGATTGAATCCTGACCTTCCTCGCCTATTGCTGGCAGATCTTCTAATAATCCCATGGAGTTCACCAGTTATTTAAAAATCCATGCGTCAAACCACAGTGGTAGTGCAACCATAATAGAGTCATTGATGGATACAGAAATTTTTGGAGAGGAGCAAGCACTGACTTTGAATCTAGAGGAACTCGCAGTGGTATATGAGCACGAGTGGGCAAGTGCGACTACTATTAGAGCATATATCAGGTATGTATCTATCATATTATTTCAGTGGTATATGTTATTGTTATTATTATTATTATTATTATTATTATTATTATTATTATAATTTGTATACATTTTAATTAAAGCTATTTGTACCATGAGAGATTGGTCCCAAGAAAACAAACACAGAGATTTGTGTTCTTATGCCCCGAAAGTACTTTTCTACTTAATATCCCCATGGATAAATCAATGTCAAAAGATCATATAGAAAAATGCAAGGCACAAATGGAAAGAAGCAAGGTAGAGGTTAAAGCCAATATCGATCGGCGCTTGGCACTAGCACATCAATTAAGCTGTGATACTTTGTTTTTGACACCCCATCAACTTAGGGTGAGTAATTTAATCTATATATATATATATATATATATATATATATATATATATATATATCAATAGTATATAACATGTATTTGTGAAATATTTGTCATTAATTTGATTATTCAAAAAATTTATAGGACCCATTTGATTATTCAAAAGAGATGTGATTTTCTATTTGGATTCACTGCAAGGTCATTACCACAACTACCCCAAGTTGGTGGGAGTATCTAATAGGTGTGTATTTAAATCCCTCGCATATTTCATAATTTAAATTATGTATGTATTTCGATTAATATAGTTATATATATATGATGTTGTTTCAGTGCTTTGGCAACTTATTTGGGATTGCATGATGTTAGGACTGCGTACAGAAAATCATCATCTTCTACAAAATGGACAGCAATAAAAGTAAGTTTATAATCAATATTCTTATTCATATGTAATTAATTAAATTTAATAACTAAGTGTAGCGACCGAAAAATCCGGAGGAGGGATTCTTCGTTGTTTTTGAGCAATGGAGTCGCCATCAACATTTATTTTTAGGAAAAACATTGAGAAAACCTTTGTTTTTGGGTTCGGGGGTCGATTAAGTGCGGGGAAGGTACTAGCACCCCGCAACATCCTAAAAAGGTTACCTTTTAATCAAATGTGTAGAAAAAATTTAGTTTAAAGAAAACATTTTAATTTACCCTTTTTGTTATTTGCAAAAAAACGGAAAGGAAGACTTAATAAAAATTTTAGTTTTTTGCGCTTGACAGGAGTGGGCCCCTGCTCCTACGTATCTCCGGGTGCGATGGAGAAATCAAAGCTACGTAGTTCTTGGGTAGAAAATATTTGTGTGTTGGTATTTTTTATTTATTGAAAAGTTTTTGCGAAAACTAGAGGCCGTTCATGGTGACCAAACAGATAAATCCAGAGTGGTCACCACTGATGGCTTATTCGAAAAAGAAGGTGTTTACCGCGTTCAAACGAGCGAGGCCCAGAGTGACCGCTATAGACAACCGGTTTGTGATTGAGTGCTTGTTTGTTTGAAAAAAAGTTTACTGGGAAGCGTGATTTTTTAAAGAAAGGGGAGTTGAGATTACGTTTGTTTTTTTTTTTTTATTAATTGAAAAATTCTAGAAGTTTAGGCGGTTGTTTGCGATGATCAAACGAATGAATTCAGAGTGATCACCGCTACTAAACCGCTTCGAAAAATGGAGGTTAGTCCTATCAGTCAAACAAGCTAGGCTCAGAGTGACCATTAGTAATAACCCCTTTTTTTTTACGCGAGTTTGATTATTTGAAAGAAAAGAGACGGTTCGGAAACGTTATGGTGTAAATAAAAGCGGAATCGGTGATAAAAAGGGGGTGCGAACAACAGGGGCGTTGTATCAAAAATGGGGGTGTTGACAGCGTTTTGACGCTAAAAACGGTTGCTGGGGGTGCGAATAGCGTTTTGATGCTAAAAATGATTGTTGGGGATGCAAATAGCGTTTTGACGCTAAAAATGATTGTTGGGGATGCAAATAGCGTTTTGACGCTAAAAATGATTGTTGGGGGTGCAAATAGTGTTTTGACGCTAAAAATGATTGTTGGGGATGCAAATAGCGTTTTGACGCTAAAAAATGATTGTTGGGGATGCAAATAGCGTTTTGACGCTAAAAATGATTGTCGGGGGTGCAAATAGCGTTTTGACGCTAAAAATGATTGTCGGGGGTGCAAATAGCGTTTTGACGCTAAAAAACGGTTGCTTGATTTTCTTTACTTTTTAACCCTTTATTAATTTGCTCGGAAACATATAATTCTGAAACGTTTTTTTTTTTATATCTATACTAATACGCGTTGGATTTGAAACAGTTTGTTCATTCATAAAGAAAAGCCCCTTCTTTTTTAATTAAAAAAAAAATGGTCATGTTTATTATATTGAAAAGGTGTATCTTTGCTTTTTTTGAAAAATGATTATTATTGTTATTTTTCTTTTTGAGAAAGGTAGTGATACTAGTAACCATTTATTTAAAAAAAAACATTTTTTAGTATTTAAAAAAAAAAACTTTATTTAATCCGAAAATAAACAGCAATTTTTTTTTAAAATAGGGTAACAAAAAAAAAAAAAACAACAATTTACACATAAAAAAAGGCAACAATTTACATAAAAAAAACAACATTTTTTTTAATAGAAGAAAACAACAACATTTTTTATTAGAAAAAAAACAGCAACATTTTTATTGGAAAAAAAACAGCAACACTTTTTATGTACAAAAAAACAGCAACACTTTTTTTTTTATATACAAAAAACAGCAACACTTTTTATGTACAAAAAAAACAGCAACACTTTTTTTTTATATACAAAAAACAGCAACACTTTTTTATAAAAAAAAAAACAATAACTATGAAATAAAAAAAGCAACAATAATATAAGAAAAAAAATGAAAAAAGAAGCAACAATATTCACATAAAAACAGCAACAATATAGTAAAGAAGGAATAACAACAATAATTACATGAGTAAAATTACAACAACTAAAATAACAACAATATATGGATTTGAAAATTACAGGAGAGACAATACAGTACCTTAAAATTTCGGAAATGTTGGGACAAGAAGTTTTTTTCCGGATCTCCTTAATGCAACAGAATTTAAAACTAAAAAAATGGAAGGAGAAGGAAGAAAAGAAAGAAAGAAAAAAAAATAACAGAAAACAGTGAACAAACCTCACTGTTTTCTTTTCTAAAGATCCAACTCTTTTTTTTTAAGAGGAAAACCTAGACTAAAAAAAAATTATCTTCTTCTTTGTTTCTCTCCTCCAAAAACCCTCCTTGCTTCATGGTCTTGGCCCCTTATTTATACTAAAAGATCGAATCCCTCCTTCATTTTTTGGACTGCTTTGTACAGTAGTTTGTTACTGTGGCTTGACATTTCGTGATGACTGAGAAGGATATGATGACCTAGGGTTTTGTGGAGAGTAGTTGGTGAAGGGGTATGGGCATGGTCATGGAAATGGTTTTTTTTTTTATGTGAGAAAATGAGAGTGAATCCGTGAGTGAGAGAGAGATGTGAAGGAAAAAAAATGATGGAGAGTGTGAGAGAGATGGGTCGTAGGGATGGGGAGAGAATGAGAGGTTGAGTGTGAGTTGTGTGTGATGGAGAAAGAAAGAGAAAATGAAGGTTGAGTGTGAGAGAAGGAGAGTGAGAGTCGTAGAAGGGAAGAGGAAGTGATGTGAGAGATGAAAGAAAGAGAAAGTGAAGTGAGTGGGTGTGAGAAAGAGAGAGTGAGCCGTAGGAAGAGAAGAGAGAGGGGAAAGGCGTGTATAGGGAAGAGAAATGTGGGGAAGTGGGAGTTGAGAAAAAAGAGGAGAGGTGGAGTGTGGAAAAGGAAAAAAATGCAATTTCCAAGGAGGAAAAAGGGGGAGTGGGGCGAATTTTTAGGAGGGGAAAGATGAGTGAATGTGGTTGATTTTTTAGGGAAAGGGGGGGATTGAATGTGGATGGTTTTTAGGGTAAAGGGGGGGTGGTCGAATTAGGGTTTTAGTGGAGGAGTGAGTTGGGTCATGGGTTATGGATTGGGTGGATGGGTTAGGGTTTTGGTGAAGGAGTGTTAGGGTCATGAGAATTGGGCTAGGGTTTTGGAATTGGATTGGGTTTTAGATGGCCCAATCCCGATTGCACCTCTAATATTTTTTAACAAACCCCCCTATTTTCTTCTTTGTCTATTTTGTTTTGATACTTCTAATTATTTTTTTTTTTAAAAAAAAAAAATTGAAACTTGTAGCAAACTAAAAATAAAATAAAACATGGCATGAAAATAAAAATGAATATTATTTTTATTAAAAAAAAAAATAAATAAAATTTCTCATTTTTGGATAGGACAAAATTAGGGTATTACAGCTGCCCCTCTTTATTTATATTTTGCTAGGAAATCGGAGAGGTTCCGAGTTTCTCGAGGAAAATAGAAATAAAGATAACAAGACGCTAATTTTGTCCAGACTGAGACTTTTGGTTTTTTTTTGAAAATTATGAAAACTGGGTTGACTTGGAGAGAAAGTAAATAAGGATTGCTGGGGATCTGAAGGAGCACTGGGGCTCTGATGGTCTAATTCAGAATCAATGCTTGACGTATCGACTTGAGTTCGACTGAGGGACCGTCGGGGTCTGAAGGGCATGCCTAAGCCTGAGGGACCGATGGGTCCGAAGGAGCGCAACTAGCTTATGGTACTAGTAATGCGGTCTGTTTGGGGGGTGGCCTTTTTTCGAGCGGCCGCGAAGGACATACACTGAGTCTTAGGCTGACACAGCTAGTCTGAAGGACCTGGGGTCGGGCGATCCGTCGCGCTCAGTGTCGACTTAGTGATCTGGTGGTATGGTTCGAAGTCGTTGCTTGGACGTGTTAATTCGAATTGACCTGAAGGACCTGGGGTCGGATGATCAGTCGTGCTCAGTGTCGACGTAGTGATCTGAGGGTAGAGTTTGAAGTCGTTGCTTGGACGTGTTGATTCAAACTGAACTGAAGGACCTGGGGTCGGTTGATCGGTCGGTTGCTCGATAACGCGACATGCGATCTGGATTGAAGGACCGCTGTTGGTCTGAGGGATCTCTGCTAGACTTGGTGCTAACATTGTGATTTG
The DNA here is from genome assembly GCA_039519185.1 of Astragalus membranaceus. Taxonomy (NCBI): domain Eukaryota; kingdom Viridiplantae; phylum Streptophyta; class Magnoliopsida; order Fabales; family Fabaceae; genus Astragalus; species Astragalus membranaceus. Next base: position 197,506,799 of record CM076846.1, on the reverse strand, counting down.
GTTTGATGTAGGATCGATGCTCGTGTTAAAAACTGGAAGGACCGACACTTAAAGTTGAAAAACAGCAGATGCTATGCATATGACATGCATGTAATGTATGCATGTGTGACGATTGGCTTTGAGTGGAATGATGAATGAAATGTAATGGATGACTTTTGTTGTTTTCCTTTTTTTTTGCTTTTGTTGTTTTTTTTTTTTTTTGTTTTTTTTTTGACTATCTTTGCTCTTTTGCTCTTGCTCTTTTGCTCTTTCTTGTCTCTTTCGCTTTGTTCTTTTGCTCTTGCTCTTTTGCTCTTTCTTGCCCCTTTTTGTTGATCAACTCGCAGGACTTTCGACGTAAGATACGGGAGTTGCCCAAAGTAGTGCTATTGAAGTGCGGCCTATTGTTATCATTCGCCTTTTTGAAGTGATCTTGCATGTATTTATCTTTTTTGCAATTTTATTTATGAGAGATCGCTTCGTTTATGTGACCTTTAGAAATTTCGTAATAATCTGTAATGCTTGTAGTCATGCACATGTTTCACAATTCAATATCACTTACCATAAAATATCATTTCAAAACAAGGGAAAATAAAGAAGAGGGGAAAGTGTTTGTCATTAAGACTGGAGCCGAGTGTGCGAAAGGGACACCGGCTTGAGAGCATATTAAGAATTCGAAAGAAATGAAAAGGCAAAAATACTAAGCAGATCTTTGGGTAGTTAATGTCCTTGAGGTAACAATGTTGGCCGCCCATATTCATGACCTTGATCAACTCACCATCCGGCTTTTGTTGATTGCCTAAACATTTATTTAGTCCAACTTCCTGACCCTAATTTTTGCCTGGATTGCCCCTTTGGGTTTTCAATCCACCGGGTCGCTCTACTTTTTGCCTAGGCCGCCCCTTCGGGTTTTCAGCCTAGCGAGCTTGTTTTTCTTGGCTCATTTTTTTTCTTATCTTTATATGCATTTTTAGGCATAGTATTTGACCGCATCAGAATTCATCGGGAGTGGGACGTCTTCGCCCTCTACTTTCATGGGGGTTAGGGCCCCTCCAGAGAATGATTTCTTTACCGCATAAGGTCCTTCATAATTCAAGGGTCCATCTTCCACGGGGATCCTTTTGGATGGGTATGATTTTCTTGGGCACCAAGTCTCATTGAAATTGTCAGGGATGAACCCTTTTCTGTTAATCTTTCTTTGCTCTTTTCTGACATGACGCATAACAACCATCCTTTTGTTTGATAAGGTTTAATGGAAGTGCTACTTTCATTGCACGGGGTTGCCCCTGTTGAAGTGTGAAACAAGTTCTGATCTCCGTGTAAGGTAAAAAGGAGCGTTTGAAGGTTACCATCATCTCTGATATTCTTTGTTTGTCGCGGCAACTGCCTCATTCATTTTTGGGTGGTACGAGGATGGTTTATGATGTTCGACTTGGGGTCTCCACACAAACTTTTCCCCACTGTTCGATGATCTTGCTTGGAAGGTTGTAACGACAGACCAAATTCATTAACAATCACTGATTTTCTTACACCGGTGGGTATCTTGTGTTAGACAAAGTGATGCGAGTGAATTTTCTTGATTCGCTGTCCTTTTGGTGTGATGTTCATTCTAACACCTTTTTGCCTTCTCTCGTTCCCAAGTTAATCATCTCACTTGATTCCACGCGAAGCTGGACCACTTCATCTTCCTGCTTCATTATTCTCATTACCTCTAGAGGAGTTTTCCCAGTTATCTTCTACATCTTCCTTAGTTTGGGCTGATCGAAGTTATGATATGGGTCAACGATGTTGTTATTTTCAAGGACAAATTATTTAGATCTGCATTAGTAGAAATTGAAAGAGGATGGAGGAAGAAGCGAATCGAGCGAATGAGCGAAGAAGTTTATGGCAAAATTCAAAATGCTATTTTATTAATCTTGATATTGAAAAGAAACATGTGTGCCCTTATTGAAATGTCCTAAGGCCTTGGGCAGAGCCATAGGATTGCATTACAAGAAAATTACTTTGAACTAAAAATCACAAGAAACTCGACGGTCCCCCAATTCATAAGTGCTTCAGATGCAGGATAACGGCGCACAAGGATGATGATGTCCTCTCTAGTATTTCGAACGCCTTCAATAGCATTGACAAATGACTCTTCATGCCCCTAGAAGGGGTTATTGCCTTCATTGAAGTTCAACCATTTGGATTCGATCAGATCCTGAATCACATGTCTCAACGCCTTGCAGTTTTCCACTGAATGTCCAATTGCGCCTGTGTGAAAATCGCATGTGGCATTTGGGTCGTAGCCCCTCGGGAAAGGAGGTTCAATAGGTCTCATCGGGCGGGAGGAGATTAAGTTGTGACTGATGAGGTGGTTGAACATGTCTGAGTAGGATACGGGAATTGGATCAAACGGTACATGTTTCCTTTCTGGATAGTTTGGTTGCCCATGGATTCCATTGGTTTGGGTAGATAAGTGCAGGGCTTGGGGACGGTTTTTGGAGGCGTAAGAGGCTTTCCCTGGTCCTGTTATGGAATTGGTTTCTTCTTCATCGTTTTCGGTTGAACCGTGAGTAATTTTCCCGTTTCTCATTCCGCTTTCTAACCTTTCCCCTATGGTGACCAAGTCTGAGAAGTTAGAGGAAACGCTCCCGATCAACCTGTCATAGAAGGGTGACTGCAAAGTGTCCCTGAACATGGATACCATCTCCTTTTCCAGTAAAGGTGGTGCCACCTGCGCTGCTAGTCCTCTCCAACGTTGGGCGTACTCCCTGAATGATTCATGGTTTCCTTTCACCATATTCTGCAACTGTAATCTATCAGGAGCTATATCGATGTTGTATTTATATTGCTTGAGGAAAGCATCGGCCAGATCTTTCCAACCTCGAATGTGGTTGCGTTCCAACTGCATGTACCATCTTGAGACTGCCCCAGCTAGACTGTCCTGGAAGTAGTGAATGAGCAGTTTATCATCATGTGCAAAGGCAGCCATTTTTCTACAATACATGGTCAGATGGCTAGCAGGACAGGTTACACCCGTGTATTTATCAAAGTCTGGCACCCTGAATTTGGGGGGAATGACCACATTAGGGACGAGACACGAGCCATAAGCGTCGGTTGCCCCAATATTGGATCCTTCAACTGCTCTCAATCGTTCCTCAAGTATTTGTAGTTTGTCTTTGGCTTGAGGGTTCTCCATAGAGTAATTGTGAGGACGTCCACTCATACCATAGTAAGGATGAATCATCGGTACCATGGTTGGGTTCACATTTGGGGTATGTGAATGAGTGGGGTTCCTGAGAGTGGGACTCTGAGCTTGAGTGTTATCTACCAGCGGTGGAGGGCAGCTAAGTGGGAGTCCTTGCGGTATGACAACGGGGTTCGGGTTTTGAACTTGTGGTGCCCCCAAATCGTGATCCGTTGGTGTAGGCTGTTGTTGGCCCGCGACTCCTGAGGGACAGTCTTCTGGATTAGCATTGACTGTCGGAGGTTGGTAACCTTGTGGAAGTCCGTAAGGAGGCCATATGTAACCTTGGTCATTAGTCCCAGTGGGGGGCACTGTATGCGGGATCCCGAGTCCATTGGGGGGAGGAGGGTTGGTAACTTGATTTTCCGTGTTCCCAGCGGGGACATCTTCACTTGTGTCTTTGCCCCTCAAAGCTTGTAGAACCTTTAAGATTTCAGCTATCTGTTCTTTCATCCCATCTATTTCTGCCCTAAGCTCTTGATTGCCTAGGTTCTGAGGTGGATTGCCTTGATCCGGGTTATCTTGAGGCGTATTGTCCTGATTTGCTTCCATATTTCTAGCTTGAGCACGAGTGCAGTAGCGATGTTGACGCACCAGCTTGCTTTTTTTTTTTTTTTACTCTCTGTTGATAGGGTACATGATATGAGTATATGAATGGATGAGAAGATGAGTAATGCATGGACAAGTGAATGAATGGGAACATGCATGTGTACGGGTTTTATGCTTAATGAAATGAATGCATGTAAGGACTTTTATCATTTTTTTTTTGAAATAATGATTTTGTATGATGGATGAAAGAAGAATGATGTTACACGTGTAAAAAAAATAAATAAATAAAAGAAGTTTTTTGGTGATTCAACTTTGAGAAAGCATTAACTATATGTCTCATCATATACACGTAAAAAGGAAAAGGGGATAGATGATTTTTTTTTTTGGCTTGATGATTTTTTTTTTTTAAAAAAAAATCTGCGATGATGCAGCGGGTAGGTGAATTGCCCTTGTGTCCTAAACAGGTTAGGTCTTATATACAGGTTACGGTCTAGGGCTACTTGTGTGATCAATCTCTCAAGTGGCTCTAATCACTTCCTCACAAGGGTCTCCAGAGCTGAAATCTCCTTCGTGATATGACCCACAACGATAGCGAGCTACCTGGTGTGGGATACCACGAAAGAGCGTACTCTGGCTGAGGCTTTCATGAGAGTCAGACAGATAAAATCCAGAATGACTGACACTAATCGCCTCCACTCGTCCTAGGTTTTTTTTAGACCCGGGTATAGGGCCCCGCTCAAAAGTGTGTGCAATAAACAAGTGTAAGTGATGTGTGTGATATAAGCAACCTAAACTACCCATGATGCAAAAGAAATACAGATAATAGTGCAAAGGTTTTCTACCCTAAGGTTCAATAAAGCAAATAAATAGATAAATAAAAAAGACATGCGAATAGTAGGGCTAAGGGTAAATAAAGTACTAAACTAACAAATATCTACACATTTAACTAAATTAGGCTTGACCCTCTTAAATAATCCCCAGTGGAGTCGCCAGCTGTAGCGACCGAAAAATCCGGAGGAGGGATTCTTCGTTGTTTTTGAGCAATGGAGTCGCCATCAACATTTATTTTTAGGAAAAACATTGAGAAAACCTTTGTTTTTGGGTTCGGGGGTCGATTAAGTGCGGGGAAGGTACTAGCACCCCGCAACATCCTAAAAAGGTTACCTTTTAATCAAATGTGTAGAAAAAATTTAGTTTAAAGAAAACATTTTAATTTACCCTTTTTGTTATTTGCAAAAAAACGGAAAGGAAGACTTAATAAAAATTTTAGTTTTTTGCGCTTGACAGGAGTGGGCCCCTGCTCCTACGTATCTCCGGGTGCGATGGAGAAATCAAAGCTACGTAGTTCTTGGGTAGAAAATATTTGTGTGTTGGTATTTTTTATTTATTGAAAAGTTTTTGCGAAAACTAGAGGCCGTTCATGGTGACCAAACAGATAAATCCAGAGTGGTCACCACTGATGGCTTATTCGAAAAAGAAGGTGTTTACCGCGTTCAAACGAGCGAGGCCCAGAGTGACCGCTATAGACAACCGGTTTGTGATTGAGTGCTTGTTTGTTTGAAAAAAAGTTTACTGGGAAGCGTGATTTTTTAAAGAAAGGGGAGTTGAGATTACGTTTGTTTTTTTTTTTTATTAATTGAAAAATTCTAGAAGTTTAGGCGGTTGTTTGCGATGATCAAACGAATGAATTCAGAGTGATCACCGCTACTAAACCGCTTCGAAAAATGGAGGTTAGTCCTATCAGTCAAACAAGCTAGGCTCAGAGTGACCATTAGTAATAACCCCTTTTTTTTTACGCGAGTTTGATTATTTGAAAGAAAAGAGACGGTTCGGAAACGTTATGGTGTAAATAAAAGCGGAATCGGTGATAAAAAGGGGGTGCGAACAACAGGGGCGTTGTATCAAAAATGGGGGTGTTGACAGCGTTTTGACGCTAAAAACGGTTGCTGGGGGTGCGAATAGCGTTTTGATGCTAAAAATGATTGTTGGGGATGCAAATAGCGTTTTGACGCTAAAAATGATTGTTGGGGATGCAAATAGCGTTTTGACGCTAAAAATGATTGTCGGGGGTGCAAATAGTGTTTTGACGCTAAAAATGATTGTTGGGGATGCAAATAGCGTTTTGACGCTAAAAAATGATTGTTGGGGATGCAAATAGCGTTTTGACGCTAAAAATGATTGTCGGGGGTGCAAATAGCGTTTTGACGCTAAAAATGATTGTCGGGGGTGCAAATAGCGTTTTGACGCTAAAAAACGGTTGCTTGATTTTCTTTACTTTTTAACCCTTTATTAATTTGCTCGGAAACATATAATTCTGAAACGTTTTTTTTTTTATATCTATACTAATACGCGTTGGATTTGAAACAGTTTGTTCATTCATAAAGAAAAGCCCCTTTTTTTTTAATTAAAAAAAAATGGTCATGTTTATTATATTGAAAAGGTGTATCTTTGCTTTTTTTGAAAAATGATTATTATTGTTATTTTTCTTTTTGAGAAAGGTAGTGATACTAGTAACCATTTATTTAAAAAAAAACATTTTTTAGTATTTAAAAAAAAAAACTTTATTTAATCCGAAAATAAACAGCAATTTTTTTTTAAAATAGGGTAACAAAAAAAAAAAAACAACAATTTACACATAAAAAAAGGCAACAATTTACATAAAAAAAACAACATTTTTTTTAATAGAAGAAAACAACAACATTTTTTATTAGAAAAAAAACAGCAACATTTTTATTGGAAAAAAAACAGCAACACTTTTTATGTACAAAAAAACAGCAACACTTTTTTTTTTATATACAAAAAACAGCAACACTTTTTATGTACAAAAAAAACAGCAACACTTTTTTTTTATATACAAAAAACAGCAACACTTTTTTATAAAAAAAAAAACAATAACTATGAAATAAAAAAAGCAACAATAATATAAGAAAAAAAATGAAAAAAGAAGCAACAATATTCACATAAAAACAGCAACAATATAGTAAAGAAGGAATAACAACAATAATTACATGAGTAAAATTACAACAACTAAAATAACAACAATATATGGATTTGAAAATTACAGGAGAGACAATACAGTACCTTAAAATTTCGGAAATGTTGGGACAAGAAGTTTTTTTCCGGATCTCCTTAATGCAACAGAATTTAAAACTAAAAAAATGGAAGGAGAAGGAAGAAAAGAAAGAAAGAAAAAAAAAATAACAGAAAACAGTGAACAAACCTCACTGTTTTCTTTTCTAAAGATCCAACTCTTTTTTTTTAAGAGGAAAACCTAGACTAAAAAAAAATTATCTTCTTCTTTGTTTCTCTCCTCCAAAAACCCTCCTTGCTTCATGGTCTTGGCCCCTTATTTATACTAAAAGATCGAATCCCTCCTTCATTTTTTGGACTGCTTTGTACAGTAGTTTGTTACTGTGGCTTGACATTTCGTGATGACTGAGAAGGATATGATGACCTAGGGTTTTGTGGAGAGTAGTTGGTGAAGGGGTATGGGCATGGTCATGGAAATGGTTTTTTTTTTATGTGAGAAATGAGAGTGAATCCGTGAGTGAGAGAGAGATGTGAAGGAAAAAAAATGATGGAGAGTGTGAGAGAGATGGGTCGTAGGGATGGGGAGAGAATGAGAGGTTGAGTGTGAGTTGTGTGTGATGGAGAAAGAAAGAGAAAATGAAGGTTGAGTGTGAGAGAAGGAGAGTGAGAGTCGTAGAAGGGAAGAGGAAGTGATGTGAGAGATGAAAGAAAGAGAAAGTGAAGTGAGTGGGTGTGAGAAAGAGAGAGTGAGCCGTAGGAAGAGAAGAGAGAGGGGAAAGGCGTGTATAGGGAAGAGAAATGTGGGGAAGTGGGAGTTGAGAAAAAAGAGGAGAGGTGGAGTGTGGAAAAGGAAAAAAATGCAATTTCCAAGGAGGAAAAAGGGGGAGTGGGGCGAATTTTTAGGAGGGGAAAGATGAGTGAATGTGGTTGATTTTTTAGGGAAAGGGGGGGATTGAATGTGGATGGTTTTTAGGGTAAAGGGGGGGTGGTCGAATTAGGGTTTTAGTGGAGGAGTGAGTTGGGTCATGGGTTATGGATTGGGTGGATGGGTTAGGGTTTTGGTGAAGGAGTGTTAGGGTCATGAGAATTGGGCTAGGGTTTTGGAATTGGATTGGGTTTTAGATGGCCCAATCCCGATTGCACCTCTAATATTTTTTAACAAACCCCCCTATTTTCTTCTTTGTCTATTTTGTTTTGATACTTCTAATTATTTTTTTTTTTAAAAAAAAAAAATTGAAACTTGTAGCAAACTAAAAATAAAATAAAACATGGCATGAAAATAAAAATGAATATTATTTTTATTAAAAAAATAAATAAATAAAATTTCTCATTTTTGGATAGGACAAAATTAGGGTATTACACTAAGTAATCTTTTGTTTTATAGAGTCCCAAACAACCAAACGGCAATGATTGCGGGTACTATGTAATGAAGTTTATGAAGGACATCATCACTCACAACCAAATGGAAATCCCAATCCATGTATGTACTTTGATAGTTTGTTTTTTGCAAGTAATTCAATTTCTAATTGATATTGATATAATTCTAAGTTCATTTTATTTTATTTTTTCAGTATTTTCCCGAATATGTGCTTGGAGCTCAATTTTATGATGAGGAACTTACTGAGCTCAAAGGAGAGTGGTGTCGTCATGTTGCCGGTTTGATTCATGCAAATCGAAATTGATGTAATTTTTTTTGGATATCCTACCTCATTGGATATAGGTTGTAATTTTTGTTGATCTTTTGGTACATGAGGATTTATGTAATTTTTGTTGGCACATATGGTGATAAATATATATGTGTATGTTGGATTTATAAATTAGGTGGAATTTGATTTGAAATTGGTTCTTGATTTAAAATTTTATTTGGAAGTTTGTTGTTGGTTGCTGGTTGTTTGTTATTTGGTTTTTGGTTGCAGGGAGCTGAGAATTGGTAATAAAGAAGAAGCAGACAAGAAATTCTTTAGAAAAAAATTAGGCATAAGGAGCGCTTTTACAAGAAAGCGCTACTCTTGGTTACATGCGCTAAAACCATAAGGAGCGCTTTTACAAGAAAGCGCTACTCTTGGTTACATGCGCTAAGGCCATAAGCAGTGCTTGATACAAAAAGCGCTACCTATGGTCTAAGCGCATCCGGGAATAAGGAGCACTTCACTAAAAAGCGCCCATCTTGCCTGTTCATTGGTAGCGCTTTTCGAGTGCTACCCTTGGGGGATTGGCAACAGGAGCGCAAGCTTTAGGAGCGTCCGCAAGCGCTACTGATGGCCAAAAAAAAGCGCTCCCAAATCCCCAAATCTATTGTAGTGTCAAATAAATATTAAATGAAATATATACAAAGAAAAAATAATAAATTAAGAGGGGTTAACAAAGAGTACCTTATAATCATTTTGCACAAACAAACTAAATAGGCTTGACTCTCACGTATCCCCGACGGAGTCGCCATCTATTGTGACCGACGGCTCAAAAATTGATTATTAAAGGGAGTCGCCACCCAATTTATTTAATAGGAAAAATTGAGAAAAACCTAACTAAAAGTTATTGGTCTGCAAAAACTAGGTTGGATTCGGGAGTCGTTTATGCAAAGGGAAGGGCGAATTTTTTTGCATATTGAGGTTAGATTCGAGCTCAGTTACCGCTCAAACCAACTCTTGTTGGTATATGGTAACAAATATTAATCGTACTAATGTAAAAATATCCACCATAAACCATTTTGTTTCCTTATAATGCAATTTATTCATTAGCAGAATAATTTTAATACTTCAAAAAATTTATCACCAAACCCATTCTTTAAAGATTAAAATTCAATAATTATTATTGAATTAATTTATGACAAACTCATAAGAACTGTGTGCATGCTACCCACATTAAAATTAATCAGCATCAAGTAACAAGTACACCGACCTTCCCCGAATGCTGAATAAAATAAAAGATTGTTTTTGACAATAGGCACCTAGTGAATTTCATTAATAATCAAAGTGGAAATACATGTAGGAATCTCAAAGTAATCTTGAGGACTAGCTCCTGACAATAAGGCCACCGCAGTTAAAGAGTGAGCAACCATATTAGCATTCCTCCTAACAAACTCAACATGAGAGTTGTAATTAAAAAAGAGAAAAGACTCTTACAAAAACCACGCAAAACACCAAATTCAGAAATTACAATCTTATTGGAATTGAAAGCATCGACCACCCACTTGGCATCAAGTTCAAATATAACATCCTTATAACCTAGATCTCGAACCCACTTAATAGCTTCCAATAAACCCATGGTCTCTCCAACATGCACATCAGTAATAGGTGAAAGCCATTGAGTCCTAGCACGTATAAAGGAGGACCCTTGATCATCTCGCAAACACATGCCAATCCCAACCTTGTTTGAAACCAAGGAGAAGGAGGCATCTACATTACACTTCACCAGCCCCGATAGTGGTTTACGCCAACTAATATCATCCTGAGACGCACCGGGAAGGCTTGATACATTACCTGGCAAATCCGTTGGAGCACGGGCTGCACTCCACTCCGAAAAATTTTTTCTACCTGCCCAAACAAGAGATCTAGCATCCACATTAGCATTCTCCCAAATGCAATTGTTCCTGCCCTGCCAAATACTCCATAAGGTCATACACCAAGCAATCTTGTCTTTCTCACTAAAAACAGCAAGAACGGAGAAGAAGATAGCACTTGTATTATCATTCACAACTACATGATCATTAGCCACTGTGTTAAGACCCAAGATATCCCAACACGCCTTTGATTTGGTGCAAGAGAAAAACAAGTGATTCGACGTCTCTGAGGGATCATCACACAATGGGAAAACATCATCTATAGGAACATTACGTCGGACCAAGTTAGCACGAGTGGGTAAAACATCTCTACAAAGGCGCCAAAGAAAATGTTGGACTTTGGGTGGGATCTTCAACTTCCAAAGCACTCTCCAGTCTCCAGTAGCATGCAAATAAGTAGTATCTAGGACACTCTCCATAAGTAGACGGTAAGCACTACGAACACTATACATCCCGGAACGTTCAGGACACCAGACAAGGCGGTCCGTACTGACAGCATCAAAAAGAGGGGTGGTCAAAATTGTACCTGCAACATGTGGAACAAATAAATGGTTAACAACATCAGCTCTCCAAGACTTGGTCTCATGATCCAACAAGTCCGACACATGTAAGAACAGATTAAAATGGGGGGAATCCTCCTCAGAGAGTGGAATCCGATTTGAGCGCCACTTCTCACCAAACACACGACTGCGAGACCCATCTCCAATCATCCACCTACACCCTTCACTAAGCACTAGGCGAGCCTCATGAATACTTCGCAAATGAAACTAGAATTATTACCCCTCTCAGCATGCATGAAATCACCCCTAGGGTAATATTTGGCTCTATACAACCTGGACACTAAGGAATCCGGACAATTCATAAGACGCCAACCTTGTTTCCCCAAAAGAGCCACATTAAAGACATAAAGATTACGGAAACCCAAACCACTATACTCCTTATCAACACAAAGTTTATCCCATGACAACCATCTAATCCCTCGCCTAGTAGTGCCACTACCACCCCACCAAAATCCATTAATCAGTAGGAATAGATTGAAGGACTGATTTATTCATAATTTCCTTACCCTCCTTAAAAAGTGAACGTTCAATTGGTAATGGGAATGCATTAAGCATGTACTTGAGCCCCAGGGTACATGGTTCGATTCCCACAGAAGGCAAAAATTCCACAGGGGGTGGAGAAGATCATGAGTGCATCGTGGGGCCAAGGCCAAATCCCAGGCTGTTAAAAAAAAGGCGCATTTTTTTGGTAACATCCTGGGCCATTTTCTTACTTAGTAGGCTACCCAGCGATGCACTCATGATCTTCTCTACCCCCATGTAGAGTTTTTGCCTTTCGTGGGAATCGAACCATGTACCTTGAGGCTTAGGTACATGCTCAATACATTCCCACTACCAATTGAACGTTCACTTTTTAAGGAGGGTAAGGAAATTATGATTAAATCGGTCCTTCAATCTATTCCCACTACCCCTCAACTAACCAGTCTTGATTGGCTTCTCCGACTAAGTATCTGTAAACTTCCAGTGCCTCCACCCCCGGTCTAATGATTGACTTAATCTCCTGCAATGACTCGGAGACCCAAGAGTAATCCACGATGCGGGGCGCAAGTGCCGGTTGCCCGCCCCGTTCCATGTTCCCTTGCGTAGGGACCACCTCTTCCGCCTCCTTGATTTGGCCGACCACTAACTCCTCTTCTACTTCTTGGGGCCCCGCTGGGTCGTCCTCCATTCCTTCAATCAAACCATCCCTCTGAGTCAGTAGCGAGCTCGCCACCTCAAGAGAAGAGGATCCCTCCGAAGAGCTCTCGAATGAACTCTCAGCCGACAGATCTGTCTCTGTGGTCGACCCCGACATGGCCTCAATAGTTTCCGCACCCGCGCAAAGTTTTGCAAGTTCAGGAGATCGCCTCAACCGTGCAGTCTTCTTGTTTTTCTCCAGGATCACGAACCTGCAGGAAAAGGGGAATAGCGTCAAGACTGGATACCTTAAGCCTGAGAAGGGGCGACAAGGTCGACCCGGATCCTGATGCCCCTCCCCGCCGAGCAGCTAAATACAAACAAGATTAAAGGGAAAGAATATTCTGAAAATATACCTGGAAAAGAACGACTTGGGTAGGTCCGGAAGGGGAAACACCTCGCTAGTTACCAGAGACTCGCCGGGAATGTAGTCGCTCTCGTCGGAAGAGTAGTTGCTCTCGCCGGAAAATGCGATCGCCTACAGAGCTCCCAAAATCTCGCAAAGATAAACAATGGACAGAACACACTACCCTTATATAATGGGCCTCAAGGTAGATCATTGACCGGAAAAGAAGCAACGCGTCCCTTCACTCCAAACAGTGCAATCTGACATCAAAGTTGCCATATCGATTGCACGTCATCATTTCGCGCCTCTCTCGAACAACGCAAATGTCACTTCCATCAGTCATCACACAATTCCCAAGGAAAACGCGTGTCAGCATTCAAATGGTGTAGAAGCCACGCCATCGAAGAACAAAGGGCCGCCCTCGAACAAGGCGGGATACCGAATGGAGAGCATCAAGCCTGAACCCGCCCTCCGGACGACTTCGGCTTGGGGGGCAACTGTTTTGGACTGGGCCGAGGGCTCAATCCTCGTGGGAGGCCCAACCCAATCCAGGTTACTGTAGCGAAGAACAAGTAGCGCGCCTGAACAAGCTTGGGGCGCCTCAACGGCTGAGATCACGCCGCATAATCCAACGGCTAGGGAGCACCGCCGAACTCTATAAATAGAGGTCAACCCCTCCGAAAAGGTACACACATTCTATCCCATCTCATATTCCCTGCTTTGACTATTTTCCCACTAACTTGGGCGTCGGAGTGTCTTTGCAGGTACACCGGCAGGCTCTGCTCGCGACCTCATAGTCCCACCAGAGCGATCCACATCAACCCGTTCTAACCCTTGGGCGACGCGACCAAGGTACAAATCATGAATAAGGACAAACTTAAAATGTTTAGTTATGGTGAGCCTTTCCTTTTAAAATACAAAGAATATATATGTGCTAACTACAGCAGATATGATAAGTTGATAACTGTACTAATTAATGTATACTAATTTCTGGTAGGGAAAGCAACATATTATAATCCAAAATGATTCACAACATCAATTAGCCATCATTCTTTTTCAGCATGTAGTACCAAAAAGGAATATTCTCATAATATGCTAATTCCTTTTTCCTTTTAAAAAAAATGCATGCTAATTCCAAATACCAAAGTGGATTTGTAAAAAAAAATGATCCAAATAAATACTTCTTTGTTATTTCTGTATTTGAGTGGAAAAAAACCAAAAACCGAGTGCGTTCGCACAGGGCAACAACTTCAGTTAATGCAAAATTCATGCATTGTTAAAATTTATTTTTAAAATCGCAATACGAAAAAGTCTTATTTGTTGGTCCTTTGAATGCTAAAGTATCCCGAAACACACTGCTTAAAATAACTCTTTATATATTTGTCACTTTTTTTTTTACCAAATCGGTTATTGAGGAATGAACTTTGAGTATTTTGATGGTTAAGTTTTTTTCCGAGCACTAAATGACTCCTAAACACGCTGGTTAATGAGGCACAAATTTCGCATATTTGAATCGTTGATTGTTTTTTACAAACACAAAAGCATCCGAAACCACAACTTAACATCGTACTTTACATATTTTGTTATTAAATTATTTTTATTCATCGAACCGGTTACTGAGAAACAAAACTCGCGTATTTGAACAGTTAAGCATTTCTCTTTACGTACTTTATTGCGAAATTACTATTTTATTTCAACAAACTGGTTATTGAGAAACACATTTTGGATATGTGAACAATAATTTTTTTTCCAGACTCTAAAATATTTCAAAACACGCTGCCTAACATCAGACCTTAGATAAAAGTATGAAAAAAAAATAAGGGATGAAGAATTACAAAGGGAGAGGAGAGATTAAAAAAAAGAGGGAGGTGGGGGGGGAGGGAGGGGGGAGTTTGGCGCCAAAAGTGGGAGGGACCCACTTGGAGACTACACAAGTTTTATATATTTAATATATATATATATATATATATATATATTGTATATTTATGGTGTGTAATTAGAAATTAGAAGTTTTAGAAGTTAGATCACATTTTTACTTAAAACTTTAAGATAATATAGGTTAATGGTATATTCTCTTTTATACTCTTTAATACTCTTTATTGTGTTTGCTTTAAACCACTCGAATAAGTGAACTATAGACATGATAATTCGTTTTCAGTGTAATTCATTGAAGCTATCAGGTCAATTAAGTTTTGAAAAACTACTCTATTAATAAAAAATAACATAAAACCACTACTCTAAACACTAATTTGCGTTTCAATTGTTTTTTTGATAGGCATTTGCGTTTCAAATTTGAGAAAGGCATGGAAGCATGGCTACGAGGATGATCATTTCATCATCAAATCACCATCATCACCATCCAAGCTACCAAATTATATTATAAATCATATAATCATACAATATTTACATTTCAATAATCTCTCACTCTTGATGTCCGACATAGCATATACTGTTTCTAACTGGTTATAATTATGTTGTAAAAAAAAACAGGTTGTAATTATTACTACCATACACGAACACAGCTTGAGGCATCATCCTTGTTGTTCAGTTGCGAAGGTAGTTGCAAACTTGAACCCATAGTAACATCCCAAAACTTAACAACGTTACCGTTAAGCGCCGTTAAATCCTGGCAGGTATACCAGCCATTCTCGTTCTCTCCATTTCTCATCCTCAACACCCTTTCCCAACTATCCCACCACCACTCAGATCTTCCTTCTCTCTTTTCCCATTCCCATTCTGACTCCCCCGCTAACGTTACGTCGCTCTCGCATTCCCTCTCGTAATACAAGGTAAACTTCAACTTTCCCTTCGTGACTCCGTCAACGTCCCCAGCGGCGCCGTTATGAACAACAACAGTGGGAACATGGGCCGGCCCACTATCTGCATGAGGCCCAAACACCTCTTGAGCTGGATCGGGTTTATCGGAAGGAAGGTGTAATTCGGGTTTGAGGGATGGAATTCTAGAGAAGCTGAGAGCGAGCCTGGTCCATAAAGTGTTGAGGAGGGTGAGAAAACGGAAGCTTAAGTAGTTGAAAGCTAGAGTGTCGAGTGAAGAAGAATCCTCTAACACGTTCATCTTTTGGTTGGTTTGGTGGATGGAGTATGAGGAAGAGGAAGGAAATGTTGATGGAATTGAAGGATGTTGAGGAATTTATGGGGAAGTGAGAACCGTAGGATGAGACAAATGGTTGTAAAGTGGGGCCCGTTGATGAATGGGATCTCAAAGAAGATGCTCAGAATCGACACTTAAGATGCCTCAGCATTATGCTTCACTGCACTCCCATTATTGCCCTCCCAAAAGCATGTCAAATAGAAAAATAATAATAATTTATACCTATCTATCATGTTCGGCTCAACCAACAAATATTGAAATTGTTAGCCGTATATCTTCGGTGTTCGAACTTAGGACCTCACAATTGTGTGCGTGAGTTTTTTCTTTTATAACTATTAATAAAAGGGATTCCCATTGTAACGGCTGTTTTTGGTGTCATATTTTTCTGATGATTTTACCCAAAAACTCTTCCTCCACTATTACATTAACACCCTTAGACACGGTTATCTATAATCTATAACTTCTATAACTATTATGAGCAATGCTATTCAGCCAAATGTTTTTAGACAAAAATAGACAAAAACCACATTACAACATCAATTAACCAAATTTTTTAAGCAACTAACCAACCTACTTTTTCACAGTTTTCAAGGTCATTGACTAAAAACTGTGAAAAAGTAGGTCGGTTAGTGGCTTAAAAAAACTTGGTTAATTGATGTTGTAGGGTGGTTTTTGTCTATTTTTGTCTAAAAAAATTTGGCTGAATAGCATTTCTCAACTATTATTAAAGGGGATTCCCATTGCAACTGTTGTTTTTGGTGGCATATTTTTCTGACGATTTTACCCTCGAACTTTTTCTTCCACTATTACATTAACACCCTTTTTTTTTTCTTTTTTTTTTTCGATTAACACCCTTAGTACACGGTTAATCTTGAAGAGAAACTGCACTAACCGCTTAAAATAAGGAGGAATCCAACCTTTAATCTAAAAACCCGTATGTGTTTGTGTGAGGTGAAAGAGGTGAGTGGGTTAAAGAGAAAACGAAAGAGAGGAGAAAAAGAGAGGAAGAGAAAACCGCCGATAGTGGCACCTTGGCCACTAGGAGGCGCCTCTTGTACAATAAGACTGAAGACTGAAGAGGATAGGGAAACAGTGAAGTAGAGGGAAAGAGAGAAATAGAGGGTTGGGGAGGAAAGGAAAGGGAGAAGGCATGCATGTGACAGAGGAATCGAGAGAGGAACCATACACACACATAGTCAAGCGGCGTGCAAGGCCACACAACGAAGCCGTCGACATTGGCGCTGTGAGATGCGAAGAACCACCAAGACTTGGATGGAGTTGCTTTCTGTTTCTGTGATGCATTTCATTTTATCACCAACACAGTTGCGATGTCGACATTTACGATATGGTCTAGACTCTGGATTCTATTTTCCTCTTTCTCTATATCTACACTTCACCTGTTTGCTAATTTATTTATCTTGGAGTTCTTTCTTTTTTCTTTTTATATTTAGGTCCTCATGTGGAAGAGTATGACTTAGGGTACTAAGCTAGTAGTTTAGTAACTATTACTAAAGGGCTAGTTAAGTAAATTCATATAATAATAATAATTGACCAAAAAAAATCAGAATTAGAGTAATTAAATGAATGAGGAAAAATCGGGACAGTTTCAGAAAAGTAAATCAGGCACAAATCAAGGAACGAAAATTAGGCACAAATCAAGGAAAAGATGTAGAAATCCAAATATCATGATATCTTGGTTAGCCGCTTCCATCTCTGTTTGTTTTAGAAACGAAAACTTCGCAGAAAACTGGATCTTGGTTAGCCGCTTCCATCTCTGTTTGTTTCATCTTTCGTTCCATCCGTCGCCGTCGCCATCTCCGTTTTAGAAACGCAAAGATCGCAGAATACTGATTCGGAAACACTTCATTCTCGCTCTGGTTCCATCCGTCGCCGTCGCCGTCGTCGTGAGTCTGTCGCTCTTGTCAACTCTGTGACTTCGCCGACGCCGTTGCCGCCGTTACCATCTCCGTTGACTCCTTGTTGCCACTGTTACATTAGCATCACACAAATACGTATTTGCTGCTCGCATTCGGTGAATCTCTGGTTACTGTAGTTCTCTTGTTATTTGTAGTTCTCTGGTTATTGTAAATCTCTGTTGCTACAATTTTTAACACTCACAGTGGAACCAATGAACATATAATGAGTAAATCTGATGAAGGTTATTGTTGCAGTTATTATAAAGACTCACACTGGAACCTATTACAGTTATTATCTGGTTATTGTTACAATCACCAAACTTTCCAATAACTTGGTCACTAAAATAATAACCAATTTCAAGTATTTCACTGGTTATTTTTGTCTGGCTATATCAAATGTTGTGTCATAGTGAGGTTATAGATCAGATTTATAAAATTTGGAAAATTGCATTTTGCTGAGTCTTCACCTACTTCTTTATTTTATAATTAGAACATATTCAAGCATTTTGATGAGGCTTCTGTTTGTATTTTTATGAAGGTAAAGTCAATAACATAAAGTCAAAGATTTATAAGGTAGATATTACTGAACTGTCGAATAATAATTGAATTTCCTGATAGGATAAAGATGGGTCATGTGGGTGAGTAATTCTAACCCTAGTACTGTTGCCCTCTGGTTAGTACAATAATAACCTTAGTACAGTTGCCCTCTGGTTAGTACAAAAATCACCGAACTTTTCAATAACTTGGTTAGTACAATAATAACCAATGTAAAGTATTTCACTGGTTTTTATTTTAGTAGCCAAACTTCTGAGAAGTTTGGCTACTAAAATAAAAACCAGTGATTGACATCCATTAGAATGTGTTCATGTGTGATTGAATATTTCATGTGTTTGAAGTAGAGCATGGTGGAAGAATGAAAAACTAATGGAAGTCGCGTTGTTTTATTTTGAGAGAATTAGGAAGGACATATTTTGGAGTAGAGTAGGATATATCCAATGTTGTGTGATAGTGAGGTTATGATGTCACTAACCACAAATGTGTATCGCAATGGTTAGTGGCCACTAACCACAGATATGCATAAATGTGGTTAGATGCCAATGGTTAGTGGCCACTAACCATTGCAATGCACATATGTGGTTAGTGACAACTAAGTACCATTGGCATCTAACCACAGTTATTCACATTTGTGGTTAGTGATATCTAACCACAAATATGCATAGCAATGGTTAGTGGGCACTAACCACATATATGCATAAATGTGGTTAGATGCCAATGGTTAGATGTCACTAACCACAGATGTGCATAGCAATTGTTAGTGGCCACTAACCATAGTTATGCATAAATGTGGTTAGATGTCACCAACCACACATATGCATATCAATGGTTAGTGGCCACTATTGTAGCCAGAGAATAAGATAACTTCGGTTAGTACGATCTAACCAAATAAAAATATGACTTTGGTTAGTAGAAACCACAGAATATATCAAGATTGGGTAGTTGGTCCTAAACGATGAAAAACTGATTTTAGTCTCATGTTCATCAACATCATAACGAGACATGATCAATGGCGTGCTTCAATGGCGTTGATCAAACGGAGTCCGTTTTTTAAACACCCGTGGGCGTCTTATTTTTTGGCGTGAGTGCGTATTTTAGTCTTGAGTTGCGTGAAAAATAAAGAAATATATATGTAACATGAAGAAGAAGAAGAAGAAGAAGAAGAAGAAGAAGAAGAAGAAGAAGAAGAAGAAGAAGAAGAAGAAGAAGAAGAAGAAGAAGAAGAATAAAAGATGAATATAACGTAAAACATAAAATTGTGACAATGTGAGAGAGAAGATAATTGGAAGAGAAAATCAAGGCTTAATAAATGTTTTTGTTTTAATATCCCTAAAAAAAAGGGAACATTTATTATATTAATTTAATTTAATTAAAACCAGAAAAACTGGATAGGACACAATTACCCCTACTAAAAACTAGCCATTGGATTGAATTGGATTGAAATTTTGTCAATCCAATGGCTATTAACAATTTAGTAAGAATTACTAAGTAATTGGCTTAGTAATGTAAGCCGTAGCCCTTCCTGTTCTACCTGTCAATTAAAGTAGTTGAGAGTCTGCTTTAAACTTTCTCTTTTAAGAACAGAATTATCCATGCTTTGTGCAGACTATGTTTTTGATATCAATCACATTTGATCATTGACTCAAACTATGAACATTCTCTTACAAATTTACTTTGTCTATATCATTTGAATATCTTAAAAAGAGGTCTTTGTCTTTTCTCCAATCCTTTCTAGATAAGGTACATTCCCATTGCTTCGACTGTGCGCATAGCGGTTTAGAGCGATGTGCTTATTGGGCCCTTTGGAGTGAAGCCCATTTGGACTGAGCAACCCCAATCGGGAACACAATAAATTAGAACTACGTAAGTATATACTGTAGAGCAATACGAAAAGCGGAGTTCCCGTCTTTTCGCTAGTAATAATAATAGTAATAATAATAATAATGGGTAAAAAGTCTAAAATACCCCCCATTCGTTTTGTCCTTTTTTTTGCGCTTTCCCTAGGCTCGGTACCATAATACCGAACCGGGATTGTATCTTGATATCGTTCATTATAAAATTTGACACATTACGAGTACTGCGTATTAATCTCGAACCAGTACTACATCTTAATATCGCGCGTGTTTTTTTGATTTATACATATCTGGTAACAAAGTACCGAACGGTACTTATTTATGATTTTTTATGTGTGCAGAAAATAGAGAAAGAGAAGTGGTTAGAGGGAGGTGGTAGTGGTGAAGGAGCAGAAGAGAGGGAAGAAGGAGGTGGTGATGGTGGTGAGAGAGAAGGAGAAGGTGGTGGTGGTGGTGGTGATTGTGATGAGAGGGAGAAGGAGGTGGTGGTGGTTGTGAAGGGGAATGGGAGTGGGAGTGTGGGAGGGGGTAATTGGCTTAAATATGATTTAGGTCCCTGCAAATATAACAATTTTCTATTTTAGTTCCTGCAATTCTTTTCAAAATAAATCCCTCCAACAGAGGTCACAGGTGGCTCGCCACATAATTTTTTTGTTTTTAGGCTTAAATATCATTTTAGTCCTGTAATTACAGCGGTTATCCAATTTGGTCCCTGTAAATTTTTTTTTTTTAAAAAATGGTCCCCGCAAACACTTTTTTTGTCTGTTTTGGTCCCTGATGCCTTTTTTAAGCCTATGTGTCACATTTTTTTTGTTTTCAGCTGATGTGGCCTATTTTAAGACGGGTGGCTCTGCTGACGTGGATTTATTAATCTGATTAACCGCCATGTCATTAAATAAGAAATGTAATACCTATTATACCCTTTTTCAATTTGGGGAAAAATAAGGAGGGAGAAACAGATGCTGGTTAGGGCACCAAATTGCAAAGCGCAAACACACATAATACACACAAACGCAAACGACTCAGATCGGAGGGAGTACCGTGAGGCGTGGTTGACGACGGCGGCGATGAAGGTTAATAGCGGCGGTGGCGACGACGGCAAAGGTTGAAAGCGTTCGCGACAGCAGTGCTTCCCTCTCGTTCAGGTTGATCATTCGATTTTAGGGTTTTTTAAATGAAGTGCTTCCCTCTCGTTTTGTGTTTACAGAAAGTTGTGCATTTTTTTTCTTCTGTTTGTGCTTCCCTCTCGTTCAGTGCTTCTGTTTGTGCATTTTTTTAACTTTTGTGATGCTTTTTATGCATTGGTTTGTGGTTCTTTATTGTTGATGTTTTGTATACATTTGCATTTGTGGGAGAGAGGAAAGGGAGAGGGGCACGAGGTTGAGAGAGAACAAGAGAAAGAGAGAGAGAGAGAGAGAGAGAGAGAGAGAGAGAGAGAGAGAAGGTTGAGATAGGATGGAGAACACGAGAGAGAGAGAGAGAGATGAGCGACTCTGCTCCCCGTTTCTGCGATGAATTGACGAAGAGGATAGGAAATTAGATATTTAAGATTTTTTGGGAAGGGAGGTTATAATGGGGATTACATGTTTTATTTTATGACAAGGCAGCCGTTCAGTTTAATAAATCCATTCAAGCATTGCCACCTGTATTAAATAGGCCACATCAGCTGAAAACAATAAAAAAAATGTGACACATAGGCTTAAAAATGGCATCACGGACCAAAACAGATAAAAAAAAGTTTTTGCAGGGACCATTTTTAAAAAAATATTTTTGCAGGGACCAAAATGGATAACCGCTGTAATTGCAGGGACTAAAATTAGGCTTAAATATCATTTTTAGTCCCTGCAATTACAGCGGTTATCCATTTTGGTCTCTGTAAAAATATTTTTTTTAAAATGGTCCCTGCAAAAACTTTTTTTATCTGTTTTGGTCCCCGATGCCTTTTCTAAGCCTATGTGTCACATTTTTTTTGTTTTCAGCTGATGTGGCCTATTTTAAGACGGGTGGCTCTGCTGACGTGGATTTATTAATCTGATTAACCGCCATGTCATTAAATAAGAAATGTAATACCTATTATACCCTTTTTCAATTTGGGGAAAAATAAGGAGGGAGAAACAGATCAATGGTGGTTAGGGCACCAAATTGCAAATCGCAAACGCACATAATACACACAAACGCAAACGACTCAGAGAAAGGAGGGAGAACCGCGAGGTGTGGTTGACGACGGCGGCGATGAAGGTTAATAGCGGTGACGACGACGGCGAAGGTTGAAGGTGTTCGCGACAGCAGTGCTTCCCTCTCGTTCAGGTTGATCATTCGATTTTAGGGTTTTTTAAATGAAGTGCTTCCCTCTCGTTTTGTGTTTACAGAAAGTTGTGCATTTTTTTTCTTCTGTTTGTGCTTTCCTCTCGTTCAGTGCTTCTGTTTGTGCATTTTTTAAACTTTTGTGATGCTTTTTATGCATTGGTTTGTGTTTCTTTATTGTTGATGTTTTGTATACATTTGCATTTGTGGGAGAGAGGAAAGGGAGAGGGACACGAGAATGAGAGAGAAAAAGAGAGAGAGAGAGAGAGAGAGAGAGAGAGAGAGAGAGAGAGAGAGAGAGAGAGAGAGAGAGAGAGAGAGAGAGATGAGCGACTCTGCTCTCTGTTTCTGCGATGAATTAACGAAGAGGATAGGAAATTAGATATTTAAGGTTTTTTGGGAAGGGAGGTTATAATGGGGATTACATGTTTTATTTTATGACATGACAGCCGTTCAGTTTAATAAATCCATTCAAGCATTGCCACCTGTATTAAATAGGCCACATCAGCTGAAAACAATAAAAAAATGTGACACATAGGCTTAAAAATGGCATGAGGGACCAAAACAGATAAAAAAAAGTTTTTGCAGGGACCATTTTTAAAAAAATATTTTTGCAGGGACCAAAATGGATAACCGCTGTAATTGTAGGGACTAAAATGATATTTAAGCCTTGTTTTTATTTATTTTTTAAAAACATGAGTTGGAAAAATTTCCCCAATCAAAATTACGATTCATGTTTTTCCCTTTCTTGAAAGAGAGAACACAAGCGATATGCTCTTCTTCAAGCTCAACCAATAATTAAAACTTACTCCTACAAAAATCAGAACCTATCGCATGTGAAGCATTCCTACGAAAGCGTCTAGATGCTGAAGGCCCATGATCATTTGATGAAGCATCTTCATGTGCCATGCATTCTTCCTTCCTTCATTCTTCAATAGCCCGCTCTTCTTATTTCACACCATTCCTCGCCTCAAAGATGTATCTGTGGAGCATTCTGGGTTTTGGTCAAAGGTACTCAAAATGAAAAGAAAGGATTCTGGGAAGTTCGTGAATACAATAAAGAACAAGATAAAAAATAAAAGGAGCATAGTGTTAGTTTACGATACAATCTAGATCAATAATTGAAAGGCTTAAATATGATTTAGGCCACTGCAAATATAACTTGTTTTGGTTTAAGCCCCTGTAATTTTTTATTTATTTAAAACTCTTTGCAAAATACAGTTATTTGATATTAACCCTTCTGTTAGAGTTCTGTTACAAAAATTGCATACGTGGCTAACAGAGTTATGAGCTGTAATTCTGTTTTCTTTTATAATTATTTTTTTCTGACCTGGCTTGCCACCTATTAAATGAGTGATGATGCATAACTCAAATCCCTAATCTCCTTCTTCTTCATATATTGTGCTCACAAGCGACCTCCATGGATGCTCATAGCCAAGCTTTTGGTTCTTCATCAATGGCGGTTAATCGCCTACCAATTTGTCGCTGTGGGAGTACTATGAGGCTCTACATATCTGGGTCTGGCCTAAACCCCAATCGCCCTTACTGGAAGTGCGCAAATTGGGAATGATTTTTCATTTTTTTGAATGTCTTTTTTATTCCTCTTTCTGGCTATAATGAAAACCCTAATTGTTTATGTATTTTTGATAGATGAAGGAACATAGCTATATGGTCTTTGTGTGGGATGATCAGCTAAGTGAGAAGCATTTTGCATTTAGAGATGTTTCATCAATGGAAACTGGTGGTGTTCTCTCTTCACAAACCCAGAATTGCAAAGGTTGTGAGTATGCAGATAAACTCATGGAAGTAGTGACCAAAGAGAATGAGAAGCTTAAAGGAAAATTGGGCAAGGAGAGGACTAGGGTTACTGGGCTTACAGCTAGGGTGCAGTGTACATTATATTGTGAGTGTTGTTAAAACCTATACCAACGGAAAAGTAGCTGTGGGTATAGCTTTAAGGTTTTGTCCAATGGTAAAAAAAAACTGTCACTATAGGCTATAGCAACGTCATTTTGGCGTGGGTATAGCCAAATAAAGA
Source organism: Astragalus membranaceus (assembly GCA_039519185.1). Taxonomy (NCBI): domain Eukaryota; kingdom Viridiplantae; phylum Streptophyta; class Magnoliopsida; order Fabales; family Fabaceae; genus Astragalus; species Astragalus membranaceus. The sequence goes on along the minus strand of CM076846.1, from coordinate 197,482,593 downwards.
CCACGAAAAAGCTGTCCATCGGTATAGGTTTTTGGTGCTATACCCACGGATTTTTGCCGTTGCTATATGTCAATTTTTTTTGTAGTGTGTCTTCAATTTGGATTGTTTATGTTGTTGTGTATCTCTGTTGTTTATGTCGTTATTACTCATTGGAAGTAATGGGTAGTTAGTTTAGTTTATGGTTAGGATGGATATGTCATGAGTTGTGTATCTTGTTACGTTGGTTTTTTTTTTTCATCTTAGGGTTTGTTAATTTAGTGTTATTTCCCATAATTAGTGTTTGTAATTTGTGGTTGCAACAAGTTATTAATGAATGAAAACACGTTGCTTTTCAAGGGTGTTTTGATGTTAACTTTGTGAGATGGTTTTACTGATACTGGTTTAATAAGTTACATTTTGCAGGGGCTATTTTAACTTGTTCTGAAACACCAGCATCAACAACTTGTTCACCAATTTGAACATCAACACCAGCATCAGCAACTTGTTCACCAATTTGAACATCAACACCAGCATCAGCAATTTGATCATCTGTTTTGGGTTCCTTGGGCTTCCTCTAGAACTGCCAATAACAACAAAACATCAATAAATATAGTGAACAAAACAGCAATATATATATATATATATATATATATATATATATATATATATATATATATATATATATATTGTGAACAGAACACCAATAAATATTGTGACCAATATCTTCCAAAAGTAAGGTCAAGAACCATCTCCATGATTCTTTGGTTTCATTTTCAACAACTCCAAATGCAATTGGATAATACTAGTCATTAGGGTCTCTTCCAACAGCTATTAAGAGCTGACCCCCGTATTTTGTCTTCAAATGGCACCCATCAACCCCAATAAAGGGCCTACATGCAGTCTGGAAACCCCTCTTTGTGCCACTAAAACAAAAATAAAAAGAACCAAATCTTGGTAGTAAGCTGGGTGGAATTCTATGGACATCTATTTGGCAAGTATTACCTTAATTTGCCCTCACAAGCTCACTAGTATAACTCCAAAGAAGTGAATACTGTCTGGTTGCATCTCCTTCAACAAGATCTCTTGTCAATTTGATTCCCTTTCAAGCCCTACAAACTGTGATACGAGTAGCATATTTCCTCCTAATCTCAGTCATGATTTCAGAAATTTTTACCTTATTTGTGGACATTAGCCTCTCAGCCACAAGTTTACTTACCCACTTGGAGTTGGCATTTTTATTTTTAAATACCCCACCACACGTGTGTCTCCCCTTGTAGGTTTTTAACCTATACGTGTGGGTTTCACCCACTCTATTACAAAAAGTCTCATAACCACATTCCCTCTTGCACAGAAGCCTAGCCCTGTTTGGTTTATTTTTGTTGTACTTTAACTCCCTTCCATTTAATACTGCATATTCCAACATAGTCTCCTTAAACTCACCAATAGACCTAAACTCCATACCAACCTTGAATTTGAAATTATTATCTAACTCTTCTTTCTTGAAAACAGGGTACCTCATCTTCTTCACACCCATGTTATCTTCCTCAGATTCAGTGGCACTGCTATATAACTCCTCACTCTCATAATTATCTTCCAATTCATAGTCACCATCCATTGAGTCTTCTTCACTTGATGAATCTAAATTTATTCCTAGTGAATCCCTTTTGTAGGAGAGATCACCTTACGAGAAGAACAAACCTTTGTTCTTCCTTTTTTGTCATTGGCAGTAACATTTTCTTCCACATTGACCTCATCTTCAAATCCATCATCAACTCCAAGTTCCCTTTCCTCCTCACTGTCATCAAACCGAACCCCATGAGCATCATCTTCAGAATCACTTTCCACATTACCTTTACCCTCCTCTAAACCCTTACCACTGGATTCACCCTCAATGTTTTCCCCAACCAGTGACTCAGCATACAAGTGTATGTCACACTTGTGCAGCAATGCAAATTCAGCACATTGGAGTGCATCTTTGTCTACTTTCAGTGACTTGTAACCACCTACATAGTCTGGTGAATCAGACATCCACCATAGGAGAACATATTCTTTGTATCCTAATTCTCTAACAAGGTCAACAGCTTCAAAGAAGCTCCATCTGTCAGCATCATTGATGTTTGCAACAGCTATATCCGCACCATTATAACCAGTATTTTCCCCAATCTCAAAGTGACCCCCATGGTGAATTATGATGCTGAAACTCATTTTTTCAAAAAGGTCCCTAAATTTCCAAGAAATTCAATTTTCAGTCAAAAGGGTGACTTTGAAAAAGAATCAGTCTTGTGGTCCCAATAACAGTTACAAAAAACACAAACACAACAAACAAAGCTATATTAAATACAAATCAACTGGCTTGTACCAAAAAATATGGTCCCAATAGATTAAAATAAAGCACAAAGGGACACATTGGTCCCATAAATGGTCCAATAACACTTACGAACAACACAAACACAACAATCACAATCACAATAACACATGCATTTTGGAAAAAACACTTAACACTTCAAACAACGAACAATACCAGAGAAATACTTACCTACTAGCTTCGTTGAAGTTCCTTCTTCTTCGTCGCACCAGAAAAATTTCAAAATGTTTGTCTTTTTCGTCAAACTTCCTTTCTCTCGCGTGATTCTCAGTCTTAATCGTCGAACCCTAGATTTCTCTCCCCTCCCTTCGTTCTGTAAACGTTCTTCAGTTCTTCTTCTCTTCTGACCTTTGTTCTTCAATATTTTTTTTAATGTTTTAATCTTTTATTTTTTAATATTTTAATTTTCTTTTAATTTTATTGCTGAGTCAACTTGTACAGCCTGCATTTGAAACTCATGTGGCAGACACGTTGGCATTTTTTTAACGTCAGTCTAACAGAACTCTAACAAAATGGCTAATATCAAAACACTGTATTTTACAAGGAGTTTTAACTAACTTTTTTTTGTAGGGGTTTAACCCAAAACACACTATATTTGTAGGGGCCTAAATCATATTTAAGCCATAATTGAAATTTCTCCGTGCTTCCTGATAACTCTATTTTTTATAGAGTTATTCATACAATTAAACTTGGATTATTGCTTATCTTTAAGAACATTAATATATCTCTGTGCTTCCTGATAACTCTATTTTTTATAGAGTTATTCATACAATTAAACTTGGATTATTGCTTATCTTCAAGAACATTAATATTTCTCCGGGCCTAAATCATATTTAAGCCATAATTGAAATTTCTCCGTGCTTCCTGATAACTCTATTTTTTATAGAGTTATTCATACAATTAAACTTGGATTATTGCTTATTTATTAAGAAACAACATTTTAAAGATTCAAATGAGTAAGGACAATGAATTAGGCAAAATGCATATATCTTGTTAGGTTTGATGTTTCTGTTCAGTGCAGCTACTTCAGGTGTGCCCACACTGCCTACACTAGGAGTGCCCACACTGCCTACACCTGCTAAACCAGCACTTTGGACCAAAACATCCAAGGACCATTCCAATGCTTCAACACTTGATATGTGACATCATGCCTAGTCATATGGAGCAGATCCACTTGCAAAATTCGATGCCTACTATCAAAGACTAGTTGAGAAGCTCACTCACTCAAGGCCATGTGGCACTCATTCATTGGACCACCCCATGTGAGCTTCATGCAAAGCGACCAATTTGAACAACTTGCTTGTTGGGAGGTCTGCAACTAACCATGGTTAATTATCTCAGTTACAATTTCGCGCCAAAGGAAACCCTCCAAGGGAGGAGGCAAGCTCTCATGCCTAAAAATAGAAGTCATATCTTCACTTAGAAATCATCTTTCATCCATTTCTTAAAGGATCACTTAAGTTTAGTTTTATTTTTAGTTTAGTTTATTTTTGTTTACGTTTCTGAAGAGAAGGAAGGTAAGGAGGTGCTTGACAACCACTCCCTTCACTGCTACTTGGAGGAAACTTGTGTAAGGATATCATTTTGTACTTCAACTTGGAAATCTCATGCAAAAGTTCTTCTACTTGAGTAATCTCTATCTCTTTTAGTTCTTTTGCAATATTACTCATCTTGTTATGTTCCTTACAGATTCTTTCTATTTTATAATGAGTAATATGAGCTAATTTTCTTAAGTTGAGATGTTGTAAGCTGTGTAATGAACTTCTAAGTAAGTATATGTGGTTCAAGTAGTGTATGCATTTTAACTCTTGTGCAATACTTCTTTCAAAACTTATTCTGAATTTGATCACCTTAGAATAAGTAAACTTGTAACAGCAGACATGGGTTACATTTAAGACATCAAGAGTTGATAAGAATAAGTGTTTGTAACATCATCTTTGTTAAACTAGCTTTAATAAAGAATTGCTTGTTAAAACCATGTTAAGTCCTAGACATAGGATAACATAGTTCTTAGGGTGATACAGTGGGCGCTAAAGAGAGAAGAGTGAACCTATTTAGCATGCCTAGACATAGGAAGCTTGTAATGAAACTCTGAAGAAAGTGACTGAAAAGCACACACTCATGCAGATGCACTCAGTGTACCTACACTTCCTACACCACTAAAACTCTTAGAACTAAGTTACTTGGTGAAAACATCTCAACTACTTTACCTAACTGATTTCCTTCACATATTTACTGTTTATATTGTTTAAATACAATTCATAAGCTCCAACCAATTGTGAATAGTGTAGACACACTAAGTATACACTCTAAGCAACATAGAGTTTTCATAATCCCTGTGGGTTCGACCTTTTCTTATCATTATATTACTTGTGTGACTATGTATACTTGCATACTATTTTCCACACCAAGTTTTTGGCGCCGTTGCCGGAGATTATTGAAAAATTTTAGTTGTTTAAAAGTGTTAATTTAGTGTTTTTTATTTTTAGTACTGCTGGTATTCTGTTTTCTGTGCAGAGCATCTAGTGCAGATACACTTAGTGCAGAAGCACTAGTTTATGCCCAGAGATAGACCACCAGAATTTGATTGTGATCCAGAAATTGAAAGAAGATTTAGGAGATTGCTAAGACAACAAAGACAAAGACAACAAGCTGCAGAAGTATGTCTCACCACAGTGAAGATGCCTCAGTGAGAGGGGGACCAACTTCACAGCAACAACCTGAAGGTGAAGCAAATCACAGACAACAATTCATTCAAATGGGACCAATAGGTATGATTAATGATAGGGATAGACCTATGAGAGACTATGCTCAAATTAATCATCAACATATGCAAACTAGTATAGCTAGACCTCATATTGATGTTGTTCACTTTGAATTTAAACCCATGATGTTCCAAATGTTACAAACAATTGGTCAATTTTGTGGATATCCTCATGAAGATCCCCATGAGCATTTAAAGCAATTCATAGAAGTTTGTAGTAACTTTATCATTCCTGGTATTAGTGAGGATGCATTTAGGCTTAAATTATTTCCATACTCTCTGAAAGATAGGGCTAAATCATGGTTAAATTCTTTAGAGCCCAATTCTATTCATACATGGACTGAATTAGCTGAAAAATTCTTAAGCAAATATTTTCCTCCAATTAAAAATGCTAGGATGAGACATGATATTACATCTTTTAGGCAAAAAGAATTTGAATCATTGTTTGAAGCATGGGAAAGATGGAAAGAGCTGTTAAGAAAGTGTCCACATCATGGTTTACCTGTCATTATACAAATGGAAACATTTTGCAATGGTCTAGAACCACAAACCAGAGTGATGCTTGATGCATCAGCTGGTGGTGTTCTCTTGAATATGTCTTATAATGAAGCATGTGATCTAATTGATAGGATAGCTACAAATAGTTCTAGTTGGCCCACTGAGAGGGCAAGTGCCCAAAAGAAAACTTCTGGGGTACATGAGATTAGTGACATATCAGCCCTATCTGCTCAAGTAGCCTCTTTAACTAATATGATCAAACAGTTCACTAGTGCACCTACATCTAGTGTAGCCACTCCTAAGGAAAACACTGCAGCAGCCATAGAACAAGCCCCTCCAGGAACTACAAGTTGTGTTTATTGTGGGGGAGGCCATGTGTATGAAGAGTGTCCTAGCAACCTAATCTCTGTCAATTATGTTGGTTACAATAGGAATAACAACCCTTACTCTAATACCTACAATCCAGGATGGAAAAACCACCCAAATTTTAGATGGAACAATGCCAGTGCTCCTGCACCAAGTGCACCTGCACCAGCTACTCCTCCTGATTTTCAATCTCAGAATCAACAAAAACCAAATCCACCTGCCACTGATAATTCTCTAGAAGGTTTGCTTAAATCATTCATTAGTGAAACTAGAACTGCTAGGCAAGCCCAAGATGCATCAATTAAGAATCTAGAGAACCAAGTAGGACAATTAGCAACTGCATTGTATCAAAGACCTGCAGGTGCATTGCCCTCAAATACAGAAGCATCAACTTCACAAAGGCAAGGTAAGGAACAGGTAAAGGCCATTTCTTTAAGAAGTGGTAAAGATTTAAAAGGAACAGATGAGATTAAAGGTAAAGATAAGGGAGAAAAAAAGAAAAAAATTCTCAAGATGCAGAAACACCTGATGCATCTGCATCTCATACAACTCCAACTCCAAGGTTAGTTCCTGAATATCCTCCTCCTCCTCCCTTTCCTCAAAGATTGAAAAAAGTACATGAGGAGAAGCAGTTCAGTAAGTTCTTAGATGTTTTAAAACAATTGCATATCAATGTTCCTTTAATAGAAGCACTACAACAAATGCCTAATTATGCTAAATTTATGAAAGATGTGCTTTCTAAGAGAAGGAGATTAGGAGAATTTGAAAATGTTGTAATGTCAAAAGAATGCAGCTTAATCTTGCAAAACAAGATTCCAAGAAAATTAAAAGATCCAGGTAGCTTTACAATTCCTTTTTCTATAGGTAAGTTCTACACTGGTAGAGCATTGTGTGACTTAGGTGCAAGTATCAACTTGATGCCTAAGTCCATCTTTACCAAATTAGGAATTGGAAATGCTAAGCCTACTACCTTAACACTCTCTCTAGCTGATAGATCAATAGCATATCCAGAAGGAATCATTGAGGATATCTTGGTACAGGTTGACAAATTTGTGTTTCCTGCAGATTTTGTTATCCTTGATTTTATTGCAGATGAGGAAGTGCCTGTTATACTTGGAAGGCCATTCTTAGCAACAGGAAAGACATTGATAGATGTGCAAAGAGGATAATTGACCATGAGAGTAAATGATCAAGAGGTGAAATTTAATGTATTGAATGATTTGAAGTCTCCTACAGAGGAGAGTGAAGAGTGTTCAGCAATTTCTCTTGACCATTTGGTGGAGAAGCAATTCCACAAGCAATATGATCACCTTGCCAGAGTACTAGCACCAGATGCAGCTACACTGCCTGCAGGGGACATCATTGAGAATGGAATGCTAACAGAGAAAGAAACAACACATAAGGTATGGGCTAGAGCTTATGAATCTCTTAATCTAGAAGATCCCAATCTTAGAAAGAATTTACCTTCTATAGAGAAACCTCCTAAGCTTGAATTAAAAGAACTGCCTAAACACTTAAAGTATGCTTTCTTAGGTGAAGATAATACACTTCCGGTAATTATTGCATCAGAATTATCTATAGAACAGGAAATTGATCTTATTAACACCTTAAAAAAGTATAAGAAGGCCATAGGCTGGCAAATGGCAGATATTAAAGGGATTAGCCCCTCCATATGCATGCATAGGATAATTTTAGAAGAAAACTCTAAAAACAGCATAGAAGGGCAAAGAAGATTGAATCCCATAATGAAAGAGGTTGTTAAGAAAGAAATAATAAAATGGCTAGATGCTGGTATTATCTACCCTATTTCTGATAGTTCATGGGTTAGTCCTGTGCAATGTGTTCCAAAGAAGGGGGTGTAACAGTTATAGCCAATGAGAACAATGAATTAATCCCAACAAGAACTGTCACAGGATGAAGAATCTGTATGGATTACAGAAAACTCAATAAGGCCACAAAGAAAGACCATTTCCCTCTACCATTCATAGATCAAATGCGAGATAGGCTAGCAGACAAGGAGTTCTATTATTTTTTAGATGGTTATTCAGGATATAACCAAATAGCCATTGAACCAGAAGATCAACAAAAAACTACCTTCACTTGTCCTTATGGCACTTTTGCTTTTAGGAGAATGCCTTTTGGACTTTGTAATGCACCTGCCACCTTTCAGAGATGCATGATGTCCATTTTTTCTGACTTCATTGAGCAATCAATGGAAGTCTTCATGGACGATTTCTCAGTTTTTGGAGAAACCTTTTCATTGTGTCTATCAAACTTAGAGAAAATTCTCCAAAGGTGTGAAGACACCAATTTAGTGCTCAACTGGGAGAAATGTCATTTCATGGTGAAGGAAGGCATTGTGCTTGGTCATAAAATATCTAAAAAAGGTTTAGAAGTGGATAGAGCCAAAATAGAGGTCATTGAGAAACTACCACCTCCATCAACAATCAAAGGGATTAGAAGTTTTTTAGGTCATGCAGGTTTTTATAGGAGATTCATCAAAGACTTTTCAAAGATTTCAAAACCATTGTGTATGCTTTTGCAACATGATGTGCCATTTAATTTTGATGAAACTTGTATAGAAGCTTTTCAAAAACTGAAAAAAGCATTAGTAACAGCACCAGTTGTAGTCACTCCGGATTGGAGTAAGCCTTTTAAACTCATGTGTGATGCTAGTGACTTTGCAGTAGGAGCAGTCCTAGGGCAAAGATATAACAAAGTGTTTCATTCTATCTATTATGCTAGCAAAACACTAATTGAGGCTCAAATGAACTACACTGTAACAGAGAAGGAACTATTAGCAGTGGTTTTCGCTTTTGAAAAATTTAGATCCTACTTGGTTGGCACCAAAGTAATTGTATACACTGACCATTCTGCCATCAAGTATCTAATTTCTAAAAATGATGCAAAACCAAGGCTAATTAGATGGGTTCTCCTCCTTCAAGAATTTGATCATGAAATTAGAGATAAGAAGGGGGTGGAGAACCAAGTGGCTGATCATCTCTCTAGACTAGAAAGTGATAATGCAGGTACAATTGAAGAAATCAAGGAAAGTTTCCCTGATGAGAAATTGCTAGCAATTACCATGAATGTAGCCAGTGTTTATACACTCAGTGTGGCCACACCTCATACACCTACACCATGGTATGCAGAAATAGTAAACTACCTTGTAAGCAAAATTGTACCAAGTGACATGAGCTATCAACAGAAAAGGAGATTCTTCCATATAGTAAAGCAATACTATTGGGATGATCCCTACCTTTATAAGATGTGTCCAGATCAAATCATGAGAAAATGCATCTCTGAAGAAGAACAGCAAGCAGTGCTCATGCATTGCCATGTTGCACCATATGGAGGTCACTTTCGAAGCCAAATGACAGCAGCTAAGGTACTCCAATCAGGTTATTTCTGGCCTACTCTATTTAAAGATGCTTATTATATGGTCAAAACCTGTGATAAATGTCAAAGAAGTGGTAACATATCTAATAAACATGAAATGCCTAGAACTAATATTCTAGAAATAGAATTATTTGATGTTTGGGGTATGGATTTCATGGGACCTTTTCCACATTCTTTTGGCAATGAGTACATCTTAGTAGCAATAGACTATGTGTCCAAATGGGTTGAGGCTGTAGCACTCCCAAATAATGATGTCAAATCTGTAAGCAAATTTTTACAAAGAAACATATTTTCAAGATTTGGCACCCCAAGAGCTATCATCAATGATGAAGGCTCTTATTTTTGCAACAAACTCATTGAAAATCTTCTTGCAAAATATGGGATAAAACACAAGATTGCTACTGCTTATCACCCACAAATAAGTGGACAAGCTGAACTTTCAAATAGGGAAATAAAAAGAATGCTTGAGAAAATGGGTGGACCAAATAGGAAATATTGGTCACTACACTTAGATGAAGCATTATGGGCATACAGAACAGCATATAAAACTCCATTAGGTATGTCCCCCTATAAGTTAGTCTATGGCAAAGCATGTCATCTCTCTGTTGAACTTGAGAACAAGTCATATTGGGCTATCAAAAAGCTAAATTTTGATCTCAGAAAGGCAGGTGAGCAAAGGTTTTTAGAGCTTAATGAATTAGAAGAACTTAGGCAATTCTCTTATGAGAATGCAGAGATCTATAAAGCAAAAACCAAAGCAAGGCATGATAAGAAAATCCAAAGGAGAAAACTTAGAGAAGGAGGAATGGTTCTGTTGTACAATTCTAGGTTGAAACTCTTCCCTGGAAAACTAAGATCAAGATGGTCAGGACCATTCAAACTAGTTAAAATCTACCCCCATGGTGCAGTTGATCTATATGATGCAACCACTGATACCACTTTCAAAGTCAATGGACAAAGAGTGAAAATGTACTATGGAGAACATGTGGTGAGAGATAAGGTCACCACTCATTTTGAAAAACCTTAATGCAAGGTACAAGTCAGGCTGTAAGACTCTTAAAACAAGCGGTTGAGGAAGGCAACCCATCACTATATATAGCTAACATTATTATTTTGTGCAATTTGATGTTTTGTGTATTTTGTAGAAAAACAGGACAACAGAGTAGCAGTGTTGCTACACTTGGTATTTCTACACCTGATGCAGCCACACTGCCTACACTAAAGTTAGTATTGTGACTGAAAGACTTGGATGAAAAATGTTCAATAGCAGTTCAACAATGGAGGATAGTGCAAGGAGGAAGTATGAAATCAGAAAGAAATCAGCAAACCAACCACAACCACAACCACAATCACCCCCATCACAACAATCCATTAGCCCTTCACCACCACCACAAAAATCCCCCACCACTCACCTATCACCTACTCAACCATCACCACAAGTCCAATCATCACCATCACCTCAACCAGAAATAACCCCAACAACAGAAAAAGAAACCCAAGTCACTAGAGAAGCTACACCATTCCCATCCCAAACTCCAAAAGAAACATCTCCCACCCCTATCACATAACAAGCTACTGAGCCTACTAACCTTGTTGTTGAGAAAGTTCAAATGCAGGTAATCACTGAAGAGCCTGAGAAAGAGAGAGGCAAAGAAGGTTATGAGCAGGAGAAGTAAGAAGAAGCTGTCAAGAAAGCTGCTGATGTGCCTACACCTAGTGCAGGAGCATCAAAGAAATCCAAAGTTATGGCAACTAGCCCTGCAGCAACAATTACTGCAGTTTTGAAAGCCTTGGCAGAGAAGAAAGAGATGTTGGGATACACTAGGAGGACAATGAAGCCTGCTTCAACAAAGAAGATGTGGACAATGAGCTCACTCTATGGTGTACAGGGTACAGGGGTACAAGCTGGTGAGAAAACTTATTTAAGTAAGTTATGTATATGTGTTTAAATAAGTTCTTATATTATGTTAAAAAGCATGTGAGTATGTAGTGTTAGTATGTTTTAAGTTTTAGATGTACTTAACAAAGCATGTGATAACATGATTAATTGTGTTAACATGATGAATTAAGTGCATCAATTTCTGTTAGACTTAAATAAATATGAAACATGGTCAATTCATATTCTTCTTAAAAAAAAATTGAAGAAGTGCATCAATGAGTCAAATTTTTAAATGATGAAAAAGCCTTGTTTTTCTAGAAATGATCAGTTTTATAAATACTTTGACACAACAAAATTGAGTTTTGAAAAGAACCATACTAGATGAAAAGCTATTCAAAGCCAAGGAATTTTTGGAAATTTGAGGCCAAAATTTGATTTTTACTAAAAATATAGAAGAGCATAAGGAATTAAGTTTGGGGGAAAATTCCATGAATACAAAGGCCAAAGTGTGAAAGCTTGGAGAGTTCACGCCACAAGTGTCAAAACCTTCCAAAAAGCTACACTTGCCTGAGTTATATAACTGAACCCATCCCTTAAGTGCAATTGGTTTGAAAATAATGAACAAAGTTCAAAAAGAAAAAGAAAAAGAAAAGAAAAACAAACCAAGAAAAAAGAAGAAAAATGCATGTGGAGGTCAGTGAGGAGGGCAGTGTACGCTACCAAAAATACTCAAAGAGTTCCAAGAGTGGCTACACAAAGTGTACCAACACCACCTACATCAAAAGGCACCTACACTCAAAATAAGGTGTACCTACAATCCAGAAAAATGATGTCTTTGCACTCACTGAATTGCATCAACAAAAAGCAAACACCACAAATAGAAATAAGGCATTGGCTCAACAAGTTTGAAACACCAAAGCCCTTTGTTGTGCTTAAGAGTCCCCTAATTCTTGAAGAAATTGTTAGTCTAGTCCATATTTTGAAAAATCTCTAAGGGTGACCAAAAGAGTTCCAACTTTTTCAAAAAGCTAAGGAGAAACTCTTTGTTTAGTTATGAAACCAATTGAAACTCAATGGGCCACACACTCACACAAATGAGTTTTTATAACTTTGAATGTGTTAAGAAGGCAAGGGCATAGAAAAGAGGTCGTGAAAGAGAAAGGCTCATTAAGATACACTTCAAACACTCCTCGAAAAATATGAGTTGAGATGTCTTCATAATTATAGAAGTCTTGTATTTGCCCCTTGTCGTTGCTTGAGGACAAGCAACAATTTAAGTTTGGGGGTGTGATAACTCTATTTTTATAGAGTTATTCATACAATTAAACTTGGATTATTGCTTATCTTCAAGAACATTAATATATAAATATAGCTTATTTATTAAGAAACAACATTTTAAAGATTCAAATGAATAAGGACAATGAATTAGGCAAAATGCATATATCTTGTTAGGTTTGATGTTTCTGTTCAGTGCAGCTACTTCAGGTGTGCCCACACTGCCTACACTAGGAGTGCCCACATTGCCTACACCTGCTAAACCAGCACTTTGGACCAAAACATCGAAGGACCATTCCAATGCTTCAACACTTGATATGTGACGTCATGCCTAGTCATATGGAGCAGATCCACTTGCAGAATTCGGCGCCTACTATCAAAGACTAGTTGAGAAGCTCACTCACTCAAGGCCATGTGGCACTCATTCATTGGACCACCCCATGTGAGCTTCATGCAAAGCGACCAATTTGAACAACTTGCTTGATGGGAGGTCTGCAACTAACCATGGTTAATTATCTCAGTTACAACTTCGCGCCAAAGGAAACCCTCCAAGGGAGGCAAACTCTCATGCCTATAAATAGAAGCCATATCTTCACTTAGAAATCATCCTTCATCAATTTCTTAAAGGATCACTTAAGTTTAGTTTTATTTTTAGTTTAGTTTATTTTTATTTACGTTTCTGAAGAGAAGGAAGGTAAGGAGGTGTTGACAACCACTCCCTTCACTTCTACTTGGAGGAAACTTGTGTAAGGATATCATCTTGTACTTCAACTTGGAAATCTCATGCAAAAGTTCTTCTACTTGAGTAATCTCTATCTCTTTTAGTTCTTTTGCAATATTACTCATCTTGTTATGTTCATTACAGATTCTTTCTATTTTATAATGAGTAATATGAGCTAATTTCCTTAAGTTGAGATGTTGTAAGCTGTGTAATGAACTTCTAAGTAAGTATATGTGGTTCAAGTAGTGTATGCATTTTAACTCTTGTGCAATACTTCTTTCAAAACTTATTCTGAATTTGATCACCTTAGAATAGGTAAACTTGTAACAGCAGACATGGGTTACATTTAAGACATCAAGAGTTGATAAGAATAAGTGTTTGTAACATCATCTTTGTTAAACTAGCTTTAATAAAGAATTGCTTGTTAAAACCATGTTAAGTCCTAGACATAGGATAACATAGTTCTTAGGGTGATACAGTGGGCGCTTAAGAGAGAAGAGTGAACCTATTTAGCATGCCTAGACATAGAAGCTTGTAATGAAACTCTGAAGAAAGTGACTGAAAAACACACACTCATGCAGCTGCACTCAGTGTACCTACACTTCCTACACCACTAAAACTCTTAGAAGTAAGTTACTTGGTGAAAACATCTCAACTACTTTATCTAACTGATTTCCTTCACTTATTTACTGTTTATATTGTTTAAATACAATTCATAAACTCCAACCAATTGTGAATGGTGTAGACACACTAAGTATACACTCTAAGCAACATAGAGTTTTCATAATCCATGTGGGTTCGACCTTTTCTTATCATTATATTACTTGTGTGACTATGTATACTTGCATACTATTTTCCACACCACTTCCCGAATTATGTTTTGTTGTGGGAGAAAAAGGCTAAATTGCTATGGGGACTTATTTTAAAAAAATAATTTTGCAGGAATTAAAACTAAAACTACCATATTTGCAGGGACTAAAAACATATTTAAACATTTAAAATTTTAAAAATTTAGGAGATGTGAAAGAGTAATGGAGGCAATGGGAAAAAAGGCCCATGCTTTTCTCATTCCCACTCCTACTCACCATACACCCCAAACCTAAAATATTTTAAAATTACCCTCACGTAGAACGCGCATAAAAACCCTTTTCACGCTGTATTTTGGAATGGTACGGCACATAAGTACGGAACTAGTACGGTACCAAAGTACCGAACTAGTTCGGTACTTTAGTACTGAACTTGAGCTTTACTGAAGCAACAAAAACCACTCACTGTGCTCTCTCTCTCTCTCTCACTCAAGCCTTCAATACTCGATTACTGCATGGTTTGGAACTCAACCGGAAAAGAGTTGAATTGAAAAGATTTCGAGTTGAATTGAAAAGAAGGTAAAGGCCATCCATCGCATCTACTGTAATTAGCCTATAGGAGACGAAAATAGGCAGCAGAATATTCTGTCAAACACTCCAAATCAAGTCTTCCATATATACTTTTCAATTCAACTCTTTTTTATGCTTCTCAATCTAACCTCAAACCAGTGTTTTTAGAACCGGACCGAACCGGTTGAATCGGGAACCGTCCTACCCAGCGGTTGGTCCAACCCCATTTGGACCGCAGGATGATTGAACCGCCCAAAACCGGATCGAACCGGTTTGGACTGCAGTTGAATCGCTTTGAACCATCATTTCACTTGGGTTGAACCGCCCGAAATGTATCTTTTGATTTTTTTATTTACTTTTTTTCCAAAAATTAATATTTTTCAATTTTTTTATTTAGTTATTAATCATCCGGTTCAACCATGATTGAACCGAGTGAACCGATTGAATCATGACCCGAAGGTCTCGCCAGTTCGATCTCCGGTCCAATTTTAAAAACATCGCCTCAAACACCATCATCATCATCATCAATTCCACTATTTTTTCGTTTAATTTCTCTTCACACTTCCTTTGTTCGGTAGATAACAACCGTACATATATAATTTTTGCAAAAAATTCAAGTATTGCACTATGTTGCCGTACTAGTTCGGCATCATAGTGCCGTACCTATTAAAAATGTGAAAAAAGAGGGTGTTTGGCAAAAATTGTGATTTTAACAGGTACGGTGATGTAGTACCGTACCGGTTCGGTGCTACAGTATCGTACCCGTTAAATTCCAAAAAAAATAAAGGAACGCCCTTGGAAGTTTTTTATTCATTAATGGTATTTTGGTCTTTTCACAGGGTTTAGGGGTGTAAGGTGAGTAGGAGGGGATTGGGAAAAGCATGGGTCGAAAAAAATCCCATAATAACTCATTGGCCCATTCTATTGGTATGCAACAGACCATATACTTCAACTTAATGGACCTAGTGTTTAAAAAAGGGGATTTTTTTTTGTACCCTATCTTTTCAGCTTATACCCCCATAATAAATTTTAAGACAAAAATACCCCTGATTAAATTGACTTAAATCGGATCTACATATAAGATAGGTAGATCCGTTTCACAAAAATGAAAGGCGGATTTACGTATATCCGATTAGAATTAGTGGGGGGAAATCGGATCTACCTTTAATGAGGTAGATCCGATTTGTTAAAATATAAAAGCAGATGTACCTATCAGGTAGGTAAATCCGCTTTGCAATTAACAAAGCGGATATACCTATCACCGGGGGTATGTCTGCTTTGTTAAAATGCAAATCGGATTTACCTCCCTGATAGGTACATCCGCTTTGCAATTAACAAAGCGGATATACCTATCAGTGGGGGTATGTCCGCTTTGTTAAAATGCAAATCGGATTTACCTCCCTGATAGGTAAATCCGATTTGTACTAAATTTGACGGGTAGGATTTGACTACCAATGTTGATCAACGGTGTAGATTGCACCGATAATATCAACGGTTGATAATCATTGACGAATTCTATAAATACTCATTGCCAACCTCATTCTTTTCACTCAAAAATTTCACTCTCACTTGGTTATTTCACTCATCCAAAATGGAGATATGCCTCACTCAACGCTCAGATGACAATAGGCTTTGCGGTATACATCATCGGGGACAAATCACGATGAGAGAAGATGGTGTCCACTTCTGGAGTCCTCAGTCGGTGTTATGCAGAATCCACCGTGGCATGGGGTTTGAAGGTTTGAAGGATAAAGTGTGGTCCAAAGTTCAAGTGACTGGTGACGACCGTGACGTCACTAGTATCACTTATCGCAAACCATATCTTGGAGACGATGGCCGCGTTTCCTTCTTGTCCATGACAATCAAGACTGGCGAAGACGTGGCGAACATGTTAAACATCCATGACACGCTTCAGGGGTATAAGCAGTTGGAGTTGTACGTGGAGACTCAACGGAGTGTGAATGAGATTTTACGTCGTGTTCGAGGAGCAGAATTTTAGGAAAATGTATCTGTCTATTGTTATTGTAGTTGGTTATGTTTTATCTTTTATCGCATGAATGAAATCGAAATTTTAATGAAACTCCACAAATATAATAAACAATAAATAATAAGAATCAAGTCATATAAAAATAGTTCAAACATACAATCCCACAAAACCCCCTAGTCACGCCTCGGTAGCATATCCAGTAACCGCGTGAGGCGAGCGTATGTATGACTACCCAAATGGTAAGTGAAATGACGATGTCTTTGAGTGCCACCTCTCAAGAAAAGCAAACATCAGCTCATGGTCAACCTTTGTACGTCCGGTCGAGACGAGGGGGGCTAATCCGGAACCTGTGATATACTCCCACAACTGGTGGTTTTGGGAATACCCAAGTAGTCTCTGACCCAGCTTGTTACCATGGTTGGTTACCTTCAATTTACGCTCATATGTCTGAATTAAAAATAAATAAAAAAAAATAAGGATATGTAAATAAATTCAACTTACCGGGTCTCTCAGAGTAACGGTACAAACATGAGATGCTAGCCCAGTGAATAGAGGAGGCTGCTTCTCATGCTGCTCCTGATGCTGCTGAGGCTGATGGTAGGCCTCCTCCTGGTACTGCTCCTCCCGGTGGTGATGTTCCTGATATTGCTGCTGCTGATACCGTTGCTGCTCAGGCATATACTGGTCCTCAGACATAGAATGCTCATCAAAAGGGTGCCCCTGCTGGCCCATCTCATAGTGATAGTCTGGGGCCTCCTCCACCTCCACCGGCTGTTGCTGTCGACTACGCCGGGTAGACGCATGTCCCGCAATCTTGTGGCGGGTGCGTGTATTGGGAGCCGATGGCGAGGCCTGAGCCGAGGACTCCCCTCGATACCTATTGGACACTGAAAAAACAAACAAATTGTTAAACAAAAATAAAACAAAAATCGGATCTAGCTATTTCCGATGCGAAATCGGATATAGGTAGATACGATGGGAAAATCGGATATAGCTAGATCCGACTTACTATTTACGTTGAATCTGAGGAAGATCGGATGTATGTAGATCCGATGGCAAATCCGATGATAAAATGGATATAGCTCTCTGAATGGTAAATCCGATTTTATCACAAAACTTTCTGGTCAAACAGATGCAAGTGAAAAATGGTAAATGTTTTGTAAATTTGTATAAATCTTAAGGGTATTTTCGTCTTTTCGCAGGGTCTATAGGGTATAATTGAAGATGGTGAGGGTACAAAAAAACCCTTAGAAAAGGGTTTTGATTTTTATACCTCTTTCATTGGACCACTTATCCCCACATTTTCATTTATTTTAATATTACCTTTTAAAAAATATTCCAAATTTAATTCAGAATTGCAATTTTTTTATTTTTTCCGGAATTATCTATGTACGACATAATTCTGGATAGGCATTTTCAGAAATTTCTAGATTTATGGTTTTGACATACACCCGGAATTAAAAAAATACATTCCGGATTTAAAAAGCTTAATAATATTTTTAAAAATATAATATTTTTTTAAAAAATTATATAAAAATATTCTTCTTTTAAAAAAAAAATTAAAATATTGTTCTTTTAAAAAAATGTTTTTAAAAGAATGAAATTCTTAATTTAACTTGAAAATTGAGGGGCAGAGAATAGGAGTCCATATCTAAAATAAATATTATATTATCTATAGTATATATAATTATGACTCTTTCTCTTTTTTGACCAAAATGGTAACACTTTCTCTAGCTAATGTACTATTTTTTAAAATCATTATACCCTTGAATTAAATGACTTTAAAGTTTCGAATCTACTAACATTTGTAAATAATTTTTTCTATTTAAATTTAAAATGCCCTTTTTGAATTTGTAAATTCAGATTATAACGTCGAATTATCAATATTTTAGATATTACATAATATTTGGAATTTGTAAATTCAAATTTAACAAAAGCAATGGCTACTATTAGAAAAAATGGTCTTATTCTTTTAAGAATTCAACTTTTAAAATAGATACTTTGCGAGTAGCAATTCCCACCACCTCAACCTCCTTTTGCATTGGCGGATCTTGACAAAAAAATTCCAAGGGGGGCAAGCTATTAATAAATATATAAAAACAGTTTTGTTATTTATTCGTGTGGTTTGGGAGTTAATTTTACACGTGCCAATATTAAGATACAAGGTTTTAATCATACAAAGCTATTTGTTGTTTTATGAGAAAATTTACACATGACTGGAAAAAAAAGGAAAAGCTGGATCTGAGAATCGACCCCATCCGCTAGCCACTTGATGTATTTGTTACTTTGATGTTCATTTTAATATATATAATCTAACTTTGAGAATAATATATATATAATTTTTAAAAAAAATTGATGGGTGTCGTGGCTATCTCCAACTCCCAATAAGATCCACCACTATTTTTGACATGACACATGGGTGGGGGATTAATCTCTCAACCGCGCTCTTCCGAGGTTATTCCTTGTGTTAGCTTGCCAGGAGGGTCGGGTGGCGGACTGTGGTGCATGGAGGGATGGTGTGTGGTTTTGGAATCTTAGGTGGCAACATTGGCTATTTGTGTGAGAGGAGGCACTTACTTGTGATCTTATGCAACTTCCACTTCTGATCGTTCTTAAGTTAGAGGAGGAAAGATGGGTTTGGATGGGTGATGTCTATGGCTCGTACTCTGTCCGTTCGGCATATGCGGGGCTTATAGAGGATTCCTTCATAGTGGTGAGTTTCTCGGATGATCAAGTGCCGATTTTGGGTAGGCTGTGATAGAGAGTTATCATGGACCCTTCTCTTGCATCGTGTGTTCTCTGTGGGGCCCAGAGGAATCTGCCTTGCAATTATTTTTGCAATGTGATTCCGGCCACGAGGTTTGGTGTGAGGTTTTCAACTGGTTGGAGTGGCAGATACCTCAGCCTTTGACTTATTTTGTCTATTTCTTGTCTTCTACTCTTTTGGCCACAGTGCAATGGCAAAGAGGGTTTTGAGCCTGATATGGCACTTTGTTCTTTGGACTCTTTGGGAGATGCACAATAGGTGTATTTTTGTAGGATAACCCCCGAATTGTGATTTTGTTGTTAAACGTGTTTAAACCCTTTCCTGGAAGTGCTTTTTCGTCAGAGCAAATGGTTCCGAGTGCCTTTATTACCAGTGGCATGTGGCCCCATTATTGTGTATTAGCCGGAAATAGTTTTTTGCTTTCCATGCTCTCTAGCATCCTGTACATGAGTTAGGACACCCCTAGTGTCCTAATATTGAGATATATACATACCCCTATTTCCTTATAAAAAAATCAAAATAGGGTAGACGCACACCATTGTACATCTATGGTGGGACAAATATAATGTATGTCTGGAATATAAACTTAGTTTAGTATATCAGCTCTATTTTGACTTTTTCAGTGACACATGTATATCCATTTTTTTGATAAGAGAAGTGGATTAACAAGGAGTATTAGGAATACTTTAACCCATTTCAAGGATCAAAATAAATAACACATTGTAAACAACCCAACGAGTTAGTCCACCAATATGTCACAAAGAATGTATTCTTCATTTCCTTCCACATGTATGGTTCATTGATTATTGTTGTATTTATTTGGCTAAATTATACTTTTGATCTTCTGTTTTCAAAAATTCAGACATTTAATCCATTTATTTTAAACTACAGGCATTTAGTCCACGTGTTTTAAAATTTTTAGAGATTTAGTCCAACAGGGCATTTGACTCTCAAATTAAATGATGTGGCACATTTTTGTCTACGTGGCATCTGAGTAGACATCACACGTGGTTACTACATCAATTAATGAGTCTAACTCAAATGCCATGTCACTAATTAAAAAATATATAAAATAAATAATAATTAAAAAAACATTTTTGGATTCAATCTTCTTCCTCCCACATTCAGTCTCATCAATCTTCATCCCTTACAACTTCTCATCTTCCTCCATTCTATTCGTCATCCATTCTCTAACGCAAGATAGTGATTCCTAATTTTGTATCTGCTTCTTTCTTACGTGTCTTCATAACTTTTTAAGTTTTTTTAGTTTTTTTTAAATATTTTGTTTTTAGTGTCGTGGCAGCTGAGTTGGATTCATTAAATGACGTGGTAACCACATGCGGTGTATACTCAGATGCCACGTTGACAAAAATGTGTCACGTCATTTAAATTGAGAGTCAAACACCCTGTTGGACTAAATACTGAAAACTCTTTCATTAACTAACTTTTTGGTGTACTGTTTTTTTAGACTATTACTAACAAAATACTCGTGCATGCGCACGCGTAGCGCCATGTTATTTTTGCAAAGTAGTCTGAAACCGAAATTGTAATATTATCAACTCTTAATATAGATCATATTTGAAAATTAGTCATGTATTATTCAAATTATAATATTTTATAAATGAATCATTTACAAAAATTAAAGACATTCCTGAATTTAAAATATAAAAAATAATTATCTCGATAATGTGTAACGTTCCACTGCAAGGAATCAAATATAATGAAATTATAAAAATAAAGGCATTCATGAAAACAAAATATAAAAAATGATTATACAGACAATTTATTATGTTTCCCCGTAAGAAATCAAAAGTAATGAAATTATACCAACAACATATAATTTTGATGAGGGGAAGAATGAAAGTTGAATCGAGAGTTACTATTTAATTGTCAAAGTTGATAATGTGCCAAAAATCTAAGAATGCGTAGTTTGATATTTTTAATAGTTTGTCTTTTGAGAGAGAGAGAGAGAGAGAGAGAGAGAGAGAGAGAGAGAGAGAGAGAGAGAGAGAGAGAGAGAGAGAGAGAGAGAGAGAGAGGATGGAATCAAAATAGAGATTTTATTAGTGTAAGGGCATATTGTTTGTTACAACCTTTTTAAAAAAATAATCATTTTTTTATAAAAATAATCACTTTTTTATAAAAATAATCGTTTTAGAGGTTTGTCATTCGTTTGTTATAGAGTTTTATAAAAATGATAATCTAAAAGTAATTTTAAAACTGTTTCAAATGAGAATTTGTTTTTACTAGTTTCTCATAAAAGTTATTTTTTAAAGAATGATTTTTTACACAATCACAAAACAACTTATCAGAATGTTACACAATTGCAAAACAACTTATCATTTTCTTAAAAATCTCTAAAAACTAATCTCTAAATTATTTAACAACAAAATCACTTATTTTTAATCCATAATAAACGATCCAAAGTAATGAAATTTACCAACAACATCTAATGTTTGCCTGTTTGAGCTCAAAATCAAAAAATAAAAATTAAGACGATAATACTATGCCAGCAACATGTAATATTTCTCGCAGAGACAAAAAACCAAAATTTTGTTAAATTTAAAATTTTCCAAAAAAGGAAAATAAGCTTATCGATAGAGAAAAAATAAAATATCAAAATTTTGTCAAATTTTGGAAATTTTTAATTAGAAAAGAGGAAAATGAAGGAGACTTGTTGATGAAATTAAAGTAGATATCTATTAAAGAATTTGAGGATACTAAAGTGAAAAAATGTGTCTTGATTTACTTTAATATCCTCAAATTCTTTAGTTAGAAAAAGGGTAAGTTTGGTATTTTATTAGTGGGTGATTTGTATAGATAGACTATGCCGGCAACATGTAATATTTTCCATTGAGACTAAAAACAAAATTTTATTAAACTTTCAAATTTTTAAAAAAAATGAAAAAAAGCTTATCGATGAAGAAAAAACTAAATATTAAATATTTTTGTCAAAATTTGAAAATTTTTAAATAATAAAGAGGAAAAATGAATGAGCATGGTAGATGAAATGAAAGTTAATATCTACTAAAGAATTTGAGGATATTAAAGTGAAAACGTGAAAAAATGAAGAAAAAAAGTGTGTTGATTTACTTTAATATCCTCAAATTCTTTAGTTAGAAAAAGGGCAAGTTTGGTATTTTGTCAGTGGGTGATTTGTATAGATACCCTTCAATTTTAATTTCTTACATTTTACCATTGAATCAACCAACTTTTTAATGTGATTTTTTTTACCTAAATTTAATTATTAATAAATCCAAATTATCAATTTTAATTGATAATTTAAATTTATAAATTCAAGTAGGGGGCTGTATGGTTCATTAGGAATTAGGATCCTCTCTATTTCAAGTATGGTTCATTAGGAATTTTAATTGATAATTTAAATTATAAATTCAAGTATGGTTCATTAGGAATTAGGATCCTCTCTATTTCTCAAAAAAAATAGGGGGCTGTATTTGAAGAGAGAGATAGACACAAAAATCATGATGGGTCATAGCAATAATTATGGTGATAAATTTAACCCGTTCATTGGTTTGTTCTTTAATTTAAAAGTAATCTCTTGATTAATACATACATATACACAATAATATGCAATGTTAAACTTCTCAAAAATAAATTTAAATAATGAATCCAATAAAAATATAAAGGCTTAAATATGTTTTTAACCCCTGCAAATAGGAGGTCATTTGGTTTTAGTCCCTCCAATTTTTTTTTTAAAAAAACTCCTTGCAAATATTTTTTGTTTGATATTAGTCCTTCTGTTAAGTCTCTGTTAGTTGTTTGCTGAGTTGACTAACAGAACTGGCATGTGGCTTTGCCAAATCATTGATTTTAATTTTAATAATAGTGACATGGAAATATTTGGTGAATTCCCAATTAAATTAGGGTCTCTCCACTACAAAAAATGTTGCATTTAGCGACGGAATTAGAGAGGGACTTTATGTCCCTCGCAAAAACTGATATTAGCGACGGCATTAGCGAGGGGAAAGAGCTGTCGAATTTTTTTAAGCATTAGCGACGGAAAGTTTAGCAATAGCGACGGCCAGGCCGTCGCTAATGGCCTGGGCGGGAAAAATTAGCGACGGCTATATGTCCCTCGCAAAGGTTTTTTGACCGTTCAACGCGTGGCACCGCGTGGAAATGTTTGTAACGGTTAGGGACCGCCCATGCCGTCGCTAATGTCAAATTAATTTCCAAATCTGAATCTCAGAACAGAACCCCTCATTTCTCTCTTCTCCTCTCTCTCACCGCATCTCTCTCTCCGCCTCTCTCTCTCACCTACGACGGCCACCCCACCACCACCATCACGTATCTATGACCTCCTCTCTCCGTCACCTCCTCACTCCGGCTCTCTCTCTTCGCCTCCTCACCGTCTCTCTCTCCGCCTCTCTCTCTTCCTACGGCCACCCAAACGCCGCCAACGCCGCTAAGGCCACCACCCTCACCACCACCACCACCATCCTCACCTACCTACGACAGCTCTTCTCCGCCATCTCGCCCTCTCTCTCTCCGCCTCTCTCTCTCTCACCTACGGCCAACAACCACCCACCACCACCGTCACAACCACCCACCACCACCAGCACCTACTTTCTGTCTGTCTCTCTCTCTCTCAGCCTCTCTCTCTCTCTCACCTACGAACCTGAACTGTGCACCGCCGCCGCCACCACCACTGCCGCCACGACCACCACGAATTTCTGCCCTCTCCCTTTTGTAGGTTTTGATATTTTTTTTATGATATTTTTTTGATATTGATTTTTTAAATTTGTTTTGATTTATGTTTTTTGATTGATTTAGGATTGACATCGTTGGTGTTTGGAGTTTAAGAACCGCACCAGAGTGCGCATCGTCACCGAACAAACACACCAGACGTCAATCTCATAACGGTTAGTTTAATTGAAAAATATTTAATTATTGTTTTGATGAACCCTAGGTTAGATGACTGTGTGTTGTTGATGGAAAAGGGTGAGGGACATCCTAACCCCCATATTTTGCTCGAAATCATCTCCATTGAGATAATTGCGAGACGATACTAACAACGGTAAGGTTGGGAGTTATATGAAATAACTTCCTTCACTACTTGGATGGAAAAGGGTTTTGTGCTGTCCTTAACCCCCATATTCGGCTCGAAATCATCTCCACTGAGATCATATTGATGCCACTAACTTGAAATATTATTGGGAATGTTATCTAACACGTTTTCTTAAATACGTGTAGATGAATTTGTATGAATTTAATCGTGATTGGGTGTATGATCGGTTATATCCGAGAAGAGCGGGTTTAAAGGAATCTTTTGTAATTGGGATTGAACAGTTTCTTGTGGTAGCGTGGCGACATGAATTGGCTCAACAGGAAAAAGGGGTTAGATGTCCATGCTTAAAATGCGACGGTGAACCTATTATGACCGATGATGAAATCAGGGATCACTTGTATCATTGGGGGTTTAGGCCTAATTATTGGATTTGGGTAGACCATGGAGAACAACAATTTCAAAATTTTGAGATAGGGGCTTCAAGCAGTTCTGGTGTTGGTGTTCCACGTAATGAAATTTTTGAGTCGATGCAAAACATGATTTGCGATGGTCTCAGGGTGAATGTGCCATTTGATGAGCCTCAATATGATGATAATGATGAACTTCCAAATGAAGAAGCACAAATTTTTTATAATTTGTTAAGAGATTCAAACACACCGTTGTTTGAAGGCTCGCCACATTCAAAATTATCTATGTGTGTGAAACTTTTAGCTCTCAAGTCCATGAGTAATATTTCTGAGGTGGGTTTAGACTATGTGACTGAAATGATGTTGGAAGCAACACCTAATAAGGATAATTTGCCAAAAAGTTATTATGAAGCAAAGATGTTAGTTTCGAAGCTGGGATTGAAATTTAAGAAGATTGATTGTTGTGAGAAAGGGCACATGTTGTTTTACAACAACGAATTTGGTAAAAATGATGGTGAGCTACTTGAATGCAAATTCTGTGGAAGCCCAAGGTATCATGATCGTAAAGGGGCAAAACGTAATTATAAACCTATCCCTGTAAAGTCGATGTTCTATTTGCCTATAGTTTCAAGGTTGCAAAGAATGTTTGCATCGACCGAAATTGCGCAGAAAATGACTTGGCATTATGACAATAGGCGTACCTCGGACGACATTTTACGCCACCCATCCGACGGTGAAGCGTGGAAGCACTTTGATCAAGTGCATTCAGATTTTGCCTCAGACCCACGGATTGTTCGGCTTGGTTTGTGCTCTGATGGGTTTACTCCATATATCCAAGCATCGGCGTCACCCTACTCTTGTTGGCCAGTCATTGTTACCCCTTACAATCTTCCTCCTGAGATGTGCATGACTAAACCGTATATGTTTTTGACTTGTTTGATACCTGGTCCATCCAATCCAAAAGCTAACATTGATATCTTTTTGGAACCTCTGATTGATGATCTTAAGAGATTGTGGGGGGGTGTTTTGACATATGATGCAGCACGAAAGAAAAATTTTATGATGAGAGCTGCATTGATGTGGACAATTAACGACTTTCCTGCTTATGGTATGTTGTCTGGTTGGGGGACTCACGGTAAATATGCATGTCCGCACTGCATGGAACACACAAAGGCGTTTACGCTAAAGTACGGGGGCAAGAGTTCTTGGTTTGACTCGCATCGTAGATTCTTACCGCAAGATCATAAATTTAGAAAGAACAAGAAGGCCTTCATGAAAGGGGCAGTTGAAACAGATGGACCACCGCCTTTGTTGAGATCAGGTGAAATCTGGAGCAGAGTTATGGATTTTCCAGAAGCCACAGAGGTAGGGGAGCTTACCCGGGTGGATGGTTATGGACGGTGGCACAATTGGACAAAAAAAAGCATATTTTGGAATCTCCCATATTGGAAAGATAATTTGTTGAGGCACAATCTTGATGTTTTGATGTTATGCACATCGAGAAGAATTTCTTTGACAACATATTTTTCACTGTGATGAATGTGAAAGATAAAACCAAAGACAATAATAAGGCTAGATTGGATTCTGCTCTTTATTGTAGCAAACATCGATCTGATTTGAATTTGGTGGAAATGCCTAATGGGAAGATGTTAAAACCCAAAGCCAAATACTGTCTAACACCAGATGAAGCGAAAAATGTTTGTCGATGGTTGAAAGAATTGAGGATGCCAGATGGTTATTCTTCTAACCTTGCATGATGTGCCGATGTGAACACCTGCAAGTGAGACGCCAGAACAGTCCAGAAAAAGCAAGGTAACAACATGTCGTCTACACTAGGGTTCAATATCAAATAAGCTAGCCTGGGGTTTCAACAACAATCAGGTACATTGCTTACCTCAAGAAAGGGAGCCAAGAAGGGGGGATCCGGATAGAATTGGGGAGAAATGCATGAGCATAAACAATAAAAGAAAAGGAGATAGGGAATAAACATAGAAGAAGACAAATGCGTATGCCTACAATTAATGATAAGAAAGAAAGGAAAAAGAATGAAGGCAAACAAGGTATCAGTCAAATCAACAATACATTAAACCACACATCTTAATTAGTTAGGCTTGACCCTCGTCTTTTTTTTAAAAAAAAGGGTCCCCAGCAGAGTCGCCAGCTGTTGCACCCCAAAAAATCCGGTTCGGACTTCTCATTGTACAACGTGGAAAAGGTATGGAGCCGCCACCAATATTTTAATTTTAAGACCAAAACATTGAAAAAAGGTCTTTTAGACAAGGCGGATGGTCTTTCGAAAACTAGAGATATGGGTTCGGGGGTCGGTTAGGCATGGGGAAGGTATTAGCACCCCGTACCTCCTTTCTACCGAAAGGGAAACTTTAATTAAATGTGTGGTTTGAAGTGTTGATTTGAAAATGCTTTTATTTTGCCTCTTTATTGAAAAGGGAGTGAGAAGACTTAATGAAAATTTTTATTTTTGGCGCTTGACGAGAGTTGGCCTCTCGCTCCTACGTATCTCCTGGTGCGGTGGAGAATTCAAAGCTACGTAGTTCTTGGTTGTCCTAAAAAGGTTTTTGTTTTTTAGTCTGTTTAGATGAGTTTTCGCAGTAGGAGTGAGGATTCGCGATGACCAAACAACAACGGTTTAGAGTGGCCGCGCTACTAACTCTTTTGAAAATGAAATTATCATTAACAACCAAACGGCAACGGCGCGAGTGATCATTAACGATAATCGGTTTTACTTTTGATTCGAGTGTTCGCGACGACCAAACAACAACGGTTTAGAGTGGCCGCGCTACTAACTCTTTTGAAAATGAAATTATCATTAACAACCAAACGGCAACGACGCGAGTGATCATTAACGATAATCGGTTTTGCTTTTGATTCGAGTGTTCGCGACGACCAAACAACAACGGTTTAGAGTGGCCGCGCTACTAACTCTTTTGAAAATGAAATTATCATTAACAACTAAACGGCAACGGCGCGAGTGATCATTAATGATAATCGGTTTTTATTTTAGATGATCAAAAAGGGCTTTCGCAATCGAATTAATTTTGGTTTGTTGTGCTTGACGAGGACGTGGCTCGCTCCTACGTATCCCAAATGGGAATCAAAGCGACGTAGTTCTAATTTCTTTAGTTTTGAAAAGGTTCTCGAAGTAGGACGAGCATTAGCGAATGATTAAACTAACAAAGGTTATGGGTAATCATCGCTGAGTACTCATGTGAAATTGAAAAGCGTTCATAGAGATCAAACTAACAAAGGTTATGGGTGACCTCCACTACTTGCTTATTTTTGTTTATTGAAAATGCTTTGAAAATTAATTGGTTTGGAAAAGAGTTTTTAAAAAAATAAATAAATCATTTTCAATCGAATTCTATGTCCAAAACCAAATGCAACATGAATGAATGAAGTTCAAACATATTCAACTAATCAAGCAATCATGAACATGTTGATCATCAACTAAGATTAAACATGCCAATATAATCAAGAGATTTAATTGTCATAGATGCAAGACAAAGTTCTCAAAACAATTGTGTTTGTGTGTGAAGGAGAATTGCTACACAAGTTGGAAGCAATCTCAAGAGGGGCACATATGCCTCTATGCTACACATGTTGGTAGTCTTATAAGGGCACATGATTGTGTAAAAGGGTTTGTGCACAATTAAGTCAAGACATTCAAATGGCATCAAGAACAAAGGAATACAATTGATCATAGGCATAGAGTATTCTAGGTTAGGTGAATGAACATGTGAGCAATGATGCATGATTTGGCAAGCATGTGAATGCATGAGCATACAAGAATGAATGCATGAATGAGTAGACAAGAGGATGCATGAGCATACAAGAATGCATGAGCATTTGAGTATGATTACATTTATTATGCAAGGCATAAATACTCGAGAATGCATGAGAGTGTCGCATAAATAGGGATGGATGAAGATGCATGAGGGTGAAAATGTTTTGGTAAAAGGTTTAGGTAAGAAAGTGGTAAAATGTTTTTGGGTTTTGGTGTTTTGGAAATGAGATGAAATGTTTTTGGTCTTGAAAGTGGTAAAAGTATTTTGGGGTTTATTTTATAAAGTTGAAAAAGTATGAAATGCAAATGAGAAAATGTTTTGGGGTTTTTATGCAAAGATGCAAGTGGTAAAATGTTTTGAATGAAGGTGAAAATGTTTTATGTGATGAGATAAAAATGTTTTGGTAAAAACTAAGTGAAATGGTAAAAACCAAAGTGGTAAAATGTTTTTATGTTTTTTTGGTAAAAAGTTAATGAAGTGGTAAAGCAAAATGGTAAAAAGTAAACAAACACAATGACATAACTTGCATTTACTCAACCACAATCAAAATGACAATCTTCAAGCAATCAAAGGGGTAAAAACCTAGTCATGGCCGAATGCATACAAGCATGGAATCATCAACTTATTTCATGCAAAAATTGACAAATTAACACACAAAACAACACAAAAGAAGAGGACCTAATCTATCATGCAAGTTCCTAAGACAAACATCAACCAAATCATGCATTTATTCACGCAAAATCAAAGGAAACAAAACTAGCAAAATGGGTATGAGAATGGGTTTTTATTTGATGAAAATTATACCAACAAGGTTTAAAATACAATAAAATGCAAGAAGACACAAGAACAATTCCTTCAAAGCCAAGGAGCCACCTCAAACACCCAAGCCTCCCTAAGTGCTTGTCAATAATGTTTGAGATGGCTCCTCAAAGCATCAACAACAATATATGAAGGAGTTGAGATGAGGAGAAGAGAGATTACATAATGAAAATTAAAGAAAATGCAAGAGTTTGTGAGCTTACCTCTAGATCTTGCTTGAAATGAAGAAGATCAAAATAGAAACCAAGAACACTTGAACCTCCTCTTGAATCCCACGAAAATCACTTGATATTGAAGGATTTGATGATGAACTTTGAAGATAATGCAAGATTAGAAGTGGATCTAGTGTAGGAATCAAGAATAATGAAGTTTGGATGGTTGAAAATTGAAGATTTGGTAGTGGAAATGGTGGGAGGTGGTCTTGGGTTTGAGAGGGGAGGAGGAGAGGAATTGTGATCTGATTGTGTGCTAGGGTAAAATGAGAATGCCCTCCCTTTGGTTTCTTATTTTTGGGTTTTATATGAGGTGCAAAATTAAGGGTATATAGGACATTGTGCTTTTGCCAACCATTGAGATTTGAGATAGAATTTGAATCAAGGGCCAAGATTGCAATGCACATGGATTAGGGACAATGAGAAAGCACCAATGGAAGGGAATGAGCTGGTGTCATATGAAATTGAAGAGTTTTTTGTACACAAAAGTTGTTGGGGGCAATTAGGTCAATTTGCACATAGTTGTAGCCTAGGATTTGATCTAGAATTTTAATCAATGGCTAGGAGTACAACTCACATGGATTAAGGGCATGAAGAAACACAAAATGAGGTAAAAATGGGCTGGAATTCGCAGCCATGAGGAGGGAAGGAGAGGGAAAAAATGCAAGTTGTCACAAAATAGTACATTTTGTCTTATTAAGGACACTACCTTATTTTGATTCTTTTTGATTTTTCTTTTTATGATCATTCTTTTATTCCATGAAGATTCTTTTTTTTTTATTTTGGGCTCATCCTAGGATTCAATCATTGGGCCCAAAATTCCATGACAACACCACTCCCAAAATTGATTTTGGGCCTCACTCTAGCAGAAATGACCATTTTGCCCTTTTCTTCGAAACTTGACTTTTTATGCAAAATTTAATCAATGATGCGCAAAAATTTATAACCCAACTCATTTTGACCCAAATGAATTCCTCCAAAGATGCCCAGTGATTTTTACTGAGAAATTATCTTTTAGGGTAAAATGACCAAAATGCCCTTTTTGACCCAAAAACCCTAATTTTGCCCGATAATGCATTCCCACTTCAAAAATGAATCTATAACCCTAGAAATGACCTCTAGAATCTTAGAATGCATGCTCAATGACCTTCATGAGGAATTATCATTTTTATTGTGAAATGACCAAAATACCCTTTTGGACTCAAAAAAACCTGATTTACCCAAAAAGTGCATTTCAACTCTAAAAATGATTTTAGAAACTTTGGAATGACTTTTAGGACTCAAAATGCAATGCATGATGCTTCTCACTCCTCAACTTATTTATTTTTGTGGAAAATTAGGGTTTTGATCTAAGCTGGACAAAATTGGGGTATGACAGCTGCCCCTCTTTATCTGGATTTTAACGAGGAATATGAATTGGCCGAAACATATTCCGAGGCAAAATAAAGATAAAGAATTTAGAAATTATACCGATTTTGTCTACTTAGGGAAACCCGATTTTTCCTTTTTCCATCTCTCTAGTTTTTTCTGTTTTTGTTAATGTAAGGTGAAAAAATGAAATTCTAATGCATGCGAGAATAGAGATTTTTTTTTTTGATAAATGGACATTGGCCCGAGATGAATGCAGTGGATGAAGCGTCAGCCCTCAGTAAGCCAACAAAAGCAGGAAATAGATTGGTCCTAGCCCTCGGGCAGCAAAAGCGGGAAATAAATTGAGAAAAGCGGTAAATTGGGAATTCGGAGGCTGCCTAAAACCTTCTAACGGACTCTTGTCGAGTCCAAGCTCTGGGGGGTGGCCTTTTCGAGCGACCGATCAACATCAGGTCCGGAACTGATTTGATCAATGGATTTACGCTATGCCTTAGGCTGACACAACTAATCCGAAGGACTTGACGAAGTCTGATGGATCCATTGCGTGCTCGTACACAATGTTGTGATCTGTGGAAGGAGTTCACTAACTCGGTGGGAGTTCACTAACTCTGTGGGAGTTCACTAACTCTGTGTTGATGGAGTTTACTAACTCGGGGTTGAGGGAGTTTACTAACTCAGGGTTGATGGAGTTTACTAACTCGGGGTTGATGATTTTCTAAAAATGAGATTTTTGGGACTCTCTGGTCCGAAGTAACTTTTCTCTTGGATGGTGCATGAAATGCGTGCACTTGGATGTTTGGGGTGCACATGAATGCAATGATTGACTTTGGTGGGATGCCTTTTCTGTTTGATTTTTCTCTTCTTTTCCTTTTGTTATTCTTTCGCTCTTCTGAGATGCGAATTTGAAGGCGTAATGTACTGTTTGATGCCATGGAGTGATGACTGGTATGGATGATATGAGAATGATGAATGATATGAAGATGTTGTGTTCTTTTATGTTCCGTCTTCTGTGATTTTCTTCTCTCCTTTCTTATTTGCTCTTTTTTTTCTCTATGGAATGCAGATATCTATGTAAATGGAGTGTGAATGTATGTAATGCAAAGTGTATGTGATGTGATGATTTCAATGGAATGATAGATGCTATGAGATGCTATTTTTGATTTTCTTCCTTTTTATTTTGGTTAAGGATCAACACTTCAAGTGCCTACAAGGTAACATCCTAATCCCCAAGGATTAAGGTGAGCACCAAAGCCCTACAAGATAACAACCTAATCCCTGAGGATCCAGGCGAGCATTAAAACCCTACAAGATAACAACCTAATCCCTAAGGGTCCAGGCGAGCACTGAAGCCCTACAAGATAACAAACTAATCCCTAAGGATCCAGAGCACTGAAGCCTTACAAGATAACAACCTAATCCCTAAGGATCAAGGCGAGCACTAAAGCCCTAAAAGATAACAACCCAATCCCTAAGGATCTAGGTGAGCATTGAAGCCCTACAAGATAACAACCTAATCCCTAAGGATCCAGGCGAGCACTGAAGCCCTACAAGATAACAACCTAATCCCTAAGGATCCGGGCGAGCACCGAAGCCCTACAAGATAACAACCTAATCCCTAAGGGTTAAGGCGAGCACTAAAGCCCTACAAGCGGCCAACCTTAGGCGACCCCCTCATGTGCTGAGATAGCTGGTTAAGAAATTTTTCCTATTTGTCTTTTTGCTATGTGAGGATGCAAATGCAGTATTTTGATGCATGATATGACAAAATTTTTGGGGTATTCAAATACTTTTTTTGTGAATACTTTCATAATGATGAGACGCGAGACTTTGGATGCAAAAGTGGGGGTGAATTTGATCATCCTTTTTCTTTGGAAAAACTAGTTTTGATTTAAACCGCGGTGTTCTCAAGGTTATTATTTACAAGCAAACCCATTTATGTTTTCCTCCATTCCATGATAACTGAACCTTCAATAACAATCTTGTGCTTTCTCTATGAAACATTGCCAAGTGAACACACATGAATATGCAGACGCCAGGTGAGTGTTTAGGATGAATGCCAGACTGCCCCAATTCAGGCCTTCGGCGACTGTGAATGAATGACTTGCCCCTGTCCGGAGTGTGAAAGGAAGCGGAGTGAAAGAGCAAATACGAAGGAACTAGTGCCATGGCTGACACCGGGTGAAAGGATGAATGGCCATGGATGGAAACTGAACAGACTCTCCCCGGACTAGGGTGGGCAGGTGGTGAAGAAAATACCCCAACTTTTAGATCTGAGTGGTGTTCTCAGTGCAAATCTTTGGTTCTCTGTGAATGTCTCAACTTTTGGCATGAAAGAAACCTTACTTGGTGATCACTAAACCTTGTTTTAATGCAACTTGAGTGTGTTTTGGAGTGCAAGTCCCTCTTTTTTTTATTTTGTCAGCTTTCTTTTTTCTGACTGTTCGTTTTTGTTTCCCCAGTTCTCTTTTTTTCTGAGGGTTTATTCTTTCTTGATCAGCTTTCTTTTTTCTGATCGTTTGTTTTTTCTTTTGAGCAAACACATTGTACATAGATAAGCTTGTTCGTCCTAAGATTAGAATCTGAGAGAACAAAAGCAATCGGTCATTGATCGGAATGGACTTTTCAGGATTGTGGTGTTTTGTGGAGGAAGGATAGTTAGGCTTAATGAAGTGTTTGAGGCTAATGGGAGGATTAGTTTTGTTCGGCGTTGGTTGACGGTTAACGGTCTATGAGGGAGATGGTTATTGGGCTTATTTGGGCTTTGTTAAGGCAAATTTGTGTCTCATGGTAGAATGGCTGAGGGGTTTGGTGTTGGGGCCAAAGGAAGTGTTTGAAGGTTTATGGAACCAGGTGTTGGAAGATTTATCGAGACAAGGGTCTCTTGTGCTTTGTGGCAACATGTATCAGCTCACAACTTATTATTTTTTGTCTTTTTGATTTTTTTTGACTCATTTGTTTCATTTTTCGGACTTTTCTTCTTTCTTTGCTTTTGAGTTGAGTGAGCTGATGCACTATTTTTGTTTTTGATATTTGAAGTGATCCTTGTCTAGGGTGATTAGAGGGTATATTTTTGAGTTTGGTTTTTCTTGGCTTAAGGTAGGTAGGAAAGGGACTTTCTGGGATTTTGGGTTCTTGAGGGTATAGGGAGGTGGCCACACTTCATCTCAAATCCCGATGGCTTATTTATTTTTGTAAAACAAGATAACGGTTCATCTATCTATATGTGTTTGCTCCTTTCTTTGCATTTTTTCTCTTTTTTTTATGCCCTAACTTTTGCCTGGACCGCCCTTTGCGGGTTTTCGATCCATCGGGCGCTTTTTTCTGCCTAGGCCGCCCTTTGCGGGTTTTCCACCTAGTGAGCTTATTTTCTTGTTTATTATTATCTTTTGAAAGACTTGCACTGAAGGAATATGATATTAACAAGGAAAATTAGTGATCACAGTCTTGCCCCAGCATGGAGGACTTAAAGCGTTAGACTGAACTAAAAGTCAAATATGCACTGATGGACTTATGATAAAACAGGGCAATGACGATCTTGAACAAAAGTGACTGAAAATGGTAACTTTTATAGATGACGATGCTGAAAAGGAAACATGTGCCCTTATTGAAATATCCTAAGGCCTTGGGCAGAGCCAGAGGATTGCATTACATAAAATTTGCTTTGAACTGAAAACTACATGAAAATGCATGACGAAGACACAAATGCTTGACGATCAACACCTCGATCCTCTTCAACTACTGCCATCCCGGCCTGACAGCCCTGATCTCAAAGGGTTTAGTCCTTCACCTCCCTCATCAAAGGTCAACTGTTTTGTATCAATAAGATCCTGAACCGACTGCTTCAAAGGATGACAATTCTCAGTAGAGTGACCAATTGCCCCAGAATGGAATTCACAGGTAGCCTTTGCATTATACCTTCTTGGGAATGGAGGTTGGACTGGCTTCATCCCACGAGGAGAGATCAACCTATGGTTGATTAGATAGCTGCACAAATCAGTGTACGACACGGGAATGAGGTCGTACTGACGTGACTTTCCTTGTCCCACTATAGCATTGATTTCTCCATTTTTCCTTGCAGGCAAATCACTAGCATTGTCGGCGCCAGTAGGATTGCAGGGGATTCTTCCTCTCTTCATCCCGACTTCAAGTCTTGCCCCTACTTTGATCACATCTGAGAAGCTTGAGGACCCACTTCCAACCAGACGTTCATAGAAAACAGCTGGGAGAGTCTCCATAAACATGTACACCATCTCCTTTTCAGTCAATGGGGGCTTCACCTGAGCAGCTATGCTCCTTCATCTTTGAGCATATTTCTTAAAGGACTCATGATCTTTCTTGCTCATATACTGCAGCTGAATCCGATCTGGAGCCATGTCTTTGTTGTATTCGTACTCCTTTAAGAAAGCTTCAGAAAGGTCCTTCCAACTGTGGATGTCGGAAGGCTGCAACTGCATGTACCAATCCAGAGATGCCCCAGTTAGGCTGTACTGGAAGTAGTGGATGAGCAGTTTGTCGTCGTGATTGTATGCGGTCATCCTTCGGGCGTACATGGTTACGTGTCTATTTGGGCAGCTGGTACCACAATATTGGTCAAAGACTGGCACCTTCATCTTTGGGGGAATAACCAAGTCTGGAACAAGACATAGATCACGGGCGTCTTGAGCTTTGGTCTTTGAATCCTCTATGGCTTTTAAACGCTTTTCCAACTCATGCAACTGATCTCTGGGTTGAGAGTTCTCAAATAGATGACCTTGAGGATCACTATCCATATTGAAAAGAGAAACCTCATGTTGATCAGCACCTCCCAGGGCGTGAGCAGGATAATTAACCCCAGATCCCGGATGGAGAATAGCAGTCACAGCTTCAGCGGGTCCCGAGGTAGGAAGGATGGTTGCGGCCCCACCTGGGTTTACAACAGCAGTATCTCCGGTAGTGGTCCCGTTTTTCAAAGCTTGCAGGGTGCCCATCATTTCAGTCATCTGCATTCTTATCGCATCCATCTGCATTTCTATCACCCCGACTTTATTATTTAACGCCTGATTCTCTTGGACTAGTGCCTGATTCCCTTGGACTAGCTGCTTGAGGACTTCCATAATCAGATTATCTAGACCTGAATTGCCGGGATTCTCAATCACTAGGTTTCCTTGATTGGTCGCCATGAATCTTGAGTCTGAAGCGGATATCGGCAAACCAGTTGGCCTCTTTCTAGAGATAACAGGGCACACAACATAAGCGCAAGAACGAATGACTGAACAAATGCATGCGACACTTTAGGCTTTACGGGCGGGGCTAGACTAGGACGGGGAATGATGATAAAGCAGGGAAACTGACGGACACGGACAGGGGCGACTGCACATGGCATGCATGCCTAGAAGAATGCTTCACATGATAGAAAAAATTTATGAACAATTTTAATCTTTTATCATGGGATGGATGAGATGCAAAAATTTTGAAGTTATGTGAATGAGCTGCTGACTCGAGAACTGGGTACTTTGGAACACCTTGAGTTTTTTTTTTTTTTTTTTGGGGGGGAATGACTATTTTGCAAAACCGTCTCGTCTCTCATCAAAACCTTTATTGTACAGATCATGATATGCAAATGCATGGAAAAATGACCACTTGAGAAGTGTACTTATTCTAAAAAATAAAAAAATAAAAAAATAAAAAAAATTGTTTTTTTTTTTGGGGAATGACTATTTTGCAAAACCGTCTCGTCTCTCATCAAAACCTTTATTGTACAGATCATGATATGCAAATGCATGGAAAAATGACCACTTGAGAAGTGTACTTATTCTAAAAAATAAAAAAATAAAAAAAAATAAAAAAAATTGTTTTTTTTTGGTGCAAGATGAAATACAAAATTTCAATGCATTTTTGAATGCAAGAATGATGCTTTTTCAAAATGGCTTTTTTCATTTGTTATGCTTGACGGGGCGGACCCGCTCCTACGTATCCTCACTGTGATGAGGAATCAAAGCGTACGTAGTTCTACCATGTCCTTTCTCTTCTTTTTTGCATGATGCCCATGAGGTTGACGCTGAAATGCTATGCAAATGATAACCCCTTTTGTTTTCATTTTTCTTATGCAATGTATGATGAATGTACTTTTTCAAAATTGGAGTTTTATTTAGTGCAAATGATGCAAATGCTGTAATGATGCGATGTAATGCAATGATGCAATGCAAGATGCTTCTTTTTGGTATTTTTGCGTAAAGAGGGTATTCACAGGTGGAATTTTGAAAATTTACACTCTATATGCTCCCCCATATAGGTGTTTATTTGAAAGGGAAAAGCATATTTTTTTGATTTTTGAAAAAAAAAAAAATTTGAGGGAAAAAGGTTGACTGAACTGAATGCAACAATGCAGCACACAATTTGGAAAGCCCTTGTGACCTAAAAAGAGGTGAGACCTACGATCTAGGGCAATTTAAAGGGTAATCCTCCCATGTGGCTCTATTCACTCCCTCGCAAAGGCTACCAGAGCTAAATCTCTCTCATGATAACACCCACAACGATGGAATGCCATCTGGTGTGAGGTACCATAAAAGAGCATACTCTGGCTGAAACTTTCGTGAGAGCAGAAGGACATCGGTCCAATTGGCAGTCACTACTCGTTTCCACTCTCCTAGGTGTTTTTCAGACCTTGGGTTTTAGGCCTCTCTCAAAGCACATAATCATAAGGGTGTGAGTGTGTGTGGTAAGGGCGTACCACTTAAAACTACCCGACACATATTACCCCACCTGCAAGTGAGACGCCAGAACAGTCCAGAAAAAGCAAGGTAACAACATGTCGTCTACACTAGGGTTCAATATCAAATAAGCTAGCCTGGGGTTTCAACAACAATCAGGTACATTGCTTACCTCAAGAAAGGGAGCCAAGAAGGGGGGATCCGGATAGAATTGGGGAGAAATGCATGAGCATAAACAATAAAAGAAAAGGAGATAGGGAATAAACATAGAAGAAGACAAATGCGTATGCCTACAATTAATGATAAGAAAGAAAGGAAAAAGAATGAAGGCAAACAAGGTATCAGTCAAATCAACAATACATTAAACCACACATCTTAATTAGTTAGGCTTGACCCTCGTCTTTTTTTTAAAAAAAAGGGTCCCCAGCAGAGTCGCCAGCTGTTGCACCCCAAAAAATCCGGTTCGGACTTCTCATTGTACAACGTGGAAAAGGTATGGAGCCGCCACCAATATTTTAATTTTAAGACCAAAACATTGAAAAAAGGTCTTTTAGACAAGGCGGATGGTCTTTCGAAAACTAGAGATATGGGTTCGGGGGTCGGTTAGGCATGGGGAAGGTATTAGCACCCCGTACCTCCTTTCTACCGAAAGGGAACCTTTAATTAAATGTGTGGTTTGAAGTGTTGATTTGAAAATGCTTTTATTTTGCCTCTTTATTGAAAAGGGAGTGAGAAGACTTAATGAAAATTTTTATTTTTGGCGCTTGACGAGAGTTGGCCTCTCGCTCCTACGTATCTCCTGGTGCGGTGGAGAATTCAAAGCTACGTAGTTCTTGGTTGTCCTAAAAAGGTTTTTGTTTTTTAGTCTGTTTAGATGAGTTTTCGCAGTAGGAGTGAGGATTCGCGATGACCAAACAACAACGGTTTAGAGTGGCCGCGCTACTAACTCTTTTGAAAATGAAATTATCATTAACAACCAAACGGCAACGGCGCGAGTGATCATTAACGATAATCGGTTTTACTTTTGATTCGAGTGTTCGCGACGACCAAACAACAACGGTTTAGAGTGGCCGCGCTACTAACTCTTTTGAAAATGAAATTATCATTAACAACCAAACGGCAACGACGCGAGTGATCATTAACGATAATCGGTTTTGCTTTTGATTCGAGTGTTCGCGACGACCAAACAACAACGGTTTAGAGTGGCCGCGCTACTAACTCTTTTGAAAATGAAATTATCATTAACAACCAAACGGCAACGGCGCGAGTGATCATTAATGATAATCGGTTTTTATTTTAGATGATCAAAAAGGGCTTTCGCAATCGAATTAATTTTGGTTTGTTGTGCTTGACGAGGACGTGGCTCGCTCCTACGTATCCCAAATGGGAATCAAAGCGACGTAGTTCTAATTTCTTTAGTTTTGAAAAGGTTCTCGAAGTAGGACGAGCATTAGCGAATGATTAAACTAACAAAGGTTATGGGTAATCATCGCTGAGTACTCATGTGAAATTGAAAAGCGTTCATAGAGATCAAACTAACAAAGGTTATGGGTGACCTCCACTACTTGCTTATTTTTGTTTATTGAAAATGCTTTGAAAATTAATTGGTTTGGAAAAGAGTTTTTAAAAAAATAAATAAATCATTTTCAATCGAATTCTATGTCCAAAACCAAATGCAACATGAATGAATGAAGTTCAAACATATTCAACTAATCAAGCAATCATGAACATGTTGATCATCAACTAAGATTAAACATGCCAATATAATCAAGAGATTTAATTGTCATAGATGCAAGACAAAGTTCTCAAAACAATTGTGTTTGTGTGTGAAGGAGAATTGCTACACAAGTTGGAAGCAATCTCAAGAGGGGCACATATGCCTCTATGCTACACATGTTGGTAGTCTTATAAGGGCACATGATTGTGTAAAAGGGTTTGTGCACAATTAAGTCAAGACATTCAAATGGCATCAAGAACAAAGGAATACAATTGATCATAGGCATAGAGTATTCTAGGTTAGGTGAATGAACATGTGAGCAATGATGCATGATTTGGCAAGCATGTGAATGCATGAGCATACAAGAATGAATGCATGAATGAGTAGACAAGAGGATGCATGAGCATACAAGAATGCATGAGCATTTGAGTATGATTACATTTATTATGCAAGGCATAAATACTCGAGAATGCATGAGAGTGTCGCATAAATAGGGATGGATGAAGATGCATGAGGGTGAAAATGTTTTGGTAAAAGGTTTAGGTAAGAAAGTGGTAAAATGTTTTTGGGTTTTGGTGTTTTGGAAATGAGATGAAATGTTTTTGGTCTTGAAAGTGGTAAAAGTATTTTGGGGTTTATTTTATAAAGTTGAAAAAGTATGAAATGCAAATGAGAAAATGTTTTGGGGTTTTTATGCAAAGATGCAAGTGGTAAAATGTTTTGAATGAAGGTGAAAATGTTTTATGTGATGAGATAAAAATGTTTTGGTAAAAACTAAGTGAAATGGTAAAAACCAAAGTGGTAAAATGTTTTTATGTTTTTTTGGTAAAAAGTTAATGAAGTGGTAAAGCAAAATGGTAAAAAGTAAACAAACACAATGACATAACTTGCATTTACTCAACCACAATCAAAATGACAATCTTCAAGCAATCAAAGGGGTAAAAACCTAGTCATGGCCGAATGCATACAAGCATGGAATCATCAACTTATTTCATGCAAAAATTGACAAATTAACACACAAAACAACACAAAAGAAGAGGACCTAATCTATCATGCAAGTTCCTAAGACAAACATCAACCAAATCATGCATTTATTCACGCAAAATCAAAGGAAACAAAACTAGCAAAATGGGTATGAGAATGGGTTTTTATTTGATGAAAATTATACCAACAAGGTTTAAAATACAATAAAATGCAAGAAGACACAAGAACAATTCCTTCAAAGCCAAGGAGCCACCTCAAACACCCAAGCCTCCCTAAGTGCTTGTCAATAATGTTTGAGATGGCTCCTCAAAGCATCAACAACAATATATGAAGGAGTTGAGATGAGGAGAAGAGAGATTACATAATGAAAATTAAAGAAAATGCAAGAGTTTGTGAGCTTACCTCTAGATCTTGCTTGAAATGAAGAAGATCAAAATAGAAACCAAGAACACTTGAACCTCCTCTTGAATCCCACGAAAATCACTTGATATTGAAGGATTTGATGATGAACTTTGAAGATAATGCAAGATTAGAAGTGGATCTAGTGTAGGAATCAAGAATAATGAAGTTTGGATGGTTGAAAATTGAAGATTTGGTAGTGGAAATGGTGGGAGGTGGTCTTGGGTTTGAGAGGGGAGGAGGAGAGGAATTGTGATCTGATTGTGTGCTAGGGTAAAATGAGAATGCCCTCCCTTTGGTTTCTTATTTTTGGGTTTTATATGAGGTGCAAAATTAAGGGTATATAGGACATTGTGCTTTTGCCAACCATTGAGATTTGAGATAGAATTTGAATCAAGGGCCAAGATTGCAATGCACATGGATTAGGGACAATGAGAAAGCACCAATGGAAGGGAATGAGCTGGTGTCATATGAAATTGAAGAGTTTTTTGTACACAAAAGTTGTTGGGGGCAATTAGGTCAATTTGCACATAGTTGTAGCCTAGGATTTGATCTAGAATTTTAATCAATGGCTAGGAGTACAACTCACATGGATTAAGGGCATGAAGAAACACAAAATGAGGTAAAAATGGGCTGGAATTCGCAGCCATGAGGAGGGAAGGAGAGGGAAAAAATGCAAGTTGTCACAAAATAGTACATTTTGTCTTATTAAGGACACTACCTTATTTTGATTCTTTTTGATTTTTCTTTTTATGATCATTCTTTTATTCCATGAAGATTCTTTTTTTTTATTTGGGCTCATCCTAGGATTCAATCATTGGGCCCAAAATTCCATGACAACACCACTCCCAAAATTGATTTTGGGCCTCACTCTAGCAGAAATGACCATTTTGCCCTTTTCTTCGAAACTTGACTTTTTATGCAAAATTTAATCAATGATGCGCAAAAATTTATAACCCAACTCATTTTGACCCAAATGAATTCCTCCAAAGATGCCCAGTGATTTTTACTGAGAAATTATCTTTTAGGGTAAAATGACCAAAATGCCCTTTTTGACCCAAAAACCCTAATTTTGCCCGATAATGCATTCCCACTTCAAAAATGAATCTATAACCCTAGAAATGACCTCTAGAATCTTAGAATGCATGCTCAATGACCTTCATGAGGAATTATCATTTTTATTGTGAAATGACCAAAATACCCTTTTGGACTCAAAAAAACCTGATTTACCCAAAAAGTGCATTTCAACTCTAAAAATGATTTTAGAAACTTTGGAATGACTTTTAGGACTCAAAATGCAATGCATGATGCTTCTCACTCCTCAACTTATTTATTTTTGTGGAAAATTAGGGTTTTGATCTAAGCTGGACAAAATTGGGGTATGACAGCGCTGAATAATTCTTTAAAGTAAATATGAGACATAACTTATTTTTTCCATATGTGGTTTACTTAGGTTTATGAAGCAGAACCAACTCCCCAAATCCGACACTTGAGGAACTTAGCCAATGGTCCTTTTCTTGAGGTGACCGAGTGGCACATGTACCTAGTTAATGGTTACAAATTTGACACCCAATCATGGAGTGAGGGAAAAAAACAATTAATAGTGGGGTATATGTTAAAGGTGAAACAGGAGGAGGTGAAAATGACTTTTACGGTGTGATCGAACGCATATATGAACTTGAATACCCACTGTTAGACTATGAAAAGAGAATAGTTTTGTTTTTCTGTAGATGGTTTGATCCATCTGTTAGAGGAATGAAATTGAATCCAAAATGTAATACCGTGGACATTCGAATGAATAGAAGGTATAAACTTTATGATCCGTTTATCATAGCAGAAAATGTGAGGCATGTGTATTATGTTCCATATCCATCAACTCAGAGAGGATGGTGTGTTGCAATTAAGACAAAACCACGGGGTCACATTGAAGGCACTGATGCGGAGGATGAGGTTCCTTATCAGGTGGATGAAATTTCAGGAGTAGATGAGGTGCTTGAATTTGAACCGATTGACTCCTTATGTGATGATCGACACCTAGTTGAAGAAGTTGATGAAGATGAAGAACAGAATGAATATGAAGATGATGAAGAGAATGAAGATGAATAAGAGAAATATGAATTTGAACCGATTGACTCCTTATGTGATGATGACTCCTAGTTGTATATGATTAATCTTATATATGTTGTCTACTTATGTTGACTCCGTATGTTGTCTTTAAATTTATTAGAATCATTAATATATCAATATTGTTCTTTATGACTCATTATGTTGTCTTTAAATTAATATATCAATATTGTTCTTTATCATATTTCGTTTCTTTTTTTTAATAGATATGGATCCAGGAGGAGGTTCTGACCCACCACCGAGACGTCTTAATAAAGGGAAGAAGACTATGACCGATGAACCTCCTAGGAGGAGGCGTAATCGTGAGGTGGAACTTAATATTGGGAATATGAGGAGCCATAATTCGTTTGTGGGCCCACCATCTACTGCCCCACAACCTTCGCCTCCATCTGGCCCTGGATGGTTTCATTTACCATCTCATGGGCATTATACGGGCGCAGCAGCTGGGTATGGCGCAGCAGCTGGGTATGGTGCAGCAGCTGGGTATGGCGCAGCAGCTGGGTTTGGCGCACTAGCTGGGTATGGCGCATCAGCTGGGTATGGCGCACCAGCTGGGTATGGCGCAGCAGCTGGGTTTGGCGCACCACCTGGGCATATAGGCTCATCATCTGGACATATAGGCCCATCAGCTGGGTTATCTATGCCTACACCAAATCCCCAGGATGATATTCAGCATGATGTACATGATGTTGGTGGGGGTAATGTTGATGCTGATTCATCCACTGATGACGAGAGAGTGGAGGTGATTGTTATTAATGGTATCAGACTCAAAGTCATTTATAGCAGTGGTAACGCGTAAGTATTATATTGTTTGTTTTTTTAAAGTTAATTATGCAACGACTTATATATATTTGATAATTGTTTGATATATCTTTCAATATGCAGGCTTCTTCCTGCAAAGGTAGCTTCATCAAACATCACTCATGTCATCCGCAAACGATATTTTCAAACGTTCCATAAAAAGTGGAGCGATGTCGAAGAAGATGAAAGAAATGATCTGCTAGACTTCTTTAGGGTAAGTGTTAATTATTTTGTCATTACTTATATTGTTTGTTTAAATTTTATGTTTAATAACGTTTAATATAATGCAGACCAAGGTAACTTGGGACACAGAAGACGATGACAATGTGCGGAGAATTTTTTTCAGAAGGATGGGCGCTCAAATTTCTGATTTGCTTTATAAGCTCCGCTGTAAAGATAAGAAGCCT
The DNA here is from genome assembly GCA_039519185.1 of Astragalus membranaceus. Classification (NCBI taxonomy): domain Eukaryota; kingdom Viridiplantae; phylum Streptophyta; class Magnoliopsida; order Fabales; family Fabaceae; genus Astragalus; species Astragalus membranaceus. Next base: position 197,438,455 of record CM076846.1, on the reverse strand, counting down.
TCCTACATGAGTGATGAGATTTGGAATGCCTTCAAGAGCCATTGGGCTTCACAGGCTTTCAAGGAAGCTGCTGCAAAAGCCAAAAATAATAGAAACTCGGAAAAGGGTGGCTCGCTTCACTGCGGTGGGTCCATCAACCAGGCTCAGCATGCTGCTAGAATGGTAAATTATTTTTCAAATCTATGTGTTTTTTATATTATTTAATTAGTTAGCAATTTTTAAAAATGTGTTTCATCTTACAGAGTAAGAAGGCAGGACGCCCTATTGTAACACCCCTTTTCTACCCGTTCATTTAGTTGGGAAAAATATTAGAGTTTTCAAAAATTTGTTTCGCACGAGGAATGTTACACATACTTCAATAAAATAATGCTTCTCAATTAAAACAGCTCAAACATAATAATCCTGCATCACGTAGCACGTCACTGAGAGGAGACCCTCAAAAACACATTTATCATCGCAAATAAACTTAACGTCAAATAACACCAACTACGCAGCGGAATAACAAAATAAAACAGAATTGTCAACAAAGCATAACAGCTGAAATCATTCATAAACATCAAGTTCGTCCCCCCCTGAGTGCTACGTATCAGAGCATGACGACTCGACTCGAATTAGTGAAGGTACCTAGTCCTTCACTCGCAATCACCTGCACGTTACCGCATAGGGGTAACATTCAAACAGAAGGGTGAGTCCAATTCAATCCATATAATAAATCATATGATAAATAATAAGTCAAGTCACAGCTCTAAAATAATCACATCACAATCATCAATCACATCACTACATAAACTCATCATTATGTCATGTGGGCATATGAAATGCAACCCACTCGCGGGCATATGCATGAGGTACCTTTTCACAAACGTCGCTTAGCCATTATGGCCTCATCGTCACTTAGCCTTTTGGGCCTCAAAAACGTCACTGGGTTTATGCATATGGGGCATGAGACACTATGACATGCACCACTCACAAACACACAAATCACGGTCAACTATGTGACCCGTCACTTACCGAATTGCCAATTCAGAGGCACAGCACCTGTCAATCCACAATTTACACAACAACATCACTTAGTCATTTAGGCCTTAACATCACTTAGCCATTTAGGCCTCAAAACGTCACTGGGTTTCATCGTCACTTATACATAAACATCATCAACTCAAACAATAGCCACTGAGGGCAAAAACGTCATTTACTAGCCACCAAGGGCATCATCGTCATTTACACATCATTATAAATAATATTAGCCACCAAGGGCAAAACAGTCATTTACACGTCATTATAAATAATATTAGCCATCAAGGGCAAAACAGTCATTTACACGTCATTATAAATAATATTAGCCACTAAGGGCAAAACAGTCATTTACACGTCATTATAAAAAATATTAGCCACTAAGGGCAAAACAGTCATTTAACTAGCCACTAGGGGCATCATCGTCAAAATCATCATTTTTGACACTAAATCGTTAAAACCACTGGTCATACGCAAAAGAGAATTTTTAAAGACACCAAAACATCTTTTCATTGTCACAGCAACGATCACCGGGAACAGCCACTTGGGGCGCCCCAGCAACCTTCAGAAATAATAAGTTTTTATTTTTAAAAATGGGACACGCAGATAGACAATTGAAAATGCTTCACAACGCTTTTTGAAACGTTCAAAACGGATGTCCGGGTCAAAAGATATAGCGAAAACAGTTTTCGAAAACATTTTGGGACATCCTGAAAAACTGGCGCCCTGGGCGCCCAGCGCCCAGCAAACGCAACACACGCATATGAGCGCTCAGCGCCCAGCGCCTTGGCGCAACACACACGCACACACACGGGCGCTCAGCGCCCAGCGCTGGCACCCAGCGCCCAGCGCTCCACACACACACGCACAGCAACACGCACTGGCGCCCTTGGCGCCCAGCACAGGGCGCCTGGCGCCCAGAACACTCCCAGCAACAACATTTCATCACTATTTTCAGCACAGAAATCCAGCAACATCAAAATCATCACAATCTTCAGCACAAGAATCCAGCAACATCAAAATCATCACAATTTCAGCATAGAAATCCAGCAACATTCATCAAACATATGGCGCCCTAGGCGCCCATACCACACCAAACATGAATTTTCAGCCACAAACTAAGGACATTACGCATACATCACCAATAAGAACATGGATTCACAAACATAATCATGATCATGGTTCATCTAGGCCATCACTACCTAAAACCTATCATAGGAATTATTATAAAAATTGATAGAACTCCCCTTACCTCGAATTTGAAGAATAGGAGCCCTAGAGACGGTCACGATCGGAACCACGGCAACAGAATCACGTTCCTCTTTTCTCCTTGGAGCTTGCGACCTTCTCCTCTCTTCTTCTCCCTCTACGGCGCACTTCTCCTTTTCTTTCTCTCTATTCTCACTTTCGCAAATGCTAACAAAAGAACCCTAACCCCTAGGCGCCTTGGCCACTTCGCATATGACTTGATTCATGGGCTTGGGCTTCTCACTTAAGCCCAAGTCCATCTAATTTGGCGCCTCCATCTTCTAATACCACCTACACATATTAATATAATTTCTAATAATTAAATTATATTCAATTAATTAATTTAAATTCCTAAATGCTTAATTAAATAAATTAATTAAATATTTAGGGTGTTACAACTCTCCCCCACTTAGAATATTTCGTCCTCGAAATTTACCTGATCAAATAACTCTGGGTAGGACTCTCGCATCTTGCTCTCTAGCTCCCAAGTCATACTCTCGCCGGCAGCTCCTAGCCAAACGACTTTCACTAATGCAATCTCTTTGCCTCTAAGGGCTTTCACTTCACGATCCACAATCCGTACGGGCATCATCTCCACAGTGAGATTATCCCGCACCTCTACATCATCCATATGGATCACATGAGATGGATCCGAAACATACTTCCGAAGTTGCGACACATGAAACACGTCATGCAAATTCAAAAGATTTGGCGGTAAAGCCACTCTATACGCCACATTTCCGATTCTTTCAGAAATCTGATAAGGACCAACAAATCGAGGAGTGAGCTTCTTCGATTTCAACGCTCGACCAACACCGGTAATGGGAGAAACCCTCAAGAACACATGCTCACCCTCCTGAAACTCTAAATCTTTCCTCCGCTTGTCATGATAACTCTTCTGACGACTCTGCGAAGCTGTTGCGCCCGAAAAAGTCCCCGAGGGAGAGCCTTCCTCGTTCACAACTTTTCCTAAGACAATGAAGCCGCCACCAATATTTATTAAGGAAAATATTAGGAAAACCTTTTTGGAAAGCGATTGGCCTTTGAAAACTGAGAGTTTTGGGTTCGGGGGTCGGTTACACGCAGGGAAGGTGTTAGCACCCCACACGTCCTCTCTACTGAGAGGGAACCTTTAATTAAATGTGTGGTATTTAGTGTATTGACTTGAAAATACTTAATTTTGCCTCCCTACTTTTCATTGAAAAAACTCTTTATGAAAATCTTTATTTATTATGAAAAAAAAGGGGGAAAAGTGGTTTTTTAGAAAAAATGCTTGACGGGACATGGCCCGCTCCTACGTATCTCCCGGTGCGATGGAGAACTCAAAGCTACGTAGTTCTTCTTTGTTTGGAAAACGGTTTTTGTTTTTTATCTTGTTTAATAGTGAGAATTGAGCTTTCATGATGATCAATTGAGCAAAGGCTCCAAGTGACCACCATTAGCACTCCATTGTTAATAATCATGCAAGCAAAGGCTTCGCAAGACTACTAACAAAGTTTTTTGATTTAGTGAAAATCTTTAGGAAAATTAGGCGTTCATGATGATCAATTGAGCAAAGGCTCCAAGTGATCGCCACTGGTACCTCATTGTTAATAATCATGCAAGCAAAGGCTTCGCAAGACTACTTAACAAAGTTTGATTTTGAAGAGTTTTCGCAATTGGATTGATTCTCGTTTAGGGAAAAGAAAATCTGTTATTTTGAAAAAAGGTTGGTGAGAAAAAGGTTTACCTAGGGGAAAGAAGTATGTTTGTATTTATTTTAATTTAGAAATTGTTTGTTTTAAATAGGGATTTTAGGACATGATCCGTAACGGTTCATTTGTAGTCCTAAAAAGCTGACTAATCCGACTGTACAGTCGACTTAATCCCCTATTTATATTTTTGAAATTTTTATAAAATAATTTGTGTATTTAAAAAAAAATTAATGACGACACTAACAATTAATAAAGCGTAAAGTTAATAAATAAATAACTATACATATAGATAAATAAATGAATAAATAATAAATAATTATTTACATAGATAAATAAACAATATAAATAATAAATAAGTATGTACATAAATAAACAGTATACATAATAAATAAATATATACAAAAATAAATAAATAAATTAAATAAATAAATGCAAAACTAACCTCCAGCTGATCAATGCGATCAACGCCGAAACGGACCGAGCAATCTGACCATATCAACCGCGAACCGGATTCCTATCTGGTCCGTTTTCACCCGAAAACCACCAAGTAAAGGACCTCAACGGCCATCCCAAAAATAACTAAAGACGGGCTTTCAATCTAACGGACTGCAAAAGCTAGTCCAAAAGAATTAAAGACAGGCTTTTAATCTAATGGACTGCAAATGCTAGCCCAAAAGATCACTTACCCCATCAATCACCCATGTCCATAGCCTTTGCATCTCCATCTCTTTTATAGCCAAAGGCTAGGGAGTTCTTGTTTCTCCCAAGCAATGTGGGACTAAAACAACATAGAAAAAGCAATTTTCGTTTTTCTCAAACCAGCCTCCGTAAAAGTGTGATTTCGGATTTTTTAACCGTTGGATCATCTTTCTTTTTGGACAGCAGGTTCATGAGACATCCATCTTCACTTCTACCGTTCGGATCGTCGAAACAGGTCTGAGAAGAGAGAAATTGCATTTGGAAAGTAGCTAAAAACTAATCCCGTTTTTTCTCAAACCAGCCATATTGACAGTGCGATTCCGGATTCATTAACCGTTGGATCATCGTTGTTTTTTGACACCAGGTTCATGAGATATCCATCTTCAGTTCTACCGTTCGGATCGTCGAAACGAGGTCTGAGGAGAGAGAAATTGCCTTCGCAAAAGTAGAAAAAACAACTCCCGTTTTTCTCAAACCAGCCACCTTACAAGTGCGATTCTGGATTCGTTAACCGTTGGATCATCGTTGTTTTTTGACACCAAGTTCATGAGACATCCATCTTCACTTTCACCGGTCGGATCGTCGAAATAATGTCCGAAGAGAGAGAAATCACCTTTGCAAAGTAGCTGCAATTTTGGGTACTTGGTTTATTTTTGTATTTTTGTAACTTTGGCATTCTTGGGCCAAGTCATGTACATGGACATTCTCCTTTTTTGTAATAATAATCTTTTATTGCACCTCCCCTTTTTTATTTGTATTATTTCTTATCGATTTTATTTTTTATTTTCGTTTTTTTAATTAAAGATATTGTAACAAAAAAAATAAATTAAATCTACTATGTAATTTTTGTGTTGAAAGTTAGGGTTTGGACCACCAAGACCCATCTTTGAAGCGTCACAATATACAACAAACGGTTCCTCCGGATTAGGCAACGTCAAAACAGGCGACGTTGTCAATCTCTTTTTCAGTTCCATAAAACTTTCCTCACAGCGAGCATCCCAAACAAAAACTTTACCCTTACAAGTCAACTGAGTCAACGGAAGGGCCAACTTGGAAAAACCCTCGATGAACCTCCCGTAGTACCCAGCCAAACCCAAAAAGCTTCTAATCTCTGTTGCGGACTTCGGAGCCTCCCACTCCAACACTGCTTCCACTTTTGCCGGATCAACCGCAATACCTTTACCAGAAATCACGTGCCCAAGGAAACTCACCTCTTTCAGCCATAACTCACACTTTGATAACTTAGCATACAACTTTTTCTCTTTAAGAACTTCCAATACTGTCTTCAGATGCTCAGCATGCTCTTCCTCCGACTTAGAATAAACTAGAATGTCATCTATGAAGATCACCACAAACCGATCTAGATAATTATGGAAAATACGATTCATATATTCCATAAATACACCAGGTGCATTGGTCACACCAAACGGCATCACTGAATATTCATAATGCCCATACCTTGTCCTGAACGCTGTCTTCTGAACATCTTCATGCTTTACTTTAATCTGATGATATCCGGACCTCAAATCAATTTTGCTGAAAACACGGGCACCCACTAACTGATCCATCAAATCGTCGATCCTCGGAAGCGGATACTTATTCTTGATAGTTACCTTATTCAACTGACGATAGTCTACACATAACCTCATGCTCCCATCTTTCTTCTTCACTAACAATACCGGAGCTCCCCACGGTGACACACTCGGCCTCACAAACTTTTTCTCAAGCAATTCTTCCAGTTGCGTCTTCAACTCAGACAATTCAGACGCCGACATCCTGTACGGTGCCATAGACACAGGCCTCGTACCAGGTACAAGATCAATCGAAAACTCAACTTCTCTCTCCGGCGGCACACCCGGAATTTCATCAGGAAAAACCTCAGGGAACTCGCGTACCACTTGCAGTTATTCAATAACAGCCTGACTCTCAGCAGACAACGATGCCATCAATGCAAATAACTGAACTCCTTCTTTCTTCAACTTCTTCAACTGACCAGCAGATACTAAAATAGAATCTTCTTCCCCGAAACTGGCCGACTTGCTACGACAGTTGATATGAACGTGGTTATTCTCTAACCAGTCCATGCCCAAGATTACATCCAGACCTCTCAACGGCAAGCAAACAAAATTCACAATAAAGTCCCTGCCGAAGATCGACATGGGACACTGAGAACACACCTGGGACGTAATCACCGACCCCTTCGCAGAAGTATCGACAACCATATCCCCACACATAGCAGATAAAACAAGACCCAATCTTTTACAACAATCAACAGATATAAAGCAATGGGTAGCACCAGTATCAATAAGAGATTTCAGAGAAGTACCATTAATAAAACACGTACCTCTAATCAGACCATCCTTCTCATCAGGCCCCTCTCCTGCCAATGCGAACACCTTCCCAGTAGACCTTTCCTTCTTCGGCTTTGTACACTTTGTACTGATATGCCCAGACTCACCACAGTTGAAGCACACCACATCCTTGACCTTACACTCGGCCGCCATATGACCCTTTTTACCACATCGATAGCAACCTCTCTCATCAGACCTGCATGTAGTACTCTTGTGGCCAGGTTTGCCACACTTATAACAGACAATGCTAGCAGGAGCGCCTCCCCCACTAGAATTCTTACCCCCAGCAGACCTCTGATAACTCTTACCCGCAGGAACCTCATACGGCTTGCTTCGACTCTGAAACCACTATTGTAACTCCCCTTTTCTACCCGTTCATTTAGTTGGGAAAAATATCAGAGTTTTCAAAAATTTGTTTCGCACGAGGAATGTTACACATACTTCAATAAAATAATGCTTCTCAATTAAAACAGCTCAAACATAATAATCCTGCATCACGTAGCACGTCGCTGAGAGGAGACCCTCAAAAACACATTTATCATCGCAAATAAACTTAACGTCAAATAACACCAACTACGCAGCGGAATAACAAAATAAAATAGAATTGTCAACAAAGCATAACAGCTGAAATCATTCATAAACATCAAGTTCGTCCCCCCCTGAGTGCTATGTATCAGAGCGTGACGACTCGACTCGAATTAGTGAAGGTACCTAGTCCTTCACTCGCAATCACCTGCACGTTACCGCATAGGGGTAACATTCAAACAGAAGGGTGAGTCCAATTCAATCCATATAATAAATCATATGATAAATAATAAGTCAAGTCACAGCTCTAAAATAATCACATCACAATCATCAATCACATCACTACATAAACTCATCATTATGTCATGTGGGCATATGAAATGCAACCCACTCGTGGGCATATGCATGAGGTACCTTTTCACAAACGTCGCTTAGCCATTATGGCCTCATCGTCACTTAGCCTTTTGGGCCTCAAAAACGTCACTGGGTTTATGCATATGGGGCATGAGACACTATGACATGCACCACTCACAAACACACAAATCACGGTCAACTATGTGACCCGTCACTTACCGAATTGCCAATTCAGAGGCACAGCACCTGTCAATCCACAATTTACACAACAACATCACTTAGCCATTTAGGCCTTAACATCACTTAGCCATTTAGGCCTCAAAACGTCACTGGGTTTCATCGTCACTTATACATAAACATCATCAACTCAAACAATAGCCACTGAGGGCAAAAACGTCATTTACTAGCCACCAAGGGCATCATCGTCATTTACACATCATTATAAATAATATTAGCCACCAATGGCAAAACAGTCATTTACACGTCATTATAAATAATATTAGCCACCAAGGGCAAAACAGTCATTTACACGTCATTATAAATAATATTAGCCACTAAGGGCAAAACAGTCATTTACACGTCATTATAAAAAATATTAGCCACTAAGGGCAAAACAGTCATTTAACTAGCCACTAGGGGCATCATCGTCAAAATCATCATTTTTGACACTAAATCGTTAAAACCACTGGTCATACGCAAAAGAGAATTTTTAAAGACACCAAAACATCTTTTCATTGTCACAGCAACGATCACCGGGAACAGCCACTTGGGGCACCCCAGAAACCTTCAGAAATAATAAGTTTTTATTTTTAAAAATGGGACACGCAGATAGACAACTGAAAATGCTTCACAACGCTTTTTGAAACGTTCAAAACGGATGTCCGAGTCAAAAGATATAGCGAAAACAGTTTTCGAAAACATTTTGGGACATCCTGAAAAACTGGCGCCCTGGGCGCCCAGCGCCCAGGCACCTGCCGCCCAGCGCCCAGCAAACGCAACACGCACACCCACTGGCGCCCAGCGCCTTGGCGCAACACGCAACACACGCATATGGGCGCTCAGCGCCCAGCGCCTGGCGTCCAGCGCCTTGGCGCAACACACACGCACACACACGGGCGCTCAGCGCCCAGCGCTGACACCCAGCGCCCCGCGCTCCACACACACACGCACAGCAACACGCACTGGCGCCCTTGGCGCCCAGAACACTCCCAGCAACAACATTTCATCACTATTTTCAGCACAGAAATCCAGCAACATCAAAATCATCACAATCTTCAGCACAAGAATCCAGCAACATCAAAATCATCACAATTTCAGCATAGAAATCCAGCAACATTCATCAAACATATGGCGCCCTAGGCGCCCATACCACACCAAACATGAATTTTCAGCCACAAACTAAGGACATTACGCATACATCACCAATAAGAACATGGATTCACAAACATAATCATGATCATGGTTCATCTAGGCCATCACTACCTAAAACCTATCATAGGAATTATTATAAAAATTGATAGAACTCCCCTTACCTCGAATTTGAAGAATAGGAGCCCTAGAGACGGTCACGATCGGAACCACGGCAACAGAATCACGTTCCTCTTTTCTCCTTGGAGCTTACGACCTTCTCCTCTCTTCTTCTCCCTCTACGGCGCACTTCTCCTTTTCTTTCTCTCTATTCTCACTTTCGCAAATGCTAACAAAAGAACCCTAACCCCTAGGCGCCTTGGCCACTTCGCATATGACTTGATTCATGGGCTTGGGCTTGTCACTTAAGCCCAAGTCCATCTAATTTGGCGCCTCCATCTTCTAATACCACCTACACATATTAATATAATTTCTAATAATTAAATTATATTCAATTAATTAATTTAAATTCCTAAATGCTTAATTAAATAAATTAATTAAATATTTAGGGTGTTACACCTATCACTGCTCCTGAGCTGCATAGAGCCACACATGTGAGGAAAGGCACTGGCGAGTATGTTGATGAGCGCTCCAAGATGACCCACGTAAATATACATATTGATTTGTATTATATAATGTTCATTTGTCAAAATGGAGCGCTAATTTGTGGTTATTCAAAACAGGAGCAAATTAATGAGTTCATGACTCAGCTAACTCAGGGGAGCTGGAACCCTGATTCATTTGGCCAACTTACTCCTGAGATGAGAGATCTGGCAAACAAACATTGGGAGAAGACAGTAGGTTGGTCTAAGGGTCGCCTGTATGGTACGGGGCCCGTGGCTCCATGTATGAGTCAGTCTGGGGCCGAGAGCAGCAGAAGACGGAGTCGACCAGCTTTTACTCCTGTAGATACAGAGCATATTAGGCGGCTGGAGCAGGAGCTGCACGAGACTCGACAGGAGGTCAGGACCTCCTCTGAGGCGATGAGAAAGATGCAGCAAGATTATGAGAAGGTGACCCGTAGGCAGGAGCTGATGTTTAAGTATTTTAAGAATATGCAGCAAAATGAGCAACAGCAAGATGAAGAGGAAGATGAGGAGGAAGCTGAGGAGTCTGATGGTGGCAGCTTTTAGTTTTGTTGATTAAATATTTTGTTATAACATTTCAGATTAAGTGTTGTTGATTCAAAATTTATGTTATTGGATAATTTTTATTTTAAACTATTTTATGTATTTTAGATTTTATTATTTATTAATAAAATAAACAGGTATAAAAGCAGATAAAATAAATAAAAAAATTCCATCAGGTTGAGCAGTAGCGTGGGAATTAGCGAGGGGTTTAGCGAGGGAATGTGGCCACGTGGTTGAGCAGTAGCGTGGGGGTTAGCGAGGGAACGTGGCCACGTGGCTGAGCAGTAGCGAGGGCATTAGCGAGGGGGTTAGCGAGGGAACGTGGCCACGTGGTTGAGCAGTAGCGTGGGAATTAGCGAGGGAACGTGGCCACGTGGCTGAGAAGTAGCGAGGGAATTAGCGAGGCAGCGTGGCCACGTGGCTGAGCAGTAGCGAGGGCTCTAGCGAGGGCTACTGCCCTCGCTAATTAGCGAGGGAGCCAAATCCCTCGCTAATCGCATTTGCGAGGAGGGAATTAGCGAGGGAAGTTGTCCCTCGCTAATGCCCTCGCAAATGACTGTTAGCGAGGGAATAAGGTGATTTAGCGAGGGACTTTGCCGTCGCAAATGACCTTTTTTTTGTAGTGCTCTCTCTCTCTCTCTCTCTCTCTCTCTCTCTCTCACCTTCATTTGAACACCATCATCCTTCACCATCATCGTTCACTCTTCTAAACCACCAACACCCCCAACATATGAACACCATCGTTCACCATCATCGTTCAGAACACCATCAATCATCCTCGCCATTTTTCCCCAAATCATACGACCACCACGACACCATTTTTCCCCAAATCGAAGCCACCGACAATGTTCGCCGTGAAACGAACCACCACAAATTAACAACTGGGTGAGGTTTTGAACCACCACAAATTAACAACTGGGTGACCATTTTTCCCCAAATCATGCGAACAGAACACTAGGTGAGGTTTTGAATCCCAAACAGATTTTCATTCCCACAATCACAAATTAACAACAACACACATAGGTTTCTTTCTCTCACCACTGTTTCTCTCTCTCTCTCTCTGCAAAAGGGGTATGAACAGAACAGCAAGAGAGGAAGCTCCTAGTGGTTCTAATATGGCGATTCGGAGTGACTGCACCACAGATCAATGGAGGGGAAGGGGTGGAACTCTGGGCGTGGTGGTGTGAGGCCGCTCGGAATCGCACTGGGCGGTGGTTCTGGTTCGCGAGGATAAAACAAACACGAGAAGGGAGAACTCTGTTGCGGTGGCGGCGTGAGTTATGATTTCTGGGTATGTTCGGGGAGATCTTGTTGTGGTTGTTGATATTGTTAGTGTTGTTGTTGGGATTTTTCTTCTTAGTTGTGTTGTGTTTGTTTTCCATTCCTGCAACAATCTGAGAGATAGAGAGATATGCAACGGTGCTCAACATCTGAGACAAGGGGGAGGGTGGAGACAAGCGTGGCGCTCATGGGGTGGTGGTGGTTCTGTGAGAGAGAGTGAGGGACGAAGTAGATGCGAACAGATGAAGAAGAAAGAGGAATTAGGGTTTTAATTTTGTAAGACTCATTAATGACATGGCATATATACAGTCAGCAATTAAAATAAAAGAAAACGAAAAATAAATGCCAAATCAGACATCTGTGTGACACGTAGGCTTTTTTTTGTAACGGCCAAGTAACAGAAGGACTAACATCAAAAAAGTGTCTTTTGCAGGGAGTTTTTTAAAAAATAAATTTGCAGGGGGTAAAAGTAAAATACCCTATATTTGCAGGGTGTAAAACATATTTAAGCCAAATATAAATAAACAATTGGTGAACTCCATATATAATAACTCTTGAAATTGAGTCAGGACTGGGATCCAAAATCCAAAATATGTACAAAAGCACAAAAGGAAGCATCCAACAAGAATGGACAATATTCATTATTAATCAAGGTTGTCAAAATCGGACCGGACCGGGCGGTTCGACCGGTTGAACTGGGAACCGGACCCTTATCCGGTCCAGTTGAACCCCAAAATCGGATTGCTGAAGAACCGGGAATCGAACCGGAAAACCGGACCGGAAATCGGCTAGAAACCGAGAACCGGACAGAAAACCGGATTTTTTTTATTTTTCTTAAAAAATGGTATATCATGTTGATTTTGGAAAAAAATGATGTTGAATTTTGGTATATGGGATATTTTTTATATTTTTTTATAATTAAATTGATAAAATAAATAAATAATTAAAAAATAAATGTGTACACTATTACTAGGAGAGTATTTACATTATACTAGTATCTAACTATCAATAATTGTTGAATATTATAATTTTATTATGTCATACTATGATTTTGTTTTTGTTTTTTATCTTTTATATATTGTAAAAAATATATTAAATAATGTATTTAATTAATTCCGGTTCAACCCCCGATTCAATCGGTTCAATCAAAGAACCCCTGAACCGCTACCTCTGCCGGTTCAATGTCCGGTCCGGTTTTGATTACTTTGTTATTAATTAATAGATGTCACCCTCTCAATTATAATAATATCAACTGCTAATACAAATTATCATCAACGCGGTGCTTCTGTATACTTGCAGATAAATTACTTCCTTTAAAAGTCATTAAAGTCTTTCATGATTGTTTATATGAGTCTCTGCCTATTTTAGTCCTACCCGATTTGATAGACTAATCTTTACAGATGCGCGCAGAGAATACTCGATTCACAGACAAAATTGAGTCTCTTGGGGTTTTAAAACAGATATTAGACTTTTAAGTGACCGGCGAATCATATGACTGTCAACATATAATATAAAACAAACTAAAACAAGGTGTTCCAGTTCCCTATAAATTAGTCAATCTGTAGACCATTCTTCTGGCTTTACTTCTGAAATTTCTCAATCGAGCCTTAACATTGTCTGAGTGGAAATTAAGCGAATTATATATTAGACCATACTAATTTGTACTGTACGATGAAGGGGAAAAAACTCAATTGACATATACGTTTTTGATCTGCGGCCCGACAAATATTAGACCTAAAATAAGGTGGCTTCTAGAGTGTGAGGGATTAATTAAGTCTCTCACTAGTGTACCACTAAAATTGACCGTAAAATATTATGTAAAATATTTTGAGTGATTAAGATTGAATCGACTAGTATTAAAGCTCTTGATGAAATTTTATACTTTGTCCTACGGTCAATTTTTGTGGTTCACCGGTGATAGACTTAATTGATCCCTCATCCTAGAAGCACACAATAAATAAATTACCATAAGACGTCTTTTAGAATAAATAATAGTCCCTATTATGCAAATCACGATTTTAGTCCCTAAATTTTTTTTCACGAATTTAGTCGCCCAATTTTCTCAATTTCTAAAGTCCCTCTCTAATTTGGTTTCCCTATTACTTCAAGTTATTGTGTTTTGATCGGGGAAACTTAATCACATGGAAAAGCGAGAAGCAAAATGCTGTTGCGAGATCAAGTACCGAAGAACAGTATCGTGCTATGACCCGCACTAATTGTGAGCTTATATGGTTGCAGGCTTGCAGCACTTATGTGTGAGTAGTGACTAAAATTATTACTGTGGATTATAAAAATAAATATTAACAAATTAAGTTAGTATTATTAATTAATTGAATGAAAAAATTATTTGAGATCTAAAACTTTTGAGACTAAAACCAATTGCTTTGTTGGCATAAAAACTAAGTTTCCAAGGGGGTTGGTTCCCTCCTAACTTCCTTCTTAGGTTCCTTGTTGTTACCCACTCCCAGCCCTAACTAGTTTTATTTTCCAAAAATAATGCCAAACAGTGACAGTTACAATTAACAAAATGCATGCATCTCTCTCAATCAATCGTAGTTCAGAGGTGACTAGAATTTTTTATAAGCAAAAAGAAATTTGTTAACTACACTAAAGGGATATCCAACCTTCCTACATATGGCAATTAGAGAAGACATTCTACATTTGTTTTTTTAATGGGAGATTTCACATAGATGTTTGATACAATATACTTATTTTACTGATCACCAATTAGAAACACTTATATGGTCCCACGATATTTTGTTTCCCAACACCTTGAGAAGACAAGACTAAATTCTTACCGCTGAGCTAACACCTATTATGATCTTTGTATGGTTGCTGCACAATAATAACTCATTAATTTGTTTCAAAAGAACAGTTTTGATCTGATTTATATTAATATGGATCTCATTAAGATTTGCTTTTCATCTTTTTTGACAATAAGATTTGTCATTCATCTATTTTTTTTTGGTTACAAAAACTGTGGAGGGGAAACTTCACAGTCAATCGGTCATCTCACCTCCCCAAAGAACTCACCACTAGGCCAAATCCTTTGGGTATCTATTTTTCTCTATAGACGGATTGAAAAATACCACTTGAAACTTGGACACAACTATGAGGTCTTGAGTTCGAACCCGAGACATAATTATCCTGCCTAACAATTTCGGTATTTACCTGTTAAACTAAGCCTTATGAATATTTGCTCTTCATCTTATAGTTTGCAACAAAAGTAACATATGATAACATTCTTTATTGTGAGTACTATATATGGTTAATATGTATATAGTCCTTATAAGGCTTTGAATATCCAAGACCGTCCTTATAATCATCCCAAGATAACATAACAACATTCATTTATTGTGAATACTATTTATGGTTAATATGTATATTGTCCTTATATTTATCCCAAATTTTATTTTTAGTGTATATATCTTGTGACGGATCGAGAGAATTTAAGCCTCGAGAAAGCAACATTTATAGTTTATACACATCAATTTTTTTTTTTTTTGTAATTTTTCATATCACGAAACATTAAATGATTTTTCTCATTGTCAATACTTTCAAAAATATCTCTTTATAAAAATAATTAAACAATCGTTCAATCATTGATCTACAAAAGCTTTATAGAATGATCAACAATCTTCTTAAATGAGAAATTTGAGAATTGGAAGAAATCAAAAATATGACAGAGAGAGGACGTGTTAAAGTCCGACACCGAAGGAGAGTTAAATTGAGGGAGTGAGCGAAATTTTTTGGACATAATGAGTGAGTAATTTTTTTTTTGGCTTAAATATATGTTTGGCCCCTGCAAATATGACCATAATCCATTTAGGCGCCTGTAATTTTTTTTTTTAAAATGGCACTTGCAAATATTAAGCGTTTACAGTTAAGCCCATCTGTTAACTTTCGATCCAAAAAACTGACGTGGCTAACGGAAATGACGTCAGCATGACATCATCAATGATTAACAGAGAAAGATCGAAACGATTCTGTTCCGCTTCAGACTATTCCAAAAAAAGGGAATAATTAACAGAGAAAGATTGACACGATTCAAAAACGATAATCTTTCTCTGTTAATCTTTCTCTATTAATCATTGATGATGTCATGCTGATGTCATCTCCGTTAGGCACGTCAATTTTTTTGGATAGAAAGTTAACAGAGGGGCTTAACTGTAAACGCTTAATATTTACAAGGGCTATTTTAAAACTTTTTTTTACAAGAGCCTAAATGGATTATGGCCATATATGCAGGAGCAAAACATATATTTAAGCTTTTTTTTTATATATTTGTCGCTCTATCCACTTGCTAGTCCTTATATAATTTACAAAAAAAATTACATGTCTTAGTCCTCGAAGATGGAATAAAGTATGCATTTTTGTAATGAAGAAAACTTGGATGTGGTTGGTGCCGTCTTCCGATCATATTATTTTTTTAGTCAAGGGGTCTTTGACCCCACTCCGGTGTCTAGGGGAAAGGGATCTTGAATAATCCAGAGTTCGGTCGGGAGGTAAGTAAAGTCTGGCTTCAATTTGTTCCATCGTCGGGGATCGGACTCGGGTACTAGCCGAGTCCGCCCCTTTAGATGGAGTGAACTAACCAATCATACTATGACACATAGATTTATTATTTACATTATTCATTATGTTAATTTAGTTGTTTTTTAAAAAACTAATACATGTATCATGGTGTGATTGAAAAACAACACCACTACACCAACCAAACCTATAGAACTACACCTAAGTTTTATCGTTTTATAAATTGTAGGGACTAACAAGTATGTAAGGCCTAAAAATAAAATAATGTATAATATTATATAAACTTTGTATCAAAAATATACTTAATCCTTTTATTATATATGTACCAATGTGAACTCGCTTCTTCTATTGACACGTGTATTATAGCTCGGTGGTAAGAGCTTAGTCTTGTATTATCAATGTGCTAAGTTCAAATCCATTCGGGGACAGTTATAAAATGGTCATTATGTGAGAGATGCATGCATCTGCTATGGCCCAAGATGAGGATACGACCCAAACTGAGGATGAAGATGAGCCCAATTATATGGATGAGCATCCAACACCCCAACTAAGAGCTAAGAGAAACCGTGTGCAGCCCAAATGGGCAAAGGACTATGAAATCACTCTCAAATAGTACCTTAGGTCCTAGAATGTTCTTGAGTCTATAATCCCATTTTGTTTTATCTTTTTTCTTTTGTAATGGACATCGCCAAATCCGTGTATTGTGCTGTGTCACTCTTAGGATAAGAATTACAGCTGTTAGTGTACTATTCACAGCTGTGGCAGCTACCACAATGGCTATAAATGTAGTAATGAATGAAGGGATTGGATATCAGAATATTAATGAAGAAAATTTTTTCCTTTCTGTTGCTTTATGTCATTGATTTGTTTACTATATTCTTGCTTACCGGATCTGATACCCTTACGGCATCTATGAATCACTTTTAAGGGAATTTCATTTGTTTATTACAATTAACTTTTTAAAATCTTAAAATTCCTTTAAATGATAAGATTGTGACTAATTAGTAACAGCTATTTGTGTTGACTTTAATAATGAGTAATGCTTAATATCCCGACAAAATTCATCCCGAAACCGTCCCGACAGAAATGGCTTTTACATATTTGATATTGATTACCCCCATTTGCGGTGCTATGATTTTGTGAAAGGAAAAGGGGTCAAAGGAATTAAGTTGCTGAATGTTGAAGATGTACTCTTGTGATGATTTAAAAGTCAATAAATAGGACTATTGGAATAAGAATATTCCTGTAAAAAAAGGAGTAAGAAGATAATTGGAAGCAGAAGCACCAACACATGGTTGGAAATTGAGTAGAGAATTCTTTGTAGTTTGTACAAACTAGCACTTTGACCCGTGCGTCGCACGGGGTAAAAGCCCTAGTAAATACAGAATTGTGGAAGTAGGAAAATGTATTGGCTAAATGGCAATATGAAAAAACCTTGTTTAAATATAAAAAAAGTCAATTGCAAGCTTAAAAACAAAATTAAAGTGTACAGACATAATCCAGCCAAATTGTTCTATACACATATTCTATAGTCACAAGTTTAAGTGAAAGTTAAATGACATAAGATGCATAATCCAAAGATAGCAAAACATAACTTCAACATCATCATTCACCTAATTATCTAAGTTAATGAAAATAGGATGATTAGAGTTTCCTTGATGTGCATGTTGGTGAGAAAATTCCACTTGAAAAGGTAGTGGTTGGTTACACATCACACGACGAAGACGACTAGAAATATCTCCCAAAGTAACATGGATTTTGAAGGGACCTTGGGAGAGATATGTGATCTCAAAAAGTATTGTAGCATTTTATGAGTGAAAAAAAAAAGTAAATATATGTTGTAGAAGTATCTAACAATGTAAACTATAGTTAAAAATATCATTGTTAATTAACAAAGACAATGAAACTGTTTTCTTCACCAAACCGACTATCAAGGAACAAACTTTACATATCTGAACAGCTAAAAAAAATTTGACTGCTAAAGTAACAGAAAACACATTGTTTAGCATCACACTTTACATATTTCGGCACGAAATTAATTTATGGTTTGGCCAAATCAGTTATTGAGAAATGAAGTCTGTGTGTTTGTACATCTATTTTTTTTAATCATAAGGTACAACAAAACACACCGTTTAGTGTCACACTTTACATATTTTGTTACAAAAATAATTTTGTTTAAATAAAATTGGTTATTGTGGAACAAACTTTGCATATTTGAATAATTAGATATTTTCGGATCATAAAGTACCCCAAAATACACTACCTAGTGTCAGACTTTACGTAATTTGATATGGAATTAATTTTTGTTTTCACTAATCCGATGATGGAGAAACAAACTTTACCTACTTGAACAATTAACTTTTTTACTGAACTGTAAAGTACCCCTAAAATATAAAACTATGAAGGAAAAAAGAGAGGGAAGGGGGAGTTTTGGGGAAGGAGACAAAAAAAAAAGGAGGAGGAGGGAATTTTAGGAGGAGGGAATTTTGCGCCACAAAAGGGGGGAGGGGGAGAATTGGAGCCAAAAATGAGGAGAGGTCCCACATGGATGATGACATCGCAGTACCACAAGATGTAAATATATAGATTCTGGTAGGGGTGGACAACATTTGATAAACCGACCGAAACCGTAAAACCCGCAAGTGCAAAACTGGAAACGGGCGAGTGACATCAGGTATAATCAAGCTTTCGGTTTGTTTATTCCGGTTTCATATGGATTGAAACGGTCGGTGGCGGTCTGGGAGGAAAGGATCCATCAATATCCGCATCCGACCGAAAGCAAAACCAGATCTGATCATTTCCAGCGTTCTTCTTCACAACACTTTCACAGCGTTTCCAGCGTTCTTCTTCACAGAAGCAAAACCAGAAATTCAAGGACTTTCTTCTTCAGAGCGCTCTTCCTTCTCCCTTCCTTCCACTTTTTCCCTCTGTCACGGCGTTCTTCCTCCTCCCTTCCTTCCACTTTTTCCAGATCAGTGAGAAGAAGAAATGTTGCTACCGTCGCCCTCAACTTCTTCCTTCTCCCTTCCTTCCACTTTTTCCAGATCTCCAATGGCGGCGCCACCAGTGAGCCTTTTCTCCCTTCCTTCCACTTCTTCCTTCCGTCACGGTGTTCTTCCTCCTCCAAACCAAAAATATCCACCCGCCGGAACCGCGATCCGCCTAAACCGCAACCCGCCTAAACCGCCTTTGAAAACGGTCGGAGATGGATGCTAAATCTCCTCCTCGGTTTTCAAACGGATGACCCTCTGGCGGCCCGAACCCGGCCGTACCCGACCGGTGTCCACCCCTAGATTCTGGTTATGGCATTAGTTGATGTTGCACCCACCTCTTTCACCGTATCTCAACTTATTTTAATTCAAACTGGATTTTCAATTCCACGTGTTTCTGACCACACCGTTTCGGGAACTTTTGGGAAGCTTTTCTTCGGGCTCAATAGCACGGCTCTTTAATAATTGAATTGTTTGGTAGATACAAGTCCCAAAACTTGAACGTGAGTTGAAAATTTTGCATGGTCAACATAAAAGTAAACCAATCTTCATACCTATTGTTTTTATCAACTTTTTAAATGAATAGACATTTCATCAATTAACAATTGCCTTTGAACGATCATAACCAATTAACCAATAACCAATATTTTGAAAATTGAACTGGTCATCGTTTAACTAGTGAAGACACTGATTCAACCGCTTCTAAATTGTGGTTTGGCCAAAACCAATTAAATCTATATTTTTAATATTATAATTTATATGGTATATTTGTGATAAATTTTAGATATAATTAAATTATAAACTAAGATAAAATAATTACTATATATATTTAATATGACTAAATATTAACCAAAAGAATAAATAATAAAAAAACTATGCATATGTAATTTTATAACTTGATATTAATTTTTTTATTTGACTAATTTTGAATTAAAAACTAGAAATTTTAATTTTTTTAATCTAGCCCGTTCAAACCGGTTCCCACCTCCGATTTCTGACCGGTTTTTATCAATTTTAAGCCGATTCTTGATCGGTTCTGAAACAAAGTGGTTTTTATGACGACCCAAACCGAACAACCAACTAGTTACCGATTGAACTGGTCGGTTCAGTCTTGTTTTTTGACCATATACAAGTCCGACCATTAAAGGGTGCAGGCCGTACTACCGCACAGGGCCGTGCTACCTTATAATAGCTTATTGAATAAGTACTTATCTGAGTTTTGAGGTATTTTAGCATTAAAAAAAACTTTAGATAAGATTCATAAAAAAAATTAGTGTAAGATTCACGAAAAAAATTAGTATATAATAAAAGTATAATTAATTAGGTTTCCATCTCAATTGTTTGGGACGACACTAACTATACGTATATGATTATAACCACCAACTTTTTCGTCTATTAAAAATTATGCCGGGTCACCACCATTTTTTGTAATTCAAGACGAAATTTACCAAATTGAGAAATTGTTTTCAAAAAGATAAGATAAGATATACCAAGGAGAGAAAACTGTTGTAATATGCGTTCTGTACGTAATACATTGCAAAAAAAAAAAAATTACAGGACTCGCAGGAAAATACGTTTTATTAAGTCATAGAAGGATCTGAACTATATTCTCCTTAAATAATTACAATGATGAATGAATCTCAAAAAAAAAAAAAATTACAATGATGAATGGATTGAAGTGTAAAATGTAATTTAACGCAATGTATTCTATCTGCCACCGCGTTTGTTGCCGATACTTTATTTTTTTGGTTACATTGTTGCCAATACTTTATGTTAGAAAGTACTATAGTATTTCTTTTACAAAAAAATAGTCAAAAAGAAGAAAGTATTTTTTAAATTTACTTAGTCATTAATTCAACATAAATGTTATTTGGACCAAAAAGTGTACCAAAAACATATCAAAATATGAATACGTATGAGATATGGAGGGAATACGGGTATAATACACTTATTTTTTATTTTAAATTAAATATATTATACGCGTATAACACTGAACTTAATTTAAAATAAAAAAATAAATGTTTTATACATGTATTCCCTCTGTATCCCATATGTATTCGTATTTTGGTACACTTTTGGTCAACTTCTTTGGTTCAAATAACATTTCTCTTTTATACACGTATTCCCTCTGTATCCCATATGTATTTGTATTTTGGTACACTTCTTTGGTTCAAATAACACTTCTCTTGATTCAAAGGGATTAGTAGTCTCGTTGTTCAGATACTATTTTTTTGGTATAAACCAGGTATCATCTGCGCGCAACTGCAGAGACTAATCCCTCAAGAGATTTAACACTGCTGCATGCCCAAGGCTGGATTCAAACCCAGGATATTGGTTAAGCTGGAAGAGACCCAAACCATCTTATCCAATCAGATACTATTTCTATACGTATGATTTCTATATACTTCATATAGTTAATGCATTTGCATCATTAAAAAAAGGTAAAATTACACTAGAGGTCATTTAAGTTATTTAATTGTAACAAGTTGGTCATTTAAGTTTTTTTCATACCACTTAGGTCCTTTAAGTTACATAATGTGTACACCGTTAGTCTTTTTTTTTCATTTTTCGTTACAAAAAACCCAAGTTGGCACTAATATAGAGCTGACGTGTTCGCGACGGAGCCTACGTATCATCTGTCTCGTAACAATTTGGTCATTTAAGACTACCGTCATGTAATAATTTGGTCCTTTTAACTTAAATGAAAAAGAAGATGACCCATTTTTTTAAAAATTTTTAAGTTGAAAGTACCAAATTGTTACATGACAGTAGTCTTAAATGACAAAATTGTCACCAGATAGATGACATGTAGACTCTGTCATGGCCACGTCAGCTCTATTAGTGCCAAATTGGGTTTTTTGTAACGAAAAATGAAAAAAGGACTAACGGTGTACACATTATGTAACTTAAATGACTAAATTGTTACAATTAAATAACTTAAAGGACCTCTAATGTAATTTTGCCATAAAAAAAATATAGTTAGGCTATATTTGATGGGCGGATAACTTGAAGTAGATAAACTTATGGTACGTTTATGACCTTTGCTTTTCTTAAATTTTGATGTGAAATGAGTGCAAAATATCTTTTTGGAGTGCTTTAGGTGTGACCTATGCCTCAAGTTTGTTTCCTCCTTTTGGAGTGACACTAACTCGTTTTGCCTGTTTTTAGATATGTGTTTTAGAAAAGGTCTTTTTTGGTATCCTCTAGATATGTTTGGGTGATGCTCAATTTGAATTGTGGGGTGTAACCTCCTTCGGCATTTGTATTAAACTTTTGTTGGGTTTTCATTCCTTTCACAACCTATTAATATAATATTAGCTATTGGGGAAAAAAAGCTGGTACATGTTTGGTACTACTATAGCTTATGACTCTGAATGGTAAAAAGTATCGAATAGTAGATAACGGATGAGTTAGCTGATAGTTGATGGGATAGTGGACAACAGACAAGCTAGTAGATTAAATTTTAAAGTTTTGGTAAAATTAGCAGTTGAACTAGCTTATAAATATAAAATAACATAAATATGGACATTTGTAATTAATGCTTAAAAATAAGAGAATTTTCATTTAATCAGGGACAAATGCGGAATTTAACTAAAGTAATAATGGTAACAACAAAAAAGAGAAATGAAATGCTATAAACTCAAACACTACTTCAAGTAGCGTTTGAAAAAAACGTTATATAAGCTAGTGTTAAGAGTCACACATCGGATGTGATATGACCTGAAAAAGAGTATATAAGTGGGAGGCATCCCTCACCTTACAAGCCGGTTTTGTAGGGTTGAGTTACACTACAAGAAAATCGAAGATTTCCGACGGCGATTTCCGTCGCAAATGCAGTGATTTTCGTCACAAATTGACGTTTCCGACGAACTTTCCGACGGACAAAAATCCGTCGCAAAATCGCTCGTCGCAAATCATTTCCGACGGATTTTTTCGTCGAAAATACATTCATCGCAAAGTCGTCGCAAATATCCGTGGTAAAGTCGTCGCAAATTTTTGTCGCAAATCCGTCGGAAATTTTAAAAAAAAATTAAAAAAAATTAAATCATACATCCAAAATACTTTTTAATAGTGATATAAGTCACTAACTTAAAACCATCAAAAGCTAAGTATAAATTTGTTCAGACAACACATCTCCTTCGAAATGCAAATAACAAAATTACTAGGAAGAATGACTTGGATATAAATTACAAAAGTGAAGCAGCTAGAGTCAAACATAAACTTATGAATAGTCAGAGTTAGGCTTACATAACCATTGATACGAAAAAGTTAAAATTCCATTAATCACTATACAAATCAAGTTGAAAGCAAGATAAACTTAACAAAATAAACATGCAATTAATTCTGACTTATGGAGAGGTGGCTTTCCAAGCTGCCCTTTTGCTTGTAGATGAGTAAGAACTAATTTTCCTTCCAACATTTAAGTAGTTTCACAATTTTGGATGAGAGAACTTCCCCTATACCAAATGCTCGTCCAAATTTCAAACTGCTGAAAGTATAGAAAAGAATCCCAAGCAAAAAAAATGTTCAGTCTAAGCAAAATACTACTTTCAACATTAAAAAGATTAAATGTGCATCATTGATATGGTTTGGTTTAATACTAGTAATTAAGAATCGTAACGTGGTCTCTCTCTGCTGATCACTTTCTTAATATCCATTTTACGCACATATCGTTCATCAATCAAGTTTCTGTTGGTGACTAATTCAATCAATAGGCCGGCATGCAATTTTTTGTCTATGAGGAACCTTGGCAATTAATCAAAAACGGAAGCACTATTGAAATCACTAAATTAAAGTACTAAACTAGATATGAGAAATGAAGAAACTAAGCAATGTAACTTGCCATTCTCGGAGTCCTTGGAGTCTATCGTGGTTTGACTTCTTAACGGCAACGGGGATTCCAACACCAACTCTAGATGGCTTGAAAGTCTTTGGGTCGACCTATCCTTTGAAGACACGTGCAAAACCACCCTAATGCGGGGATTCAGCTTGCTGCAATAATAGTATAGCACGTCAAATGTCGGTTTGAGAAACAAAATGCTGAAGATTTTGTAGACACCCCTCAATAATAGTAGTCTTTTTGTTCTATACAAATACAAGTAGCTACAAACAAAAACAAGACAACTTCTCACTCCATTCATTGAGACAGATTTAATACAAATTAAGTGGATACCATCGCCAAATGACTACTTGAAAACTAAATGTAGATGCGTAGATTTTTAGCCAACAACATAAAACAAGTATGAGGACAGAAACATTTTCAAATTGGTCTGTCAGTTTTTAAATGAAGTTATTATAATCTGATTTTCTGCTAAAATGTAACATAAGTTTCACTACAAGAATAATGGATTTTTCCGGCCAGGAGTTTCCGGCGGATATAGATCCGCCGCAAATATTTCGGCGGATTCTAGGCATTTCCGGCGGATCTTATCCGCCGCAAAGTTACCGGCGAAATAATTGATGTTTGCGGCGGATTAATTTTCGACTTGTATTTTGCGGCGGATTTATGGTTTTTTGCGGCGGATTTGGGATTACAAAAAATAATTTTTTTTTACGAGATTTTAACAATCCGCCGGTAAGGTTATTTCCGGCGGATATTTGCCAATTTTGAAATCCATAAACCGCCGCAAATGCAACTGCGTCCGCCGCAAATCCTCTGATCCGCCGTAAAGCCCATTAATCCGCCGGTAACTGCCGTTTCCGGCAGATCATGCTTTTTGACCGTTTGACTTCGTTTCTCCTATATAAACGCCTTCTCCCCTTCTTCTTTTTTCACACCTCTACCAATACTCTCATTCTCTTGATACGGCACTCGATCTCTTAATACGGCACTCTCTTGAGCATTGTCGGCAGCGGCTCCAATAGAGTGGCGTACGTCTCCATTTTTTTGTAAAAAAATTTCCACATTGTCATGAAGACCCCTTCATCTTTTTCGTTAAAAGTAACCCCTTTATCAGCAAAAAGTTCATCCTCATTATTTTCACCACAAGAGACATATACGCTCGGTATCATCCTCCAACTTAACAACCCGTCCTTGCAGTTCCTCAAACTTTCTATTTAGAGATTCAATCATCATTTCAAAAGATGGTTTCTTGTGAAACTTTCTATTTTGAAAATATGGTTGAATCTCTAAATAGAAAGTTTGAGGAACTGCAAGGACAGGCTGTTAAGTTGAAGGATGATACCGAGCGTTTGATTAACGTATATGTCACTTGTGGTGAAATAATGAGGAGGAGCTTTTTGCTGATAAATGGGTTACTTTTAACGAAAAAGATGAAGGGGTGTTCACGACAATGTGGAAATTTCTTTACAAAGAAATGGAGACATACGCCACTGTAATGGAGCTGCTGCCGACAATGCTCAAGAGAGTGTCATATCAAGATAATGGCGTATGTCTCCGTTTAGGGGTAGCAGACATTAAATATATATTTTAGTGTTTTTCCCAATTTTTATTGCTTTAGATTATTTTATTTTTTTGTATGGATATTTTATTAATTGTATGGATATTTTTTTGGTGATAATATTTTACTGCTTTTCCCAATTTTTATTTTTTTAAATTAAAAAATAATTAGTTATTGGATTTTATTTTTTTATCAATAATTAAAAAAATTAATAAAATAATATATATTTTTAATTAAAACGATTTTTTTAAAAAAATAAAATTTATTTTTTAAAAATAATAATAACTTTTTTAAAAAAATAATAATTTTTTTTTTAAAAAAAAAATGGTACTTTGCGGCGGATTTGTGTCATTTGCGGCGGATGTTGAGTATTGGCGGCGGATCTTTGCGGCGGATTGTAGCTTTTGCGGCGGATTGTTTGGTGTTTTTAAAAAAAAAGGCGCGGCATTTTAATTTGAATATCCGCCGCAAAGTACCAAGAATCCGCCGCAAAGCTCCGTAAATAAAAATCCCGCGGATATTAAATTTCAAAATCCGCCGCAACCCTCCATAATCCGCCGCAAAGCTCCGAAAAAAAAACCCGCGGATATTGAAATTCAAAACCCGCGGATATCAAAGGTTTCAAAATGCAAGTGTAGGCTGTGATATGAATATAATACGGAACATTGAAAGCATGGATTAAATAAGGCTAAAGTACATTAATCACAAAGCATTTGAAAAGTCGATGCATTTACAGAACTAATCTCAACCATTCCAGAAAAACGTGACACTTACCCCATGAGATTTTGGGACATGTGTTGATGCCGAAGAACGGGGAGCACTATTAGCATCAGGCGGGGTTGAAAACGAAGCTGCCATAGCCTCCACATTTAATCTTGAATTGTTTTGATCTAATGCAGTCTTTACAAAAATCTTGAATTGTTTTGATCTACTGCAGTCTTTCTGAAAATTTTGGTCTCTTCTAGTTCATTCATCTTGTTGGCATGTTCTTTTAATTTTTCCACCTCATTTGCATATGCTCTCTTGATTTCTGAAAAATATATACAAAGGCTTTCAGTATAATGAGAAGGTTATCTGTTAAGGATGCATCATCTGACAGATTAAAAATGCAACAGTAACCACACACCAATCTGTGATGAAGTAACAGGCCTGTAGTGAAAAGCTCTATTAAATGGAAATATGAAATTGTATCATCTCTAACCCAATTCTAATTGAACCACAAATTGTTTCAGTGGCCATAAGTGCAGGTCTTCCATAACCAACCTGCACAATCAATGAATAAATGGTATAACCATTAAAATAATGCAAGATAACAATGAAAGGTGTACTTTAACTACTAGGGGGTTGTCTATAAATAAACAAGGGAATAGTCAAAGTCATGAAAAAACCTATAGAATAAAACTAATTTGCCCTGCATACTACTAATTTGTCGCCAACTAAGTAACCGGTCCCATTACCAATGTGGAGCACAAAGTCTCAAAACTCCTGAACATTATGAACATGAAATCTATAATAAAGGGAAAACACATTACATCACCCTACAAACAGATTTTAAAAAAGACATCCTTATATAGATATGTATAGATATGTAAATACTAACTCATTGCTAACTCAGTGCTTATATACAACTGACTGACTTACATACAACTAACTATAAGAGTATATGAACATAACTCAATGAAATCTGTCCAAAGTGCAACACACAAAATTGGAAGTTCATAAGAGCAAACCTTCTGGCGTGTACCTTCGAGAATCACTTCCAACCGAATAACTCATCTCTGGAACCTTCTGGAACTTTTTTCAGCACCTTCTAGTCCTTCCCATCCAGTCCCCTCAAACCCACAGTCCCTTCCGTCACCCACATACAGATGTGTTCGATCCGTTTTCTCCAAATCAGAAAAACAGAAGGAAACAATGTTTAAAATAGAAGGGAACAATGTTTAAAATCAGCAAACAAGGCCAATGAACAAAACCAGTTTCAAAAACATACTAACAATTGATCCAAGATACTTTTATATTACACAAGTTATTATTCCAGGTTAGAGGCAGACCAACTAAGTAACAGCATCATGAAACATAGTAAACAGAGGAAAGGAAAAAGCAAAAGACCTTCGTTTTCGTTTCGCATTTCACGTCAATGAATTTTCCAAAATGTTCCCTAATTGCAACATTTGACTATTCCACCTGATAACAACCTAGTGCTTGACCCATAATTCTGCAAAAGAAGAGTATCACCAATTCAAAAAGCATGGTGAAATAAAAGTTCAAAAACACTAAAACTAAGCAATATTATATATATATATATATATATATATATATATATATATATATATATATATATATAACTACAAAAGTTGTACAATTGAGTTTAAAAAAAGCTAGTACAAATTCAATTTTGCAACGACCTTAACAAAACCAGTTTTCAAAATACAAATTCATGTTAAAATTTCACAAATCATACACCAAACAGTAAACAAAGCTAATATAATGTTCCTCAATTTGATACTCTAAAACAGTTTCTCTGAGAATTATGAAGAACAAAGCCTACAGAAAGAGAAACACAGAACCCTAAATCTTAGAAACAGAAAAGCAAGAAATACAAATCAGTTCTTCAACAGATCCACAAAACCATAAAATTCATCAAATATAATCAAAAAGGCATAAACTTGGACGAAAAAGAAACCAAATATAAAAGCAATTTTGAGTTTAAACCAGAAATCAAACACAATCAACACACAGATTAACACACACAAAAATAGCAATTTTGAGTTTAAACAAGAAAAAAAGGGGAAAAAAGTAGAAAAAATACATACAACTGAAACTAGTCCTCGCGAAAACGGATGCGACGATGTTCAAGGATGTGGCCTTGCCGTCGACGATGCGACGTTCTTCATCTTCTCTAGCGGCGTCACCTTTTTGGATGTAGCAGAAATCAGATGAGAGATAGGGGGTTAGGGTTTCAAGTTAATCAAAAATTAGGGGTTTTGTGTAGAATAGAAGTATAATAGAAGAAGAAAATGTACCTGCAAGTGGAGAAGCTGCAGAAGCCGCGGAGATACGGAGGCGAAACGGCGGCGAAATGGTGGACGAGCGCGCAAGGAGAGGGAAAGTGGAAGGCACGGGAAGAGGGAGAACAAGAGACTGTCTTCAAGCTGTGGAGCACCTTTAGCGATGGAAGGGGGCGGAGGAGGCGGTGGAGGGCGGAGGAGAATGAGGGAGAGAACGACGGATTGGGTATTTTCGTTTCGCGAAGGAGAGTGAGTGAGTGAGTGAGGTCTGCTGAAAATGAGAGGGTTCGAGGGAAGGGGTTGTGTTTTAATTGGGTATTTTCGTTTGCGACAGATTTTAAGCGTTTTCCGACGAAAACTGCCGTCGGAAATTAGCGACGGAAAACGTTTTCGTCGGAAACGTAAGCGGGAATTTTAGCGCCTCTTTTTTTGAACATTTGCGACGACATTTTGGTCAGAAATCCGTCGGAATTTTCGACGGACTAGAGTTCGTCGGAAAGTTTCGTAGCAAACAACGCTTATTCTTGTAGTGTTAAACCCAAACCATATTATAAGATGGTATCAGAGCCAATACAAGATCCGTTGGGCCACCCACTATCGGGCCACTTGGGTTACGCTCCAGTTGTCCAGTCCTGGGCATGAGGGGTGTGTGTTAAGAGTCCCACATAGGGTGTAATATGGCCTAAAAAATAGTATATCAGTGGGAGGCATCCCTCACTCTACAAGTCGGTTTTGTAAGGTTGAGTCAGGCTCAATCCAAATTCTATCTACAAGCCGGCTCTGTAGGGTTGAGTTAGGCTCAATCCAAATTCTAAGATGGTATCAAAGCCAACCCAAGATCCACTCGGTCACTCGCTATCGCGCCACTCGGGTCACGCACCAGTAGTCTAGTCCTGAGCGTGAGGGAGGTGTGTTAAGAGTCTCACATCGAATGTGATATGACCTGAAAAAGAGTATATAAGTGGGAGACATCACTCACCTTACAAGTCGGTTTTGTGGGGTTGAGTTAGGCCTAAACCACATTCTAAGAGCTACTAGTACCAGACAATTACCACAAGCTTATTCGTTATAAGCCATCCACTAAATGCTAGTTCTTTGGCATTGCCAAACAAAGCCTATATCATTTTTACACTACCTTATAGTGTTTTTTTTCATACGCTACTTGAAGTAGCATTTGAGCTTATAACTTATAAAGTTTTATTTTACCTCTCATTTTTACACTTGTTATTTTATTGACTTCTTGTAAAGTAGAGCATCTCCTTAATTAGGGGGAGGCACTTGGTCCGGAGGTGGTTAATGAGGTAGTCGACTTTGCAAGAAGTATATGAAGGAATGCATTCAATGTGGACTTTGAGAAGGCTTTTGACTTGGTTATTAGAGGGATCATAGATTATATGTTTGAGAGGTTTGACTTCTATGATATGTAAATTGCATGGGTCTTAACTTGTGTTTTCTTTGGTAAGCGATCGGTTTTTGTCAATCGTAGCCCTACATAGAAGATTAAATAATATCTAGTAAGGCTTGAAACAAGGGGACTCCCTCGCATCTTTTTTGTTCCTCGGAGGGCCTTTGCGGGCTTTTCCAAATCATAGTGTAGGCCACCATATTTCCCGTGCTACCTACTCACAGGAATATGTACCACCTTCATGTAGTATTTCTCTCCCCTCCCACAAGGATTCAAACTCATGACGTGACGCTTAAGTACATGGAAGTATTTATATATCGGACCATATATAGATGGTGACCTATGAGTACTCAATTAGTATTGGTATCGAGTACGAATACGTCTCAAATTTTGGAGTACGTACCCATACTCCATTATATATATATATATATATATATATATATATATATATATATATATATATATATATATATCTTAAAAAAAGAATTCTTGGAAGACCATTCGATTATGCATTGATGCTATGATATTATTGATGAACAAAATGGTATGAAATAAAACCCCGTACGTATACGTATGTAGCACGAAAGTTCTCAAACATTACCAATGAACTTCCATATGAAATAATATATAATATTATAATTGTAGTACAAAACTGGCCAATTAAAATAGGTATGTAAACACTTTATTTGTCTTGTTTTCATTCATTGTCAACTAGTACAAGTCTACTCCACGTGATCACAAGAGTGACGACTGCATGCAACTTAAGCCATCTATATAAACCCATCTCACAGCCTCGTATTTCATTGCACTTAGCACTCTCAGACATATTAGACACCAGCTTCTACTTGTTGCAATAAATTTGCTTATCTTTTTCAATACCAAAAACATGGCTATGAAAATTATCCGTGAAAACCATCATCATCATGATCCTATTTTGGCTTCTAAAATTGCCATAATAGGAGCTGGAGTGAGTGGCATAGCAGCTGCTAAACAATTGTCCCACCACAACCCTATTGTTTTTGAAGCCTCTGATTCCATTGGTGGGGTATGGAGACATTGTTCTTACAATTCTACAAAGTTACAATCTCAGCGTATGGATTATGAATTCACTGATTTCCCTTGGCCTGATAGAAACAACTCTGATTTTCCTACTTACATGGAAATATTGGATTACTTGCACTCCTATGCTGAACACTTTGATGTTCTCAAGAATATCAGGTTTAACTCTAAGGTAGTGGAAATTCAGTTCACTGGCAACCAGGAATACTCTCAGTTTGGAGGTTTACCTCGTGATCATGACTATGGAAGCCTACTTCCTGGTCAGCCTATGTGGGAAGTTGCTGTGCAGACCAATAACTCAGATACCATTCAGGTCTTCATTCACCTCTAACTCAAACTATTTTAAACTCTTAATTTGGTTTATCTATACCTAGTTCAAGGTTTTATAAATTTACCATCATGGTTTTAAATTGCGGCTACGCCACCATCCACGACTATAAATTTTAATCACAGCGATAACAAAAACAATTATGTCACCGTCCAGATTACTACAAAAAATTTGAAATTCGTCACTAATTCTAGTGTCACAAAAATTAGTGACGGAGAGAATTAGCATAGAGAAATAGAGATTTATTTTACATTTTTCGTCACTAATTTTCTCCATCAAACTTTTTTTTTTGGTATTGGATTTTCTCCATCAAATTTTACTTAATATTTGATAATATAAAAATAAATATTCTAATGATTGAAATTTATTTTACTAACAAAAATTGTAATTATTGATTATAGATTAATATAATTAGGAGAAAATTTAATTAGGCACAATTCTTACGGTGTAGCTGGTATTGTTCTTCAATAATAGGATGACATGTGTAAATATTTTTATAAAAAAAACTGATAATAATGAACCAACAGTGTGGAAAAACTAGTTTGATATGTCACATCATCGGAGAGCCGCCAAATATTGTTTTCCTTAATTAAAATATATTTTTTTATAATGTGAACAACATGTAGGTAGGTTCAAAGTGTACGGATACAGTCCATAAAAAAATCACAGATCAGTCCCAATGTTTTGAAAGCTGGACTCGATCACGAATCAGTGAGACATCTGAGTTATTTAAACTGTGATCGAATTGTGGTTGAACCGTCGTAAATAGTGACAGTTCATGGTTTAATTGATTCAACCATCTGGTTGATTCGGTTTTTAAAACACGGGTAGATTGACACATACGTTTATTTTATTTTCTGAGCATACTGACCAATATTATTTCCTTCAATTCAACCATGTATATTTCAGTGGTACAGCTTCGAGTTTATTGTGGTTTGCGTTGGGAAATATGGGGACATAGCGAAGATTCCATCGTTTCCACGCAAAAAAGGTCCTGAGGAATTCAAGGGCAAGGTGTTGCATACTCTAGATTACTGCAAACTTGACCAGGAAGCTGCTACTGAACTTCTCAAGGGGAAAAAGGTAGCAGTAGTCGGCTTCAAAAAATCAGCTATTGATTTAGCCGTAGAGTGTGCACAGGCTAACCAAGGTAAATTAATTTCCGCTCTCAACTTGCTCGATCTATTACTAGCTAACTAGAATGTATCTTGGATGCAGATCCTCTAGTACGAGAGAGATAGACACATCAAATAAAATAATATTATTTGATTCTTTGAGTCTATCTCTTTGCTATTGGAATTGTCCGGTAAATAGAGAAATTCTCATTTCGTATATTTTAGTATGTGAAAATATTCATATATGAAGTCTGAACATATTATTAGTCACTTGTCAATTAACTGGTTTGAATTTTTCCTCGGTTGTTGTTTCTGATTTGTTTTTTTAACAAAAAAATATATAAAAAACACGTTGTTGATGAATTAATGTGAAAGTAATCGATGCCATGCATGTTCATTCAACTTTACTTGTTTATTTTCACACTCCTTTTACAAAAATTGGCCCGGCTTCTGACAGAATTAGAACCTTTCAAAGGCCACAATAAAACATTTAATTTGGTATTAAGTATTTCCGTATAGAACTAGTGATTCTTTACTACTTCATCCGTTAGTGTTGTTTAAATTTTATACAATAATAACACAAGGAAAACTAATTTTGGCTTATTTTTCTCTATACTCTCTCCGCCTTATTTTGTATTTTGTATGCCGTTTAACGTTTTGACAACCCCGTAAGAAAAATGATTTAGTAGTATAAGTTTTATAAAAAATATTACATAATTTATTATTTAACTAATTATCTCTCCATTTAAATAAACGCGAATCATTTATTAGATTAGATATGTATGAAATTTCCATAGCAAATGTTTCATTGAAAATCTAAAGTAACAAGAGATAAATTGATTTAGTTAAAATAAACAATTTGGGGAGTGATAAATATTTTTTTGACAACAAACTCTATAATAAATAATTAAAGTTATAATTAAAAAAGGAAAGTTAATGTTAACACTCTTTTCTAATGATTGACACTTAAAAAGGAAAGCATTTGTGTTCACTGACATTAGTATTTGTGTAAACTGACTTTAGTTTTCTATAGGATTTTTTTTGGTTGTAATATATTATCATTGATTGGCTTTTGAATATTTATTGAAGTAGGAGTAGTATCAAAAAGGTTAGTCCTGCGGACCATTCTTTTCATTATTCAATTTTGAATTACGCATAAAAATAAACAACACACCAAAAAAAAACCAATAATTTACGCACTAGAATTTTTAGTCATTTAAAAACAATTGGTAATAGACATGTCAGTTTTGACTGGTCAATTATATATTATATATTTTTTGAAAGAGGGAGATCCAAACCCTGCCATTAATTAACTTGGATAATTAAATGCAAGAAAACAACATATACTTTTTTTCCCATTATTTAGACTCTTCAAAAACTTTTTTTTGGTCTTTTCTAGATTTTTTTTTATTTCTTGTATTAAATAAATAAGTATCAATATCTGGACGGTCTTTTTCATATACACGCACACAAAAAACAAATTTGGATTGTTAAAAATAGGAATCAGTTGGTATACCAAAAAAAATATAGAAATCAGTTGGGCGTTATAGGCTATTGCAGTAACCCAAATGATGATTAAAAAATATGAAATAGCTCCTTTTTGTTTTATGACCAAAAATATGTAATAGCTCTTAGATACATTATTTTAGTATCTATATATTTCAATTTCAATTGTTGTTTTTTGTTTCTTAATTAAATTTCAACATATATTAACGAAGTTGTTCTGACTTATTCTGAAGGACCTGAAGGACAACCGTGCACCATGGTGATAAGGACTTTGCATTGGACAGTTCCCCATTACTGGATTTGGGGTTTGCCATTTTTCTTGTTCTACTCAACAAGATCTTCTCAGTTCCTCCATGAAAGACCAAACCAGGGTTTACTCAGAGCCCTTTTCTGCTCAATGCTATCTCCAATGGTATAAAAATAATCAACATTTTTCGCTATCCAAATCTCATAATAATGCATACAACTTCAAATAAATATTATGCCCAAAGTTTTAAATCGCAATCACAATTACTATCGCGTCGCAATCTTTGATATTGTGGAGAATCATGGTCAAATATACCTGATGCGACCTCAAATTGTGCTCGCAAAGACATCTAAAACCATGATGTCACGGCCCAAATCGTGACATTGGACTTTGTTTAAAACCTTGATTTATGTATGATTGTTAAAAGTGTGCTAATATTTTCTTGTTATGCAATAATATGACAGAGGCGTGGAATTTCAAAGTTCATTGAGTCCTACCTTTTGTGGAAACTTCCATTAGAAAAGTACGGATTAAAACCAGAACACCCTTTTGAGGAAGATTATGCATCTTGTCAAATGGCCATCATGCCAGAAAATTTCTTCTCTGAGGTTGACAAAGGCAAAATTCTATTTAAAAAAACATCGAAGTGGTGGTTCTGGAATGGAGGAATTGAGTTCGAAGATAACTCTAAAGTGGAGGCTGACATAGTAATCCTAGCAACTGGTTTTGATGGAAAGCAAAAGCTCAAAAGCATTTTACCAGAGCCTTTTTGTAGCCTCTTGGAGTCCCCTTCTGGTGTTATGCCTTTATACAGGTAACTAAGAACTACTCTTTATGATTCATTTTGTTTGCTTTCATACAAATATAAGTATGAGAAACTAATAGTTGAATCTTGTTAATTATGAAAGGGGAACTATCCATCCATTGATTCCAAACATGGCTTTTGTGGGTTATGTTGAGAGTGTTTCAAATCTTCACTCTTCAGAGCTACGCTCAATATGGCTTTCTGGACTGGTAGATGAAAAATTCAAGCTTCCAAGTGTTCAGAACATGCTTACAAAAACCCTTGAGGAGATGGAAGTAATGAAAAGGTCTACAAGGTTTTTTAAGAGGCATTGTATTTCAACTTATAGCATCAATCACAGTGATGAAATATGTAAAGATATTGGGTGGAGTTCATGGAGGAAGAAGAGCTGGATATCAGAAGCATTTGGCCCCTACACTAGTCAAGACTATGAGAAGGAAGATTGAATACATAACACTTAATCATTCTATTAGCAACTGCATTAATAATAAAGTAACTACATGGAAATAAATATCTTAGCAGTTAGTTTGGCGTCCTCTTAAAAATGAGAGTGAATTCTTTTCCAAAAAAAAAGTGAGTGAAAAAATTCTGGATAGCTCTCAGAGTCATGTTTCAGAAATGTAGCTATAAGTCTTTCAAGGTTGTAGAAAAGTTGTTCAAATAAATTGTAAAAATAACTTACCATATGCAAAAGACACTGATATGTGGCAATGTTTGTCGCAATTGAATGCAATATTTCCATCTGAAGAGGTTACAAATGTCTGCACTCTATAGGAGAAGAATTGTTGTAGTTATCAAAGGGTCCAAAATAAGCTAAGTAATTACAATTGTTACAATTCATAGATACATACTTGATGGACACTGACTGGGGGCAAGGGAGAGAGAAAACAAAAGAATCAGAAGCTTTAAAGGCTCTGAAGTAGTTTCAAGGTCTCATCAACGTGTTTTTCTGGTTGGAACTGGTTGTTGTACACGAGCTGAACAACACCATTTTTGTCAAGAACATAAGTCTCTCTCCCAGGCAATGCTCCAAAGAAATCACCTGGCACTCCCCACTCTTTCCTCACCTTGTTACCCTCATCACTCAATAATGTAAATGGAAGTTTGTACTTCTTGGCAAATGCCTACATTTCATGCAATGCATTCAGCATAACAATAATATGGTTAATTGCAACAACAACAACAAATGCAGTGAAACTTGTAACTTTTACCTTGTGAGAGGAAGAATCATCACCACTTATCCCAATAACCTCTGCTCCTGCTTTCTTGAATTTCTCATAGGAATCCCTAAAAGCACATGCCTGCAATAATAAATCAAGTCGGCGCCGTAACTAAATAATCAGTAGTATAAGTTTAAGAGTTATTGTATAAATTTTCGTTAAAGTGTAGAATTTCTGTTACAGTTAGTTACACTCAGTTAAAGTTAATTAGATAGTTAATGCTATAAATAAGAGCATGATGTACACACTAATCATCTTTTCATTATGATTTCTTATGAGAATTTCTCTCCATCAAGCTTTCAAACTTACTTCTCGATTGAGATGAATCTTCATCTCTTCTTCGATCCTGTGATTTGAAACAATTTTACTCTACCAGCACCACCAGGACTGTATAATTCAACTATGTGCCCTTACCCTATTGGAATTGTAGTGAAGCTATTTGATAAATTGTATACATGGGTTTCACTTTTTTCTCCACAATTCCTTGTGTACACTTGGATTAACAAATGTTGATAATCAACTATTAAATAATGAAGTTAAAAATACCTGTTTGGTACAGCCAGGGGTTTCATCAGCGGGATAGAAATAGACAACAACGGGTTTTCCTTTGAATTTGGAGAGACTCACAGTCTTGCCATCTTGATCTTTCAGCGTGAAATTCGGCGGCTTTGAGCCTTTACTCACCTGACATTGACATTTTGACAAGCAAATCAAATGCGGCTAGCTTGTAAGTAATTAGTTAGAATTATTAGCAACAAAAGGTAGATTATGAAGGAACGTACCTTGGCAAAAATGAAACCTGCTCTCAGCGAAGAAGAAGAAGAAGAAGAAGAAGAAGAAGAAGAAGAAGAAGAAGAAGAAGAAGGGGTTTTGGAAATTGAAGAATGAGATAACCTGAGGCCAAAAAATTGAGAAGTTGATGATGGTGTGGAATTAGGAAGTGACGAGGATAGACATTGAGAAGTGGGAATGCGAGGGTGAAGGAAGGTGGGAAGAGTAGGGGATGCCTTAGCCACCGGCGAGGAACAAAATGGCAACATCCTATTATTGCTAATGTTTCTTTTTGGGAGGTGGAAGATAGAGATAAAGTTAGATATAGATAGAAGAAGAGAGGATTGCCTTGCGTTTGCTTGCTTTGCCTTTCTGGCGTGGACGAATAATCCCCTACTACTAACTGCTTTTCACTGCTGGTAATACTAATTCGCAGGCTCCACAAAATTTCTGTTACTTTTTACTGCTGGTAAAAATAATGAGCCGATGCCATTACTTTTTCCTCTTCCTTATCTCATCGACTATTCTGATTGAATACTTTGGATATAATTTATTTACATAGATTAGCTGCATTTGCTTCCTCTTCTTCTTTCAAATTCTTATGGCATGTCTTTCAATGTTGAAGAAAAGTTGTTCAAATAAATTATAGAGATTTATGAAGCTCGTTTTTCACATGCCAAACTCAAATCCCATAAATATTATAATGGATGGCCATTTAGTCACTTTGTCAATATATTGATCAGCTAACTTACCATATGCAAAAGAGACTATGTGGCAACGTATGTCACAATTAAATGCAATATTCTCATCCGAAGAGGTTACAAATGTTTGCACTCTATAGGAGAATAACTTATTATATTTATCACTTTCATGTGATCGAAGGGTCCAAAATAAGCTACATAATTACAATGGTTACAATTCATAGTTACATACTTGACTGACACTGAACCAGAAGCCTTTAAAGGCTCTGAAGTAGTTTCAAGGTCTCATCAATGTGCTTTTCTGGTTGGAACTGGTTGTTGTATACGAGCTGAACCACCCCATTTTTGTCAATAACATATGTCTCTCTCCCAGGCAATGCTCCAAAGAAATCACCCGGCACTCCCCACTCTTTCCTCACCTTGTCACCCTCATCACTCAACAATGTAAATGGAAGTCTGTACTTCTTGGCAAATGCCTACATTCCAAGCAACAATGTATTCAGTATAACAATAATATGTTACTTGCAACAACAACAAATGCAGTGAAACTTCTGATTTTTACCTTGTGAGACGAAGAATCGTTAACACTGATCCCAATAACCTCTGCTCCTGCTTTCTTGAACTTCTCATAGGAATCCCTAAAAGCACAGGCCTGCAATAATAAATAAATCAAATTAAATTAAATCTGGGTAGTCTTCTAGTATTCAGTATGAAGTTATAGAGTTAAAAAATGTTTAGAACCATAAAAGTTGAAAGAGCATTAATTTGTATTGGTTGCAGGAATAGAAGACGTGCCTGTTTGGTACAGCTAGGGGACTCATCAGCAGGATAGAAATAGACAACAAGTGGTTTTCCTTTGAATTTGGAGAGGCTGACAGTCTTGCCATCCTGATCTTTCAGCGTGAAAGGCGGTGGCTTTGAACCTTTACTTACCTGACAAGGAAACGAAATGCAGCTGGGTTGTAACTTGTAAGTAGTTGGTTACCATTACTATTATTATCAGATAAAACAGTAAATTCTTAATAACCTCACTGATTTGAATCAATCTTCAATGAATTGATACAGAGAGTGGTTGTGTTCTTTATATACACAGCCATATAAGTAGTGATCACATTAGTGATACAACCAACTCAAGTACGTTCAAGGAACAAGGGGTTTGCTGCGATATATTGAGCAGATTGGATCTCTTGGAGAAGATAAGTGATCCACTGCAACTCACAAGCTCTGGCAGAAAAGGCACAATATTCTGCTTTAGAGGAAGAACGAGAAACAGTGAGTTGTTTCTTCGATTCCCTATAGATCAAAGAGTCACCAAGGAAAATGCAAAAGCCAGTGACAGATTTCCTTGTATCAGTATGTTAGGAACTCAATGAATCAGTAAGAGGAAACAGAATTAAAATAGAAATGAGACTGTTCTATTACTTGAATTTATGAGAATTACAAAGTAATAGTGCAGAAACTGTGAATTAGAAATGAAAAGAAAGTGCAGCACTCTCTCACAGTGAGAGAGAAACCGACTCCTATGCCCAGCCCAAGCCTATGCCAAAACTTGCCTCCTTAATTATTCGCTGCCTCCCCTTTTATTCTCTGACCTAGGCAGAAAACTAGATCACTAATTGGTGCTAATGACTCTTTTGCCCCTCCTAACAAAAACATTACCAAACCTATTTGTTTGGCCCAATTCAGCCACACTTAGGTTCTCATCAATACTCCCCCCTTCAAAATTCACCTTGTCCTCAAGGTGAAGGTATTGAGCGAATAACAGATTTAACGGTCTTTCTCCGGGATCCCAAAGCTTAAAACACCATAACACAGCTAAGCAAGCTACTTGAGAATCATGATTTTCTCCTGGTTCCCATTGAATGTGCCCAATTTTCTCAATATTGAACCACCATGCTCTCAACTGGTGCAAAGTTGCCATCTGGCATGAATGATTCTCGAACAAGGTCTTCAAGATTTCTAGAAACAGATTGGGGCCCTCTGCAATGTGACAAGCAAGATTGACCGTTGTAGGTAAATTCCGAGCCTCTCCCATAGTGATGTTGCTAGAATCGAAAACAGCCACATTACTAGCCACAAATGCGCCACTCTCTGTCGGTGAAACTCTTCTCAACAGATACTTGAGTATACCAAATATTTCTTCAATCCAACTTGTCTTTAGAAGTCTTTGATATTTGTCAGAATTTTGAACCCAAATAAAATCTGCACAAGTATATCTTAGATGGTTGTGGTGGTTATTCCACTTTCGAGCAGCTACATAGGTATAATAATATGCTATAACATATGATGCAAAGCCCAGCCTCAGAAACTCATAAACCTGTTTGTTTCTATTCCACTCATCACACTTTTTATAAGGTTCCACATTTTGAAGTATTTTGTAGGCATGATACAACCACACAAGGTTTCGATCAACATGTAGTAATTGAGCAACTTGATCACCACCATAATTGAAATATAACTGCTTAAAATTACTAACCTTAAAATCTTTCCTTTGCACCCCTACCAAAGAACCCCAATTGAAGAGAAAAAATGAGTCCGTGGTGGAGAACTTTGGAACCCATTTGCAAATTATCCATTGCCTTGCTTTAACTTCCCACAACAATCCAATAAGGCTATCTGATATCTTTATTTCTTGAATACCAATAATAGTGTTGTCACTCGTTTGTAGCCTCTCATCTCTTTTATGAACACCTAGATCCCACCCATCTATTTCAAGGCCACCTGGGTCCCACTTATGGAAAAATAAAAGCTCCATCCTTATTGTAATATTTTTGAATTGCTGAAAGTCACTGTTACAGTTCTTATTAACCCCCACTAGTCTTTTGAAGAGTAGCTGCCAACCCTTACTATCACTCCTACCTTTCTCATCTTGAATAAGCAATAAAATAGTTGCAGGAGAGGATTCTTCTAACCTTTCAAAGGCAATAGTTGTTTTACGAAGGGGATCGGCCAACAAGGAAGTGATGAAACCTGGAGTAAGGCCTCTGCTTATGTGCTGCTCTTCAAGTTTCCTACCACTAACACGTCCCTGAATCTGAGATTCCAGAATAGAAGGTTGCTCATGATCATTATCTCCTTCGAGAACCCCACCCCATCTCTCCTTGAACTTACCAACAATGTATTCACTCCTGTGCGTAAATTTCAGGAATCGAGTTGACGATGTGAACTTTGTGACTGCTTGAATTGGGAACATCACCTGTACTGAAGATACTCGCTTTTGGGGCGGCGCCTGCAGAAATAAAGAAGCCGAAAACGGAGACGATGGCCAACTTTGGTATCTTACGTTCACCTTTTTTTCTCCGGTCACCATCTTGGGTCGAAGTAGATGAGACTCTCCTTTTCGTCAATTGAGCAGAAGCATTAAAAAGAGTTTGGGCCTGGCCCATAGAATTAATAACCCGATCCACTTCTCTTAAGTTCCATCCAACCCTAATCTCCTTCTCGTTCCCAGACTCACCGCACCCTTTCACCGATTTAGAGAGAAACTGCACTCCCTCATCGCGAGCCCTCTGCTCCACTCCCTCGTCCGGCGGCTCCGGCGGCGGTTTACTGTCCCTCATGTCACGACACTCTTCCCTTTCCCCATCGCTACTTTCTGCCATCACGGATCTCCATTGAATTTCCGGGTCACTTTCGACCCGTTTCGCAACCACCCCATCGCGGTCACCACTCTCATTTTTCTTCTCTAAATCCGAAATAATTTCTTCATTCCACTGCTCAATGTGTCGTTCCTGACTTGACTCCTCCTCTTCATCTGAGTATATGTCGTACACAGGAGGTGCTTCATTCCATCCCTCTTCTTCTGTGTCTGTGTCGTACACGGGAGGTCCTTCGAAATCTTCGAAGCTCTGTTCCAGAAAGTCCATGGCAGCATTCTTGAACTTCTTTTGAGCACTCAGGATCGAGTGCTCTGATACCATTGTTAGGAACTCAATGAATCAGTAAGAGGAAACAGAATTAAAATAGAAATGAGACTGTTCTATTACTTGAATTTATGAGAATTACAAAGTAATAGTGCAGAAACTGTGAATTAGAAATGAAAAGAAAGTGCAGCACTCTCTCACAGTGAGAGAGAAACCGACTCCTATGCCCAGCCCAAGCCTATGCCAAAACTTGCCTCCTTAATTATTCGCTGCCTCCCCTTTTATTCTCTGACCTAGGCAGAAAACTAGATCACTAATTGGTGCTAATGACTCTTTTGCCCCTCCTAACAAAAACATTACCAAACCTATTTGTTTGGCCCAATTCAGCCACACTTAGGTTCTCATCACAGTACAACTTGCCTAGTCAGAATCCGAGAAAGCTTTTAACTGTAACGTCGAAGTAGAGGGATAGAAAAGGCCATGATATGGACTAGATTTAGTGTATCTTAGAACCCGAATTGCGGTTTGGTGGTGTGTAGTAGTAGGACAGTTTTGCAAACCACTACTAGCTGGATTGAGTGTGCCCTGTGATATGAGAGATGAAGACAGTTTTGCAAACCACTACTAGCTGGATTGTTTGAGTCCATATATTGATTTTTTGAGCTTGCAAACCTGGTTAGGGAAAGTGGAGGGAATCCCTCGTGGAAGCACCATGTATACCTCCTCATCAAGAAGGCCATGGAGGAAGGCATTGTGAACATCATGCTGGTGAAGGTGCCAATTATTGGCTACTGCCATAGCCAATAAAAGTCTGATAGTAGTGACCTTTACAGCGGGAGAAAAGGTATCAAAGTAGTTATTTCCTTTGATTTGAGTGGATCTTTTGGCTACTAATCTGGCGTTATGTCTTTCAAGGTTACCATCTGAGTTGACTTTCAGTTTATAGACCCACTTGCAGCCTATACTTTACTTTCCTTCAGGTAATTGGAGTTGGATGATGTACCAAGTGTGGTTATGATTTAAACTGATCAATCTCTGATTGCATAGCCTTAATCCAAGCTTTTAAGGTAATGATTTTGTTTATAGATCTTTGGTTCAACCATATTAGAGAGGGCTAAAATGTAAAGTTTCTGATCAGAGGTGAGAATAATCCAGGTGAGAAGTAAAGAATAAAGAATCTCAGATGAGGTAGGGGAAAGATGATGTATGGTTGCAATGAAAATCTTGTAGGTAGGTAGGAGCTTTCTTTATTCTAGTTGACTCCTAGGCTGGTTATCAGCTTTCCATAGTAGGATGTTGATTAACGGGAATATCCAGGAATAGAGGCTCAGAGTCACAGGTGTGAGAATGAGAATCTGTGTGAATGATTGGAGGGACGGAATCATGGTAATGGAAAATATGTTTATGAAAAACATGTCTAGTAATGAAAACATTTCTAAAGTGTAAATCAAATAAAATGTAGCCCCTATTACCTGAATGAAAGTCAAGGAAAATACATTTTCTGGCTCTACTATCAAGTTTGGGACTCTTATTGTCAAGAACAAGAGTAGTTAATCTATTGATAAGAAAAACAGCATGGCAAACAGTATATGACCAGAAAATTTTAGGGAGTTTAGAAT
The DNA here is from genome assembly GCA_039519185.1 of Astragalus membranaceus. Taxonomy (NCBI): domain Eukaryota; kingdom Viridiplantae; phylum Streptophyta; class Magnoliopsida; order Fabales; family Fabaceae; genus Astragalus; species Astragalus membranaceus. The sequence goes on along the minus strand of CM076846.1, from coordinate 197,395,181 downwards.
GAAACAAAACGGCTCTAGTGACCTCAAGTATATGTCTATGTTTCCTCTCTCTACCTTAGAGTTTTGTTGTGGGATCTCCACACAAGAAGTTTGGCGAATGATGTCATGAGCATCATAAAAGGAAGGCATGTTGAACTCTTGTCCATTATCATATCTAAGAATCTTGATTTTGCCATTAAATTGGGTGGAAATGAAGGTAATAAATTTGGAAATGCTAGGCCTGGCATCAGACTTAGTTTTTAAAAGATATAGCCATGTGTGTCTACTAAAATCATCAACTATTGTTAACAAGATATTGGTAATCTTGAAAAGAGATGATGCTTAAGAATCCCCAAATGTCCATGTCGAGTTTTCATGTTGCTTTGAGGAAAGGGCAATTTGGTTTGTGTAGCCATATAACCAAGGTACATTGTTTGCCATTGCCTCTTCCTCTACCTCGGCCACCTTGACTGTTAGGTTAATTTGGAATCTTGGCTTTTTCTTTCTTGTTGTATAACAAGGGAAAAGACTTTGTTCATGGGAGGTAGGGGATCAAGCATAAGAGCTTTTAACATTCTGGTATGAGTCATTTCGGCCTTTTAATAAATATATTACGTTTTCAACCTCTTTTGCTGCTTCATGGATTTTGTTGTAAGATCACATGGGCATGAATGATTCCAAAAACAAGAAGGGGTTGGCTTAAGAGATTCAAGTTCCTCTCAAAGGGACTTCAAATCAGTAAAGAAGGTGGAGGAAACAGTAAAATTTGAATAACCTCGCTGAATTGAATTGATCTTCAATGAATTTGATACATAGAGTGGTGTGTTCTTATATACACAGCCATATGAATAGTGATTACATAAGAGATACAACTAACAATTAACTAACTCATAACGATAAGAACACGGAAAAATCCATTGGTAACAAACTAATCTAACTACTAGCAGATTTATACAATGTTACTTATCACTTTATCAGTAGTGTTGCTCAATAATTAATTACCAAGAAATATTGAATCTATACCAGAATCAAGAAACTGGAAAAATGAATGAATGAATTGATTCTGAAATGGATACAGAGAGTTATATACAAGGTAGCTACATCAGCTAATGGTAACCAACTAACTAAAGGTTAACTGAATAGTAAACAGAATACAATAATGGATAGCTTCTAACTACTGATTAGCTAACTAGAGTCTAAATTAGCTCACAATTCCTCAACTAATGCTAGTTAATTTAACTAACCTACTTAGTCAGTTTGTTACAAAATATAAACTGCATATCAATGATCAGCTATTTCCATAGTGACTTGATAAGAAAAGCTAGTTTATGAACTAACGTACCTTGGCAAAAATGAAACCTGCTTTCAGCGAAGAAGAAGTTTTGGAAATGGAAGAATGAGATGAGTTGAGGCCAAAAAATTGAGAAGTTGATGATGGTGTGGAATTAGACGATAGGCATTGAGAAGATGGGTAGCTGGGAATGCGAGGGTGAAGGAAGGTGGGAAGAGTGAGGGAAGCCTTAGCCATTGATGAGGAACAAATCGGAAACATGATGGTTAGGCGGATAGAAGAGGAAGTAAAAGCATCGACGCCAACAGGAAGTAGTAGAAGAAGAGAAGATTGCGTTTCGTTGCCTTTCTGGCGTGGTCCGCGTGGACGAATCCTCGCCCCAACCCGGTGAGTAACCAATAACTGTCTCAGTTTTTATTACCTTACCATTGCAATTAGTTCGTTGCACAAAATTTCTGTGTTACTTTGACTGTTTACTACTTTACTGTGTTTATTCGTGAGTAAACCTTTGTGCCACATAATCTCTGACGGATCCCGATAACTTTGTGAGTGGGGCATATTTTTTAGGGTGTTCAGATGGAGGGAGTATATCAAATCCTTCGCCAAAAAACTATTAAATATGATCGTAAGACGTAGTATAAAAATTTATCAATGGTTTATTTTTGCGTTTCGGACATGATTTATTCATAATATTCAGCATTATTCATAAAAATATTATAAATTTTAAAAAAGGATAATACTGGATGGTACGAAAAATGTTGTAAGAAACTGAAGAATACCACAACGCATCACAAGTTCTTTGAAATTCTGACATTTCTTTTAACAATTTTCGTAATGAATAGCGGTACTCTTTAAAAAAATATGTACTTTGTGAAAAAAAGAAAATTAATACCAAAATTTAATATGTTTGAATGTTAGAAACGGGGTCAAAATTAGAAAGGATAAAATAAAATATATGAATTTATTGTTTCTTTTATCTCTTAAAATTGTATACCAACAAGGGTTGGTCTGAGTGGTAACTACTCGGATCCCACCCCAATGTTTTGGGTTCGAACTTTGGGTGTGGTAAAAACTCTGTGGGAGGGGAGAACCACACGGGCCGACAAAGCTGGGTAGTCGTGACCAGCCAAGTTCCCCGGCGTAGATTAGTCATCGGTAAAGCCGGTGGAAACTGCGCACTAATGACAGGGTAACAAAAAAAACTCTCTCCATATACTTTAAAAAAAATACACCAAGAGTTTTTTTACCACTTAGGTCCTTCCAGTTACGCGACGCGTGCACCGTCAATTCTTTTTTCAATTTCCATTTCAAAATGGTGACATGTCCATTACATGAGTGATGTGGCTGTAACAGAGTTCTACGTGGCAGCGCATACTTGATGAATCATTATTTTTAGGTTTAAATACGTTTTTACCCCCTGCAAATAGGGGGTGTTTTGCTTTTACCCACTGCAAAATTTTTTTTTTTAAAAAACGCCTTGCAAAATTCACTTTTTTGATTTAAATCCTCCTGTTTGACAGATGTTAAAAAACAACCTACGTGTCTAACAGATGTCTGATTTGGATTTTTTATTTATTTTCTTTTATTTTAAATGTTGATTGTATATGTGACTCAACATTTTTTTTTTGACACAATAACACCACTCCAACACATCTTCTTCTTCAACCCACACAACACCAATTTCTCCATTCTCCATAACTTCCGCATCTTCTTCAACCCACATAACACCAATTTCTTCATATTTTTCCATTCTCCATAACTTCTGCATCTTCAACAACAACACCGCCACTAACTCCGGCAACCCATAAATCCGGCGACCCTTCACCGAGAACCACCACTAACTCCGGCAACAACACGTGCTCTCTTCTTTTTCATCTCTCTCTCATCGCCATTTCCATCCTTCTCTCTCCCCTCCTCTGTCATCGCCATCTCCCTCCTTTCCGGATCCCTAAATTTCCATCCTTCTCAAGGATTCAAGGATCCGGATCCTTATCTCTCCTCCCCCTCCCCCTCTCTCTATCTCTCCCCATCGTGCTCTCATTCTTCTCAACAAGAAGCAACAACAACGCCACACCCCCTTGACACCGACAACAACACCCAGATTGAAGAATCTCCAAATCCATAAAAACCCTAAAACCCAAATTCAGAATCCCCAAATTCATTTTTATGATTAGATCAGTGATGTTGAGACTAACTGAAACCCAGGTTGAAATTCTTAAGATCTGAGATTGGTGATGTTGTGAAAGGTTTAGTTTGAGTTTGATTATTTTTGTTGTGGGTTATGAAGATGAAAAAAGCGATGGTGGAAGTTTTTGTTGTCTTATCTTTCCCTCCACCACTCAAAGAGGATGATGATGATGATGATTATATCAAAAATTAGAAGATGAGGAGACTGTGAAGATTGTTCAGCACTTGAAGATTAGAAGATGAGGAGACTGTGAAGATTGAGAAGAGAAGAGAAGACAAGAGATGATGATGATGATTAATGATGTGGCATATATACAGTCAGCAATTAAAATAAAAGAAAACAAAATATAAATGCCAAATAAGACATCAGTGTGACACGTCAGCTGTTTTTGTAACAGAGAAGTAACAGAAGGGCTAACGCCAAAAAAGTGAATTTTGCAAGGTGTTTTTTAAAAAAAAAATTTTGCAGGGGTTAAAAGCAAAACACCCCCTATTTGCAGGGGGTAAAAACGTATTTAAACCTTATTTTTAGTGAATTTTCATTAAAAATAAAAAAATTGAAAACCCCGTCCAAAAACTCATCATCTTCATCTTCTTCACAAGCTGCTGCCGAGAAACTCAACCATGGAGCTATTTTTTCTCCATCTTATAAATCAAGGAGAAAAAAATCCTTTCTCACCTTTGCATCGGATGTTATTCATAATTCTTTGTCCACCACCGATTTTTGGAATGGATTAAAAGAAAAATCCTTAGTTAACTGAAATATTAACTGAACGAAAGAGAATAGAGAGATCTTCACCTTAATCGTTAAGGTGGTTCTTGACTTACAAACCCAGATTCTCATCTCCAGAGTCGTGTCTGAGATTTTGGGTGCCTTCGGTGAAATTTATATATGGTACCCTATTTTTTATAAGTTGTATATATTGAAATTAATTGTTTTAATATAACCTCAAGTAAGATAAAATATTATGGAATAAATGTAAACGTTTACATCAATATTGAAAAGTTAAAACCAAAATTTCAATAAAATTAATTATAGCAAAAATAGTTATACATGTATTTATCTACTAAACATGTAGTAGTAGCACTCCACACTAGCAGCAAGTCAGCAACATCCACCTATTAATCTTTGAATATCATTTTCGTTTGAAATTAAGGCAAGACTATTTAATCAATTTTGCGACATTGTAGAATCCAAATAAGATTTCAACAATTTTAAATGCAACAGTAACAAGGATTCTATAATATTAACCACTTGTTAAGTTTGATAGGCTTTTTTTTATCTCTAAACTTTGTTTAAAAAATGGGTATGTTAATTATATAATTTTTTAATATATATATATATATATATATATATATATATATATATATATATATATATATATAGACACACACCATAAAAAAAATTGGTGCCCCCAAAATTTTGGGGCCTATGTGGTCGCTCCTCCCGCACCCCCCGTTCATCTTCATATGTTTTTTATTTTTGATAAAATTTTAAATAAAAAATTATGATTTAAATGTCAGTTGGATCATCCTCTCAAAAAAAAAATCACAAATCATAAACCCTAAATTGCTAAACAAAAGCTATGGTAGGGAGAGTGTTGTTCATCACTATGCCCCAAGTATCTCTCATAAATAAAGGGAAAGAAATAAAGAAGCATCATCCCCTGTAAGTTTTTGTTTTTGTTCGTCCTCAATTATGTTCATCTTCTTTTAATTCATTAATTGATTATTGATCAAAAAAAATTCATTAATTGACTATTTTTGGAAAAACACTTGCTGCTATAGGTGGTTTCCTTCTTGAAAAAACACTTGTTGTTCTTACATCCATGACATTGGGGACATCAATATGGCTGCACATTAGACATGTATGGAGGGGTGAACCTACTCTCTAACGATGGTGATAAGCGCACCTCCTGAAATATAAAATTAGGTGTATATCCTTATAAAGAAAATATTTTGCACACGTTGAAAAAATAGTTTGCACCAAAGTACTTAATTTTTCACCCAACCCACACTATACCACACTCACACAAGCACTCATATCAATTCCTCTCTCTCTCTCTCTCCGTGTGCATAAAGGATAATTATGGGTTGCATAATTTATTTAATTAAATGTAATAAAGTTTTATTTTATTGTATTTTTAGTGACGTGTGATTTTTTAAAAAAAATTTGACCCCACTGATGGGTCCTAGATCCACCACCGTATGTATGCAAGTGTGGCTGGCAATTTCCCTTCCTGACTCTAGGTATTGAATCATCCCTTATTTTATTTCCCCTGTTCTTCTAAGTTAACAATTAGGTTTCACAATTTGGGAATTTTGTTTGGAGAAGATGAACCAGTTGGCAACCTACGTGGCACATGTATCTGACGTTGTTACAGCCACATCAGCCACTTAACAGACAATTCAGTGTTTTTGTAACAAACAATGGAAAAAAAAACAGTGTAAGTGTTTTAAAAGTTAGAGGACCCAAGTGGTACAGAAAAAACTTAAAGGACCAGTCTGTTACAATTAAATAACTCAACGACCCCCGGTGCATTTTTGCCTTAAAGAAACAATGGAAACATCTAATTTTGTGTGGGGGAAAAACAATTTTATTAGGCTTACGTGAACTAAAACAAATTAGTTTGGTTGGGGCAATAGCCCCTAATGTATAATACTTACATTCGTCTGTGCACATAGTGTTACTCTTTCCAATTTCGTCATAAAGTAGTTTGGCAAGTCTCATCGGCTAGTGGGTAGCAAATTTGACGTGTTTGTTAAATATTATCGTTTAGCATTTTTCAGGTAGTGTTTAACATTTTTTTTCATAAGTTACTTCAAGTAACGATTGAAAAAACCCTACTTATAATGTATATCGTCTCTTTTTTTTTTACCATTTCTACCTTCATTATTTTTCTTAAATTCTTTCTATATTCTCATTAAAATAAATTAAACAAATTTAAATCCCTAACTATTATGTCATCTTACATTTATTGGTTAATTTAATCGTTAATTTTACCAAATACATCATTTGCTATTAGCTAGCTTATTGGCTATCCGCTAGCTCATTAGCTATCCGTTATTTATATGTTTATCTGCTACTTTTTAACAAACAAAACCTAAATAATTGAGGGATTTCTTATTATATCTCCATAGCTCAATGACCAAATTAGAAAGGTATCTAGTTTGTGTGCGATCAAAGAGAGTGTGTAGTTATGCATTCAATCAGCTCGGAGCTGTCCAATCAAGATTCAACCCTCTAGATTTCAATTTTGAATTTTACATTAAGCAAAAATCAAAAACTGCAACAAAATCTGGACCGTTTGATTTTGATCCAATGACTCTGATTTTCCAACTGCTTGATTACTCACTTCTACCGCACTAAATCCAAATTTATTGAAATAAAAAGGGAGTGATACTACAGTAACTAGTAAACTTCGTTTGGATGCGCCATGCGAAATTGAGAAAAGGGAGTGAAAAGCGGCGGTCTCCTGTTCTGTTATTGTAGCAATGAACAACGGTACTGGGAAAGCTTTTGTTAAGGTTTCCGGCGAGCACCAAACGACGCCGTCGAGTTTGGATCTGAACGGCCATGGTCGAGTAGCACCGCCTCACGATTTATCCCTTGTTTTGGCTACCAGACCTTCCAGGTACGTTTCTTACCCTTTCTTCTTCTTTGCTTACCCTACAAATTTGGCACGTCAATCTTCATTTCTCTATTGTTATGATAGAAGTAATATAAAGGGGGTTTCTGCAGTTCTTTTGAAGTGGGTACTGTGAAATTTAAATTAATGCTTCCGTGGTAATTTGTGGAAACTTCAATTCAATCGCTATTCTTTGATTTTAGGGTTTAGCTTCTTGAATTTGGGAATTGGGATAATTGAGTGTTTTATTTTTTTTGCAGGCAAGTGCTGTCTTATTGGACATGCTCAAAGCTTTGTGCAATTTGCTTTGTTGCTGGAGTAGTTTTTGGTTACACGCTAAGAGGACGTGTTAAGCGTTGGGCTTCCAATATCCTCAAGAAGTTCACCTGACAACACAGTTCATGTCACTTTCTTTTATCTTTGTATTTTAGCTTATTCACATTGAATATGGCTCCGATGCATTACAGTTTACAGGTACTGATTTGGTTAGGGTTCAGTTTCATAGAAATCTTACAAGGAGAAAAGAACAAATTTTGCTCCGTTCTTAGCTGCTTATTGATTGTGTGCTTGATACCAATTTTGAAAGGTCATATTTAATTACACTATAGCTCCTTAGTTTCAAGCTGTTTGATACAATATCACCTGATGTGCTTCTTTTTTATTTTTTACTTAAGTTTATAATATATATTTTACCTGTAAAAGTAGTTTACTTTATAATGTAGGTCATATATCTACTAAATTCTCTATCCATTGTGGACTGTGGAACTTTGCATATGATCTTCACTGCATGGTTTTCTACTTCAGTCATGATTTCAAACTATTTCACTTTAGGCTTATTTTCTGAAGTAATGTGGTTGTTATTTTCCAATTACCAGAATTTCCACTGAAACTGATATTACAGTTTGTTAATCTCCTCAGTTTACTCTCATTTACTGTTACTTGTCATTATGCTGTCATTCTTGGCCAAGACTGAATATCTCTGTTCCTTTAAAATAGACTTTTGCAGATTTTGTGTTGTGGGTAATGCGTATGATTCCTTGCTTTTTAATTTTTTGTATCCAAGAGTTTTAGAAGATTAATTCACTCTCCCAAGTACTCAAACTTCAAGTTTAAAGAACTTTAGCAATTTGAGGTCAATCAGGTCTGCAGCTTCAGTATAGACATGTTCCAGTTGTACCATTTTCATGGTATCCAGATCTTATGCCCCCCTTATATTTTACTTCTTTCAAATGTTCAATGGAATAGACAGTAGTATGACGTGTTCTGGAGACAATATTGCAACATCCAGTTCCATTATAGTTGACTTGCATTCCTTTACTTGGTAAAACCTTTATGATTGCCCTCACTGTTTCCCATGTTGTCGACACCTCCAAGAGAGAATGCATCACTTTCCTCTGCTTTCTCTCACTGTTATTTTTATTGTACAAGAAAGAAATGTTGATTATTTTTATTGTACGAGAATACCCCTAGAAAGAAATTTTTCTAAAAATATTTCAATTTTTTATTTAAATTCAATTCGTTAATTTATTAATTACTTAATTTGGTTTCTTAATCAATTGATTGATTACATTAATTATTTTTTAATAATATAAGTGTAAATAAAAACAAATGTTCACATTGTGACAATAGGTAGAATTGTTCTAAAAATAATAATAGACTAAGGCTCTCTTTGGCAAGTCTCATTCGCTAGGAGATAGCGGATTTGACTAGCGAATAATGAATTGATATGTTTGGTAGGCACTAGCGTTTGAAATTTTGTAGGTAGCGTTTAGTGTTTCACTTTTTTTTGTTATTCTTACCCTCATTATTTTTCTTAAATTCCTTTGTTGTCCTCTTTAAATTAAACTAATCAATTTAAAATTTGATCTGGTGCTCCCGGGTTCGATTCCCGTAGTGGACAAACTTGGTGTTGGCGAGTGCGAAATTTGATCCTAAGCACGAGTGGAGATTAGTCTTTCGTTGAAAGCGATGGTCCGAACCAAAAAAGACTAATCAATTTTAAATCCCTATTTCTAATAATATTTTACATTTATTAGTTAGTTTAACAACTAGTTTTATCAAACACATGATTTTCTATTTGATAGCTTATCTGTTATTTGCTAGTTCATCCTCTCATTCGCTATCCATTAATTTATCCATTATCTGTTATTTTTTACCAAACCGAACCTAAACAAAAAACATGTACATGAAGCCTCACTGAAGGGCAATATTGGAAAGTGAGCAGAATTTTTGCATTCCCCCCCCCCCTCTTTTCGGTAGGTTTGTGACAAAGTTTTAAAAACCGGACCGGACCGGCCGGTTCAACCGGTTGAACCGGGAACCGGACCCCTGACCGGTTAGTTCAACCCCATTTGAACTGCAGGCCAAAGAACCGCCCAAGAACCAGATTGAACCGCTAAGAACCACTTTGAACCGGGAAAGAACCGGGAACCGAACCGGGCTGAACCGCCCGAAATGCAATTTTTTATTTTTAAATTTACTTTTTTCTCCAAAATTTAATATTTTTTATTTTTTATTTAATAAATTACTTATCCGGTTCAACCATGGTTGAACCGATTGAACCGATTGAACTATGAACCAGAGGTCTCGTCGGTTCGATCTCCGGTCCAGTTTTAAAAACATTGGTATTGGTTTGTGAGGATTGAAAAAATGGGTGGACTCCATGCCTCTTTCCCCCTCAAACCGTTAACGTGGAGATTTGGCAACATGAGAGAACATGAGATTTGACCTCTTTTGGAAATGGATCCTCTCATGTTATTTTCTTTATTTTAAATCTCAATCACTCCTTTAATATATGAAAGGAGAGAAAAAGTGGATGTTTAAAATATTAAAAAATGAGGATAAGAGAACTCAACGGTGGACATACTCCCTCGGTTATAAGAATATAAACAAAAATTGGTCAATAGAAATTGATGTATTTGGTTCAAAATTTGCACCAGATACCTCAACTTTTATTGACTAGTTTTTACTTATATTCTGTATCGGAGTAGTACCTAATATCATAAGATTCATAACCCTTTCATGTTTTTTTTCTTCTAGAGAATCCACTTCCCTCTCTTTTTCTCACATAATTTACACATATTATATCTTTCACTTCTTTCCCTCTATTTCTTTTTAGTGTTGGACTGATCTTTGTCGACATAAATATATACATTTACCTTTTTTGACAAAAAATATCACACTTGTATGTAAAATAAAAGAGCAATGCTATTCAGCCAAATATTTTTAGACAAAAATAGACAAAAACCACGTTACAACATCAATTAACCAAGTTTTTTAAGTAACTAACCAACCTACTTTTTCACAGTTTTCTAGGCCATTGACTAAAAACTGTGAAAAAGTAGGTTGGTTAGTGGCTTAAAAAACTTGGTTAATTGATGTTGTAAGGTGGTTTTTGTCTATTTTTGTCCCAAAAAAATTTGGCTGAATAGCATTTCTCAAAATAAAATACATATGTATTTTTTAATAAATTTATACTAATGTATGATATATTTGGTTTTCAGAAATTTCACGTATCTATCGTGTGCCCGTGACGTGCAAGTATATGGGCTTCGTATGTCTATATATATATATATATATATATATATATATATATATATATATATATATATATATATATATATATATATATATATATATATCTACTTGTTGGTTTGTTGAAGGGACGAAACTGAAAAGAAAAGAAAAAACAGAGCTTCCTAGAATATCGTCCTCAAATCAAAAAGCTTTGTTTGAAGCTCTGTCATTGCTCTCTCTCTTTGACAACACCATCCCTTCACAGCCCATGTCATCTTCTTCTATATCAGGTATCAATCTTTTCACGCATTAATGTATCACTTCCAGTTTTGAACAATTCTTGAACTTGGTAATTGTATTACGTGGTGTGACTATAGATTTCTAATGTTTCTGCCTTATACTCTTCTATTGGTGTGTATTGATCTATGATAGTGTCTTGGCTTCCATCTATGCTAAATTGGTAATTGCTGAAACAAAGTGCATTAGATCTTAAGCTCATTTTTAAATTCAGAAAACATGATCTTCCAACATCCTTAAAAAAATAAAAATAATACTACATTTGTTTCCCTTCTTTGAATTAGTTGTCCACATGTGTATACAACATTATTGATCTTATTCTGAATCTCAGTCTATATTTTATTCTGAAAAGAGTGATATCTGTTTTCAGCTATTGAAGAATTCAACGCATGAGAGACATCACTACATTTGTTGAAGTTTTTACCAATGGAGGAGGAAGCTGGAGTCTCCAAATTGACTGCACATATTGCAAAATTAAAAGAAATATTTCAAAAGTGGCAAACTGGCACATTAGGTTCAAAAGAATGCAACGAAAACAACCATTCTAGTGGGATATCACAAATTATTAACAAAAGGTTAAACAATATTGTGTACTGTGATTCTGATGAAGATAGTTGCTGCAATAGTCCTAAACCACCACATGATGTTCCAAAAGGATACTTAGCTGTTTATGTTGGACCTGAGCTTAGGAGATTCATTATTCCAACTAGCTACCTTACACACTCTCTTTTCAAACTGTTGCTTGAAAAGGCTGCTGATGAATTTGGATTTGACCAAAGTGGTGGACTTACAATTCCATGTGAAATTGAGACTTTCAAATACCTTCTTACCTGTATGGAGAATCAATATCAGCACCATCATGACACCTCTTGTAAGTTCATTTCTTTGAGTTTATAGTTTACAACGTTTTATCTTCCATTAAATGAACAATATATTTCTCATTTGTAAGCATTAATTAAAAATAACTATTTATATCATTTTATATTTGTAAATTAGTTGAATCTCTAATTTTACCAAATACTTCTGCTAGCTTATCCACTACCAATTATTCGGTATAAGCTAACTCATCTGCTGTTAACTAATTTTTCTGATATCTACTACTTTTTGCCGAACATTGCCTTAGTTTAATTTCAGGATCAGGTACTTATTATAATAATAATAATACAACGAAATGTCAATTTCACCGTCAACAGTTATTGCCTTCTATGTTCAATCAGCAGCACATGAATAGCCAATTTCTTATTCTTTAATGTCCCCATTAATATCATACAACTCATTAATAAATTAGCACTTCACCATGATGAAGGGGAAATGAAGAAAATGTCTTTGTTATTTGTCCCTTTCATCCTTTCAAGAAATCATATTCAAGTACCATTTTCATTATAACAATTTTACACCGTCTCTGAATAAAATAAAGAGAACTTGTATTCTAATTTCAAACACATTCACACTATTTTCTTTAGAAGTATGTTTTGCAATAACATAAGCTTTTAACAAACATTCTGATTATTGGTGGAATTGCAGCTGGAAATACAGGAACAATGGAATCTTTATAGAGGTGCAGATCACAGTGCTGGTTTCAAGTGAGGAATGGTAGAATTTGATTACAAAGATTTGTTAAACCTCACTGTTTCTATTCTTTGGTATTTAAAAACTAATTTATCCAATATTCTCCAAATCCATGTACTCTTTATATCCAAGTTCTGTTAACATATTCAAATGGAACAACATTAGTATATAAGGTTGTGAAATGTGAAATGAAGTGTTTATTTTTGGGGTTATAGTATGTGATTTTAATATGTGTTCTCAAGAATTATTTTGCTGATTGAGTCTAGAAACAGAAGACTTACAATACACATTTTCATATTCATATAGCAAAAGTTGCTTATTTTCTCCTCTTAAGAGAGAAATATTAAATAAAATGAGGCATGTGCCTCTTTAACATAATCTTCATACGAATCTCGCTTTGAGCTGTCTCTATTATTCCATTTAGACCATAGGCCTGCTTATTGTTTAGTAAGTAATAATTAAAGTGTTCTTCTGTTCTCATAATAAAGCATCATTTATTCTCTGCATCTAATATGTGCACATGGAGAGGTGATTATATGGATGTATGTTCTCACACTTCTATATTTTTAAATTATCCCACGAAGAGAGACTTAATTTTTTACCAAAAAAGTTGAATGTGGGGACAGTGTAAAAGTTTGGGAGTGTGAAGTAATTCCATTTTAAGGAATAAGCTTATTCTTCTTATATAAATTATTCATTTATCATGATGTGGACAGTTTTTTTGGTGTTACAAAGTAACAAAATAAAAGAAAGGAAAAAAAGAAGCAGAGGCAACCAAAACTAAGTTCCAAGCTTATCTCTCAAAATAAGGGCTTCCAAGCCTAACGGTTGGTGATCCCAGACCACGTTGCATGCCGAATGGGAGCCTTTCTTTGCTAAGAAATCGGTGCAAGTATTATGCTCCCTTTGCACATGGGCTAGACTGATAATTCTCGTACGTTGCAGAGCCTACGAAATCTGGAGGATAACTAAAGCGTAAACATAAAAGACATGAGTGACAACAGGGAAGAGGTTGTCAGCTTCCAAGCAATCACTTTCACACACAATCTGCGTAAAGCCTTTAGCATGAGACAACTCAAGGCCCATACGAATAGCCATCAACTCTGCCAAGAGAGTATCACCACCATCTTGAGAGTAAGAGAAACCCACAATCCATCCACCTGTGTGATCAAGCAGAATACCACCAACTCCAATACGAGATGTATTTTCCTGATAACTCCCATCTGCATTGATTTTAACAACATCAACTGGTGATGAGGTTTGGCGAGTTATGAGACGGGTCGAGGCACTATCCATCCCCTAGTGAGGAAAATGATCAAGGTGCTCATCGTGATACACCTTCTTCGGCACTTTATGCAGCTGCCACAGATGATCTTTAAATAACATATTGTTGTGCCAGCACCACACTTGCCACAGACCAGCAATAAAAATGCAGCTTAAATTAGTATGAATCATGTCATGGATCTAGGAGTCAGGTTCTGCTATAGAGAAGAAATTGGGCTCGATCCCCATTCCCAAACAGATCCAAACCTCTTTGGAGTGGGGACACTCATGGAGACTGTGAAGAAGATCCTCCATAGAAGAAGAGCAACATGTGCAGCTTGGGGAAGCTACCATGTTGCGGTGATGCCGACGGGCATTTGTGGGAAGAGCATTGTGAAGACAAATCCAAATGAAATGTTGTTGTTTTGTTGGGATTTTGAGGCGCCAAATTTACTTCATATTGATACTTTCGTCCAAATTCATATGTTGTTTCAGCAGCCAAAGGTAGCCATTAGAGCAGGAATAGCTACCTTAGGTTGCAGGTTTCCACGTCGAAGTATCAGGAAGGCGTGGGTCAAAACCCATGGGAGGATGGATGTGCTGGATTGAGTTAGTCAGCTCAGGTGCCATCATAGTAGAGAGGTTTTGTAAGAGCCACCCCCTATCCCTGTAAATATCACAAATACATAGCTCGCTATCACCAACGTTCACAAACGGAACAAGATGATAAAGAGGGAGAAACTTGGTCCAATCAAAGTACCAAATAGAGGTCTCGCCCCTCCCACACGAAAGTTGTAACCTCCAACAAAAGTTGAAATGGCCTTCAGAATGCCATGCCAAGTAATAGAAGGGTTAGATTTTATCTTTTCTAGCCAAATTGAGGTACGGCCCAAGTATTTATGGGTTAGGACTTGGACCCAGAGCTTATCTTGATGGTGAAGCATGCTCCAGACAAGTTTACCAAAGAGAGCATAGTTTGTGAGTCTAGCATCTCTTTAAAACACTAAACTACACTACAAAAAACTCGGCGATTAGCCACGGTCAAAACCGTGGCAAACAGCCCACAAAACCGTGGCAAACACTTGTTGCCACGGTTAGCGTAACAGTGGGAACTAAGGGCGTCGCGGAGTTTTAGCCACGGCCAAAAGTAGCGTTAGCCATGCCCAAACAAACCGTGGTAACAGCCACTTAGCTACGGTTATGGTTCGGTTTACCACGGCCAAACCGTGGCTAAATCCTCGTTCCAAGCTTTCAACATTCACATATTAGCCACGGTTACAACCGTGGCTAGATTGGAGGGAAGCGCGCGGGAATTCAGTCAATATTTACCCATGGTTTAACCGTGGGTAATTCAATTTTTTTTTTTTTATAAATTTATTCTTCCCAACAAAACGATAATTATTCTTCCTGCTAAAACTAAGCTTATTTGTTAATGGCAACTTACTCTTCCATTGACCATATGTAATAAGTAAATAAAAAAGCAAAATTAATAAAGA
Organism: Astragalus membranaceus; assembly: GCA_039519185.1. Classification (NCBI taxonomy): domain Eukaryota; kingdom Viridiplantae; phylum Streptophyta; class Magnoliopsida; order Fabales; family Fabaceae; genus Astragalus; species Astragalus membranaceus. The sequence goes on along the minus strand of CM076846.1, from coordinate 197,379,954 downwards.
TGTGGTGGAATAAATTTTTGCATATATAGCTAATTAATTACTTAAGATGAAATACTAACATCCATTAAAAAGTAATATTCAACATATAGTTACCAAAAAACCACAACTACAAAAATACCCAATCAACAAGTAATTAGAGATTCTAATAGATATTCTAAATATCTAGACTAAGATGAGGATGAACCTAGGTTGAACATCGATAATTCATCTCCAAATTTATGTTGCAAGAAGTTGTGAAGACCTTCCAATTTATTTGTTGCTTGTGTAAGCTTCTCCTTGGTTTGTGTGTGCTCCTCCTTGGTTTTAGCAAGTTCTTCTTTGGTTTTAGCAAGTTCTTCTTCGACATTCGCTTGGTCAGAATTACCAACTTGGATAAAATCAGGGAAATGCCTACGATTTCCAAAAACAACAGTTGGACAAACACCTGGAGCTAAAACACGAACTCGGCCTGAGTGTTCAGCTCCACATGCTTTTCCAATGGCATCATTAGGATAAGCATTAATCTTTGACGGAACACCTATAGTAGCTGCACGTTCTTGATCTTCAGATAAGCTCTCTGAAATCTTCTCCTATTGGGAAAAATAATCATTAATATTTAGTGAAATCTCCCATATAAAAACTAAGATTCATCATAAACTAAAATATTATATCAGCACACTACATTTTAGTATAAACATTGCCACCAACAAGATATCAATATAACAGAAATTAATAGGTGTCTAGCTGGGGACACTGCATAAACATTGCCACCAACAAGATATCAATATAACAGTAGAGTAGCTGCAGATCAAGATTCAAGACTTCTCTTGTCCTTGATATGTCTTCTTGAAGGCAGACAATTTAATAGACTTGAAGTTAATTATACTAAAATATTATATCAGCACACTACATTTTAGTATAATCATTATGATTTTACTACCAATTCAGCACCAAATCAAACAAATACCATTATAAAGCATTCATATTATATATGTACAAACACCAATTCAGCACCCTAATATTCTTAGATAATTAACCATTCATGACCAAAGTTATTAAGCATTCATATTATATATGTTTCAATTACTTTTAGGACATATTAAGCAGACAGATGACCCAAAAATGAGGCTTATGCATTAAGCAACACTGCAACACCATGTATAAAACACTCTGGCATTGTCACATTCATCAAGCTGTCCTCAAATGTTTAAAGCTAGGTGCATGTGAATAACATCATCACAATCATAGTATGGTAATAGCATTATGTTTCTTTTGCAGATTTTGAACAAGCAAGTGAGAATCGTGTCATAGTCTATTTACACAAGAAGATGATCACGCAGATGATATAAAAGGGAAAATTCAAACCAATCCAATAGCTGAAGCCAAAGATGCTAAGGAGCAAGCTACACTTTTTGCTTCTAGCAACATAACAAGCATTCTTGAAAATGATTCATTGGAAGCAGATACTCATGAAAATGATAAAAGTGACAAAATTTAATCTATCAGAGTAACAAAAACAAATTCATGGTGTAAGATATAAGATGTACTTACGGCAATGGCTTTTCCTTCTCCATTCACATAGCTTCCATCCTTCTTTAGTAATGTTGCCAATTTAACTTCGATTCGACATACAGGTCTTCCTAATTTTAGCTCCTAACATCATAAATAAAATACAACTAGTTATCATATATTAAAACTTACTTTACTATAAGATAGAAATTCTTTAAAACAACATACCATCTGACGAGCCCTTCTTGAATGCAGCAATCAAGACAACAACAAGAAAGAATGAAAAAAATAAAGAAAACATAATCAAGAAAGAAGGAAAAGACACAACTAAAGAAAAATAAAGAAATTGATGTTTCACCTTGAGAGAGGAACTGATGAAGCAGCTTGCACCTAGAGGGGAATGAAGGGACCAAACAGTGAGGAGCAGATTGAAATCTATTGAGCCAAGAAGTGAAATTCAGCCAGAAATATCAGATTATCAGATATAACAAATTCAGCAAGAAATATTCAGCGGGAAATCGATTGAAACTCAGTGAACACAAATGGGAACTGACCGATGATGTATCAAGCATATAAATCTAATTGAATACAGCAAAAATCAAATTGAAAGCAGCAAAAATCAAATTGAAAGTGTTGTAACTTTATGTACCTGAAACAATAATAATGCAACAAACCCAGCCAGCCAAACAAAATAATTGCAACCCAAAATGCAAACAGCAGAATGTCAACTTCCTTATTCACACACACATTAACGAATTAGAGACAGAACCATATGAACAGAAATTGAGAATGCGAAATATCAGAGAACTTAGAAATTACTCAAACCGAATTGCAAGAAAATAAACCCAGAAACATTCAAACCGAAACAGTAAATGCAAGAAAGCATTAAAATCAAAAAAGAAGAAAAAAGAAAACATAAAGAAAGAAAGAAACTAATTGGTACCTACGATGAGAAGGAAGTTGCGAGAGAGAGATTTTACCTTCTGGTTTCCCTCCTGGTTTCACCGAGAGAGAGCTTTCATGGTTTCCCTTCTGGTTCACTTCTTCACGGTTTCGCTTCTGGTTTCCCTTCTTGGGGATTTCGTTGGTTCACTTCTTCGATCAGGAGATTGATTCACTTATTGGGGGTTTTCTTGTGAAGAGAGGTTGGAATCGTGGAGCTAGGTTTTCATTTTGAAGAGAGGTTGGAATCGTGAAGAGAGGTTTTCATTGTGAAGAGGTTCACTGATTTGCGAGGAACTGATGAGTTACTGACGAAAGAAAGGGACGAACTGGTGTGGAGGGGAAGGGAGGAACCGGTCGCTGGTTGCGATTGAAGTGGAAGGGACGAAGTGGAAGGGACGAGTGGAAGGGACGAAGTGGATATGGGTACGAAGTGGATTCAGCGAGTGAAGAGAGGGAGAGGGAGCAAATTCAGCGACGAAGTGGATTCAGCGAGTGGAAGGGACGAAGTTGATTCAGCGAGTGAAGAGGGGTTGGAATCGTGAAGAGAGGGAGAGTGAGCGAATTGTGAATTGCGATTAAAGAGGTAGAGTGAGTGAAATTAATTAATTTCCCGGTTATTTAGCTACGTGGGTGAGCGTGGCTTATCTAAATGTTAGCCACGTGTAAACTAATTGTGCCTAAATTAGTGTGGCAAACAGTCGCTATTTTGGTAGTGCTAGTTTATTACGATCTCTAGCCACAACATCTAGAGGAACGCTAAAAAAAACACCTTAATGAAACTAGTCCCTTACTTCATAGAGCCTTGACCTCATGGAATCTACGCTTGCTTGGGAGTTTGGAGAGAAGGGGAGGAGAGGGTTTTGGGGTGAGTGGAGTTGAGAGAAAGCTATAGAAATCTTTCACTTGTGAGAATAATTTTGTAAACAATGATAAGGGAATGCTTATGATTAATATATTTTTAATTTTAAGACTATTATAAAAGGATGTAAATGATGTGAAGAAGTTGCCTAGGCCCTCTCAAACCTCCCTCCAATACATTTTTTGAGTTCCTCCAAATCGGGGGGATTTGGTTTTATGAAAAAAATAAACTCCACATTAAAACATTGGGTATTAAAACCGACCCGGTGATCGACCCGATCAAGGCAATGGGTTACTAGGTCAACGGTCAGACCGTCGGGTTACTGGTCGGACCTCATGACCCGCGAAACTACGAAAATAGGCATAACGTGCATAAATTTGTACATCATAGAGCTTTAAATTTTTTTTGCCATACATTATCGATCCCACAACGACTTATGTGATTACCAATATTATTTTCAGTGGTGATTAGCTAAAAGGAATGATTTTAGTAGAATGAGTGATTGTTTGATTTAACTTTATTAATAAATGCATCTTAGGATTGTGGTTTCATCACAATGATATAATGAACTCACAACCCCTCATCCATTCCCTATTTTATATAAAATTGTATTTCTAAGGATAAATCATTCAATGGTAACTCAAGTTTCCTTTCAGAATACAAGAGTGTGTCTTGAACCAATAATAAAAACCTATTTTCATGGTTGATTATTGCCAACACCCCTTAAGTACAAGCCTCTTTTATCCAAAAGGTCCCAAAACTATTTTCATGTTTTGTTCCCTTGTTTAATCCCATAGTTCTAATATCAATACTTCTCCTTTCGGTACTTCGTTTAATATTTGGAATAAAATTTTGGAAATGATGGGATTAAATTAGAATATAATTTTAATAAAATAGAATTTAGACTTGGGATTGTTTATGGGTCTATCATTGGATTAGTCCCACAATTCCAAGATGAAAAGGAGTCTACTCACTCATGATCATAGTAGACAAAACCTCAGAAGAAGGCATGAATTATAAATGACGAGAATAATTAAAGAAAGCAATAAACGACGGAATGTAAATGACGGAATTATAAATTGCTGAATGTAAATGACTTACAATGTAAATGACAAGAAATAAAGTGCAGAAAATAAGAGCAGAAATGTAAAATGCAAGAAAAATAAAAGCGTAAAATAAAAGTGCAAGAACTTAAGAATAAGAGATGAATTGCATAAAGAAACTTTGATTCACTTAGATAGTGTTTGCAAATGATCCAAAGGTTCCTTAGCACTCAGAAATTCGTGCTATTTGTAGGCCTAGGATCATTAAAGTTGAGAAAAATCAGAATTAAAACCAATTACAAGCAATGAAGATGGAATCTGATGCATCATTACGGCCCGTAATGAATTAACACTGGCCGTAATGAAATCCTGCGATTCTTCAACTACTTTTCCTTTGACTTCCAACACTGGCCATAATGATTCAACACTGACCGTAATGAAATTTTGTATTTCTTCAACTATTTTTCCTTTGTTGCTTTTTGTTCCTTTTTGCATTATTTGGTCTTGGGACTTTATCATTATACTCTTGAAGCTCAAATTCTTCTCTTTTGCTAATGACTTGTCCTATAAAATTAAAATGAAATAAAGGTAGTAAAATAGCCCTAAAAGAGAACTAAATTACTAAATAAACTACTTAACACAAATATTAAAATAACATCTAAATTGGACTTATCAAACTCCCCCATGCCAATCTTTCCTTGTCCTCAAGCAAGAACAATTGAAATAGAAGCAGCACATATTAGTAGAAGTATTTTCATTAGAGCTCAATCAAATTTTTTTTCCAAGGGTTTTGCTATCAGAGTACACTTCTCATACTACTCTATGTTCTTCATGAACTTTTGAGTCCACAAACTATTCTAAGTTAGTGTGTGCACTAATAGGTCTGGTCTAGTTACCAAAATAGACACAAAATAGACACAAAGAGAAAATAGATTTGACTTTTGATCCTAGGGTTTATTAATACCAACAATTGGCGGTCAGGGCATATTTGAGATTTTTCAGCCACTCCGCTTTTTGTGAGTCCAAATTTTTGGATTTTCTACTCAGTAACAGCAGCCTAGGATATATATTACCCTGAACAAAGGAAATTTTCACTTCATTATCCCCCAACTTGTTTCATTTTCTATTCCTCTTTGTTATATCAAGTTTGGCACAATTTTCGACTGACTATTCAAACTTAGCTTTGACTAACTTTTGAGCTATCTGGTTCCCTTTCAAGACCTAGAGTTTTTACGTGTAAAAATAGACATGGGTTAGAGAACAATCCAAACATAAAGCCATGCTTACATGCAACAAAATCATCATAAAGCTCAGCCCCTATTTGATTTTTTCTTTCTCTTTTTTTTTTCCTTTTTAAACACAACTACTAACAGTGCTGCAATATTACATTCAGACCATAAAAACAGCAACATCAATACAACCATGGGAGAGTAGTTATCCAGACTCAAACAGACTCAAAACAACAAGAAATTAAACAGCAAAAATAAAAGGGTAAAGAACCCCCATGTATGGACTTTACATTGTCCTCAATGATATGGAATTAAAACACATGGGAGGGTAAAAGAAAGCTAACATGGGCTGGTCAGAAGGCGGCGGAGGATGAAACTGAGTGTACCAAGCTTGCATCATGGTGGTCAGATTGTCTAGTACTTGACCTTGCCTTTGTATTTCTTTGCCTTGGCGCAACTTGAGATGTCGAAGCATTAGTGGTATTTGCTTTCTTGGGTGCCATTGATGAAGGTTTGAAGTTTTGGCTATAGAGCATTTTGGGTTTTGGGGTTTATGGAAAATTTGGGGTTTTGGGTGAATGAGAGAGGAAAACGTGTTTTTGGGTTGTTGGGGTTTCGAATTTGGTGTTGGTTTGGTGATTTAGGGAAGAATGATGGAGGATTTGTGTAGGAGAAGGGTTTGCTGGAGGTGAGTCACGAAGTGGGAGAGAAGAGGAGAAAACGGGTTTGTGTTTCTTTGAGAGAGAAGGGTGGTTTTCGCGGTTTGTTTTTAATTTGGGGAGCTGACGAACCAACACTGGCCGTAATGGAACAACACGGCCCTGTGTTACTCTCTGGAAGAATGAGTTTCTTTTGGTCGCTATGAAGCCATTGCGACACCGGCTGTAATGGAAACAACACCACCCGTAATGATTCTCTAGAACCCAAAATTGCTTTTTCTTCCCTTTTAGCTTGTGCGTGTCCTTTTTCTTTTTATTCCTACAAAACAAAAACAAAACAACTGCAACATTAACCCGTGGGTTGCCTCCCACGCAGCGCTCATTTATGGTTATTAGTTTGACCTTTGCCCTTTATAGACTTATTCCTGGGTCCCATTGCTTGAAGCATAAAGACCAAGTGACACATGAAGAATGAAAACATATTCCTGGATCCCATGGCTTGTAAAATGGAAGTTGTGTAAGCAATAAGATCTTATTTTCAATTCCCCTAGATCAAATGTTATTTTCACGGAGGAAGGTGAAAAATAAGATAATGGGCACAACATTGTAACATCCACACTTGCATTTAAATTAATATACTTATTCAAGGGAGAAATTCCAATTTCCTTTGTACTCTCCATTTCATGGTATATCTCTTGTGAATCATCTTCCACCACCACTTTACCATTATTTTCATCTACCTCAACAACAATATTTTTCTCAATTTTTGCTTCATGTATTTCTTTGAATAACCCTTGTAAGAAAGGTGGTGGTGGTGGCAACGATGACGCATAAGATTCTCATTCCTCCTTAGAGAAAACAGATACATTTTTGTATATCTCTTTTAAGCAACGTGGTGGTGGTTGCAAATATTCCTCAAAGTATTCCCATTCCTCCCTAGAGAATATAAATACATGCTTATTCATAGTAACAAGAAAAAACATTTAGTCTAACCGATGCCGAAAAATCAATCAATTTCACAACAATCCCCGGCAACGGCGTCAAAAACTTGATAGGCCGCAAGTGCACAGTTCTATCGCGTAGTAAAAATATCGATCCCACAGAGACTTATATGATTACCAATATTATTTTCAGTGGTGATTAGCTAAAAGGAATGATTTTAGTAGAAGGAGTGATTGTTTGATTTAACTTTATTAATAAAAAGCATCTTAGGATTGTGGTTTCATCACAAAGATATAATGAACTCACAACCCCTCATCCATTCCCTATTTTATATAAAATTGTATTTCTAAGGATAAGACATTCAATGGTAACTCAAGTTTCCTTTCAGAATACAAGAGTGTCTTGAACCAATAATCAAAACCTATTTTCATGGTTGATTATTGCCAAGACCCTTAAGTACAAGCCTCTTTTATCCCAAAGGTCCCAAAACTATTTTCGTGTTTTATTCCCCTTGTTTAATCCCATAGTTCTGATATCAATATTTCTCCTTTCGGTACTTCGTGTGAATATATGTCTTGCCAGAAATAATTTTGTTTTGATGATTGACAAAAGAAGTTCTAAAAGGTCAAGATTGCAAAAAGCGGAAAATGAGATCAAGCTTTCAAGTCAAGAGTTGTTTGGTTTATTTATTGTATTGTGTGTGTTAGGATATTTTGTAAGTGGAAATAAGGCTCTCAAAAATAAAATAAATCACACACTCACATTATTTCTCATAAAAATATCCTTTGCATGAAAATATTTTTTAAACAATTACTAATTGATTAGAAATAATCAATTGTGTGAAAATGACTATTTTTCCATGTTAGCCTTTTAATGTGCTTCACGTTATTTTTTCTCTATAGCCATATCCTATTATCATGCTTTGTAAAATCATTTATTTTTTGATCCATGTTTTTAAAACAATTGGTGTACATGGATATGACATATGCATTTTTCCAACGGACATATTAGAGTGCATAATTGAAATCACTCTATAATTAGTATATATGGCAATCCAATTAAATATATTTCAACGAACACATAATTGGAAGGTTTTTTTATGAAAACAAATTATATGCATGGATATTGCGTAACGTATTATTCTTTCCAAGTTCCAACGGCTCTTTTTATTTGAATGGCATTTCAAATCGGTGCATATCAATTATATATGGAATCAATTCATTGAATATTGTTACCGTTGGTTTTTTTATTTGGCAAAAACTTTTCTTAGCTAGGTCTCCTTCATTTCATTTTCTTTATAAATAGGAGGTTTGTGGTAGCTCTTGAGCAACAACTCATTTTTGCATTAAAGCTATATCAAAATTATCTTCTCATCACTCTCATTCATTTTCCACTTGCTGATATTTTATTTGAGAGCTTTATACTCCACATAGTTTGAATTATATAACTTGTGGTTCAATATGTTCTATCTACACTATTGAGTGTATTATCTTAATCTTCTTTATTTCTTATTTTTTGGGTGTGTTCCCAAGTTATTCAAGAGAAGTGATATCTCTTGGTTTTGAAGCTCTTCTACATAGGAATGTGATATCCCATTTTTGTGTGAAGGCGGTGTATTTCGGTTGTAAATGTTTCTAGCTGAACCTGTTTTAAAAGCTAGTGATTGATTAAAATCCCTTGATGCGTTTTGCCTTGGGGACTAGACTCGGGAGTGGCCGAACTAGGATAAATTTCCGCGTGTCTATTTTCTTTCCCTTTATCTCTTTTATTTTCCTTTGCAAGTTATTTTTATTATTATTTATTTCAACATCATTATTTATCGTCTATTATTTTAATTCAATCCTTTTCTAAACACTTAATTTTATTTGATTAATTTTTATTTAAGTTATTCATTTTTAATAGCTATTTTTAAGAACACAATTCACCCCCCTCTTGTGTTTGAAGTCACTTGGTCAACAACTGGTACCAGAGCTAGACTCTTGGTAAAGACTAATTGTCTCAAGAGGCAAGATGACTTCAAACAATGACTCTTTAAGCAGACCCCCATCTTTCAAAGGAGAAGGGTATGATTATTGGAAAGCAAGAAGGAAAATTTTTATTGAGGGAGTAGATTGTGATATTTGGGATGCTGTCATAAATGGTCTGTTTATTCCCACTCATCTTGTCAATGATGTAATGGTAAACAAACCTAGATCTCTTTGGACCAATGATGAAAAAGAAAAGGTTCAATACAATTTGAAAGCTAAGAACATCATTACAACCGCTTTAAGCGTCGATGAGTTCTATCGGGTATCACATTGTAAAACCGCCAAGGAAATGTGGGACGCCCTTCAAGTGACCCATGAAGGTACTACCGAGGTCAAAAGGGCTAGGATGAACACATTAACCCATGAGTATGAGCTATTTAGGATGAAACCAGGTGAAACCATCCAAGAATTGAACAAACGATTCATCCATATAGTTAACCATCTCAGAGGCCTTGGAAAATCTTTCAAAAATGAGGATTTGATCAATAAAGTTCTACGATGCCTAAATAGAAATTGGCAACCCAAAGTGACAGCTATCTCGGAATCTAAAGGTTTATCTTCTATGGGCTTAACAACTTTATTTGGTAAATTGCAGGAACATGAGCTCGAAATAAATCGACTCACTGAAAGTGAGGAAGGTGAAAAGAAAAAGAAAGGACTTGCTCTAAAAGCAAGTTTCAAAGAAAGTGACACGGAAGATTATGATAGCACTAATGAAAGTGATGAAGACATGAGCGTAATGGTTCGAAGGTTCAAAAAGTTCATGAGGCACAAAGGCAAACCAAAACCGTCTTCTAATCCTCAAAAGAAAAATGAGGAAGGAACTTCCTTCAATCCAACATGTCACAAATGTGGTAAGAAGGGGCACATAAAACCGGGTTGTCCAAAAAATCAAAAGTATGAGAAATTCGATAGAAATCGCCCAAAGGAATCAAAAGGAAGAAGGACATATATCACTTGGGATGAAAATGATTTGGAATCATCCGATGAATCGGAAAATGAAGAAGCAAATCTATTCTTTATGGGAAATCATGAGGAAAATGAGGTAAACACTCTTGAGCTAGAATCTACTTTTACTTATGATGAGTTACTTATTGCTTGTGAAGAGTTAAATGATGAAACCACCAGACTTAAAAAAATTGTATGTTCCTCTAATAAAACCATCTCTACTCTTGAATCAAAAGTTGAATTTTTAAACAAAGAGATGGAAGCTCTTAAGGAGAAACAATTTTTTGCAAGTGCAAATTCTTCTTGTACCTCTTGTGAAAATAAAAAGGATGAAATTTTCAAGTGTGAAGATTGCAACATTTTGAAAAATGAAATTGAGGATTTACATGACACACTTGCAAAACTCACGATGGGCACTACAACAAATTTAAGGATGGTCAGCGCTTTTTTTAGCCATGGGTGATAACTCTATTTTATATAGGTTAGCCATGTGAATATATGAATATTAGAGTAAATACAGGTTATAAGTCAATTCTCTAAACCTTGGGCATAATCAATGCCTTTGTGAATATGTTTGATGTTTTGCTTTAGCGCTGCAGCGGTATGCTATCAAGGAGACGCTACAACGTTATATGGCGGCTGACCATTGAGATATTTGTGTGACCACTTGAGGATATGATGAGTCATCACCCTTATCTCTTCTTTTCAGCTGAATATTTTGACTTCCAAGTGGATACTAAATTACACTTGGCGCCTCCTAAATGGAACCCATGTGATAGTTGGTGACTTCCATCATTGGCATTTTTTGTAAAGTAACTTAAGGATAATATCTAAGTTTTATGATCATGATTTTAATATTATTATTTTATTAAGACTTGGTTAGTTTAGATTAGAATAGAATGCTTCATTAGTTAGCAACATACGTAGATAGAGAGATATAACTTGGAAGAAGAACCACTTGTCACATAGTAGCTTTTCTCCATTGTTATTCCACTCTTAAGCTTTTATTTTTAGGATAGTTTTCTAGTCTTCATTCAAGGTTTTGCTCACGCCTCAACTCCATCCTTCGTATGCTACTTGGGATCATTGGAGTGTATCTTTTACAACCACTCTTCTCTTGTCTTCTTACGGTAATACACACTCTCTAGTTGTATTATGTTGATGGAACTTGTGATGAGCTAACTTTGTTGTAGTTGGATTGTTCTTGGTGTGTAATGAACCTTGAGTAACTTTTGTATAATATTATGATGTTTGTGTTTTATTCCTTGTGTCATAATGCTTTCAATATTGGTTTGGGAATGATCAACTAAAACAAGGTAACTTTGTGGGTACAGACATGGTTCACAAAGAGAACTCAAGGAATGATATGAATGAAAACCCTTTAAAGACATTTAAAGGAAGCACTACTTAACTCTAGACATAGGGGAGTAATAGTTCATAAGGCAAATGTTGTAAGAGCTTAATATACAGGGGTAAAACTTATTTAGAGCCTAGACATAGGAGTCTTGTAACATAACCCTGACAATAGTGACTGAAAGGCACGCCACCAAGGCGCTACAGCGTCTACGGATTCTGAAGCGCTACAGCGCTTAACGCTACAGTGTCTGAATATTATTTGAACATTACTCTTGGGAATTTACACAACTACTGAGCTATCCAACTCACCTTTAAATACTTTTAATTCACTAATATTTTATCTCAAATCATTATGTTTACAACACAACACTTTTATTTGTCACTTAACTCTTTTTACTAAGTTTCTAATCACTTAAACTTCTTAGATTAATTCCAATCCCTGTGGGAACGAGCTTTACTTATCATTATATTACTTGTTGCGATTGTGTATACTTGCACATTACCTTTTCGCACCAACAAGTTTTTGGCGCTGCCGGGGATTGCATTTAATTTTCATTGTTTAAGTTTTTAGTAAACTTAGTGCCTATTTTACACTGGTGTGTTGTTTCTTGTTGCTGCAGCAGTAAGCGCTATAGCGTATGCCCATGTCTCCACCACCAGAATTTGAACCATACTCAGAACCAGAGAGAAGGTTCAGAAAACTAAGACATCTTCAAAGACTCAGACCCACCATGTCAGAACATAGTCAGAGGACCACTTCTGGTAGAGCTACCACTCCACATGGAAGATCTAATTCTGGTAAAGGAGGGACTGAACCAGGTGGAAGGGGTAGAGGTAGACATCATCAGCCACCCACTCCCACCTTACATGACCAAGAGGACTGGTACAGACATCATTTCATAAATGAAGGACCTGCTCAAATGGTAAATGACAGAGATAGACCAATGGGGGACTATGCTGTGTTTGATCCACAAACAATGGAGACAAGCATAGCAAGACCTACTCTCCATACGGTTTAGTTTGAATTCAAACCTATGATGTTCCAAATGTTGCAAACAGTGGGACAGTTTGGTGGTGCTCCTCAAGAGGACCCATATTTACATTTGAAGCAATTTTTGGAAGTCTGCAGTAACTTCATCATTCCAGGGGTAAGTGATGATGCATTCAGATTAAAACTTTTTCCTTATTCCTTGAAAGATAGAGCAAAGGCCTGGTTAACTTCTCTAGAGCCTAACTCTATCCATACTTGGAATGAAATGGCTGAGAAATTCTTAGCAAAATATTTTCCTCCAAGTAAGAATGCAAGAATGAGGAATAAGGTTACTGCATTCAGACAGAAAGACGCTGAAACACTGTTTGAAGCATGAGAGAGATGGAAGGAGCTGTTAAGAAAGTGCCCTCATCATGGTATACCTGTGATTATCCAAATGGAGACCTTCTACAATGGACTAGACCCAACAACCAGACAAATGTTAGATGCTTCTTCAGGGGGTGTGTTGTTGAAAACCTCCTACAATGAGGCATGTGAGCTGATTGATGATATTGCAACAAATAGTTATCAATGGCCCACAGAAAGGTTAGCTCAGCAGAAGAAGGTAGCTGGGGTGCATGAAATAAGTGAAGTTTCTACTCTATCTGCACAGGTTGCTTCTCTCACTAACATGATAAAATCTATGAGCCCATCAAACGCTGTAGCGGTTACCGCTGTAGCGGCACGTGAATCAACAGTGGCTGTTATTGAGCAAGCCTCTCCAGGGTCAGTAAGCTGTGTATATTGTGGGGGAGAGCATTTGTACGAAGAATGTCCTGGTAATCCTGTCTCTGTGAACTTTGTGGGTTTCAACAAAAATAATAATCCTTATTCAAATACATATAATCCTGGTTGGAAGAATCACCCCAATTTCAGATGGGGAGCCAACAATGCAACAGCACCTAATTATAGTGCTCCAGCAAATCCACCAGGATTCCCTGCTCAGAACAACCAAAGGCAGAATGCCCCTGTCATAGATAATTCATTGGAAGGATTGATGAAAAGCTTTATGAGTGATTGCAAGACAACTCTGAAAACTAATGAAGCTTCCATTAAGAATCTGGAAGTACCGATGGGGTAGGTGGCTAATGTCCTTTCCCAAAGAGTTAGTGGATCATTACCATCCACTACAGAAACCTCAAATTCAAATACTACAGGGAAGGAGCATGTAAAAGCCATATCTTTAAGGAGTGGGAAAGATTTGATAGGACCATCAACTGTTTCAGATGATGAAAAAAACAAAAATTCTGAAAAACAAAAAGAACCTGCAACAGACGCTACAGCGCATAAACCTAACGCTGCAGCGCCTATTGCTGAAAAAATACCACCACCACCCAAAATTATCCCAACATATCCTGATCCTCCATACCCTCAAAGACTTCGAAAGGCTCATGAAGACAAGCAATTTAACAAATTCCTAGAAGTCCTTAAACAGTTGCACATTAATGTCCCTTTGGTGGAGGCTCTCCAACAAATGCCCAACTATACAAAGTTTATGAAGGATGTGCTTACTAAGAGGAGGAGACTTGGGGAATTTGAAACAGTAGCAATGACTGGGGAGTGCAGCATGTTGATGCAGAACGAGCTCCCACCCAAATCAAAGGATCCTGACAGTTTTACTATACCATGCTCAATTGGAAATTTTTACTCTGGCCGTGCTCTATGTGATTTGGGAGCCAGCATAAATCTTATGCCCAAGTCCATATACACACAGCTAGGAGTGGGGACTGCCAGACCTACCTCACTTACACTGCAGCTAGCTGATAGAACTCTTGCTTATCCAGAAGGAATTTTGGAAGATGTTCTAATAAAGGTAGACAAATTTGTATTTCCTGTTGATTTTGTAATTTTGGATTTTGATGCAGATAAAGAAGTACCCATCATACTGGGAAGGCCATTCTTGGCTACTGGAAGAACTTTAATAGATGTGCAGAGAGGAGAATTGATCATGAGGGTCAATGACTAAGAAGTCAAGTTCAACATCCTCAATGCTATGAAATTTCTAGGTCCCAACATTGAAGAGTGCTCCTTTGTGTCTGCTATTGACCAAGTAGTTCAGGATCACTTCCAGAAAAGCACAGATCATCTGAGGCAGTTACTGGATAGCAGTGAAGATACAGGATCTGATACAGAAGCTGCAGAAGAGGAGGAACAGACAGTTAAAGAAATTTGGGCTAAGAAATATGAATCTTTGGAGCAGGAGAATTCTGACATGAGAAAGGATCTCCCCTCCACTGAACAACCACCAACTCTGGAACTTAAGGATTTGCCTTCGCACCTCAAATATGCGTATCTGGGGGACAATAGTACTTTGCCTGTTATAATTGCTTCTGACCTTTTTGAACAGCTGGAGCAGGATCTGATTCGAACGCTGCAGCGGCATAAAAAGGCTATTGGATGGCAGATGTCAGATATCAAAGGTATCAGCCCAACCATCTGTATGCACAGAATAGTGTTAGAGGAAGATTCTAAAAATTGTATTGAAGGGCAAATGAGGCTGAACCCAGTTATGAAAGAGGCGGTGAAGAAGGAAATCATTAAGTGGCTGGATGCAGGTATTGTGTACCCCATATCTGATAGTGCATGGGTTAGTTCTGTGCAGTGTGTGCCAAAGAAGGGAGGGGTAACAGTAATTGCTAATGAAATGAATGAGCTGCTTCCAACCAGAAAAATAACAGGCTGGAGAATATGCATGAATTGCAGGAGGTTGAACAAAGCCACAAAAAAGGACCATTTCCCATTGCCTTTCATTGACCAGATGCTGGACAGGCTAGCAGGTAAAGAATTTTATTGCTTTCTTGATGGTTATTCAGGTTATAACCAGAATGCAATACTGCCTGAAGATCAGCACAAAACCACATTCACTTGTCCATATGACACCTTTGCCTTTAGAAGGATGCCATTTGGCCTGTGTAATGCACCTGCCACTTTTCAAAGGTGTATGATGGCAATTTTCTCTGATTACATTGAAAGATCCATGGAAGTTTTCATGGATGACTTCTTTGTGTTTGGAGAAACATACCATCTGCGCCTATCCAACTTGGAAGAAATCTTGATTAGATGTGAAGAAACTAACATTGTGCTGAACTGGGAGAAATGCCATTTTATGGTACAAGAAGGTATAGTTTTGGGGCATAAGATATCCAAAAAAGGATTGGAAGTGGACAAGGCTAAAATAGAGGTCATTGAGAAGCTACCTCCTCCAACCAACATCAAAGGTATTAGAAGCTTTTTGGGGCATGCTGGATTTTATAGGAGGTTCATAAGAGATTTTTCAAAAATCTCCAAACCTCTATGTCAATTACTGCAGCATGATATCTCATTCATATTTGATGATCAATGCATGTTAGCCTTTGATAAATTGAAGAAAGCTTTAATAACAACACCAGTTATTATAGCTCCTGACTGGAGTAAGCCTTTTGATCCTATGTGTGATGCTAGTGACTTTGCCATTGGAGCTGTTCTTGGGCAAATGTATGATAAAAATTTTCACTCTATATATTATGCTAGCAAAACACTTGTAGAGGCTCAACTGAATTACACAGTCACTGAGAAAGAATTATTAGCTGTAGTCTTTGCTTTTGATAAATTTAGATCATATTTGGTTGGCACCAAAGTAATTGTCTTTACAGACCATCCAGCCATCAAATATTTGATAACAAAGAAAGATGCAAAGCCTAGGCTAATTAGGTGGGTTCTCCTACTCCAAGAATTTGAGTTAGTAATAAGAGATAAAAAAGGAGTGGAGAACCAAGTTGCTGATCATCTGTCTAGATTGGAAAGAGACATTGCAGGTACAGCAGGTGGGGAGATCAAAGAATACTTTCTAGATGACCAGCTATTGGCAATAACTGCTGAATCATCAACCGCTGTAGCGGCTAGTGTAAAAACACTAGACGCTGTAGCCCCTGAACATGCAACACATTGGTATGCCGACATAGTGAATTTTCTGGTTAGCAAGGTGGTACCTGCTGAGATGACCTATCAGCAAAAGAGAAGGTTCTTCCACACAATGAAACAATATTATTGGGATGAACCTTTTCTATACAAAAAGTGCCAAGACCAGTTAATGAGGAGATGCCTAGCAGAGGAAGAACAAAATCAAGTGCTACAGCACTGCCATTCTGCACCATGTGGTGGGCATTTTGGTGGTATCCGAACTGCTGCAAAGGTATTGCAATCTGGCTACTATTGGCCTTCACTTTTTAAAAATGCTCAAGACTTTGTAAAAAAATGTGATAGGTGCCAAAGAACAGGGAATATTTCAAACAAACATGAAATGCCTTTAACAAACATTCTAGAGGTTGAACTCTTTGATGTTTGGGGAATGGATTTCATGGGATCTTTTCCCCCTTCTCATGGAAACCTGTACATTTTGGTAGCTGTAGACTATGTTTCAAAATGGGTAGAAGCTGTTGCTCTACCCAACAATGATGCAGGGTCTATGAGTAAATTTTTATTGAAAAACATTTTCACTCATTTTGGAACTCCTAGAGCCATCATAAGTGATGAGGGATCTCATTTTTGTAACAAATTAATTGAGACCCTATTGGATAAATATGGAGTCAAGCATAAAATAGCAACTGCTTATCATCCACAAACTAGTGGTCAAATTGAATTGTCAAACAGAGAAATAAAAAGGATGTTGGAAAAAATGGTAGGGCCTTCAAGAAAAGAATGGTCAATACATCTAGATGATGCATTATGGGCCTACAGAACAGCTTATAAAACACCTCTAGGGATGTCTCCCTATAGGTTGGTTTATGGGAAGTCCTGTCACCTACCAATTGAACTTCAACACAAGGCCCATTGGGCTCTAAAAAAACTCAACTTTGACTACAAAAAAGCAGGAGATGCTAAATTGCTGCAGCTAAATGAATTGGAAAAACTTAGGCATTTTGCCTATGAAAATGCAGCAATCTATAAAGAAAAAACCAAAATGTGGCATGATCAAAAATTGATAAAAAGAGATCTCACTGAAGGAGGACAGGTGTTGCTTTACAACTCCAGGCTAAGATTGTTTCCTTGGAAGTTAAAATCTAGGTGGTCAGGCCCTTTCCAATTGATAAAAATATACAGCCATGGAGCTGTGGACCTCTATGATAAAGCCACCCACTCCCACCTTACATGACCAAGAGGACTGGTACAGACATCAATTCATAAATGAAGGACCTGCTCAAATGGTAAATGACAGAGATAGACCAATGAGGGACTATGCTGTGTTTGATCCACAAACAATGGAGACAAGCATAGCAAGACCTACTCTCCATACGGCTCAGTTTGAATTCAAACCTATAATGTTCCAAATTGTTGCACCCCGAAAAATCCCCGCTTTGGGTTTCTCGATGTACAACGTGGAATAATTTTGGAGCCGCCACCAATATTTTAATTTTAAGACCAAAACATTGAAAAAAGGTCTTTTGGACAAGGCGGATGGTCTTTTGAAAACTAGAGATATAGGTTCGGGGGTCGATTACGTGCGAGGAAGGTGTTAGCACCGCGCACGTCCTTTCTACCGAAAGGGAACCTCTAATTAAATGTGTGGTTTTAACGTTTGATTTGAAAAATACCTAGATTTGCCTATTTATTTCTTGTTTGAAGACGAATGAGAAAACTTACTGGAAATCTTATTTGTTGCGAGAAAGGGGGGAAAAAGGGTTTTTAGGAAAAAGTGCTTGACGGGACATGGCCCGCTCCTACGTATCTCCTGGTGCGATGGAGAATTCAAAGCTACGTAGTTCTTGGTTCTTTTTGAAAAGTTTTTGTTTTTTTATCTTTTTTAGTGAGTTTTTTGAAATAGGACGAGCATTAGCAAATGATTAAACTAGCAGAGGCTATGATGAATCACTACTAAATACTCAAAAAAGAGAGAGTTGTACCGCTAGTCAAACGAACAAAGGTTCTGATGGACTATTGACAACAACTCGTTTTTATTATCTTTTTGAAAGTGATTTTCGAAAAAGATTGATTTGCACAATGATCAAACTAACAAAGGTTATGATGGACCATCGTTTATTATTCTTATGAGAAAAAGACATTGTCACCAATAGCTAAACGAACAGAGGCTCTGATGAGCTATTAGCAACAATGGGTTGGAAAATGATTCTTTTTGTTTGTTTTTATGAAAATAATTTGTTTATGGGGATGAAAAGAATTTTTATTTGTTGCGCTTGACGAGAACGTGGCTCGCTCCTACGTATCCCAAACGGGAATCAAAGCGACGTAGTTCTAATGAAAGATATTTTTTGAAAGAGTTTGAAAGGGGAAGGTTGAACAAATAAGTTAAATTGAGTCCCTTCTAGCAATCTTCACCACTTAGATCGAGGTGCACTAGGCACTAGTGGGAATCATATTGCTAGATCATCAATCACTAACAACAATATTTTATTTCAACTAAAAAACAAAATCATGCACATAACCCCAAAATCAAAGCATAACAACAAAGATTCATAGGATTAAAATATGTACAAGAAAAAAATGGTGCTCAAAGTAAGGATCTACATCTTTGCAAATGAAATTTCACAAATATGAAAAATGATGAGAATATGCAAGAATAAGGTCTAGATGCACTTACTTGAGGGAAGAAAATGCAAATATGGAGGAGATAGAAATGGATCAGCTCTTGACGGAGGATCCGCTCTTGACGGACCAGCGGTGCGAGAAAAATATAAGAGTTTTCTGAAGTGATAGATCGTGAGAATGTCTCTGATCTTGTGAAAATCCCTCTGATCTTGTGAAAATCGTCAGATCTCGTGAAAAATGTGTCAGATCTCGTGAAAAATGTGTGTAGCAATTCTTCTCTCTGGTCTTGTGTGATGTGTTTCCCCCCCCCCCCCCCCAAAATGTGATTTGAGGCTGCCTATTTATAGGCTTAGGAAAGCGTAGAAAATTTTTTAAAAACATTTATGGCAAGGATGAATCGATTGTTTGAGCCTTTGGAAATATGTAGGAATCGATTCTTTATTTTTTGAAATGACAAGAATCGATTATATGGCCTATGGAAAATGGTAGGAATCGATTTTCAGGACATTTGGAGATCCTGAAAATCGATTCTGTGGTCTTTGGAAACATGTAGGAATCGATTCTTTATTTTTGGAAATGATAAGAATCGATTATATGGCCTATGGAAAAAAGGGAGGAATCGATTTTCACCTATTTAAAATGGCCTGAAAATCGATTTCAAGGCCTATGAAAGGAGAGGGAAATCGATTTTCAAGACATATATAATAGGTGAAAATCGATTCCATGTTTAGTTAAAATAATGAGGAATCAATTCATGGCCTATGGAAGAGCTTGAAAATCGATTTTCAAAGCCTATGCAACATACTATAAATCGATTCTTGGCCTAGAAATCAATTCTTGCTTTCCAAAAAATGCTTTTAGGTCTTTGCCATGCATGCATAAAATATTTTTCAAAGCTTGCCATGCACATTTTTCAAAACCCTAGTTTCTTGAAAAGTGCATTCTAACCCTAAGAATGATTTCAAAAACTTTGGAGCGGTTTCTAGGATTCAAAATGCATAATTTATTTTTGTGTGGAAAATTAGGGTTTGGACCTAAGCCGGACAAAATTGGGGTATGACAGCTGCCCCTCTTTATTTGGATTTTGACAAGAAATATGAATTGCGCAGGACATATTTCGAGGCAAAATAGAAATAAAGAATTCAGAACTTATACCGATTTTGTCTGCTTAGGGAAACCCGAATTTTCCTCTTTTTCTTTTTCTATATATATTTTTTTGAATAGATCGGCTTGAGAACAAACGGGGAACGGTTAACACCTGGCGCATTAACCAAAAGAGAAAATGACGGACCACTCGGGATTTGAAGGAGTACTAAGGCTCTGAAGGACCGCTCAGGGTCTGAAGGAGCACTAAGGCTCTGAAGAACCACTCGGGATTTGAAGGAGCACTAAGGCTCTGAAGGACCGCTCAGGGTCTGAAGGAGCACTAAGGCTCTGAAGGACCACTTAGGGTCTGAAGGAGCACTAAGGCTCTGAAGAACCACTCGGGATTTGAAGGAGCACTAAGGCTCTGAAGGACCACTTAGTGTCTGAAGGAGCACTAAGGCTCTGAAGGACCACTCGGGGTCTGGAAGGCTGCCTAGGCCTTAATTGAAGGACCATCGTGGTCTGAAGGAGCGCTACTAACTATGGTACTAGTAAAACGGTCTGAGGGGGCCTTTCGAGCAGCCATGATGGGTCAAGATCAGCTCCGGAACTGATATGTTGACTATGAAGGACGTCCGCTGTGTCTTAGGCTTGACACAACTAGTCTGAAGGACCACTTGGGGTCTGAAGGACTTACTCGCAGCTCGAATACGAGGTGAAGTCTGTTTTTGAAGGGACACTTGGGTCCCGAAGGGATTCACAAATCCTGTTGGTTGATTGATTGAAAAGTTCAACTAAAGACAGAATAGTAAAATGAGCACTTGGCGTGCAAAAAGCGGTAAAGAAAGCAGTAAAGAAGGAGCACTGAGGACTCAGGATGAGCGCGGAGGGCTCAGGATGAGCACGGAGGGCTCAGGATGAGCACAGAGGGCTCTGGGGGAGCACAGAGGGCTCAGGATGAGCACAGAGGGCTCAGGAGGGAGAGCACAGAGGGCTCAGGAGGAGCACAGAGGGCTCAGGATGAGCGCAGAGGGCTCAGGAGGAGCACAGAGGGCTCAGGAGGATGAGCACAGAGGGCTCAGGAGGAGCACAGAGGGCTCAGGATGAGCACAGAGGGCTCAGGAGGAGCACAGAGGGCTCAGGAGGATGAGCACAGAGAGCTCAGGAGGAGCACAGAGGGCTCAGGATGAGCACAGAGGGCTCAGGAGGAGCACAGAGGGCTCAGGAGGAGCACAGAGGGCTCAGGAGGATGAGCACAGAGGGCTCAGGAGGGAGAGCACAGAGGGCTCAGGAGGAGCACAGAGGGCTCAGGAGGATGAGCACAGAGGGCTCAGGAGGAGCACAGAGGGCTCAGGAGGATGAGCACAGAGGGCTCAGGATGAGCACAGAGGGCTCAGGAGGGAGCACAGAGGGCTCAGGAGGGAGCACGGAGGGCTCAGGAGGGAGCACAGAGGGCTCAGGATGAGCACAGAGGGCTCAGGAGGGAGCACAGAGGGCTCAGGGGGAGCACAGAGGGCTCAGGGGGAGCACAGAGGGCTCAGGAGGGAGCACAGAGGGCTCAGGATGAGCACAGAGGGCTTAGGATGAGCCCAGAGGGCTCAAGAGGGAGCACAGAGGGCTCAGGATGAGCACAGAGGGCTCAGGAGGGAGCACAGAGGGCTCAGGAGGGAGCACGGAGGGCTCAGGAGGGAGCACAGAGGGCTCAGGATGAGCACAGAGGGCTCAGGAGGGAGCACAGAGGGCTCAGGATGAGCACAGAGGGCTCAGGAGGGAGCACAAAGGGCTCCGGATGAGCACAGAGGGCTCACAAATGCAGTTGATTGGTCGATTTGAAATGACCGATGCTGCTGTATTGGATTGAGGTACCTGCATACGTTAGTTGATGCAAGAAATGGTGCATGGAGTATGAGTGCATGTTATGCAAGGGCATGTTATGCGGATGCATGCAATGCTCATGATTTTGGTGTGATGATGAATGTGGTGAAACATTCTTGAGGTTTTCCTTTTGATTTGTTTTTTCTTGAGCAACTGTTTTTTCATTTGCTCTTTTTGCTATGTGAGGATGCAACTGCAATACTTTGATGCATGATATGAAATGGTTGATTGGGAAACATAGGCATATGGGATGAATGCATGAAATGCGAATGAAATGTTTGGATGCTAATGTTATGATGCATAGCGTAATGATATGAAATGGTTGATTGGGAAACATAGGCATTTTGGATGACATGCGATGAATGCATGAAATGTGAATGTGAATATGATGTGAATGAAATGTTTGGATGCAAATGTTATGACACGGGATGACGTGTTTTTGCTTTTATGATGCAATGCTTTGATGCTTGATGGAATGAGATGGAAGATTTTTGCTTTTATCCGTTGCTTCTTTTTTTGTTGCCTTTCATGAAATGATGATGTTGGCACGATGCAAACTATGATAAACAAAATGGAACGCCTAAATGCATGAGGCGAAAAATAGAATGATTAAACATTTTTGTGATGATGAGATGTAAGACTTTGAATGCAATGAATTGAGATGATTATTGACCACTTTGTTGAGAAAAAATGGAATTTGATTCAAACTCCGGTGTTCTCAAGATTTTATTTACAAACAGGCTCACTTGTTTTCTCTTCCTTCCAATGACGACTGAATCTTAAGTATCGCATGACTAACTTGTGTTCTCTCTCTTTGAAGCATTATCTAGTAAGCATGCATAGGGGTGCAAATGTGAATGAGTGAGTCCGTTAACTTGGAATTGGTTTAGGGCCTGGACTTTTATGGCAAGTGAAGGAATGACCGACATGGCTATTGCCGAAGATTTTGAGGGACCAAGAGATACAAGATTGCCCCAATTCATGTCTTTGATGGGTGAACAGTTTGCCCCTATCTAGTGGTGACAACAACAAGGGGTGTAGAAGATGATGAATTGGGAACGCTTCGGCTCTTGGGATGAAAGCTGGAATGAAAGGGGTTTTGCTTCAACCCACAGAATTTGATGTTGCCCCAGTCATAACAAGGACAAAGCTTCCCCAGTCAGAACGACAAGGTCTTGTTTAGGATAGTGAGTTGAGAAATTGCCCCGGTGAGGTTTTTATGGGAATGCACTTGCCCCACTTTGGAATGACATTGACAACTGGAGTGACATGGGATGGGCATTGAACAGACTTTCCCAAGACTAGGGTGTGTGGGTGGTGAAGAGAATGCCCCAACTTTTGGGTCTGAGTGGTATTCTCAGTGCAAATTACTGATGTCTTGACTTTTGGTGCGAAAGAATCCTTACCTGGTGATGCATCTTGAATGTGTTTTGGAGTGCAAGTCCCTCTTTTTTTATTTTGTCAGCTTTCTTTTTTCTGACTGTTTGTTTTTGTTTCCTCAGTTCTCTTTTTTCTGAGGGTTTATTCTTTCTTGATCAGCTTTCTTTTTTCTGATCGTTTGTTTTTCTTTTGAGCAAACACTTTGTACATAGATAAGCTTATTCGTCCTAAGATTAAAATTTGAGTGAACAAAAGCAACCGGTCATTGATCGGAATGGACTTTTCGGGATTGTGGTGTTTTGTGGAGGAAAGAAGGTTAGGCTTAATGAAGTGTTTGAGGCTAAAGGGAGGATGAGTTTTGTTCGGCGTTGATTGACGGTTAATGGTCTATGAGGAAGATGGTTATTGGGCTTGTTTGGGCTCTGTTAAAGCAAATTCGTGTCTCATGGTAGAATGACTAAGGGGTTTGATGTTGAGGCCAAAGGAAGTGTTTGAAGGTTTATGGAACCAGGTGTTGGAATGATGAAGTGTTTGAAGGTTTATTTAGACAAGGATCTCATGTATTTTGTGGTAACATGTACCAGCTCACCACTTACATTTTTTTTGTATTTTGCTTTTGGTTTTGGGATGATTTCTCCTTCTTTGACTTCTTCTTTTTCTTGAGCTTGGGTGAACTGATAAAGAACGATGCACCGTTTTTTTTTCGAGGTGGTCCTTGTCTAAGGTGACTTTTGGATTTTTGGCTTTTTCTTGGCTTAAGATGGGTCGGAAAGGATTATGTTTTTTTTCTTTGGGATTTTCTTGGCTTACGGTGGGTAGGAGGGATTTTGTTTTTCTCTTTGGGATTTTCTTGGCTTAAGGTGGTTAGGAGAGGATTTTGTTTTTGGATATGGAATGGTAGTCCGACTTCCTTTCAAATCATGATTGCTTATTTCCTCAAAAATTAATTTATCTATCTTCATGTGTTTGCTCTTTTTTTTTGTGCCCTAATTTTTGCCTGGACCGCTCTTCGCGAGTTTTCAGTCCACCGGGCGCTCCTTTTTGCCTAGGCCGCCCTTTGCGGGTTTTCAACCTAGCGAGCTTGTTTTCTTGTTTATTATTATTTATTATTTTTTTGAGAGACTTGCACTGAAGGAATATGATATTAATCAAGGGGAATTAATGATCACAGACTTGCCCCAGCATGGAGGACTTAAAGCATTAGAATGAACCAAAAGTCAAATACGCACTGATGGGGAGAATATGCACTTTATGGGTGGACGGGGCGGGGCTAGACTTGGACGGGAAACTGTGGTAAGGGAGGAAAACCAACGGACTCAGACAAGAGAATGTACTCATAGCATGCACGCTCATTAGAAGAATGCTTCACAGAGAGTTAACATCAGTTAAAAATTTGTTTTTGCTTTGATACACTATTTCAGTCTTTTGTCATGGAATGGATGGGATGCAGTGCTTTTGAAAGAAATGCAAATGAGCTATTGATTTGAAAAACTGAGTGCTTTGGAACACCTTGATAAACTTTTTCAAAAAGGATGATTGTTTTGCAAGAACGTCTCGCTTCTCATCACAACTCTTATTTTAGGTAATGAATGAATGCAAGTATGATGCAAATGATTTATTGGAAAAAAGGTTTTAGAAAAATGTGCTTGACGGGGTATGACCCGATCCTACGTATCCCCATTGTAATGAGGAATCAAAGCTTACGTAGTTCTACTGTGTCTTTTTTGAAATAATGCTTATGCATGAATGCCATGTTTTGGGTGAACTTGACGAGGATTTTTTTTTGCATGATTATAAATGAAATGTTTATGCTATGCAGATGATAATTGTTTTTTTGTTTTATCTTTATGTAATGAAATGGAATGCAATATGAATGGTTTTTTTCAAAATTGGAATTTTATGCAATGCAAATGATGCAATGATGCAGTGATGCAATGATGCGATGATGCAAGGATGTTTCTTTTTTTTGTGTTTTTGCAGAAAGAGGGTATTTACAGGTGGTGATTTGAAAATTTTCACCCTATATGCCACCTCACATAGGTATTTATTGAAAAGGGAAAGCATATATTTTTTTTTTTGATTTTCAAAAATTCTGAAGGAAAAATTGATTGAACTGAATGCAACAATGCAACACACAATTTGGAAAGCCCTTGTGACCTAAAAGGAAAGAAACCTATGATCTAAGTCATTTTAGGGGTAATCTTCTCATGTGGCTCTATTCACACCCTCACAAAGGTCATCAGAGCCACTGTCTCTTTCACGAAATTTCTTGTAAATGCAGCAAACTGCTAGGTACAAGGTATCATGGAAGAGCACAACTCTGATTGAAACTTTCGCGAGTAGCCAAACGGACAGAGGTCCTGATGGGCTCCCACTACTCGAATCCACTCATCCTATGGTATCCTAACAGACCTGGGTTATGGTCTCTTCCTCTAATCATATAATCTCGGGGTACAAGTGGTGTGTGCGAAGGGCATTTCCTTAAAAACTACCCCACCTGCAAATGAAAATCCAGACAATCCAGACAATAGAAAGCAATAACATGTCGTCTACCCTAGGGTTTAATACCAATTAAATACAACTAATCTAGGGTGCCAACAACAATGCACTACTTACCTCAAGAAAGGGAGCGAAGAAGAGGGAACAGGATAGAATGGGGAAGAGATGCATGAACTTACCTTTGGAGAAAAGGAGCAAAGAAGAAGGGAACATGGGGGTTGGAAGAATGCATGGGCGTAAGCAAATGAAAGAATAGGAGTAGAAGAGGAGATAGGGAATAACAAAGAAGACAAATG
Organism: Astragalus membranaceus; assembly: GCA_039519185.1. Classification (NCBI taxonomy): domain Eukaryota; kingdom Viridiplantae; phylum Streptophyta; class Magnoliopsida; order Fabales; family Fabaceae; genus Astragalus; species Astragalus membranaceus. The sequence goes on along the minus strand of CM076846.1, from coordinate 197,353,770 downwards.
CATACGCCTACAATCAATGATAAGAAAGAAAGGCAAACAAGGTATTAATCACATCAACAGTACATTAAACCACACATTTTAATTAGTTAGGCTTGACCCTCGTCTTTTAAAAAGTGTCCCCAGTGGAGTCGCCAGCTGTTGCACCCCGAAAAATCCCCGGCTTGGGTTTCTCGATGTACAACGTGGAAAAATTTTGGAGCCGCCACCAATATTTTAATTTTAAGACCAAAACATTGAAAAAAGGTCTTTTGGACAAAGCGGATGGTCATTGAAAACTAGAGATATAGGTTCGGGGGTCGATTACGCGCGAGGAAGGTGTTAGCACCGCGCACGTCCTTTCTACCGAAAGGGAACCTCTAATTAAATGTGTGGTTTTAACGTTTGATTTGAAAAATACCTAGATTTGCCTATTTATTTCTTGTTTGAAGACGAATGAGAAAACTTACTGGAAATCTTATTTGTTGCGAGAAAGGGGGGAAAAAGGGTTTTTAGGAAAAAGTGCTTGACGGGACATGGCCCGCTCCTACGTATCTCCTGGTGCGATGGAGAATTCAAAGCTACGTAGTTCTTGGTTCTTTTTGAAAAGTTTTTGTTTTTTTATCTTTTTTAGTGAGTTTTTTGAAATAGGACGAGCATTAGCAAATGATTAAACTAGCAGAGGCTATGATGAATCACTACTAAATACTCAAAAAAGAGAGAGTTGTACCGCTAGTCAAACGAACAAAGGTTCTGATGGACTATTGATAACAACTCGTTTTTATTATCTTTTTGAAAGTGATTTTCGAAAAAGATTGATTTGCACAATGATCAAACTAACAAAGGTTATGATGGACCATCGTTTATTATTCTTATGAGAAAAAGACATTGTCACCAATAGCTAAACGAACAGAGGCTCTGATGAGCTATTAGCAACAATGGGTTGGAAAATGATTCTTTTTGTTTGTTTTTATGAAAATAATTTGTTTATGGGGATGAAAAGAATTTTTATTTGTTGCGCTTGACGAGAACGTGGCTCGCTCCTACGTATCCCAAACGGGAATCAAAGCGACGTAGTTCTAATGAAAGATATTTTTTGAAAGAGTTTGAAAGGGGAAGGTTGAACAAATAAGTTAAATTGAGTCCCTTCTAGCAATCTTCACCACTTAGATCGAGGTGCACTAGGCACTAGTGGGAATCATATTGCTAGATCATCAATCACTAACAACAATATTTTATTTCAACTAAAAAACAAAATCATGCACATAACCCCAAAATCAAAGCATAACAACAAAGATTCATAGGATTAAAATATGTACAAGAAAAAAATGGTGCTCAAAGTAAGGATCTACATCTTTGCAAATGAAATTTCACAAATATGAAAAATGATGAGAATATGCAAGAATAAGGTCTAGATGCACTTACTTGAGGGAAGAAAATGCAAATATGGAGGAGATAGAAATGGATCAGCTCTTGACGGAGGATCCGCTCTTGACGGACCAGCGGTGCGAGAAAAATATAAGAGTTTTCTGAAGTGATAGATCGTGAGAATGTCTCTGATCTTGTGAAAATCCCTCTGATCTTGTGAAAATCGTCAGATCTCGTGAAAAATGTGTCAGATCTCGTGAAAAATGTGTGTAGCAATTCTTCTCTCTGGTCTTGTGTGATGTGTTTCCCCCCCCCCCCAAAATGTGATTTGAGGCTGCCTATTTATAGGCTTAGGAAAGCGTAGAAAATTTTTTAAAAACATTTATGGCAAGGATGAATCGATTGTTTGAGCCTTTGGAAATATGTAGGAATCGATTCTTTATTTTTTGAAATGACAAGAATCGATTATATGGCCTATGGAAAATGGTAGGAATCGATTTTCAGGACATTTGGAGATCCTGAAAATCGATTCTGTGGTCTTTGGAAACATGTAGGAATCGATTCTTTATTTTTGGAAATGATAAGAATCGATTATATGGCCTATGGAAAAAAGGGAGGAATCGATTTTCACCTATTTAAAATGGCCTGAAAATCGATTTCAAGGCCTATGAAAGGAGAGGGAAATCGATTTTCAAGACATATATAATAGGTGAAAATCGATTCCATGTTTAGTTAAAATAATGAGGAATCAATTCATGGCCTATGGAAGAGCTTGAAAATCGATTTTCAAAGCCTATGCAACATACTATAAATCGATTCTTGGCCTAGAAATCAATTCTTGCTTTCCAAAAAATGCTTTTAGGTCTTTGCCATGCATGCATAAAATATTTTTCAAAGCTTGCCATGCACATTTTTCAAAACCCTAGTTTCTTGAAAAGTGCATTCTAACCCTAAGAATGATTTCAAAAACTTTGGAGCGGTTTCTAGGATTCAAAATGCATAATTTATTTTTGTGTGGAAAATTAGGGTTTGGACCTAAGCCGGACAAAATTGGGGTATGACAGCTGCCCCTCTTTATTTGGATTTTGACAAGAAATATGAATTGCGCAGGACATATTTCGAGGCAAAATAGAAATAAAGAATTCAGAACTTATACCGATTTTGTCTGCTTAGGGAAACCCGAATTTTCCTCTTTTTCTTTTTCTATATATATTTTTTTGAATAGATCGGCTTGAGAACAAACGGGGAACGGTTAACACCTGGCGCATTAACCAAAAGAGAAAATGACGGACCACTCGGGATTTGAAGGAGTACTAAGGCTCTGAAGGACCGCTCAGGGTCTGAAGGAGCACTAAGGCTCTGAAGAACCACTCGGGATTTGAAGGAGCACTAAGGCTCTGAAGGACCGCTCAGGGTCTGAAGGAGCACTAAGGCTCTGAAGGACCACTTAGGGTCTGAAGGAGCACTAAGGCTCTGAAGAACCACTCGGGATTTGAAGGAGCACTAAGGCTCTGAAGGACCACTTAGTGTCTGAAGGAGCACTAAGGCTCTGAAGGACCACTCGGGGTCTGGAAGGCTGCCTAGGCCTTAATTGAAGGACCATCGTGGTCTGAAGGAGCGCTACTAACTATGGTACTAGTAAAACGGTCTGAGGGGGCCTTTCGAGCGGCCATGATGGGTCAAGATCAGCTCCGGAACTGATATGTTGACTATGAAGGACGTCCGCTGTGTCTTAGGCTTGACACAACTAGTCTGAAGGACCACTTGGGGTCTGAAGGACTTACCCGCAGCTCGAATACGAGGTGAAGTCTGTTTTTGAAGGGACACTTGGGTCCCGAAGGGATTCACAAATCCTGTTGGTTGATTGATTGAAAAGTTCAACTAAAGACAGAATAGTAAAATGAGCACTTGGCGTGCAAAAAGCGGTAAAGAAAGCAGTAAAGAAGGAGCACTGAGGACTCAGGATGAGCGCGGAGGGCTCAGGATGAGCACAGAGGGCTCAGGATGAGCGCGGAGGGCTCAGGATGAGCACAGAGGGCTCTGGGGGAGCACAGAGGGCTCAGGATGAGCACAGAGGGCTCAGGAGGGAGAGCACAGAGGGCTCAGGAGGAGCACAGAGGGCTCAGGATGAGCGCAGAGGGCTCAGGAGGAGCACAGAGGGCTCAGGAGGATGAGCACAGAGGGCTCAGGAGGAGCACAGAGGGCTCAGGATGAGCACAGAGGGCTCAGGAGGAGCACAGAGGGCTCAGGAGGATGAGCACAGAGAGCTCAGGAGGAGCACAGAGGGCTCAGGATGAGCACAGAGGGCTCAGGAGGAGCACAGAGGGCTCAGGAGGATGAGCACAGAGGGCTCAGGAGGGAGAGCACAGAGGGCTCAGGAGGAGCACAAAGGGCTCAGGAGGATGAGCACAGAGGGCTCAGGAGGAGCACAGAGGGCTCAGGAGGATGAGCACAGAGGGCTCAGGATGAGCACAGAGGGCTCAGGAGGGAGCACAGAGGGCTCAGGAGGGAGCACGGAGGGCTCAGGAGGGAGCACAGAGGGCTCAGGATGAGCACAGAGGGCTCAGGAGGGAGCACAGAGGGCTCAGGATGAGCACAGAGGGCTCAGGGGGAGCACAGAGGGCTCAGGGGGAGCACAGAGGGCTCAGGAGGGAGCACAGAGGGAGAGATGGAAGGAGCTGTTAAGAAAGTGCCCTCATAATGGTATACCTGTGATTATCCAAATGGAGACCTTCTACAATGGACTAGACCCAACAACCAGACAAATGTTAGATGCTTCTTCAGGGGGTGTGTTGTTGAAAACCTCCTACAATGAGGCATGTGAGCTGATTGATGATATTGTAACAAATAGTTATCAATGGCCCACAGAAAGGTTAGCTCAGCAGAAGAAGGTAGCTGGGGTGCATGAAATAAGTGAAATTTCTGCTCTATCTGCGCATGTTGCTTCTCTCACTAACATGATAAAATCTATGAGCACATCAAACGCTGTAGCGGTTACCGCTGCAGCGGCACGTGAACCAACAGTGGCTGTTATTGAGCAAGCCTCTCCAGGGTCAGTAAGCTGTGTATATTGTGGGGGAGAGCATTTGTATGAAGAATGTCCTGGTAATCATGTCTCTGTGAACTTTGTGGGTTTCAACAAAAATAATAATCCTTATTTAAATACATATAATCCTGGTTGGAAGAATCACCCCAATTTCAGATGGGGAGCCAACAATGCAACAACACCTAATTATAGTGCTCCAGCAAATCCACCAGGATTCCCTGCTCAGAACTACCAAAGGCGGAATGCCCCTGTCATAGATAATTCATTGGAAGAATTGATGAAAAGCTTTATGAGTGATTGCAAGACAACTCTGAAAATTCATGAAGCTTCTATTAAGAATCTGGAAGTACAGATGGGGCAGATGGCTAATGTCCTTTTCCAAAGAGTTAGTGGATTATTACCATCCACTACAGAAGCCTCAACTTCAAATACTACAGGGAAGGAGCATGTAAAAGCCATATCTTTAAGGAGTGAGAAAGATTTGATAGGACCATCAACTGTTTCAGATGATGAAAAAAACAAAAATTCTGAAAAACAAAAAGAACCTGCAACAGACGCTGCAGCGCCTAAACCTAACGCTGCAGCGCCTATTGCTGAAAAAATACCACCACCACCCAAAATTATCCCAACATATCCTGATCCTCCATACCCTCAAAGACTTCGAAAGGCTCATGAAGACAAGCAATTTAACAAATTCCTAGAAGTCCTTAAACAGTTGCACATTAATGTCCCTTTGGTGGAGGCTCTCCAACAAATGCCCAACTATGCAAAGTTTATGAAGGATGTGCTTACTAAGAGGAGGAGATTTGGGGAATTTGAAACAGTAGCAATGACTGGGGAGTGCAGCATGTTGATGCAGAACGAGCTCCCACCCAAATCAAAGGATCCTGACAGTTTTACTATACCATGCTCAATTGGAAATTTTTACTCTGGCCGTGCTCTATGTGATTTGAGAGCCAGCATAAATCTTATGCCCAAGTCCATATACACACAGCTAGGAGTGGGGACTGCCAGACCTACCTCACTTACACTGCAGCTAGCTGATAGAACTCTTGCTTATCCAGAAGGAATTTTGGAAGATGTTCTAATAAAGGTAGACAAATTTGTATTTCCTGTTGATTTTGTAATTTTGGATTTTGATGCAGATAAAGAAGTACCCATCATACTGGGAAGGCCATTCTTGGCTACTGGAAGAACTTTAATAGATGTGCAAAGAGGAGAATTGATCATGAGGGTCAATGACCAAGAAGTCAAGTTCAACATCCTCAATGCTACGAAATTTCCAGGTCCCAACATTGAAGAGTACTCCTTTGTGTCTGCTATTGACCAAGTAGTTCAGGATCACTTCCAGAAAGCACAGATCATCTAAGGCAGTTACTGGATAGCAGTGAAGATACAGGATCTGATACAGAAGATGCAGAAGAGGAGGAACAGACAGTTAAAGAAATTTGGGCTAAGAAATATGAATCTTTGGAGCAGGAGAATTCTGACATGAGAAAGGATCTCCCCTCCACTGAACAACCACCAACTCTGGAACTTAAGGATTTGCCTTCGCACCTCAAATATGCGTATCTGGGGGACAATAGTACTTTGCCTGTTATAATTGCTTCTGACCTTTCTGAACAGTAGGAGCAGGATCTGATTCAAACGCTGCAGCGGCATAAAAAGGCTATTGGATGGCAGGTGTCAGATATCAAAGGTATCAGCCCAACCATCTGTATGCACAGAATAATGTTAGAGGAAGATTCTAAAAATTGTATTGAAGGGCAAATGAGGCTGAACCCAATTATGAAAGAGGCGGTGAAGAAGGAAATCATTAAGTGGCTGGATGCAGGTATTGTGTACCCCATATCTGACAGTGCATGGGTTAGTCCTGTGCAGTGTGTGCCAAAGAAGGGAGGGGTAACAGTAATTGCTAATGAAATGAATGAGCTACTTCCAACCAGAAAAATAACAGGCTGGAGAATATGCATGGATTACAGGAGGTTGAACAAAGCCACAAGAAAGGACCATTTCCCATTGCCTTTCATTGACCAAATGCTGGACAGGCTAGCAGGTAAAGAATTTTATTGTTTTCTTGATGGTTATTCAGGTTATAACCAGATTGCAATACTGCCTGAAGATCAGCAGAAAACCACATTCACTTGTCCATATGGCACCTTTGCCTTTAGAAGGATGCCATTTGGCCTGTGTAATGCACCTGCCACTTTTCAAAGGTGTATGATGGCAATTTTCTCTAATTACATTGAAAGATCCATGGAAGTTTTCATGGATGACTTCTCTGTGTTTGGAGAAACATACCATCTGTGCCTATCCAACTTGGAAGAAATCTTGATTAGATGTGAAGAAACTAACATTGTGTTGAACTGGGAGAAATGTCATTTTATGGTACAAGAAGGTATAGTTTTGGGGCATAAGATATCCAAAAAAGGATTGGAAGTGGACAAGGCTAAAATAGAGGTCATTGAGAAGCTACCTCATCCAACCAACATCAAAGGTATTAGAAGCTTTTTGGGGCATGCTGGATTTTATAGGAGGTTCGTAAGAGATTTTTCAAAAATCTCCAAACCTCTATGTCAATTACTGCAGCATGATATCCCATTCATATTTGATGATCAATGCATGTTAGCCTTTGATAAATTGAAGAAAGCTTTAATAACAGCACCAGTTATTATAGCTCCTGACTGGAGTAAGCCTTTTGAGCTTATGTGTGATGCTAGTGACTTTGCCATTGGAGCTGTTCTTGGGCAAAGGTATGATAAAATTTTTCACTCTATATATTATGCACGCAAAACACTTGTAGAGGCTCAACTGAATTACACAGTCACTGAGAAAGAATTATTAGCTGTAGTCTTTGCTTTTGATAAATTTAGATCATATTTGGTTGGCACCAAAGTAATTGTCTTTACAGACCATTCAGCCATCAAATATTTGATAACAAAGAAAGATGCAAAGCCTAGGTTAATTAGGTGGGTTCTCCTACTCCAAGAATTTGATTTAGAAATAAGAGATAAAAAAGGAGTGGAGAACCAAGTTGCTGATCATCTGTCTAGATTGGAAAGAGACATTGCAGGTACAGCGGGTGGGGAGATCAAAGAATACTTTCCAGATGACCAGCTATTGGCAATAACTGCTGAATCATCAACCGCTGTAGCGGCTAGTGTAAAAACACTAGACGCTGTAGCCCCTGAACATGCAACACCTTGGTATGCCGACATAGTGAATTTTCTGGTTAGCAAGGTGATACCTGCTGAGATGACCTATCAGCAAAAGAGAAGGTTCTTCCACACAATGAAACAATATTATTGAGAAGGTTCTATACAAAAAGTGCCAAGACCAGTTAATGAGGAGATGCCTAGCAGAGGAAGAACAAAATCAAGTGCTACAGCACTGCCATTCTGCACCATGTGGTGGGCATTTTGGTGGTATCCGAACTGCTGCAAAGGTATTGCAATCTGGCTACTATTGGCCTTCACTTTTTAAAAATGCTCAAGACTTTGTAAAAAAATGTGATAGGTGCCAAAGAACAGGGAATATTTCAAACAAACATGAAATGCCTTTAACAAACATTCTAGAGGTTGAACTCTTTGATGTTTGGGGAATGGATTTCATGGGACCTTTTCCCCCTTCTCATGGAAACCTGTACATTTTGGTAGCTGTAGACTATGTTTCAAAATGGGTAGAAGCTGTTTCTCTACCCAACAATGATGCAAGGTCTGTGAGTAAATTTTTATTGAAAAACATTTTCACTCGTTTTGGAACTCCTAGAGCCATCATAAGTGATGAGGGATCTCATTTTTGTAACAAATTAATTGAGACCCTATTGGCTAAATATGGAGTTAAGCATAAAATAGCAACTGCTTATCATCCACAAACTAGTGGTCAAACTGAATTGTCAAACAGAGAAATAAAAAGGATGTTGGAAAAAATGGTAGGGCCTTCAAGAAAAGAATGGTCAATACATCTAGATGATGCATTATGGGCCTACAGAACAGCTTATAAAACACCTCTAGGGATGTCTCCCTATAGGTTGGTTTATGGGAAGTCCTATCACCTACTAATTGAACTTCAACACAAGGCCCATTGGGCTCTAAAAAAACTCAACTTTGACTAAAAAAAAAGCAGGAGATGCTAGATTGCTGCAGCTAAATGAATTGGAAGAACTTAGGCATTTTGCCTATGAAAATGCAGCAATCTATAAAGAAAAAACCAAAATGTGGCATGATCAAAAATTGATAAAAAGAGATCTCACTGAAGGAGGACAGGTGTTGCTTTACAACTCCAGGCTAAGATTGTTTCCTGGGAAGTTAAAATCTAGGTGGTCAGGCCCTTTCCAATTGATAAAAATATACAGCCATGGAGCTGTGGACCTCTATGATAAAGCAACCAACACTACTTTCAAAGTGAATGGCCAAAGAATTAAACAATATTTTGGTGAAAATGTGGTAAGAGACAAGACCACAGTTGAGCTTAAAGATCTCTAAATTAAAAGAGAAAGTCTGGCTGCAGACTTTTAAAGCATGCGCTCTTGGGAGGCACCCCAAGGATTTTTAATAAATTTTCTGTTTTGTTGTGTTTATTCTTTTTGCAGGACATCAGGTTTAGCGCTGCAGCGGTTGCTAGTTACAAAGGCGCTGTAGCGGTTGTTGTTAAATCAGGGCTGGGTGTGGTCAAACAAAAAAAATAAAAATCTTGCTTAGGGTGAGCTGGCACTGTTTCCCTTATCCCTAGCCTGACCTGCACGTGCGCCTACTGACCTGCACTTGTCCAATCACAACAGTTTCTTCTCTCTCCCACTTCACTTACAACGGTCACTTTAATTTTTACAACTCCCCACGCAACCATTTCTTCTTTCTCTCTCTCTCTTTGCCCTCTGAAACTGCTCTAACCGTTACCACTCACCATTCATAACCTCCATCTCTTCTTCTTCCTTCGTTCCAACGCACACCCCAACATTTCCCAATAGCCATAAACATATACGCAAGCCTTCAAACAAAAATGACCAAAAAGCAAGCTGCTCTAAAAAGATCTGGAAAAGGAGCTAGCGTGAAACCAGAACCATCAATGACATTTTTCACCTAGGGTATCATGGAAAGGCGTTGGAAATCAAAGTACTGACTTGGGGAGATGAAGAAATGGAGGCTGTCAGAAAAAGAATTTGTGTAGAAGGGGCTACGTGGGACAAATTTGGGGCTGAATACAAAATCAAAAAGGCCTATTTGTGTGAGGAGGCCAACTTATGGTGTAGTTTCTTCAAACACTCTCTGTTGCCTACCTCTCACACAACCTTCGTGGAAAAGGAGAGGCTCATTGTTATTGACGCAATAATGGCTGGAGAGAAGATAGATGTGGGAAGATTAATTGCAAAGGAGATAGAGAAATGCAGAATTAAGAAGGGAGGTAATTTGTATTTTCCTTGCTTAATTACTGATCTATGTCTGGATGCTGATGTGGAAGTTGAGATGAAAGAAGAGAGAAGATCCCCTCTTGGGGCATTTCCATGTGTTTTTAAGGTCAAACAGAAACCTGCCGCTGCAGCGTTTCTTGACTCTGTGGCGCTGCAGCGCCTACAGCTGAAGCAGCAGGTTCTCTGCAGATTTGTGAAGGAAAAATTTGAATGGGAAAAGGCAATGTATGCCCAGATATCAAAAGGGAGGACATCCATTTCCCCACCTCAGTTCCCTGATTGGCTATTGGAGGAAGAGTCAGCTGAAAAAGTAGAGAAAAAGTAGAGAAAAAGGGAGCTAAGAAAGAAAAGAAGAAAGCTGTGGCTAGCCCAGCAAAGAAAACAAAGCCTAGCCCAGCAAAGAAAGTGGAAAAAGCTATAGTAGAGGAGGACAGTTTAGATTCTGATGACATTGAGGATATAAGTGAGGAAGATGAGGAATAGACCATTGCAGTAATGAAAGAGATGGAGAAGCAGGAGGATGAGGAATCGTCAGGTGAGGAGAGTGATAGTGAAGAAGACTCTGAAACTGCAGAAGATGAGGAAGCAGAAGAAATTCAGTGTGATCCAACCCCAACCCAAAGAAACCAATAACCGCACCTGCCAAAGCTAATCCACCGTCAACCCCCACCCCCATCCCTGAACCAACCAAGCTAACACCCCAGAAATCACCTACAAAAGAAGCCACAGCAAAGCAACCTGAACAACAAAAGCCGATAAGCCAAGAAGCCCAAACTGTCCAGCCCAAGAAAGTTTATCAATCATACCACAAAGCAAGAAGAAACCCAGGAGTCAAATTGGCTGAGTACCCAGAAGAAGGTGTTCAGACAGTAGATGCTGCAGCAACTATGCCTGCAGTATCTAGTGACACAGTGCCTGAGGCAATTCTAACTGAGGATCAAAGTGAGAAGACCTTTGAGGAGGAGGCTGCTGAGGAGTTAGTGCACTTCAAAGATGGAAAAGAAGCAGTGCAGGAAGAAAAAGAGCAAGAAGAAAAGAAGCCAGAAGAAGAAGGAGTGCAGGGATCAAGCGCTGCAGCGTCAGCAGTGGAAAAAGGAAACGCTACAGCGCCTCCAACCGCTGTAGCGGCAGAGAAGACTACTCCACCACCCCCAAAGAAGAAAAAGACAGCCAGAGCAGCCCCAGCCCCTTCAAGAGCTAGTAAGCGGCTCAAGAAGGACTAAAAAGGCAAGACTTGTTGGCTTTCCATGCCGGTTATGCTCTTTGTATTTTGTTTTTGTTGTTTAAAGGCCTCTCCCTTTTGTTATCCATCAAGCAGTGAGGACACTGCCAAATTTAAATTCTGGGGGAGGACCTTATGGTTATTAAATAATGTTTTGAATTAAGTACAATTATGTGTTTTTAAATATTAAGTATAATTAATTATAATTATGCCATGTTTTGCATGTGTTGCATGTTTTGTATATTTTGTATGCTTGAATAGGAAATATGATTAGCTGCATGTTTTAAATTTTTTAGTAACAAAAGCTGAAGTCATATGGCCAAATTAAATGATAATTAAGAATTTTTGAGTAGGGCAGCCTTGTGTAAACAATGAAATGGTTTTATTGCTGCTTTTACACAAAAAAATCCAAGCTTAGTGAAGAACCTAGTTAGCTAGGGGTAATCTAAGGTTAAAGTTAGTCTTGGGTAACCAAGGGTTAGTCAAGTTTTCATTAAAAATTGAGAGTTGTTTTTAAAGCTAAGTTTGGGGGTGCATCGGTTATGTTAAGGCTAGGAACAAAAGATGATAAATTGGTCATTACAAAATGAAACAAAAATGTGCATATGGTCTTGTAAAAAGTTGCAAAATATCTAAAATAAATTGCTGAGCTGTTCCAAAAAGCATGAAAAGAAAATGCAAATAAGGAGCTCATTAATAAAGATAGCATCTAGTTTTGATCATCAAATCCAGCGCTACAGCGTTTGATCACCAAGCCAAAAGCTTATGCATTGACCAATATTCTGAAAAATGCCTAATCAAAGCCCTTTGTTGTGCTTTGAAGCCCCTCAAATCTTGTGTGAAATTGTTATTCCACTCTTCTTTTTGAAAAAAATTCTTTGGCTAACCCAAAAGAAATCCATTATTCCCAAAACCTTAGAGAAATTCTGAAATTAGCTAGGAACTGAGTTAAGCTTTGATATCACACACTCACAACTGAGGAGTAATGATTCTATTTAAATTGTGAACCACAATGGTGTGTCAAAATGATAAAAATTGGCTTATGCATAAATTCAGTTTAATTTAAAAGCTGCAGCTAGTTATATGATCAGTTTGTCTTATTCAAGTGTCATTACTTGGGGACAAGCAATGGTTTAAGTTTGGGGGTGTGATAACTCTATTTTATATAGGTTATTTATGCTCTTAATACTTAAGTCAAGCTCACTTCTCAAGTAATTCTAGTACTTAAATATGTGAATATATGAATATTAGAGTAAATACAGGTTATAAGTCAATTCCCTAAACCTTGGGCATAATCAATGCCTTTGTGAATATGTTTGATGGTTTGCTTTAGCGCTGCAGCGGTATGCTATCAAGGAGACGCTACAGCGTTATATGGCGGCTGACCATTGAGATAATTGTGTGACCACTTGAGGATATGATGAGTCATCACCCTTATCTCTTCTTTTCAGCTGGATATTTTGACTTCCAAGTGGATACTAAATTGCACTTGGCGCCTCCTAAATGGAACCCATGTGATAGTTGGTGACTTCCATCATTGGCACTTTTTGTAAAGTAACTTAAGGATAATATCTAAGTTTTATGATCATGATTTTAATATTATTATTTTATTAAGACTTGGTTAGTTTAGATTAGAATAGAATGCTTCATTAGTTAGCAACATACGTAGATAGAGAGATATAACTTGGAAGAAGAACCACTTGTCACATAGTAGCTTTTCTCCATTGTTATTCCACTCTTAAGCTTTTATTTTTAGGATAGTTTTCTAGTCTTCATTCAAGGTTTTGCTCACGCCTCAACTCCATCCTTCGTATGCTACTTGGGATCATTGGAGTGTATCTTTTACAACCACTCTTCTCTTGTCTTCTTACGGTAATACACACTCTCTAGTTGTATTATGTTGATGGAACTTGTGATGAGCTAACTTTGTTGTAGTTGGATTGTTCTTGGTGTGTAATGAACCTTGAGTAACTTTTGTATAATATTATGATGTTTGTGTTTTATTCCTTGTGTCATAATGCTTTCAATCTTGGTTTGGGAATGATCAACTAAAACAAGGTAACTTTGTGGGTACAGACATGGTTAACAAAGAGAACTCAAGGAATGATGTGAATGAAAACCCTTTAAAGACATTTAAAGGAAGCACTACTTAACTCTAGACATAGGGGAGTAATAGTTCATAAGGCAAATGTTGTAAGAGCTTAATATACAGGGGTAAAACTTATTTAGAGCCTAGACATAGGAGTCTTGTAACATAACCCTGACGATAGTGACTGAAAGGCACGCCACCAAGGCGCCACAGCGTCTACGGATTCTGAAGCGCTACAGCGCTTAATGCTACAGCGTCTGAATATTATTTGAACATTACTCTTGGGAATTTACACAACTACTGAGCTATTCAACTCACCTTTAAATACTTTTAATTCACTAATATTTTATCTCAAATCATTATGTTTACAACACAACACTTTTATTTGTCACTTAACTCTTTTTACTAAGTTTCTAATCACTTAAACTTCTTAGATTAATTCCAATCCCTGTGGGAACGAACTTTACTTATCATTATATTACTTGTTGCGATTGTGTATACTTGCACATCACCTTTTCGCACCAACAATGGGCAGCGCTTCTGAGCGCTGCTTAACTTGGCGCTGCTGATTCCATCCAACAATGGGCAGCGTTTAAGAAGCGCTGCTCATTGATAGCCATGGGCAGCGCTTCCAAGTCATAAGCGCTGCTCATTCCAAAATTTCGCTAAACAATGGGCAGCTCTTGCACTGAAAAGTGCTGCTCATTGCCATATTTCGCTACACAATGGGCAGCGCTTGCAGGGGAAAGCGCTGCTCATTGTCCTAGCGCTTCTAACAATGGGTAGCTCTTTTCCCTGCAAGGGCTGCCCATTGTTAGAAGCACAAGGTCAATGAGCAGCGCTTTCCCCTGCAAGCGCTGCTCATTGTTTAATTTTTTTTTATTTTTTTCCTGTTTTTGTTTATTTTCCTTTCTACATTTGATATTTCCTGATCATATATATACAACCAATACAATCCAATCCATTATATAGTTAACAACAACAAGCTAATACAAATGCACCAATATGTATCAAGATGTACCAAAACATGAACCAAAATGTATCCAACAAGCTAATACAAATGCACCAATATGTACCCAACAAGAACCAAAACAAACTAGCTAACAATTAAGTTACATTATTATGTATCCAAAACAGCTAGCAACTTACAATATGAAACAATTCATATGTATCCAAATCAAACTCTAACAATATGTATACAAAACTAGCTAGCTACTTATATACAATACGTATTCAAAACTAGCTAGCAACTTACAAATCCAAAAAAAAAAAAAACGGGAGACATAACAGCACCACTCTCCCCTAAGCTCAGTAAGCTGGTTATCAGAGTTTCTCTTCAACCGACAGTCGGTAAAATACTAAAATTATAGAAATAAATAAAATTAAAATTGAAAATGTTAAATGAAATTAACTATTATTATATCAAAATCAAAAAGAATTCTAAGATACCTGTCTGGGAATAATCATTTGGTTGTGGGTAATAATTTGCTTCATAAATTTCATTACATAATACCCATAATCATTGTTATTGGGTTGTTTTGGACACTACAAAACAAAAGATTAGTTAATTTAAATTTAATTTAATACATTTTTTTGACAAAAATAATGTAATTAAATATATAAGAACATTGTTTAGAAACTTACAATTGTTAAGTGGAAGCAACAATGAATTACTCGAACGAACTAGAACGAACTCTCGAACCACGACAAACTCGAACAATGAACGCGAAGCTCCGGCAAAATAAACTCGCAAAACCTAACAAACAATTCCAATATTCGATTTAGGCATAATCGATTTTACTTTGCTAGTTTTCTTCACCACACATATACAATTTAACATGTTCAAACACTACATAAACTTGAAACTCAACATGCATATATCAAATAACTAATTTCAATCATTCATTTACAACATTCACATGATTATTGAAATTATGAACACTAAGTAGTATTTTGAATAACTAATTTCCATATCAAATAACTAAGTCAATTATTTACAATATTGATATGCATGCATCCAAATTTCTACAACACACAACAAAGCAACCACATAAACATAATATCACAAATTAAGTAAAATAATTAAAATTGATCTTCTTTGAGTCAAAAACACAAACACTTTAAATGCAAACCAAAAAAACAACACACAACCAAACAACCACATATACACAATATCACAATATCATAAACAAAGAAATATAAAGAAAATGAGCTTCTTTGAGTCAAAAACACAAACACTTTAAATGCAAAAATAAGAAAATGGGTTTATGAGTTACCTTCAAAGATGCTTGGCAAGCCAAAATGAAATGGGTTAATGTGGAAACCCAAGCCAAAACGAAATGGTTGAGAGAGAGAGAGAGAGAGAGAAAAACGAAATCAGAGAGAGACGAAATGGTTGAGAGGGAGAAACGAAAATGGTTGAGAGAGTGAGAGAGCTTGGTGAGTGTGAGTGAGAGAGCTTGGTGAGTGTGTGAGTGAGAGTCGTGAGAGTGAGAGGGAATGTCACTACTAGAAAAATCTCAAATAACGACGGAATTTAGAGACGGAATTTTTTCCGTCTCTATTAGAGACGCATATAGAGACGGAATATTTTGATTGGAGACGGAATTGCAATTATGGAAATTTGAGACGAAAATTAGAGACGAAATTCGTCGGTCGCTAAGTTTTCCGTCTCTACGTCCGTCTCTAGTGAGTCTTTCTAGACATATTAATAGTTGAAACTTCATTTAGAGACGGAATATAGTGACATAAATATCCGTCTCTAACTAAATCTGTCTCTAAGTCCGTCTCTAAATTGTAAATCAAACAATTCCAAGATTTCAATAGTGTTAGAGACAGAGTCTAAATCCGTCTCTACTCTATTCGGTCTCTGATTCCGTCTCTAATATTTTCAATTTAAATTAAAAATAAAAGATATGAAATCTTTTTTTTTTAATTTTCACTAATTCCCTACTAACCTACTCGACCCCTTTCTTTCACGCTCACTCTCACTCTCGAGACCTTTCACTCTCCTCACCTCACACACCCACAATCTCCGCCTTCTTCCTCAATCTCCTCCTTCTTCCACCCTCCTTCGAGCTCCTCCGCCCTTTGCTGCCCTCTTTTTCACTCCTCCACCCTTCACCTACGACCTTCTCTCCTCTATTCCCTCTCACTCTTCCTCTCCCACCACTCCTCCTCCCTAAAATCGGCCACCACCACAAAAATAGTAAAGCTATTCTTCTTCTTTCTCCTCAAGGGTAAGTGTTCTGCTTCTACTCTACTTCTTTTCTACTTCTATTTAACACAAAAGCCCTAATTTTTGATTAACTCGAAACCCTAACCCCTATTCCCAATTTGACAACATCAATCCAAACCCTAACCTCCTATTCCTAATTTGTTGGCTTCATTCGTCCTATAGATGACCCACATTTGTTGTGAATTTCGAATACTTGCACTGTTTGAGTTTTATTTCGAATTTATGTGATGATTACACTGTGTTTGGCATAGATGAAGCGCATTTGTTGTTTGATTGCCTTCACCGACGTAAATCTCTAAGCTTTAGCCTATCTACGGTTGCTGCTATTTGTTGCCTGCTGCTGTCTTCTCTTCCCAAATCGCAATTGTGTGCCAAGTGTTTTGTAACCACATAATGGCTCTGTTTGTTACTTTTATACATTTAAGCTCTGTTTGTTACTTTTATACATTTAAGCTTATTTCAAAGTTAGTAGGTTCATATGTTGTATATTTGTTTTGTGTTGAGTTATGGTTAAGTCTCCTATTATTAGTTATGACCTTTGGAGGCAACATATTTTGCTGGTTTTCTTGATAGGTGGTATCACACTTGTACCTGATGTTTCTGTGGAGCTAGTAGTCAACTCAATTGAAGGTTATAACTAGTCTTTAAGTTTAAGTCTACATAAGAGAACTTTCCTTGTTGTTGTTTTTAATGTGACTGTTGCAAGGAAAATTTTAGTTCCAAGGAAAATTATCAAGTTAGGCCAATGAAACTTTCCTCACATCCATCATTTGATTTTTGGTGAAGTGTGTTTAGCTATTTTAGTGACATGTGGAGTCTTTTATAGTGTATTCATTGTGTATTCATTTTAAATCAACATAAATATTAGTGATATGTAGAGTATTAAATAAGGTAACCTATAACAACCCCCATTGAATTGATATTATTACTATTGTTAGAGTGGATACAAGGAGGTCGGAGGGGGTATAAAAATAAGCTAGGATTGTATCATTTTGATTTGTTGTAACTGCCTAATTGTTGTGAAAGGGATACTCCCTTTGTGGAAACTAATAACATAATTTGGTTTCTTTTCTACCTTTCTATTGCACTGAACGGAGTTGTGACATAACTGATATGTTTTGTCTTTGATTATACAGGGTTTGGATTTGAGAAGGCAAATAGGTACTTGTTTACTTTGTTCTTTTAATTAAGATACAGTTTTGCTTTGTTGAATGGGGTAGATTTGTTTGTTTGTTTCATAAAACTGATGCACATGGTATGATTGGTGATAGCTGAGACTTTGTTTAATGGTTTCTACATTATTGCTAACTTTTAAACTAAGGATGGTTCAAAGGTATTCTTGGGTGGAAGTTCTTTTAAACAGAAAATGAGGATACAAGAAAGAAATGATTGGACACAAAAAAGGCACTTGTCTAACCAATAAATATAAGAGAAGTAGGAAGTGTGGAATTCCCTACCATTAATTCCCTTTTTAATGTCTTAGTTCTTATTATGGCATGTTTTGGTCATTCCAGAGAAAATAACTGATTGTCTAAGTAGAGTACTAGTGTATATGTAATAGATTGTGATGACTGGTGATCCCTTTGATATTGGTCTTTTGATGTTTATATAATAGATTGGGGTGAGGAGGATAATTTATATCAAAGGATATTATGTACAGTGAACTGATATTGAACTTGTGTATTGCATGGTGATTGACTCTTTTTGTTGTCACAGTCTCGCAGACACATCCACAACCAGCTTTGTCTATATTCAAGTGCAAACATGACATTCACTCATTTTAGAATTTGTAATGCCGACTAAATTGCTAAAATTAATAGATAGGAGTTGTGGATACGCTGATAAAGTTCACCTTCCTGTCAATCAAAGTTGCATTGTAGCATAATTGCTTTAAACTTTCCAGTTATGCATAAAAGTTCTCACTTTATAGATGTATTTTGATAATCCAAGCAATTTTACTTGCAGCTTATCAAATCCAAACAAGTTCTCACCAATTGATTTCAAAGCAAGTGCCCATTCTCTTTAAATATTAGCAGTGAGCAAGGTTAGCTTTTTCCATCTTCAATTGACTTCAACCACTCTATTCCTATCCTTTCTTGTACAAGAATTGTTTTACAGTTTGAATGTGTATGAATTTAATATGCTTAGGTCTATTCCTATCCACTCTATTTCTATCCTGGCCATGTTTTCTCTGTTGGTGTTCCTAACATCCTTTACATAGAAAATCTGAGTTAGTTAATTAAGTTGCAAACTGCAATGCAATAAGGGAAAATTAAATGGATTGTGTGACCATATAAATTTACCTGATGATATGATTCATGATTTTGCCATTTGTTCCCTATTGCATTGGTTCTATTGTCCTGTTTGTGTATGAAAGTTCTTTTATGGTGAAGGAAAACATTAACTTCATTGTTTGATTGTGTCTGACTGTGTTAGTGTTGAATTTATTAGGATTCTCTTTCTTTAGGTAAGTGCTGTGTTAGTTTATTGATGTGAATTTATGATGTTAATGATCTACGTTATTTGTCTTGAGTAGTGCTTCTTTTTTTGTTTTAATGATCAAATGCTTCTGTTTATAAATGCAGCAACCATCTGATTGCATGATATTGCCTTTTGTCCCATGTTCTAACATCTCTGCTTTCCAATTTGCACTCTTTTTATTGTCCTGTTTGTGTGAATTTATTAAATATTTGTAAGCATATTGTTGTTTTTGTTCCCTGCCATATAAGCTTATTCCTGCAAGAATTTTATTACTTTTCTTTTAGTACAACTCCAGCCATACTTTTCTTTTAGAGAAAATGGAAATTCCCGAACATCGTACATGGATGGTTAAGAGGGTCGGACCTGATAAGAGAAGAGTTACAGATGAATATATGGCTGGAGTTGTTGAGTTTGTTGAGCTTGCTTGTGCACAAGAAAGTTACAAAAAAAAAAGGAAAGTTGAGCTGCCCTTGTAAAAAATGCAAGTGTATAAAAAAACACTTAGTTCCCGATGTCATGACACACCTTTGTATGAAGGGATTTATGGATGGTTACTATTACTGGACTAACCATGGTGAAGTAAGGCCTCCTATTCCGCCAATGGTTTCAACCAACTCCTATTATGGAAGTACTGGGGCTCGAGAAGACTTTGATGGCTATGAGCAGATGGTAATGGATGCTGCTGGACCATCTCGTGGCGCATATCTTGAGCAACAAGAGCTTTGCTCTGGAGAACATATGAGGGAAGATCCTAACCCAGAAGCTAAAAAGTTTTTTGATATGCTATTAGCTGCACAAGCCCCTTTGTATCCTGGTTGTGAAAGTTACTCTGAACTGTCAGCTGCAGTAGAAGCATTAGGTATCAAGTCAGATTTCAATATTTTTGAGACTTGCTTTAATCGATGGGTAGATTTCATTGGAAAAGCATTACCTGATGATAACCGAATGCCTAAAAACTTTAATCGTGCAAAGAAATCAGTGGAAAATCTTAGTTTAGGTCGGGTGAAGATTCATTGTTGTCCAAGTGGATGCATGATTTATTATGGT
This sequence comes from Astragalus membranaceus, assembly GCA_039519185.1. Lineage (NCBI taxonomy): Eukaryota > Viridiplantae > Streptophyta > Magnoliopsida > Fabales > Fabaceae > Astragalus > Astragalus membranaceus. The sequence goes on along the minus strand of CM076846.1, from coordinate 197,333,896 downwards.
TCTAATGATAAAGATCTTCGTAGTTGTAGAACTTGTGGTGCAGATCGTTTTGAAAGTGTTTTAAGAAATGGTAAGGTTAGAGAAGTTCCTTTGAAACAAATGTGGTATTTCCCCATTATCCCAAGGTTTCAACGACTTTATTCCTCAATGCAAACTGCAAGTCAAATGAGATAGCATCGTGAGAACGTAAGGGAGCCTGGCTATTTATCTCATCCTTCAGATGGAGAGGCTTGGAAGCATTTTGATGAAAAACATCCCGAGTTTGCAATGGATCCTCGTAACGTGAGGTTAGGGTTGTGTGCTGACGGTTTTGCGCCATTTGATAAAACTGGTAAGAATTATTCATGTTGGCCAGTAATTCTTACTCCTTACAATCTTCCACCTTGGATGTGTATGAGAAGAAAGTTCTTATTCTTAACCATAATAATTCCCGGCCCTACCAATCCAAAAAATAAAATTGATGTGTACTTGCAGCCACTTATAGATGACCTGAAACTTTTGTGGAATTCTGGTGTGATCACTTATGATGTCTCACTACAACAGAATTTTGTCATGAAATCTTGCTTGTTATGGACTATTAATGACTTTCCTGCGTATGGAATGTTGTCAGGTTGGACTTCTTGGAGTAATGTGGACGAAATTATGAGAGATGCATGGTTTGATGACTTTAAGGTGTGGTTATGCTTTCCAACCCACAGCAATTTAGGGTCAAAAGTATGTGTTATTAAGATAGTCAAAGATAGTCAATTTGGAAAGATATATAGCCTTATTTGAGGTATTAAGATATAATACTTATCAAATTAATTGTAGCTTTTGATTGTCATATTTGCAGTAGTTGCTTTCTTCTCTGTGCTCTTGTATTTTTATATATACGTCTGGGAACAATTCTTGCAGGAAACTAGGCATTGATGTCACATCCCCTGCATTATAATATAATAATTTAATACAAATGTTATTAAATACTATTGAGCTGGTATTCAGTTAGCAGGATCTTTCATAAACTACTGTTTGCTCATTCATAAACTACACAATACCTATATAAGATTGCAATGGTACACATTTTCGGTTTTCAATCAACATTTTGAGCTGGTATTCAGTTGTAATTAATCTGAATGGAAGGAATTGAGAGAGAGGGAGAGGGAAGGGTGAAGAGTAGTTTATGAATGAGCAAACAGTAGTTTAAGAATGATGTAGCAAACAGATGTGGGATCTTTTTCATAACTTAAAAATCTTATATGGTGGGAAACAGTAGTTTAAGAATGATGTAGCAAACAGATGTAGGATCCTTATTAGTCCCCTCCAATGAGTGCTTTTGTGATTGTTACAATATTTTGCTGTTAAGGATTTGTTCCAACCCTTATAAATTATAGATAATCAGAATCAATTATTAGACAAGTCACTCTTATATATGTCTTAGTCACCTATATCAATCAGCTAGATGGAATTTGAATGTGCACTCTGGAGGTTTTATATCTAAAATATTCAGTTCATGGTTTTTTGGTTGTAGGCAAAGTATAAATGGCTTGAGAAGGATGATAACCAAATTAAAAAGAGTTTTAATAGTTGTGGATCATCAGCATTGAAAAATGCTTTGTTTAAGGTGCGTAGTGGAGAAGATAAAAGTGGTTGGATTGAGGAAGAGTATTTAGAACCATTGAAACTTCTATGGAAAGATGACAATTGGCAAAGAATTTCAGAAACTAATAAGCAAAATAGGCAGGCCCAAGAAGGACATAATGTGCACTCTGGAGGTTCCATATCTGCAAGGGAGCATGCAAAGAAAATGGTTAGTGTTTTTTTTTATTGAAAGCAAGACTATTTAATTAAATTTGTTTTAATTTATCGCACTACAACAAAACTGTAGAAAGAGGGCGCACCCTTTAGGGGCGCTTTTTAAAAAGCGCTCCTGATGCCCAAATACGCAGGGCCTTTAGGGGCGCTTTTTAAAAAGCGCCCCTAAAGGCCCTGCGTATTTTGAGCATCAGGGGCGCTTTTTAAAAAGCGCCCCTAAAGGCCCTGCGTGTTTTGAGCATCAGGGGCGCTTTTTAAAAAACGCCCCTGAATCCCAGAACACGCAGGGCCTTTAGGGGCGCTTTTTAAAAAGCGCCCCTGATGCTCAGGCCTTTAGGGGCGCTTTTTAAAAAGCGCTCCTGATGCCCAATTTCTCTCTTTTACCCTAACTCCCTCTCATTATTTGCGAAAATTCACACAACCGCGCCTCCCTCACACTTCACACACAGTAGCCTCCATTTGCGAACCTTTGCAGCTTCCCTCCCTCCTCCGTGAACGTACGGCCTTCCCTCCTCCCTCCTCCGTGAACCGAAGCAGCTTCTCCCTCCTTCCTTCCTTCGTGAGCGACGACGCCTTCCCTCCTCCCTCCTCCGTGAACGGCCTTCCCTCCTCCGTGAAAACGAAGCAAGGCCTTCTCTCTCTTTCGTGAAAACAAAGCAGCGCCTCCTCCCTCCTCCGTGAAAACGAAGCAACGCCTCCTCCCTCCTCTGTGAACGTGAAAACTCAGAAGGTAAACGATGCACAATCCCTCTTTCGTTTTTTTTTGACAAGCCATAGTTTCATTCCTTTCATGAGTCATATGATTTTGAAGATTAGATTTTGATGTGAGTGCTGAAATGATTTGTATTTGGATGTTTTTTGTATTAAAATGTTGATTGATGAAAAACAAAAATTAGTTGTATGTTGTATTAAACTTGGAATAGATTTTGAAGAAGTGCCCCTGATTAGATTTTGAAGATTATCTATTGTGTTTATATGTTGTATTAAACATGGAATAGATTGGATTAATAAAGGAATGTGAGAAGTATTTTAAATTAGTTGTAAATCAAAAATTCTGCAGAAAATCGTATAACATAGGTTCAGTATTTATGTATGATTGTGGGGCTGACTTCCTTCGTGAGCGACGGCGCTGCTTCTCCCTCCTCCGTGAACGGCGCTGCTTCGTCCTCCCTCCTCCGTGAACGACGCCTTCACTCCGAGACTTGTGAGTTTTCCTCACTTTAATCTTTAGATTTTCGAATTTTTTTTATTCACGTTGGTTACAGTTTCGTGTTGATTTTATGAGGTTACAGTTTCGTGTTGATTTTATGAGGTTACATGTACTGATTTCACCTATAATATATTTAAGTTCTCTTATCAGGTGAGATGACTTCCCACAGTGATGATAGTGCACAGTGGTCATGAGAGTCATGATAGCGCACAAAAAAAGTTCACTCGTCGTGGAATGACAGTTAAGAAGAATATCATCAATCGGGGGAACAAAGGGCCTCCTAAACTTAAAGTAAGATACTTACTAATTAACTAACTTTGTTACATACTTTTAACTGTTTGTTATCTAATTTACACAATTAATAATGCAGGTCATATGGAATTCTAAAAACCAACCGATTGTATGTATATAAGATGTGTATATATAAGTTTGTTAGTTGGAATTTAATTTGCAATTGGTTAATTGATTTGAAATTTGGTTGTTGAGTTTATATTGGTTGTTGTTGGTTCGTTTCTGTTTCAGTTTTATGCAGGTGATGATATTGGTTGATGCAAAATATTTGATATACCAGAAACAATTTTTTTTTAAAAAAAAACATAGAATCAGGGGCGCTTGCAGTAAAAAGCGCCCCTGTTGGTCTTAACGCACTTGACAATCAGGGGCGCTTGCAGTTAGAAGTGCCCCTGTTGGCCTGACCAACAGGGGCGCTTTTTACTGCAAGCGCCCCTGATTGTCAAACGCGCTAAGGCCAACAGGGGCGCTTTTTACTGCAAGCGCCCCTGATTGTCAAACGCGCTAAGACCAATAGGGGCGCTTTTTACTGCGAGCGCCCCTGTTGCCTAATAATTAGAGGCGCTTGTTGGGCGCTCCTATAGAAGGTTTGGCAACAGCAGCGCCAGATTTAGGGGCGCCCGAAAGTGCCCCTAATGGATTAAAAAAAGCGCCCTTGAAGGTTTTTTTTGTTGTAGTGTCGTTTCCTTGTTATTCTTGAAGAAGGTAGAACTTAATAGAGATCTTTACGAGCGACTCCATAGGCCGAAGGGAAAACCGAATGAGGGGTTGAATGAGAAACAAGCAAAAATAGCTGTATGTGTCTACTATTTGTAATTTGTAATTCTGAAAGTTGGGTTTTTTAAATGTAAATATAGACTAATAACTCTAATTTCAGGAAATGTTTCAATCACAATTAGCTGAGAGACAACTTCAAAGTGGTGATGTTACGGGCGAGCAATCCGCACAAATGTTTGATAATGATGTATTGATACCAAAAATGTAACACCCTAGTATCTCTAATTAAAAGAAATACTAAAACATACATACTAGCATACATCAGAGAATAAATTTCCTGTTTTAGACATTGAACAAACTAATCCTCTTGACTTCCAAATCAAAGAGTCATACTTAAACATAAGTACTTAGGTTCTCAAAGTTACATAAACCTGTCAAGTACTAATAGTTCAATATCCAAAAGTAAACCATAGAGGAAATGGTTTATACAACTTAACATTAAAGTAAGTTACACAACCGGGATACAGAAATGACAAGGGAAAATCGACATAAAACATAGACAAAGACATCCTGTCTCCGTCAACTTCATAGGCACACCTCCTACTCGTGCCGCTTAGTCTTCCTCTTTCCCTGTTTCTCTGTAAAACAACAACATATAAATAGTGAGATACATATCTCAGTGAGTTTTACCGTGACCCCTAGCCACACCCTCGATTCATTTGTAAAACTTTTAACTGGTAATCCAATAAATGAATTACAAAATATACTGGTAATTCGGTAAGAATTACAATCACTGGTAATTCGATAAATGAATTACAAAATCATTCCTTTAATTCTTTAGCACATCACCAACAACCGAGAGCTTAAGTGAACCCCAACTAGCCAATAGTAGTACAAGTCCTAAAGGCAAAAATAATAACAATTCTAGGGGCCTAGGTCAAGGGCTCATGACTCTCTCACCTAGTATGCTAATTCATAGGGGTTGTCACCCCGACTAGATATAATATATATACCGTGAATCTTAGACCGATTTAGATGAATAATTAATAAACATCCTGAGTCATTTGTACAATGCCAAGTAGGACTTATAGTCGGTTTTATTTTCACAATACAAGTCCTCACACGTAGACTAGATTTCGGTTTTTCGAAACAATTGTATCTTCAAAACATTTTATTTAAAATCATCATAAACATGGTTAAAATCATGTTTTTATCAATCACAATTCATAACAAATGGTTGGAAAGAAAATTAGGAGAGATTTGGAATCGAAAGGAGCTACGAAACGAAGATTCGGCAAAATATTCGTTCGTTTGTTTCATTTCGCTTCTCCGATCGTGTCCAACCCGTAATCCAATCCATTTCCAACATAAAAATAATCAATATCACATAATATTCCAGTCAATCCAGTCCAGTAACATCAATTCAGAAACAACAATATCCAATAAGTCGTTCCTAAAACTATCAGTGACACAACATGAGTGCAGAATTTCTATAATTGTGCACCTATTTCGGCGAATTAATTAAAATAGCAAACGACATCGGATTTCAACAAATAAATACTCGTTGGAAAGCTCTATGAGTCTAGTTTTCATTCCTAAGTTCAGTTTTTCAAAATGAGTATTCAGTAAGTACAGTTTTTCAATTTACTACACTGGTACCAGAATTCAGACAGAACTGTTTAGTCATTTTGAAATCAAACTCTCTCCCTCATTTCTCAATGAACTTTAGTGAACTCAGTGCCTATTCAGTAGAAAATTCAGTCTAATTTCTAAAAAAACAAACCCCACGAAATTTAGAGGATCAGGGAATTCACAATTAGACAAAAACTGAACATATATCCAAAACAGTCCCAGATTTTGACTCAATATGCAACCAAGAATTCTTCCATTATACTTATCCAAATTGAGTAAAATCAGTGCCTAATTAGCAGAAAATTGTGTCTAGTTTCCAGAAAAATAAACCACATAATTTTTAGACATATAGAACATTCACAATCACAGAAATACTGAACCTGTACCAAACAGTCTCAATACCGTAATTTTTCCGAAAACGGTTTTTGACTCGTAAAATCTTTTGAAACGAAATTTACTTCATAAACCGATATTTCGAGTCATTCAAAAAAGTAAAAATAAAGTCCTAAAAGTGAGTAAAACTCACCGATCGTAATGAAAATTACGAAATGCGGAAACTCTCGTAAGCTCACGATTCTGAAACTTCACGATTAGCTCCGAATACTTCCAATCGCTTCGAAGCTAAACCCACCACTTCCAATTTCGAAACTCAATAACCAAAATCCCTCTCCAATAGCCTTCAATCAACAAAGCAAGCTTCCTTTCGCTCTCAGCCTAGACCCATTGCACAAACAACACCTCCAAAGCTCTATTTTCACAAAAAATTCAACTTTGAGCTTCAAAGTACCAAAAATGGTAGAATGAGAAAGAGGTTGAAAGAGATGATAAAATTTGTATCAAATGAAAGAGGAAAGAACATGGAGAAGATTGATACCAATTTTGTCTCTCAAGCTTCAAGATTGAGGAAGATCTCCTCACTTCCTTCTCTTCTCCTCTTCGCCCTACTCCTTCTCTCCGTCTCTCTATTTGTTTCTTTTTTTTTTGTTTTCTCTGATTTTTTACAAAATGGGGAAAATGAGGTTTGTTGTTGATGAAGGTTCACTTAAGTGTGAAATATCAATAATGCCCTCTTCCTCTTTTTCTCAATCACTCCAATTTCTACCCAAAACAAATCACATACCTCAAACAATGATACTATTAAATCAAGTAGTCACACAATTTAAGTAACGATTTCACTCCTCGAATGTGACCATGACTCGACTTATTAATTAATTAAATAATAAATCACTAAGTAATTTCATAAATTGAAATTTACCGAACTAGGGATGTTACAATCACCCCAACTTTTAAAATTTTGTCCTCAAAATTGAACAAAACATACCTCAAGAGAATAGATACGGATATCTAGCTCGCATGTAATCTTCCAACTCCCACGTAGCTTCCTCGGCCGAAAAGCCATCCCAGACTACTTTGACAATGGGAATCGTCTTCGTCTGAATCGTCTTCTCGCCACGTTCCAAGATATAACTAGGAAAAGGTTGGAAAGATAAATTCGGTCGAAGATCAATCGTCTCAAAACTCAACGGCTGATCAGGATCATGAATCTATTTCCTCAGCTGAGATACATGGAAAACATTATGGAGGTTGGATAAGGCTGGAGGCAAAGTGAGACGATAAGCTACTGGGCCAATACGCTCAATAATTTGGAAGGGTCCAATATACCGATGACTGAGCTTCTTCGTTCGCAAGGCTCTGCCTGTACCAATGGTTGGAGAAACCCTCAAAAACACATGATCCCCAACATCAAATTCTAACGGCCTCCTTCTTTTGTCGGCATAACTCTTTTGCCGACTCTGAGCAGCTTTCATTCTATCTCTTATCTGTCTGATCTTCTCTGTAGTCTCATGAACCAAATCGGGTCCCAAGAAACTAGTTTCACCAACGTCTCACCAACTTAGTGGTGTGTGACATTTCCTTCCATATAGTGCTTCAAATGGAGCCATTCCAATGCTGGAATGATAACTATTGTTGTAGGCGAATTCAACTAATGGAAGATGTTCCTCCCATTTCCTTTCACTATCGAGCACACAAGCCCGAAGCATATCCTCAAGAGTCTGGATAGTTCTCTCTGTTTGACCATCGGTCTGGGGATGATAAGCCGTGCTAACATACACCTTAGTTCCCAAAGCCTCGTTTAAAGCCCTCCAAAATCGAGAAGTGAACTTTGGGTCACGATCTGAAACAATACTAGTAGGAACTCCATGTAACCTCACTATGCTCTTCAAATATTCCTCTGCTAGCTTGGAAACTTTATAATTAGAACGAATAGGAATGAAATGAGCAGATTTAGTCAACCGATCCACTATTACCCAAATGGAATCATTACCGGCTTGCGATCTTGGCAACCCCATAACAAAATCCATCGAGATATCTTCCCACTTCCATACTGGCACATCTAATGGCTGCAGTCGACCCGCAAGCTTTTGGTGTTCTGCCTTAACCCTTTGACAAGTTAGGCATCGAGACACGAATTTAGCAATCTCCGCTTTCATCCCAGGCCACCAATACATCTGTTTCAAATCTCGATACATCTTGGTAGATCCAGGATGTACAGAATATTGACTTTGATGAGCTTCTTCTAACACTTGCCTTTTGATATTATCATCATTCGGTACACAAATTCTACCGTTGAAACAAATAATACCATCACTGTCTTCGGTAAAATTTGGTAACCCTCTCTGAGCTTGCAACTCTTCATCACTTTCCTGAGCTAAACGAATCAGGTCCCTTAATGAACTGGAAATCCAAATGTGTCTCAATATTAAACGGTTTGTCTTCTTTGTTACTTTGAGGTTCAAGTCTCTAAAAGACTCTAATAATGCCATCTCATGAATCATCAACTCTGCAGTGTGAAGAGACTTCCTGCTCAATGCATCTGCTACCACATTGGCCTTCCCCGGATGATACTTCAATTCAAAGTCATAATCTTTCAGAAATTCAATCCATCTTCTTTGTCTATTATTCAACTCCTTCTGATCAAACAAATACTTTAAGCTTTTGTGATCACTGAAAACTTCGAAACAAGAACCATAAAGGTAATGTCTCCAAATTTTTAGTGCATACACAATAGCCGCCAGTTCTAAATCATGAGTTGGATAATTCTCTTCATGTGGTTTCAACTGTCTGGAGGCATAGGCTACCACTTGCTGATTCTGCATAAGAACACATCCTAAACCTTTCTTAGACGCATCACTGTAAATCTGGAATCCCAATGACGGATCTAGAAGAATTAGGATTGGAGCAGAAGTCAACCGAGCTTTTAACTCTAGAAAACATTCTTCACAATCAGAATCTCATACAAACGGCTGACCTTTGCGGGTTAATCGAGTGAGTGGAAGAACTAACTGTGAGAACCCTTGTATAAATCTCCGATAATAACCGACAAGTCCCAAAAAACTTCGCACTTCTGTCACTGAAGTTGGTCGTTCCCAATTTAGCACAGCTTCGACCTTACTGGGATCTACTGCAACTCCCGACTAAGATATTACATGTCCTAGAAATTTTACCTCTGACATCCAGAAATTACACTTCGAAGGCTTTGCATATAACTTATTCTCTCGGAGTACGTTCAGAACAATGCGGAGATGGTGAACATGCTCCTCAATGGTCTTAGAATATACCAACTGATCCAGGTAGGGATGAAAAACTCGGTTCATGTAATCCATGAATACCGCTGGAGCATTAGTTAAACCGAAGGGCATCACTACAAATTCGTAATGTCCATACCTAGTACGGAAAGCGGTCTTCGGAATATCTAAAGCTCTGACTTTTATCTGATGATATCCTGACCTTAGATCAATTTTGGAAAATACCGCAGCACCTCGAAGTTGATCAAGCAAGTCATCTATTCTTGGCAGAGGGTACTTGTTCTTGATTGTAACTTTGTTAAGCTGACGATAATCAATACATAATCGCATACTTCCATCCTTCTTCTTAACCAGCAATACAGGAGCACCCCATGGAGAAGCACTAGGTCGAATAAATTTCTTTGAGATTAACTCTTCAAGTTGGGATTTTAATTCCTTTAGCTCTAAAGGAGACATTCGATAAGGAGCAATAGATATTGGTCCTGTCCCTGGAACCAATTCGATTGAGAATTCTACCTCACGATCCGGAGGTAAAGAGGAGACTTCATCAGGAAAGACATCTAAAAATTCATTGACAACTTGTACAGATGATAAATCTAAGCCAATTTCAGTTGATGCAGATAGTATAATAACATAAGCTTCCGCACCTTGGAATAGAGACTGACTAGCTGAGGTGAAAGATACAACTGTTTCCGTTTCAGGCTGAGACAATTGCACTGATTCTGAGGAGAACCCAATAGTTCGATTGAAACAATCAATAGTGACATGACTCGCAGTCATCCAATTCATTCCCAGAATAATATCCATTCCCCTCATAGGCAAGCAAATAAAATCAATAGCAAAATTCCTGCCTCCTATAGTAAGCAGACAATTCAAACACAGAGATTGGGTCTGAACACGACCTTTTGCAGCAGTTAAAATAGTTATCGGTTCGGATACTGGAGACAGAGTTAATCCTAACCGCTCAACACATGCCTGAGATATAAAACAGTGTGTAGCACCAGAATCATACAATATGCTGACCGAGTTATGAAAAAGAGAACCTGTACCCCTCAATAAGTTGTCGTTGGGCTTGATGGTCTGAGTATCCAAAGTGTTGACTCGTCCCTGCCTTGGAGCAGCTGGTGTTTCTTTGAAAGCCTTCCTTACTGGGCACTCATTAGCATAGTGACCCTCTTCTTTGCAATAGTAGCACTTATTCTTATGTAGTAAGCATTCACCCCGATGACGTCTTCCACAGTGAGCACAGTTGCGAAAATCTGAGGAATCAACTGATTGTACCTGTTTGCCCTTGTAGTTATTTCCTTTGGACTGCTTATTCTGAGTGGAGGATTCAGCCATTTTCTTCTTACCCTTCCAGAACTCTCTCCTTTCATCTTGCAGCTTCTTAAGATTTGCTTCGGCGACATAGGCTTGTTGCACTAAAGCCGGAAAATTGGTCATAGTCTAGGAACTAAGACATTGATGATTCACATCCCCACGAAGACTTTACTTAAACATATCCATCTTCCATTTGTCATTTGGAGCATAACTCCCCAACTCATAGAATTGAGACAGCCTTTCAAATTTTGCAGCATACTCACCAACAGACATGTCACCCTGTTTGAGATTTACAAATTCCGTTTGCTTGACCAGTTTCTGTGACGAAGGAAAATATTGACCAATGAACAATTCCTTGAAGTTATCCCAAGTAAGAGGAGCTCCGTGGATTTGCAGCATCCTACGAGGATTTGTCCACCAAGTGTGTGCATCTTCATCAAGAGCATTGGCAACACACATTACCTTTTCTTCTTCACTGCATTGCAAGGTTGCAAAGATTCTTTCCATAGCATCAATACAGAAGTGAGACATCATGGGATCAGATCCACCTTTGAAAATTGGCGGATTCATCTTTTGAAACCGAAAATACATCCTGTTGGGGTCCTCAGGAGGTGGTTGTGGCACTTGATGCATTTGAGCCATTTGAGCCATTTGCTGCTGCTGCATGAGCATCATATCATTCATCATTTTCTGCTGTGTTTCAATGACTCGAAATATCGGTTTATGAAGTAAATTTCGTTTCGAAAGATTTTACGAGTCAAAAACCGTTTTCGGAAAAATTACGGTATTGAGACTGTTTGGTACAGGTTCAGTATTTCTGTGATTGTGAATGTTCTATATGTCTAAAAATTATTTGGTTTGTTTTTCTGGAAACTAGACACAATTTTCTACAAATTAGGCACTGATTTTACTCAATTTGGATAAGTATAATTGAAGAATTCTTGGTTGCAAATTGAGTCAAAATCTGGGACTGTTTTGGATATATGTTCATTTTTTGTCTAATTGTGAATTCCCTGATCCTCTAAATTTCGTGGGGTTTGTTTTTTTAGAAATTAGACTGAATTTTCTACTGAATAGGCACTGAGTTCACTAAAGTTCATTGAGAAATGAGGGAGAGAGTTTGATTTCAAAATGACTAAACAGTTCTGTCTGAATTCTGGTACCAGTGTAGTAAATTGAAAAACTGTACTTACTGAATACTCATTTTGAAAAACTGAACTTAGGAATGAAAACTAGACTCATAGAGCTTTCCAACGAGTATTCATTTGTTGAAATCCGATGTCGTTTGCTATTTTAATTAATTCGCCGAAATAGGTGCACGATTATAGAAATTCTGCACTCATGTTGTGTCACTGATAGTTAGGAACGACTTATTGGATATTGCTGTTTCTGAATTGATGTTACTGGACTGGATTGACTGGAATATTATGTGATATTGATTATTTTTATGTTGGAAATGGATTGGATTACGGGTTGGACACGATCGGAGAAGCGAAACGAAACAAACGAACGAATATTTTGCCGAATCTTCGTTTCGTAGCTCCTTTCGATTCCAAATCTCTCCTAATTTTCTTTCCAACCATTTGTTATGAATTGTGATTGATAAAAACATGATTTTAACCATGTTTATGATGATTTTAAATCAAATGTTTTGAAGATACAATTGTTTCGAAAAACCGAAATCTAGTCTACGTGTGAGGACTTGTATTGTGAAAATAAAACCGACTATAAGTCCTACTTGGCATTGTACAAATGACTCAGGATGTTTATTAATTATTCATCTAAACCGGTCTAAGATTCACGGTATATATATTATATCTAGTCGGGGTGACGACCCCTATGAATTAGCATACTAGGTGAGGGAGTCATGAGCCCTTGACCTAGGCCCCTAGAATTGTTATTATTTTTGCCTTTAGGACTTGTACTACTATTGGCTAGTTGGGGTTCACTTAAGCTCTCGGTTGTTGGTGATGTGCTAAAGAATTAAAGGAATGATTTTGAAATTCATTTATTGAATTACCAGTGATTGTAATTCTTACCGAATTACCATTGGAAGTTGTTGGTGGCATAAGCAAAAAGAGACGTATTCTTGGAGTAGGATCTCATGCGTATGATGTTAAAGAATCTTTGAACGATTCGAGGTATAAAGATGCAACATCGTCAGAAGAGGTTTCTATATTGAAAGATAAGGTTCAAACATTAACAGTTGAGCTTCAAGAGCTTCGAGAGAAGAATATTGAACAAGAAAACATAAAGAGAAAAGTAGACCGATATGAGTAGATGTTTGAGAGGCTTATGCGTAATAAAAATTTAAAAGCTTTACTTGATGCACCTGAAGAAGATGATGGCTATTACAATGAGGAGATAGCTGAAGCTAGAATGGATGAATTTTGATTAGATTTAGCAACATATATGCTTTTGCTAAATTTAATGTTAGTTTGATTAAGTGTAACTTTTGGATAATGTTTTAGTTAGTATTGGGTGTAACTTTTTGCAATATAATTTAAACACTTTCAGTACAATTAATAAATTTACTGTTTGAAATGTGTATTGAAATATGAATTATTTTGATATTTTAGGCTGTTTGAAATGTGTATTGAAATCTGAATTAATTTGATATTTTAGGCAGGAAAATATATTTAGTTCTGGAAAAAGGCAGGAAAAAAAAATTAGTCATTAGAGACGGAATTACAAATCCGTCTCTAAGTAAAATGTTGATATTGACGACGGAATAATCATTGCGTCTCTACTAGAGACGGATATTTTCCGTCTCTACAGAGACGGATTTTTGGTCAACGTCAACTATATGAGCTGAAAGTTAGCGACGAATTATTTAATGTTAGAGACGGAAAAAGGCCGTCTCTGGGTAGCGACGGCATGACATATTCCGTCTCTGTAGCATTTGCGACCGCAATTTCAGCTACGGATCTAGTTCCGTCTCTAATTCCGTCTCTAAAAGGCTTGGAGACAGAATTTCCCACTTTTAGAGACGGAATCCGTGCGTCTCTATTTCCGATTTTTCTAGTAGTGTGTGAGGAAAATGAACGTTCGATGCGAGGGAAAGAAAAAAAATTAATATCAATAGGCAGCGCTTGCCTTAAAAAACGCTGCCCATAGCCCAAATTTCGTCTAACCCATAGGCCGCACTTGTAAAAAGTGCTGCCCATCGCCCATGTTCGTGATCTAATAATCAGCGCTTGATAAAAAGCGCTGCTCATTGCCAATTTTCGTCCTCCTATAGGCAGCGTTTGGAAGGAAGCGCTGCCCATTGCCCATTTTCGTTCTCCTATGGCCAGCTCTTTTAACAGAAGCGCCGCTCATTCCCCTGCGCGTTTTAAGCTTATCCAGTGCTTTAATCAAAAGCGTTGCCCCATAAGGCGCCATTTTTTTTAAGATCTGGCGTAGTGGGGCAAAAGCACGTGAAGGAGGATAAAAGCAATCTTCGTTTTTATCAACTAAAATGTGGCTATGTTTCATGTGGTGATATCACTTAAAGCTCTTCTCCAAAAAGGAGTTGCAAATTGATGATAAGCGATCTTCTCATCACTCTCATTCAGTTTGTTCTATCTACACTATTGAGTGTATTATCTTAATATTTTTTATTTCTTATTTTTTGGGTGTGTTCCCAAGTTATTCAAGAGAGATGATATCTCTTAGTTTTGAAGCTCTTCTACATAGGGAGGTGATATCCCATTTTTGTGTGAAGGCGGTGTATTTCGGTTGTAAAGGTTTCTAGCTGAACTTGTTTTAAAAGCTAATGATTGATTAAAATCCCTTGGTGTGTTTTGCCTTGGGGACTAGATGTAGGCCTCAGGAGTGGCCGAACTAGGATAAATTTCCGCGTGCCTATTTTCTTTTCCTTTATCTCTTTTATTTTCCTTTGCAAGTTATTTTTATTATTATTTATTTCAACATCATTATTTACCGTCTTATATTTTAATTCAAACCTTTTCTAAACACTTTATTTTATTTGATTAATTTAAGAAGAAGAAGAAGAAGAAGAAGAAGAAGAAGAAGAAGAAGAAGAAGAAGAAGAAGAAGAAGAAGAAGAAGAAGAAGAAGAAGAAGAAGAAGAAGAAGAAGAAGAAGAAGAAGAAGAAGAAGAAGAAGAAGAAGAAGAAGAAGAAGAAGAAGAAGAAGAAGAAGAAGAAGAAGAAGAAGAAGAAGAAGAAGAAGAAGAAGAAGAAGAAGAAGAAGAAGAAGAAGAAGAAGAAGAAGAAGAAGAAGAAGAAGAAGAAGAAGAAGAAGAAGAAGAAGAAGAAGAAGAAGAAGAAGAAGAAGAACGACGGAATGTAAATGACGGAATTATAAATTGATTGTAAATGACAAGAAATAAAGTGCAGAAAATAAGAGCAGAAATGTAAAGTGCATGAACTTAAGAATATGAGATGAATTGCATAAAGAAACTTTGATTCACTTAGATAGTGTTTGCAAATGATCCAAAGGTCCCTTAGCACTCAAAAATTCGTGCTATTTATAGGCCTAGGATCATTAAAGCTGAGAAAAATAAGAATTAAAACCAATTACAAGCAATAAAGATGGAATTTTAACGGCTTTTGGAATCTGATGCATCATTACGGCCCTTAATGAATTAACACTGTCCGTAATGAAATCCTGCGATTCTTCAACTACTTTTCCTTTGACTTCCAACACTGGCCGTAATGAAATTCAGTATTTCTAGCTTCAACTATTTTTCCTTTGATGCTTTTTGTTCCTTTTTGCATTCTTTGGTCTTGAGACTTTATCATTATACTCTTGAAGCTCAAATTCTTCTCTTTTGCTCATGACTTGTCCTATAAAATCAAAATGAAATAAATGTAGTAAAATAGCCCTAAAAGAGAACTAAATTACTAAATAAACTACTTAAAACAAATATTAAAATAACATCTAAATTGGACTTATCAATGGTCGGACCGTCGGGTCACTGGTCAGACTCCATGATCCGCGAAACTTCAAAAATAGGCGCATAACGTGCATAAATTTGTACATCATAGAGCTTTAAATTTTTTTTGCCATACATTAAAAATGTCTAAGAAAACTCAAATAATATTAACATAACTAACTAACTCATTCTCCAAATTAAAATCCATAATTATAACATAAGTACCTAATTAGAGGAACAACCACTAAACAACAATAATGGTCTCACAAATATTATTCGTATTCATTAATATTTTAAATAATAAATATATAAAATCTAATAACTATGAAATGTGAACAAAATATTAGATGTTAAATAATTAAAATATAAATGCAATATATAATAACATATGTTTTTTTTTTCGATAAGCATATAATAACATATGTATATAATTATATAAGTATAAAATACAAACTTATTATCCATGTATAAAAAACATACAATTTTTATTGCAAATGAAGATAGTATGTATTTTACAAAGTAAAAAACATACAATTTTTATTGCAAATGAAGATAGTATGTATTTTACAAAGGCTTAAATATCATTTACCCCCCTGCAAATATCACGTTTATCCATTTACCCCCTGCAAAAAAAAAAACTTTCAAAACAAAGCTTGCAAAATTAAGTGTTTGTAGTTACCCCCTGCTGTTAGTTTTAGCTAACAATATTAGTTTTGGCTGCCATTTGGGATCTAGTTACCCCCCTGCAAATATTACGTTTATCCATTTACCCCCTGCAAATATTAAGTCGGATCTAGTTACCCCCTGCAAATATTAAGTGTTTTTAGTTACCTCCTTGCAAAGTCAGCATAGACTTAACGTTGTTAGCTAAAACTAACAGCAATGGGTAACTAGAAACACTTAATATTTGCAAGGTTTGTTTTGAAAGTTTTTTTTGCAGGGGGGTAAATGGATAAACGTGATATTTACAGGGGGGTAAATGATATTTACGCCTTTTACAAAAAAGAAAGATTGGTGTAGTTGTGAGGTGTTGGTTACATGTTGGTCATGGGTTCAAATCCCATCATTGCATTTTTGTGAGTATCTTGGCATAGTTTAATTTGGCAAAAAAATGGGTTAATCCCGGTTACACCGGGTCTGATGCATGTTCGGTCCAATCAGTGACTCGAGCCAATCTAGTGAATTTCACAACATTGTACTTCCTTCCTTTCATTTGTCTTTCATTCTTCTTATTATATTCAAGTCATCCACTCCCCTTTAAACTCCCAAACAAGCCCTACGGGTCTCTTTCAATGGAGGGGAAGCGTCAAAAATTCAAAATTACATTTATCAATTACACGTGCGTATAAAGGAATTGATTCTTTTTTGGGTGAACAAAAGAATTAATTGATTAAAAAAGAAAACAATCGAACCTATTTTTTCCTATATAAAAACGCTTTTTTAATGTTACCTGTTAATTTCAACGCATTGTTTACGTGTGTAAGGTAAGTAAATAACTACAATGTTAATGAGATGTTAACGAGATATGAAATATTACCAAATGGTGGTTCTATCTACCTGTCTCCATATCTTCATGCTTTGTTAGTTATAGTAACCATGGCCATACCTTCATATCTTCAAACGTCTAATAATATCACATCACATTACTATATATAATATAAAGGGTTTCTTACAACAATTAGTAACTACACACCAAAGTTTTCAAAGTTTTACATAACACTTTGTAACACGGGCTGTTACGTAGGGAACTAGGTAACTAGCACAATCATGATCATACATTACTTGTATGTGAACTTTCTTATCTTAAGTGGCATATATATGCACATGCATAGTTATTTGTATCAGAACTTGGGAGGTGGGAGAACCCACTCTCTTCCATGAATATAAGCCATGCTCAAGAAGGGTTTTGCTTCTTTATCAGATAGTATCTTGTTAAATTTTGTGCGGCCAGAGGAAGCAGCACCTGGTCCCTTGCACTTGTATTCTCCAAAGTAGATTGTCCTATAAGTCAAAACAAAATAATTATTTTCTCACACATTTTGTCAAACAATTATAATAAGTAAAATAACTCAACTTTGGAATTTCTCTTTGTATTGCCACTTTATTACATAATGAAATGATATAAGTTCTCATTTCCTCAAAAAAGAAAAATAAAAAGTAAAAATATATAATGTGATGTGATGTACCCAGAAAATTTAAACTATTTAAATAGAGGTTTATATTTCTTTCTTGTTCTCGCAATATACTGGTTTTTGCTTTTAGTTTCCATAAAAATGTTTGTTTTAAGTTTCTGAAGAACTAGAAATTTTTCTTTTATTCCTTTTTTAGTCTTCAATTTTGTTTATATTCAAATTAGTTATTATATGGTTCATATTTTAGAAAACAAAGTTAATTATGATTAGCATATTACATAGACTAAACCAACATGGACAAATATATTTAACTGGACTAACACACACAAAAAAAGGTATTAAAAGGAATAACAAATTTAAATATATTTGTGGAAATGAATAAGATATTAAATTAAGGATTCAATTAGTATGCACCAATTGTATATATATGTTACAATGTCAATCAATCAAAAATTGACACATCATGATTTTTTTTGACTTTTATTCCATTCCCTTTGAAAGTCACGATTACCATGATTTCTTCTTGGTTGATTGTGGAAAACAATAGGTGTCAATACATATCAATTAAACTTTTAAATTAAAGGATTTAATTTATATCTATACACAATAGGTGTATAAGGAGGGGCGGATCTACATATAAGCGAGGGTGTGCAGCACACTCACAAATTTAAAAATTTGCACCAATACCCCTATGAAAAATATATTTTGACACTCCTAGTTTTATTTTTTGCACATCCTACTACTATTTTTCTCTTTCCATTCCTAGCTGCTCTTTCCTATTGCAGCTCCAGGAGCAGTTGGTAGTGTAATTATGTGATCGTTTTGGTTATCAAAAAATAATATATGTATTTAGATAATTAGGTATATTTTAAATTTAGCTACCCCAATAATATGTTATTTAGCTACTCCAACTAATTTTATTTGTCTAATGAGATAAAAGAATAATAACAAGTCTATTAGTCTAATTAGTCTCATTTGATAAAAAAAGTCTATTATTATCACAAACAAATATGGTGATTTTTGTTAACTTGGTGATTATAGTCTTTTTATTTTACTTTGACAATTTTTGTACCCAATTTTCTCTCAAAATTATATATTATTTGCCCTTTTCGTCCCCAAAAATCTTGAATTTTGGAAAAATAAGGGAATAAAATTGCACAATCCATGTTTTTTAGCAACTAAAAGTGCAATGAAAAATTCACAAAGACCAAAATTACCAAATTAGAAGAACAAAATATGTTTATTTGGTATACACCATTGCGGTAAAAACTTTTTAAGGTAGGTGAGATAAAGTCAAATATTTGTTATGATGTGTTGTTTCATGATTGACTGACGTTGTAAAAAACTTTTACACGACAATATATATTAATTGTTAAATTAAATCGTTTGACCACCCTGGACCAGGGCCGTAGATACGCCACTGTGTATAAGTGTTTTACACTATCCACCACTTACAAATTGACATATCATTAAAAATAAATTAGCCAATTGGTAACCCACCAATTAGTCAATTGATAACCAACTATTCCATTAATTGTGATTGGTTGTGGGTAAAAACCTATACACTTCATGTATACATAAATTAAACTCTAAATTAAACCCTAAACTAGCTAATATATGAATGAAGGGGACATCTATTAAGGACCCGGTTCAAAGGTGGGTCTCATTATTTGCCAAGGCTTTTCCTTACTGATATTTGCCAAGGCTAAAATTATTATGCTATTATGTTTTTTGGTTCTACCCAGGGTATCCACCACCGAAAGCAGTGACTAATCCCGTCATTGGATTGGAGGCACCTCGAAGGGTGGGACAGCTGACGCAAAGATTTAAAGCTGCTCCGTACCCAAGGCGAGGATCAAACCTTCGACACTTGGTTAAGGGAGGATGAGGTTATTATGCTATTATGTTTGATTAAATGAATAAAATACTAATTGACCTGATATAAGGTTACATAGAAGGGTGTTGGTTTCATGCTTACTCATTGGGTTGAAAGTGGAACCATCCTTGAGTATTGATGAGGGATCCCATGTATGTGTAGGCAAATACCACCCTAGGGCTCCTTCTCCAACCACGACCAAGGTAAGTGTTCCCATAACCGCTTCCTGTTATGTTGCAGTGCACAAAAGTAAATCCAGTGTCTTCTGCCTCGCTTTCCCTACCTTGTGCTGTTATAACACTCAAACCCTTTGCCTCTGCAACCGATTCTATAACACTTCTCTACACACACAACATTCATTATATCATCATAAATATTAGGAAAATTGAAACCGAATATTTAATAGGTAATTAATATATATACATACCAAGTAGATGGATTTTCCATTTCCAAAGATGAAATCGTAGGTCCCTTGAATTTTACAGTCCTTGAAAAAATGTCTCCCTTTGTCATCACATAAGGTATCCTGAAACCCTATGAATTTGCAGTTATAAAATGCAGCTTTGTCCCCTGATATTCTCATCGCTAACGCTTGTGCTCCAACACTATTTCCGTCCGGCATAGGAGACGAGTTCTGAACGTACATACACAAATACTATCTTTAGTGTAAAAAATCTTTACACTATCATTCTATACTAATTAAACTAAGCATTATAGAAACTAAATTGAAGGTAATTACCACAAAGGCAATATTGACAGCAACAAAGTTGTCAGCATCGACAGCGACAGTGGCACTGTAAACTGTCCCATACTGCAAAGCGTTAGCGTCGTAGGTTATGATGGGAATGTCATTGTCGTTCCCATTCCTTTCTCCATAAAACGTGACGAAGGGTTTTGAGCTATTAACAGTTATCTTCTCGTGATATTCTCCTTTGCCGATCCAAACAACCACTCGCTGTTTGTTACCCGACGGAATGCTGTTAACGGCGTCTGTTATTGTGTTGAAGTCTCCGCTGCCGTCTTTGCGAACTCTTACCACTCTAACGGCACCGTCCTCGGCAGTTAACAAGGTTTCACGCTCAAGTATCAGTGCTGGGACAAGGTGGAGGAGGAGGAGCAGTGTTAGTGCAGCCAGAAATTTCGGGCCAGTTTCAACGTGACCCATTTTCTTCTCTCCCGTGTAGTATTATTCTCCAACTCTTTGACAAACCTACTATATATTTGCTTGCTCGTCTGATGTGTGTGTCTATATATATGAGAGACAGTACGTGGAGGGGATGTTGAAGTGTGAGAGTGATTCTGCTCAAGTGAGTGGTTAGTTTTTCTTTTCTTTTCACTTCATGTGGAGTAAGTTATTTTTTCTGACAATGAGGAGTAAGTTCTTTGTAAGAGTTTAATTGTTAAAAAATATTATCTACGTCCAAAATTTGAATCATCTCAATTACTCTTTTTCATAGGCAAAAAAATTATTACGAAGGGTATAAGAGACAGAGAAATGCTTAAGATTATGAAATGAAATGTAGTGTAAATGAAAAACCAACTTCAAGCAATCATGTGTAGTGGTGTGGTGTTATTAAAACTAATTTTATCCTTTGATTTTCTTACAATTCGTACATCTCATGTTCGTACCAACCATCAATACTTTTTTTTTATTCGGACTCACTACAACATTTTGACCCTACGACAACGCTCGAAAAACATTGCATAAAGCCATAAAACCGTTGCCAAAAGCTACGACAACGGTTACCAAACCGTTGTACCTGCGGGCGTTGTCTTAGCTTTAGGCAACGGTTATTTGTCCCCAAAGGCAACGGAAGCTGAAAACCGTTGCCACTGCCAGATGTAACACAACGGTTTTAGTTTCCACTCTATGGCAACGGTTGAAAACCGTTGTCAGTTATGGCAACACTTTGAAACCGTTGCCAGGTATAGCAACACGTGGAAACCGTTGCCATAAAGTGGAAACCAAAACCGTTGCCATGTATGGCAACATGTAGAAACCAAAGCTGTTGCCATGCTATGGCAACACTTTAGAACCGTTGCCATGTATGGCAACACATAGAAACCGTTGCCAAAAACTGGAAACCAAAATCGTTGCTATGGCTACACTTTTAGAACCGTTGCTATGTATGGCAACACGTACAAACCGTTGCCATAAATCCAAATAATACAATCACATACCAAACATTGACCATTCCCTGTTTATTTTAATAACAACATCGGTTTAAAAAACATTGCTATTGATCATCCAAGCTTCTTAATCACATCACAAACTTTTTAATCTAATCAAGGGAAAAATTAAATTTGCACCTAAAATGTAACAATTTAACACATTGCAAAAGTTATATTACAAAAAACATGTTCCATTTCCAAAATAAAACTTGTCAAATCTTCAACACATGTCTTCAAACTCTTCATCATCCAAGCCATGGAGACTAAGATTTATACCTTCATTATTTTCCTACAAAAATAACAAAATTCGATTAATGCCATAAAATCAGCAAAACAAGTGTAGCAAAATTTCTGTGATGTGAATTTTCACTCTAGTTAGTGAATTTTCACTCTAGTTACTGAACTCTCAGAGCAGCATGCATTATTATTAGTCCCTTTAATTTTCCAGAGAGAAATAATGAGTATTCAGATGCTTTAGCTTTGCTTTTGTTAGAGTGATAGAATACGAGAGAAGAAAGTAGAGCATTGCTGAAACAAACAGGTGACTAAACAAACAGAACCTGCAGTAGCAGGTTACACTAACTAGCATTATTACAAGCTGTTATTAGCAAACAAAGGTTCATCTATTATACTCTAACAGCTTTTCACTTTTTTGTTCCCTTCACTTGATTACAAATTAAAAAGGGTTGGTGATAAATAATATCATATAGGTGGAAGTGGAAGCACTTGTAATTCAAGGACCAAAAGTGGCCACAGTAATGAGCCAGGTTAAGAAGTTGGAGGTATCTGTCTTGGTATTAGGCCAAAAGAAGTTGCAAAAACCAATTCCTATTTACAAAGCAGTACAAAACTAGTAAAAAACTGGTTTGAAACCAGTTCACCCAATAAAGAATTTTTTACCATAACTAAGTTTATTGCAGCCAGGAAAATAGAGAAAGAGGGCATAAATAATGACCGACCAAATTAAATCGGAGAATACATCATCATCATCAGCCATAACACCAACCACAAGGAACCATAAGCAATCAATAGAGAGGAACAATAGATGATAAACACAGGAAACTGTCAACAGAGAGGAACGAATTTCACAGACGTGCAAAAAATCTGGATGATGGAGCAACAAAGATGCAGTAGACAGGAACAAAATTAATTTTGAAGAATTGCAGAAAAACAATAATTAGAAAAAAGTTACACAAAGGTCCAATTTGGTTTTACAAGTGGTACTAGTGTACCCGTAATTTTGCACATCCCTAGTTCAGTGTGTATAATTTCTCTCTTAAGCTGGTAACAGTCCTATCTTATTTTCCAGGGCAACAATGGCTACCTTATCAGCACCAGGTGGCAGAAGAACTTCTGGCTTTTGGCTTAGATTAGATTAGTGCTAGTTTAGCTGTTGCTACTGGTTTTAGATCTCGTGATAAGAGGGATAAATGGGGAAAATAACCTTAATATTTCTATTGTAATCTATAATCTTTAATTTCACTGTGTAACTACTTCTAACTGTATAGCATATATATTGAATCAAAACATATCAGCATTGATCCAGAACATAAAAGGTTAGATACTTACGCTATGAGCTTCCGGGGCATATGTTGATGTCGAAGAACGTGGAGCACTAGTAGCATCCGGCGGAGTTGAAAACATAGCTGCCAAAGCCTCCACATTCAACCCTGAGTTATTTTGATCTAATACGGTCTTTACTAGAAGCTGAAACTTTTTCTCCATGCCTTTCTGATTCTCTTGTAGTTTCTCTTGTAGTTTCTCTTCAAGTTCATTCATCTTATTGGCATGTTCTTTTCTTAGTAGTTCCATCTCATTTGCATGTGCTATCTTCATTTCTACAACTTCTTCATTTCTCTTCAACATAGTAGGTGTTACCGCTCTTCCATGGGTACGTACTCTCCCATGTTTTTCTTTACCAACCACCTTTTGAAAAGCTTCCGAAGGAGAATGACCAGAACTCACGAAGTCTTGAAGTTTTATCTACCATATTTAAAAAACAATCACACTTAATTAAAGATATACATTATTATATTTGAAATGAATCAAATGATAAATTCATTTGATAAAACGTACAATTGTATCATTTGTTTCTTCGTTCAATTGCTTTCCTTTCTTACTTTGGCGTGTTTCGATGAACAACTCAAGTTGAGAAGGAGGCTCTCCATCCTCACTACTTGCACACTACCAAGATAATAAGCTCATTAACACAATAGCAAAGGTAAGGTCTAAAACAGAACCACGTGTAGAAAGTAGAAACAAGTCAAAATCTGGTTTAGACTCTAATACCCTGTGTCTCCAGGGAGAATGTAAAGAGGAGTGGTGCTTGGTTGGAAATTTCTTTAAGATACCAAGAGATATGGGAATAAAAAAATTGCAACTTGTGAGACTTGTGTTGAGAAATTAGAATAAGATCATAGTTGAACATTGCAAACTTGAATTATATTCTAGAATCCATACATGTTTCTATAAATAAGATGTGTATGTATTACATTGCAGGTCATGTCTGAGCAGTTTAGTATTAGCTACTTTTGATTCAAATGGTCATATTTTACACTTGAGATTAGGTTTATATATTGTGACATTGACAACTCACATCAGTATTAAAACTTTGTTAGTGAAGTGATGAAAACTTCATTTTGATTTGTGTAGTCTGGAGTAGCCCTTAGGTTCTTGATCTGGTAAGTAAAATCTTTCAAAATTGCTAGAAAAGGTAGAAATAAGTGGAAAAATGTTATTCAATTATATGATGAACAGATCATTTTATGCTTTATGTTTTATTGTACTAACATGTATCATTTATGATATAGTAGACAATCTATGGTTACTATAGTAGATAATCTATGCATTCAGGTTATGATTTTTCCACCTCTATTTTCTGTCTTGAGAGGTTTTTATTTCTCCATAGGTATTTATATAGAGGGTTATCTACGGGAGATCGTCCAACATGTGACCAATGTCTTCGGATTCATGAAAAATTGTTATTCTCCACGCATTTTACTATAATATTAACTATGCTTCCAAATTTAACTATGCTTCCAATATATTAACTGAATAGAAACTAATTCGTAACCACCCCTATATATTAACTATGCTTCCAATAGATTTAGAAAACTTGGAAATAATTTCTTACGAGGCAAATAGGCTACTGTTGAGTGCTTTCAATATGTTGTTGATTTGTTCCTTGATTTGAATCGCTTCCCTTTCTTCTTTTTGAAGCTTTCTCATTTTTCACCTTGATTTTATACTTTTGAATCAAGTCCACACTTGATTTAGCTTTAAGTTGTTCAAGAGCAAAATCATTGTCCTTGTCCATTTTCCTACACTACCTGCATCATTGAAACACACAATCTATATTAATATCTAAACACATGTGTGAGTGATAAAAAATTATGAGAAATTATAATAATCAATGCATAGATTCCAATATCACCTTATATTAACAATAATAAATTATTAAATGAAAAGTAAACTAATCCATGTAGTCAAACAAAGTGTCATCAAAATCAGAATCATCTCCAACATCCATTTCATTTGACACAAGCAGAGACTTTTCAATAATGGTTGGTGGTATGTCACTCCTAGCCAATTCAACTTCACAGTTGTCATCACTCGTAGCTAGATTTAACGCATGATCTGACAACTCTCTTTGATACAAATGTTGGGCATTTGAATAAGACTCATCTTTCATATTAAAAAAGTCTCTCGGAAAAGTATTCATAACATAGCTCCTATTCACATCAATAGGATCTTGAATGTAAAAGCATTGATGGACTTGTGAAGCTAACACAAAAGGGTCATCCATAGAACATCTCTTGTTGAAGTGAACACAAGTCAACCCGTACTTGTCTTCTTCAACTTCAAACCAATCGCATCTAAATAACACAGACTTGAAATGACCATAATAGTCTACTTCAATTATTTCAATGATTGATCCATAGTAATTTATTGAATTTGTTGTAGGATTTTTATATTTAATGCTTGCAAAGCTTTGGGTTACGGACACCAACGTCACACCACTACTTTGGGTTTTACGTCTTGCATCACGTTGTTTGGTGTGAAACCTATAACCATTAATGACATAGCCAGAAAAACGCCGCGCAACTCTATTTGGTCATCTAGACAACTTCTTAAGTTGGTCAGAAACATCATCCATTAAAGCACGAGTTTTGAACCATTCAACAAAACCTTGCCCTTGACTCTTCGCTTGGTTCCACCTCTTTCTTTTATTGATATTTGTTGTTTCATTTTCATGCTCCCTAAAATTTAAAAATCATTGTTAGCATAATGGTAAAGCAACTCTTTCATGTAACTAAAACCTACAAGTAAATTTATTTACCTAATGAACTCTTCAACTTCATCGCAATTGAATAGGATGTAGCGATGGATTTGATTCCTTGACTTGGAATCCAAAGAAATGGCTCCTCCCTTTTTCTTTCCTCCAATAGGATGACCTACGCCCGGATAAGAGTCCGAGCTTTCAAGTTCACCCGGATCACATCTATCACTATTCCTTGTCATTCTGTTATGCTTTGTTTCAACACCATTATGCAAATATCGTGAGCATAGTGTCAAGCATTCTTCAACCAAGTATCCCTCGGCAATAGAACCTTCAGGACGACTCTTATTACGTACATAGCTCTTCAATTTACCTAAATATCTTTCTGGAAAATACATCCACCTAAATTGAACCGGGCCTCCCAATCTTACCTCATTCACTAGATGTATAGGCAAATGAACCATAACATCAAAGAAACAAGGGGGGAAAATCGTCTCCAATTGCCAAAGTGTTTCTGCAATCTCTGATTGCAAGATATGTAGATCCCCCACCCTAATAACTTTTTGACACAAACAACGAAAGAATGAAGAGAAGCGAATTAAAGGGTGGGCGACTTGGTCGGACATTGTGCTTCTTACAGCTACTTGAAGCAAGTAATGCAAGATGAAATGTGCATCATGACTCTTGTAGCCAATAATTTTTCTTTCAGCCAGTTGAACACATCTTGAAATGTTTGATACACAACTATCAGGCATTTTTGCTTTCTTTAAGACACCACAAAAAGTAGACTTCTCATTCGGTGTCATGGAGAAACATGCTTTTGCAAACATAAGTTTTTTTACCTTGATTTGTCTCTTTAGGGTGAAGTTTCTTCCTAATGCCCATTTCTTGCAAGTCAAAACGAGCTTTTTCATGATCTCTCGTCTTACCCGGAATATCCAGCAAAGTGCCAATGATGTTATCAAATATATTCTTCTCTATGTGCATCACATCAAGGTTATGTCGTAACAAATTGTGCTTCCAATATGGTAATTCAAAAAAAAATGGATCTTTTCTTCCATGGACCATCATTTTGCCTTTTTTGAGTCTTACCAAAGACATTTTTAAAGTTTACCAACAACTCTAAGATATCTTCTCCTTCTAACGAAGCTGGTGGAGATCCATATTCTGTAGTCCCATTAAAATCCCTTGTATTCGATCTATATTTATGATCCATAGGCAAAAATACACGGTGACCCATATAACACACCTTTCGACTATGCTTCAAATAAGTCGAATTAGTATTATAATTACAACATGGACATGCTAATTTCCCTTTAGTACTCCACCCACTCAACATAGCGAGCCCAGGAAAGTCGCTAATAGTCCACAACAATGCTGCTCTCATTTGAAAAGATTGATTTAGTGAGGCATCATATGTTTCTACTCCTACCTCCCACAACACCTTCAACTCTTCCATCAGTGGTTGGAGGTACACATCAATGTTATTCCCTAGTGAAAATGGTCCAGGAATTAGTAAAGACAACATAGAATACTCAGCCTTCATGCACCACCAAGGTGGGAAATTATATGGTATCAATACGACAAGCCAAGTACTATGAGACAGATTCATGGATTTAAAAGGATTAAATCCATCACTAGCTAGCCCAAGTCTTATGTTGCGTGAATCAGCAGCAAAGTCAGAATGACGCTTATTAAAGTCTTTCCATGCCTCTCCATCAGCTGGATGCCTCAACTTCCCATCTTTAGAACGCTCTTCTTCATGCCACCTTAATGAGTCAGCTGTCTTTGAGCACATGAATAACCTTTGAAGTCGAGGAATCAAGCGAAAGTGTCTCAAAACTTTATTAGGAACTTTATGAGCTTTATTGTTTTCCTCAACTTGATAATCTCCTTCGGCATTAACAACCCACCGTGGAAAACCGCAAACAGAGAAGGAAGTGTCGTTCTCATGATCTTTCCAATATAACATGCAATCATTAGGACAAGCATCGAACTTTTTATAATCAAGACCTAGGTCCCTTATCATGCCTCTGGTTTTATTGAATGTTTCAGGAATGTTCAACTGAGGCATAGCTTCTCTCAAAAGCTCTAAGAGAGCATTGAATGATGCATTGCTCCAACCATAAAGACACTTTAACAAATATAGTCGAATGGTGAACGACAATTTAGAGAAGTTTTTGCAACCCGGGTACAACTCTTGTTTTGCTTCTTCTAAAAGACCATAGAACTTTTTAGCACCTTCACTGAGGCCTTCATTAACTCCACATTCTCCATGTGCGACATCTCTGAATCTTTCATATAGTAGTCCACCAACATCATCAATTTCGTCATCTTCTTCATTTGTGCCACCGTCGAGGCGATTAGGGTCTTTACGCTTTTCACCATGACGAATCCAGACATCATATCCTCTTTCAAATCCGAAATATACCAAATGATTAAATACAACTGGCCTTGTTTTCCAAAAAGCATTGTGACAATCAATACAAGGCACTAGTGCAGAAAAGGGATTTAAAGTCGGACGAATTGGACTTTCAAAGTCGGGTTTCAGTCCGACTTCTATTAAGGCGACTTTGTATGTCAGGAGATTTAAAGTCGGGTGACAGTCCGACTTCCAAAGTATGTTTTTAAGTCAGATGACAGAAGCCCCCGACCTTAAAAGTGACCTTTTAAAGTCAGGTGATAGTTATGTCCGACTTTAAAAGTAGTTTTTAAATTTAAAAAAAATGAACTTGCCTAGTTTTGTACCGGCTTAAACTTAAATGCATTTTTCGGGAAAGAATATATTTTTAGAAGACTGAAATGCAGAAAGTAATGGTCATGCTTTTGGTAAGATAATCAGCCCTTTGTTGCAAAGCACGCACTTGTAAAAGTACAAAAAATAAGGCATGTGTAAATTTGTAATAGTTACACGAGCTCAAAATGATTAAGGTATATGTAGTTGTTGTTATTGATATGATCACAATTCAAAATGATTGTTTTATGAAAGTTCAGCTGACAAAGGCTTTGCCACAAAGCCAACAAGGATAACAGCAATTGTAGGATCAACATAAGGGTTTCATTGTTGAATCTGGGCCATGTGCTGACTCCATCCCATCTTAAAAGATCATTGAGTAAAAACTGGCCAAAGAAGTCAGTTAAATATATCACTTTCATATAATATACTAAGCCATGCACATCTGTGACTACCTTGGATTTTCCCTCAGCCAATTTTCATCAGCATATTTCTTTGTATCATGTCACTGTTTTGTGGAATCAAATAACCCAACCTAAACCAAAATTAAACCTTAAAATAACACAAAAATGGCATAAAAGAAACAAAACTACTGACAAGAATGAACATACCTGACCACCTTCTTGCATCCAAGATAACATCTTTAAATGCCAGTGCTGCTACCTAGTGGTGGATATATTTTGACACAATCAAGGAACAGAGTAAGAAACAATCAACATGCATGATACAAGAAACAATTAACAAGCATAAAACAAAAATAGAGTAAGAAATAATCAACATATACTAAAGTTATTAAGGGAGATCTAAAAACCATGGATCATGATTGAGTGAGAGAAAGAAATAATATGAATTGAAGCTAGCATACCTCTTCCAATTTGATTCCACAAACATAATTCAAAAGAATTACTCTACAAATATGAGAAATGCAAAACTCATTGACTCATACCATGAAATTGAACATTATAATCTAAGAAATCATGTTTTTAAGGAGGACTAAAGGAATGTTAGTAACAACCCTTGCCACTAAAGACAAACTCTATTTGGTAGGGGAAAGATGAATCAAAAATAGGAACAAATATAAAAGAGACATTGCTATCCAGAACCAACTTCTATCAAAAGAAGCTTCATAAAATAAGCAACAATTTATATAGATGTTACCTTCTCAAGAAGAAATCTTCATATAGAGATGTCTAGCAGTTCATTTTCAAATCTTATGTTGTTACCTTCTCACGATGGTTAAATACTTACTAATGTTTAATCTAATAATGACTTCTTCTTACTTACACGTACAAAGCCTGTTCATATATTAAGATGATCATCAAAGCATTGAAAAACACAAATGAAAACACTTAAAGGTCTGGCAGCTCCACAGTGTTTCATGTTGCAACAGGTTCTAAAGGCAGAGTTAACATTGTCACATTTAGGACAGATCCAGTCCCCTTCAGATAAACTATCAGGCCCAGCATGAAAATTCAAAATAGGAGGATGATTTTATTTTTCTTTTCTTGGTCAGAATATGAAGATAATTAAGTCATGTTAATGCAAAGCCCCATATTATAAATGTAAAATAAAAATAAATTGGTTTTATTTGCTCTCCATCATACCTTAGAGATAGTTATAATGGAAATTTGAGGCCAAAATTTCTGTATGTCTGATATGGGCCATAAGAACAATTCAAAGTTATTAACTTTTTTTTGTTCACATACAACTCCAACTTTTAATTTTATATCTGCTAAGCCTTTGTCAGAGAAGAACAAATCTTCAGAAATCTTATGGCCACAGAGAACTGAGTGATAACAAATATTGTAATTAATGGGGCAACAAAAAACTGCCTTTGATATCTTTTGATTATTTGAGCAACAAACCTTATATGCGAACATTTGTCAGTTCTCAAATGCAACTAAGAATCACTTACGACAAAAGACCAGAAATACATTAGATGACCAAAAGCAAAAGAAATAACAGAATAGGTGTTTGAATGAAAAGAGAATCAAGAAGTTAAAAAATCATCTAAATACCTACTCGACATTTAGAAACAAAACAGAACATCATAAATAAGTAAAAAAATGTGAAACCCTAACAAATTAGAAACAAGTACCGGGTATCCTGATTACTCCATTGATTTTACATCAATATCTATAGAAATTTGGGATATTATATAGTCATAGCAATTACAAAAACCAAATCTTGTTGAAGAAATAGGGAAAACGAAATTTGAAACAAAATCTGAAACAAAATCTGAAAAGAAATCTGAAATGAGGGATAAACAAACCTCAAATGAAATCTGAAGATTAGGGCTCAGGCATGGCTCAAACGAGAGCTGCGAGCGAGAGGGAGAGAGATAAAGAAAGAAAAACTTGTGCAAGAGAAGGAAGTGTGGAGCAGCGCACCAAATAGAATGAGAATGAGAAGATGATTGAGTTGTCATGAGGGAGGATGAGGGAAAGATTTGGGGAAGAGAGCAAGGGAGGACAAGGGTTTCAGTATCGTAGATGAGAGAGTACGAGAGATAGATGGGTTTCGGTAATCATAAAAAAATAAAGATGGTTTCGTTTTAAAAATTGCTGAACGAATCACTTTTTAAGTCAGGTAATACAAGCAACCGACTTAAAAACTTACGCGTCAAAATTACATTTTCATTATATCTACAAAATTGCCACCGCATCTACTTTTTAAGTTGGGTAATTAGACACCCGACTTTAAAACTCTAATTCTTTTCCTGATTTTGCACTAGTGAAGGGCATAGAATCTCTTTCCCTTGGGGTTTTCCTATGGTGTATGCATAATTTAGGAAAAACTCAACACCAAGAATGTACTCTGGGCTATCTCTTGCTGATTTCATTCACTCTTTGTCCATCGAGTTTACTAGAATAATAACAAATAAGAAGGTTGAAGAATATCTAATTGTTAACAAATACATAATGAAAAGAACTATCAACACTACAATTATAACTATAATATAACACATTCGAAACAAATTCAGAAAATAGATGCATCTTAAGTCATGCTTGTTAAGAGGCAAAAGCATTTCACAAAACCTTTCTTCCAATCAGAGATCTATAAATAACATAACATGACAAAAGTTGTAGTTTGACATATAGAATTAGGTTGTTGCCGTAAAACACTCGACATTAAATTGAAGCATACCTGATGAGCAAAAACCTTTCCTCAAATCTCGTCGCTAGAAGGTCACCTACTAGTTTGTCTTCCGAGAACTCAAAAGCAACATAACCTAAGAACCAAAGTTTAATAGTAAAATTAGTGTGATCTGTTTGTGTAATATATTACAATAGCAATACTAAAATTGATTCGGCATAATACAAATTTCATTCTCTATAATAATAACGTAACAAGATTGATATGCTGGGAGTTAGCAAATTCATATCATTATACATTATGCTACATTCCAAGTACAAATCTGAAAAGGACAATTTCGAGATGCTTTATACTTGTTTTCTTCGTATGAAGGCTTGTCCAAATAGTTCACAAGTTTTACGAAGATAAAATTATGACTTTGATTCTGCATTTAATCATATTTCAGGATCCTAGTTGTTATATGTCAGGTTGAAACTGATAATGCATAAAGCTGAAGCTATGTGACTTAATTGGTTGTTGAAGCTTTACTAGGATTTGGAGTTAATATCTTGCTAAGGGGAGATATAATATGATTATTATTTTGTTCTGGCAGCTTATAAACTCAGTCTGGCTTGTCCTCATGAGTTGGTATTCACTATTTCAAGGCTTTTTGAACATTCATTGCCTTCATTAGTTTCACGTGAGATGAGCAAGATGAGCAGCATATATTCTTCACAATTTAAGTCATTAAAGACAGTAAGTGACCCTTTCTCGTTGTGGTCAAGGAGAAATCTGTTTCTCTACAGTAAATGGCTCATGCCATTCACTCACCCCTTATAAGTTCAATTTTAACAAAGCCTTTACCCAATTTTCACACTGTTTATTCAAAGTTCAAACTACATATATATCCTACTTGTAATGTTGTACATCAATCCACCATAACAGATTTATTGCAAACATCGACTAACTATTTGCATCTGAAGTTAGTTAAAAAAATCTAATAATCAGATACCTCAATTTTTCTATAGTAATAATGAATATCTTTGATAAATTCCACCACAGCTAGAGATAGCAAATATTCATTATAGAGTAACCACAGTGGAGCCAGGCAAAATTTGATAACAGAATATTGTATGAAGCTATATAATACAAAGCAACAACTTGACCATGAAAATATTTTCAAACAATCAGAATATTTTAAAGGTAGACCCACTCATCATACTTTCAAACAATCAG
Organism: Astragalus membranaceus; assembly: GCA_039519185.1. Classification (NCBI taxonomy): domain Eukaryota; kingdom Viridiplantae; phylum Streptophyta; class Magnoliopsida; order Fabales; family Fabaceae; genus Astragalus; species Astragalus membranaceus. Next base: position 197,300,962 of record CM076846.1, on the reverse strand, counting down.
AATATTTTCAAACAGAATATTCTATGTTCAGACCCAATCAGAATATTGTCAAACAATCAGACCCAATCAGAATATGTTCAAAAAAAATTATACTGAAACCCATACCAGATGGGGATCCTATGCATGCATTGTGTGATGGTTCCTCTTACTAAACTTCAAGTCCTTAGAGTCAATATGGTTCCTGCAAGATATTCCCAAATCAAAATTTCATGGTAATTTTGCTGACAAAGGCATATCATCATCAGCATATTACAATATTACAAAAAATTAACTACTCTCAACATAAATTAAACATAAATTAATCTGGTTATGCATGTAGAGTAATTTCATTGTTAATGCATTATGGAGAAAGACACTCCATCACATATCAAATTGCTATCCCATGTCAGTAGACTGGATCCCAACTTTAAGATAGCATCTGATTTGAGTAATTTAAAATGCAACCTCCTATTCCCATGATAGCTTCTGATTTGATGCTAATATAAAGCTACTAACTATTGGTATATGATAAAAGCACAAATTCAAGCATAAACACTCTTATAACAATAAACTAAAGAAAAGAATCCAAAGAAGAACTGCATAGCATATAAGCATACTTAAGATGACTCTTTTTTTTGGTTACATACTTAAGATGACTCTAGTAGGGCCTTCAAAAAACATGCGTAATGATGACATAAAAATTAAAAAGAACACACTTATTATATAATCAGACTTCTAGGGTTTATTCAAATTGAAATCCAGTAGATGATGTGAAATTGAAATCTGAACCTAACTAGGGTTTATTCAAATTGAAATCCAGTAGAAGAGAACTCACCAGCAAATGAAGAAAAATGGTGTTGTCGGAGCGGTGTGATATGCAGAGAAGAAGAAGAAGGTTCGGACGTGAAGAAAAACGCCCTTGCAGTAATGAATTCGAACTCTGGATTTCACATTGGGTTTTCGGATCTTCACAGTGGGTTTTCTGATCTCTTCACGCGAATACGCTGGGTTTTCGGGTTTTCGGGTTTTCGGATCTTCACGCGAATACGCTGGGTTTTCTGATGCTCACGATCTTTGTCTTCTCCGACGATGCATCCTGGTTCGTTTCGGTGTAGTCTTCACAAGAACGGTGGTTCGTATCCGTCGAATCGATTCAATATGCGTAGAACTGCGATGAAGAACTCGCTGGTTAGAATCAGTGGAGTTGAAAGAACAACAATGAAGTGTAGAGATTGTATTTCACGCGAATACTCTCTCTGATCTTCTTCGCATCAACAATGAAGGTTAAAGAAGAAATAGTTTTTCACGCGAATACTCTCTCTGAACAACAATGAACTCGCTGGTTAGTTTTTGTTTTTTTTTTTTAAAAAAAAAGAAAGGTTAAAGAAGAAATAGCTTAGTGGGGCGAAATGTACGTGTTGCGTTAAAAACACACTTAGAGCAAGTGTACTCTACCGCAGAAGTAGTATAAAAGATTATCGTGTCCATAGGGATTAATTAGCAAGTACCAAACTAATCGAGATTATTTATTATTTAGACGAACAAATATTTGAATTGTAATGGAACAAATAAAAAAAAGAAATAAATAACAATAACAAAATGCAAGAATTAATTCAATGGAGAGAGGCCTAGGATCACGGTTTCACTTGCAAGCTTCGATTTCCCCTATGTCTAATCCTACCTGAATTCCCTTATTTTACTTAATTACCAATCCCTTTACTAAAACTATTAATCCGTTTGGTCATTCGCGATTAATATTCTTTTTCCTAAATTAACCCTCGTTTGGTCATGCAAGAATTTGAATTCAGGAAAAGCATAAAGAGCAAAAAGGTTGAATGATTGGAAGACTAAATTATGGTTGGTCATGCCCTAATTATAGCCCCAATTATCCTATAGGTCCACCAACTAATTGCAGTACGGTCGCTGATCAACTAATTGATTATAAACATGCAAAGGGTAGCTAATCCTAATCATGTGATAAAAACAATAGAACAATATTAATTAAAATAAAAACAGGAATTCAAACCAGAAATTAGAACATAAAAAGGTCTCTAATCAAGCAAGATCCACCTAGACCCTAGAAGAGGATTTGGCTATCCATAGTGTTCGAGAACAATAAAATAAAACTAGGAGTCATAAATTACAGAGATAAAAATAACCCGGAATAGAGAAATTTCTGTTTCTAAAAATTTAGTCTCCTTTTTCTGCTTCAGAGCTGCGCTACTGTTGGCAGCCTTCTATCCTTTTAATTCCCCTCTCTGTAGCGTGCGCTCCCCTCCTAATTTGTATTGCCGTGCTTTTTTTTAATTTGATGTGCTGCCGTCCTTTTTAATTTGTTAATTCCCTAATTCTTTTCCTCCAAGTTTTCTAATCACTTTGCAATCTTTAATGGACTTCTACATCGTGGGCCTTCAGCTGCTCCTTTTAGCAAACTAATATTTCATCCTTTGATAATTCAAGCCCACACATAATATATATATATATATATATATATATAGGTTTTTAGTGCCTTTAAAATTAAACTTTGATTCTTTTTACCTTTCTGCAAAATATAGAGCAAATTAAGCAGTGATTCATATAGTTAATAATAATTGCTCTAAAAATAACCCAAAAGTGTCTCTAAAATTGTACTAAATCAGAGTTTATCAACTCCCCCACACTTAATCTTTGCTTGTCCTCAAGCAAATTTTCGGCTCAATTTTTTTTTCAAATAAGTAACAGAGATAGCCAAATAAGGAACCCAAACTTAAAAGCACAATGACAGACAATAGACATTATAGCACATATGAGGTGTCAAAAGGTTGCCCAATTAGAGGCTCAAGTCCCTGAAAAATACATTTTTGTGAACAATGGCACTCGCTCACAATCTCTCTAAGTGTTTAGGGACTAGGGAAAATATACACTCAAGTTTCCACAAAATGCACATTACCATATGTTTGTAACTTGATCAAATCTCCACTAAATAGTTCACATGCATGCAAAAGATGGGGTTTCATGGGTTGTAATGGGGCCAGGGTGAATTCATGCAGGGTAGGAATTAAGAAGAAAGGGATAATCAAATGGTTAAAAACAACAAGCACGTAGTAACATTTGAAATCAAATATGGAGCTCCTATCTAATTTACAAATTTTGCCCAAACTCCAAATTAATTTCACTTCTTTCTTCACTCTTTTTCTATTGAGTCAACTCTTTTTGATTGTCTTTTTCTCTTGAGTAGACTCTTTTGTTGTTGTTTTTTTTTTTTTTGGATTTGCCCTTTGGCTCTTTCATTCTTTTGTTGTGCCTTTTCCTCCTTCTTGCTTTCCTTTTTTTTTTCATTTTTGTTTTGGAGGAAAAGGTAAGTACATGAAAACTCCTATTTTGTTTTTGTTTTTTTTTTCCTGACAAGATAGACAACTAAAATTATTGGACGAAATTGTAATTTTCAATAGTTGCTCCACATTTAATTCCAAATGGTTACTACAAACACAAAAAAAAGAAAAATTATATCTGGGTACCAAAGAAAAAAATATAACAAATAAGCTCAAAGGGGGCAACTAATGGATAAATTCAACAAACAACTCCGAGGCCAGAAAAATACCTAAATTCCCCAAATCTTTTTACATGATGCAGATAAATTTTCGCCTTGAAATGGTCAAAAGACAAATTCTAGAATGTAGCAAATTGGGAAACACACTCATAGAAAGAAAAGGGATAAAAATTTATGATTTAGTATCAATCCCCTTATGAAGGCTCAGATCTCACATTTAGAAGCTAGTTCACAAAAAGTACTCAACAAAGACAAATGCTAATTATCAGCTTCCTAAGGACATCCTCACAGTTACAATTAAGCACAAGTCTGTCAAGTAAATTAATTATGGGATCCCCTAAAGGCAAAATCTCTATTTTTTCAACTTTAAGCATAAGTCGCTAAAATAAGCCAGAAAAAATGCTATCAACTTATACAGTGGGTATGTGCATTAATAGAGATGAATTGACAAAGTTAAACTCTCCTCCCCCACACTAGCCTAAAGCATGGCCCTCAATGCAAAATATTAAATTGGCACAAAAATAAATAAATGAGGGAGAGTAAGAGTGACTTCCCTGAGAGAGCTAGCAGTCTGAGCTTATTCCTAAAAACAAAACAAAACAAAACAAAAGAAAATGAAAATAACTGAAAATAAAACACGGGTTGCCTCCTGCGAAGCGCTTGTTTAACGTCATGAGCCTGACGATAGTTGGTGCTCAATCTGGGGGCTCTCCAAGAGCAAATTTTACATCTAACGCTGTGCACCTTCTTCGTTTTCTAACAATGTGGTTGACATTGTTCTTCCTTTTTCCACGTGGTGGATGAACTTCAAAGGATGGTGAAATTTTTATTTTATCTCCATCCACCATTATGCTAGGATCCTGAAAAATAAGTTTTTTTTTCCAAAAGGTCCTGCATCTTTAATTCACAAAAAATGTTAGTTTCAACCACATCATCAAAATAAGGAGAAGTTAAAGAAGAGGAATTTTCATTGGAATTTAAAGCTTTAATAACATCATCTTCTTTACCACTCCTTAAAGTTACCTTTCCCCTGTGAACCTCTATCACAGCATCACCAATGGTTAAAACAATTTGCCCAAAAATGGGCGCTTTCTCCTCTTTCTCCAAATCCAGAACCATGGGATCTTTCTCAGTGTCCTCACAAATGCTCCCTTTAGTAGGATCTTTTGTTTCTATATTACTCCCTTCAGTAGGAGCTACTATTTTGATTTGACTCCCTTCAGTAGGAGTCTCCTCATCTTTCTTGAGAGCTTCTTCTTCCAGATTATATTCCATGGAGACACCTTCATCTCTCGTTGGAATACTTTCTTTGTATTGCTCACCTTCTTCATTTTGGGTAGACTTAGTTTGTGAAGGAGTTTCTTGGGCCTCTTGAGATAACAAAGCAATGAGACTTGAGATTTGACCCTTCAGGATTCCAAAGTTTTCATTTGTCTGCTGCATAAACTTTGCCAATACATCATTGGTATCTTGTATCTCCTCCTCTTGTCTATAAAGATGTAGTGGCTCATAATTATCCCAGTTGGAGGAATAGGGAGGTGGCTCATAGTCATCCCAATAGTTTGAATAAGGCTCATAAGGAGGAGGGGGGAAATGGGATATGACATTGAGGCATATACCAAGACGACTTCTCTAAATTTCTTTGTGCCTCTGCCTCTCTAATATAATCTCCAATTGTCTTAACCATGATTTAAACTTTTATCTGCAAAAAAGGTGAACTGCAGCGGTCTCTTGGGAAAGTATTAGCAGTTTTTTTTTTGTATTTTTTTCAATAAAAAAAATAAAAAAATAAAACTAGTGCATAAAAAAAAATGTCTAAAGCAACGAAAATCTTTTTCGTTTAATATTGCTAAATTAATCCCCGGCAACGGCGCCAAAAACTTCTTGCTTTAAAAACACACTTAGAGCAAGTGTACTCTACCGCAGAAGTAGTATAAAAGATTATCGTGTCCACAGGGATTAATTAGCAAGTACCAAACTAATCAAGATTATTTATTATTTAGACGAACAAATATTTGAATTGTAATGGAACAAATAAAAAAAGAAATAAATAACAATAACAAAATGCAAGAATTAATTCAATGGAGAGAGGCCTAGGATCACGGTTTCACTTGCAAGCTTCGATTCCCCCTATGTCTAATCCTACCTGAATTCCCTTATTTTACTTAATTACCAATCCCTTTACTAAAACTATTAATCCGTTTGGTCATTCGCGATTAATATTCTTTTTTCTAAATTAACCCTCGTTTGGTCATGCAAGAATTTGAATTCAGGAAAAGCATAAAGAGCAAAAAGGTTGAATGATTGGAAGACTAAATTATGGTTTGGTCATGCCCTAATTATAGCCCCAATTATCCTATAGGTCCACCAACTAATTGCAGTACGGTCGCTGATCAACTAATTGATTATAAACATGCAAAGGGTAGCTAATCCTAATCATGTGATAAAAACAATTGGACAATATTAATTAAAATAAAAACAGGAATTCAAACCAGAAATTAGAACATAAAAAGGTCTCTAATCAAGCAAGATCCACCTAGACCCTAGAAGAGGATTTAGCTATCCATAGTGTTCGAGAACAATAAAATAAAATTAGGAGTCATAAATTACAGAGATAAAAATAATGGAATAGAGAAATTTCTGATCCTGAAAATTTAGTCTCCTTTTTCTGCTCCAGAGCTCTCTCACAATATCAAAAACGGGTACCTAAAACTCCCTCCTCTCCTCCTTGCCGGCGCTACTGTTGGCAGCCTTCTATCCTTTTAATTCCCCTCTCTGTAGCGTGCGCTCCCCTCCTAATTTGTAATGCCGTGCTTTTTTTTAATTTGATGTGCTGCCGTCCTTTTTAATTTGATAATTCCCTAATTCTTTTCCTCCACGTTTTCTAATCACTTTGCAATCTTTAATGGACTTCTCCATCGTGGGCCTTCCGGCTGCTCCTTTTAGCAAACTAATATTTCATCCTTTGATAATTCAAGCCCACACATAATATATATATATATATATATATATATATATATATATAGGTTTTTAGTGCCTTTAAAATTAAACTTTGATTCTTTTTACCTTTCTGCAAAATATAGAGCAAATTAAGCAATGATTCATATAGTTAATAATAATTGCTCTAAAAATAACTCAAAAGTGTCTCTAAAATTGCACTAAATCAGAGTTTATCAGTACGCGGCATATTTTAGCGCCTATTTTTTCACTTTTTTTTAATAATGGATATATGGGAACAGTTCTAAACTGTTGGATATAGATGAAACCAAACCGTTGCCCTTGCCTTTTGGGGACGGTTTTAAACCGTTGGCTGAAGATAAAACAAAAAACCGTTGCTATTGACCTTTAAGCAACGGTTTTCAACCGTTGGCTGAAGATAAAACAAAAAACCGTTGCTATTGACCTTTAAGCAACGCTTTATAGTCGTTGCCGAAAAAAATTAAAAAAAAATTAAAACACCAACGGTTTCACAAAACCGTTGCCATTTCTACCTAAGGCAACAGTTTTTTAAGAGTAGCAATTTTAGGCGTTGCCGTAGGGCCAAAATGTTGTAGTGACTCTTGCGGGCTACCCACGGAGTGATCCCAACGCTTTCAACGAAGGACTAATCTCCGCTCGCCCTTTGCACCAATTATCAGGCTGGCCAACACGGTGTTTTAACGCCTGTGGGAATCGAACCCGGGAGCAGACCGGATCGACCCCCACTACGTATCCAGGGTAGGCTACACCAGTGGGATCACTACGCTTCCAACCATCAATACTCTAAGAGATACTCTAACCTTTACATGGACTTGGGGCATCATTAAAACCTCTATGGGCCAAAATCCAATTACTCGTGTCAAGTAAAACAAAATGACATATACAATAAAATAATAAATACAATAAATGTTATTATTTTTTTACATGTGTAACTCTCTCTTCTACTTGACACAATAAGTACTTGAGAGCAGTGTTGTAAGAATCAGACCAGACCGTGCAGTTCAATCGGGAACCAGCCAGGCTAGGCCCAATTCGACCGTAGCCCATATATTAGGGCTTTTTTTCAAACACCCCCCACCACCACCCACTACTCTCCCACCACCTTCAAATTGGTAAAAACTCTTTGTTGTAAATAGTGTAATTTGTAATTATTTATCTGACCAAATTATCACGCCTGTTAGGATTAGGTTTAGAATAACCTATTTAAACAGATTAGCGTTTGTACTCTACATACAATTCTAATAATATTATGATATATTTTCTACATGGTATCACGAGCTCTCGTTTTTGGGAGTCTCGTTTCCGCACAAAAACCCTAGCCGCCATCTCTGCAACTTTTTTTGCTGCCTTTATTGCAGTTTCTTGGCACCTTCATTGTGTTGTTCTCCCTTATTTTCTGTTCAGAAAGGCACTGTTCATCGCGTGTTACTGTTCACACAAAGCACTGTTCGCAGACGACACTGTTCATCCGTACACATACTGTTCACCGACGGTACTGTTCATCCATACGATTTTTTGGTTCATTCTGTGCAGGGTTTTCTGTTCGTTGCTGTGTAGGAGTTGCTGTTCACTACCGTGCAGTAGTTGCGGTTCACTGCTGTGCAGGATTTTCTATTCACTACTGTGCAGAGTTTCTATTCACTACTGTGTAGGATTTGCTGTTCATCAGTCCAAAAGAGTGCTGTTCATTTCTTTTCTTGGGTGTTCGACATTCTTTATTGTTTAACTTTTTTGTGGGTTATTCGAAGCTCACCTTTGGTCACGGTTATCGGCTCTTTCGACAACTTTGGACACGTTATTGTGTTTGTTTTTTCAATTGTTGCCTTATTTTCTTTGATTGTTGTCATAGATGGCTGACAGAATTGCTATTGATTACTCTTTATCATTCACCGAGAATGAGGTGAATCGTTTAAAGGCTATACCTGACTCTCTCAGTAAGCCTTCTGGAAGTTGTTCTCTACCAACGACCGGCTTGAGTGAATGCTCCCGATCTTTTAATGTTAGCGGTAAAATCCCTAAAGATGCTTGGATTTTGGACTCTGATGCCACCGACCACATGACTTTCAATTCCGATTTATTTTCCTCTTATAACTCCTCTGAGAGGAATTGTTATGTTACCGTTGCTAATGGTTCTTATGCCTGTATTGATGGCTCTGGAAGTGTTAACTTGCTACCATCACTTCAATTACAGGATGTGCTACATGTTCCCACACTCTCTAACAATCTCATATCTGTTCGTAAACTCACCCGTGATCAGAATTGTAAAGTAACATTTTTCACTTTTTATTGTGTTTTACAGGATCTTACCACGGGGAAGACAATTGGAGTTGCTAAGGAAAAGGGAGGGTTAGACTACTTATCTGATGACCCAAATTGTTAGAAGGTGCTGGCTTCCTGCTTGCAGACCGAGTCTTCCGAGTCTTCTTCTCATTCTGCCGCACAAATTTGGCTTCAGCACAAGCGTCTTCGTCATTGTCGTGACCGGGATCCCGACGTAGACGGCTCAAGAATTGATAATTTTAGGAGTCGCCACCCAATTTATTTAATAGGAAAAATTGAGAAAAACCTAACTAGAAGTTATTGGTCTGCGTAAACTAGATTGAGTTCGGGAGTCGATTATGCATAGGGAAGGGTGGAAACTTAATCCCACTGCACCCCTAGTACATCTGTCATAAGACAGTTACCCTAAATCCGATTGTGCAAATAATAATAAATTACGAGTTATTTGTTTACCCCAAAATTAAGTAAAAAAGAATTATTTAGAAATAAATAAAATAGGGACCAATTTAAGAAAATTTAATTTTGACTTGACGGGGAAACTCCGCTCCTACGTATCCTCTGGTGCAATGAGGAACTCAACAGTCACGTAGTTCTTCCTGAAGAAGCTTGTTGGTTGGTTGATTTTTTTTTTTTGAAGGGGTTTAAGATCACCAAGTTGTACAACTCAGGCGTCTTAAACCAGGATTGCGAGGTTGACAAGATGTACATCTCAATCAAAAACCCATTTTTTTGTATTTTTATGAGACAAGATTTTCATGTGTTTTAGTTTTGAAATGACTCAATAGACTAACACTTTTGTTTTTTTTTTTGAAAAAGAGTCAAAAAAGACAGTGAAAAGTAAAAAACGGAGGTGTAATTAGCAGTTTTTTAAGCACTGGCCAGCCCAAAACTGAATGATTACCAGCCCATATTTTATTTCATGAAAGAGGCTGTTTAGTAAAAGTAAGAGTGTGCAAATAGCATTGCCCAGGTTAATGAAAAGCCCAAAGATAAAAACAGAAATTCATAATCTAAATTTAAAAGGGGGGTCACGAAAATGCAAAGAAGAAGGTGTAAATAGTAAACAGTTTTTTTTCTATGTTTTTGTTTTAACAAAAATTTATTATCATTGAACGAAAGAATGCAATTTTAAAATAGAAAAAAACAAAACAAAAAGGGATCAGGGAAGGGGATTCGTTTCACGATGATAACATGGGGAGTAGGGGGGTTCAGTGGTTTGGGTAAATCCGAACCAACCCGTTGCCCAATCCAAACCGAAGCGTTTGGTTTGGACAATTTTCGTGATCGGATCAAAATCGAACCAACCCGTAAAGACCCGTACTAGTTTAGTTCGGATAACGGATTTTAAAAATTAAATCCAATCCAACCCGTGAACCCATATGTATGTCCGTTACCCTTTTACAATTTTACTCCTCTTCAATGTTTCCCACTAAATTCTCACACCCATAAACCATTCCTTTCTTCAAAATTCAAAGCGCATGTTTTCTAGGAAAAAATTCAAGCACTCAAAATACGAGTATATGTTATATTTCCGATTCTGATCGGGCCTAAAAGTTTGGTCCATAATTTTGGAGTTCAAGTCAAATATACTAGCGTTAAAGGCGATCATAATACAGATAACATAAGAAAACTTCAACATATGCGTTTGCGCTCTACTTCTACATGTTGAGTGCCTATCCTTCTTTATTCAACTCCATTACAAAACCAACAGAAACATCAATTAATTACTCATGCACGATTAAATTCTTGCCTTACTTTACTTTCTTCTTCATTTTTTTATGAATTAGACTAAACTCCCAAAGAGCAATACTATGTTTTAAAAAATTGATAATATAACACATGACCCGCGAGCCCAATCCGAACCAACCCATCTAATATCGGGTCGGTTTGGTTCAGATTTTATAGGAAAAAACACAAAATCCAAACCAAACCAAACCAAACCAAACCAATTAAATATAATTGGTTCGGATAACAGATTTAGTCAAAATCCATCCAAACCAACTCGTGAACACCCCTAATGGGGAGGTTAAAAAAATATTTTTATCATTTGACTATTTTATAAAATAAAAGGAAATATGCCTAAAAAAAGAAGGATTGAAGCCCTAATTTTTAGCTCATCCCTCGTCAGCAGCAACAAACATTCACAGAGAGAGAGAGAGAAAAAAAGACGCCTCAGAGAAGAGAAGAGAAAGAGAGAGATATGAGAAAACGAAAGTGAGGGAGAGAAGAGGGGGTGAGTGCGAGAGAGAGGTGTTGTGTCGTGGTGGTGGTTTGGCCGTGGAAAGAGGGTGGGTTGCGATGGTGGTGGTGCTCGCCGGAGGTCACGGCGGCGACGGTGGTGTTTTCGGCCGGAGATGGAGATGATGATGGTTAAAGTGGGGATGGTTGTGAGTTTTCTCTTCATGTTTCTACTCTTAATCTCTTTTCTCCTCCTCTATTATCCTCTTTTTATTTCTGATCCTATTGATCCGCTTTTCATTATTGGTCTACTATTTTTTTGTGTTCCCAGAATTGATTTTTTTTCTCCCTAATTTTTCTGTTTGTTTCATTTTTTCCTCCTCCCCCTTTTCTTTTTGCCATTAAACTGTATTTATGGATGAATTTGTATAGGGCTATGTGTTTGTGGAGTCAATTTCAACTATGCATCTCTGATTATAGTTTCCCCAATGTGTTTCATCTTTTGGTGCTTGAGTTGGTCTATGCAGATTTTTCCTTTCTTCCAAGCTCCTGCTACATTCATGGTTTTAGACATATGAGCTGTCTAACTTGACTTTTGCTATGTTTCAGATCTGTCTGCATTCTTTTGGCATGAGAAAGTCTAGCCTTAGGACAGCTAACTTGGTTTCAATCTCAAAGGGGTAGCAATGGAACATGACCATGTACTTTGTTCCCTTTTTCATTTGTTTTGCTGTTGTGCTGTCTCTTGGACTGCTTGTATTTTGTTTCTTCCCTTTGTACCTTTTGTTATCTTTGATTCTTGTATTTTTAGTTTTCTTATCTTATTTTTTGTAACAGATAACAAAACATATATTTTTGGCTAAATAGCACTTTTGGTCCTTTATGTTTGCTCCAGATTTCACTTTGGTCCGTTTTGGTCCCTCATGTTTCGTTTTTGTTTCATTTTGGTCCCTCACGTTAGTTTTGACTAACGGACGCCACGCTGGCAGTTAACGGCTGACGTGGCGTCCGTTATTCATTTAATTACGTGGCACACAACAGTTGCACATCAGCAATTCGTTTTTTAATATAAATAAAACATAAAACAATAAAACAAATATAAAAACATAAAAACATAAAAATAATAAAACAAACCGTAAAACCAAAATGAAGAACAGCTTCATCTTCATTCTCCCTTGTCAAGAACACCTTGAAGAACAAAACTTAAAAACAGAATCTGAGAATCCATCTTCCTTCTCCCTTCTCAAGAACAGCTTCAAGAACAGCAACAACATAACCCCCTTTTAAAACCCTATCTTCATCTTCCTCACCACATCACCCCCATTTGAGAACCCTAAACCGTAAATTGGAAACTGTTATCTTCATCTTTCTCCCTACTGATTTAATGGCATCTTCCAATTCGAGCAGCTACCCATCATTTGGTCTATCGTGAACGTGAAGCTTCACCTGAATGTTTCTGTGGGGAGAAATGTGTTATTCGAATTGTGAAGAAAGAAACCACAAACAAGGGAAGGAAGTTCTGGGGCTGTAGGCATTTCGTGGTAAGATTAATTGTTTTTGGAGCCTGTATTTCGCCATTGTTGCAGATCTGAGTTCCAGATCTGGGTTCTCTGATGATGCTCCTTTGTTTCATTTTAGTCCTCTCTGTTTTTCCTTGGTTTCATTTTGGTCCCTCTTATTGTTTATCTTGTTTCAATTTGCTCCATCTCAGTTTCTTTTAAAAATACAAATCTGAGTTTGATCTATCTTTGTTTGATTGCACAGTCTAAAGATGATCCTGGATGCTCATATATGAAATGGATCAAGGATCCATGGCCTCCTCAGACACAGACACCAAGAGAAACAGAATGTGTAGAGAGAAAACATGGAGTGACCGAATGTGCAGATTGTAGCAAAAAAGGAATGGAGATAGGCAATCTTAGACAGACTATTAAAGAGATGAAGAAGGATGTAGAGTCCACAAAAAATTTGTTGAAAATTGCATTGTATAGTATTTTCCTTTTGGTAGTAGCTTTAATGCTTGTTGTCAAATCTGGAAAATCTGTGTAATTGTGTAATGTTTAAGTTGTGTAATTAATGGTTTTTGGACCTTCTATTTCGCCTTCTGTTTAAGTTCTATTGCTTTATATAGTAATTAAAAATGAGGGACCAAAGTGAAACCATTATATAAACGATAAAGGACTGGAATGAAACCAACTTATAAACATGAAGGACCAATATGAAACATAGCATACAAACTTAATGTCTATTAAAAGTGACCAAATTGTGGATACCTTGTGTTGCAGGTAACCTGATATTGCAGGATGTGTTTTGATGATGAAAAAGACAAAGGTAAGATTGACGGTCAAAGTCAATAAAAGTGACTAAACGTCAAAGTCACAATCCAAGACAAGCAAGCCAAGAACTGAAGATTCAAGTTTAAGGGTAGTCCTTAAATATAAGGGTAGTCATTTGGGTTTGGGTGTGTCTTAGGAAAAAGTGTAAGCTCTTTCAAAGGTCAGCTCGTATCTCAGAGTCTCACACACTCACAAAGTCTTTTTAAAGGTGCATACATATTTACGTAAACATTCTTATCACCTTTTTAAATAACAAAATCGATTTTCCTCATGCATAAACAAATAGCAAAATCGATTTTCAGGCAAATTAGAAAAGATAGAAATCGATTGTCAGGCCATGTTTTATAATACACAAATCGATTTCTGAGCCAAATATTTTTTTAAGGGAAGAATCGATTCCCAACCTTTTGCACATAACTGAGAATCGATTCCCACTTGTCTCAGGCAAGCTGAAAATCGATTCCTACATATTTTCACTAAGTATAGAATCGATTCCTAGCTTTCCATGGCACTCAAGAATCGATTTCCCATATTTTACAAACAAGATAAAATCGATTCCTTACCTAAATAAATCGATTCCTGGATCAAATACTTTTTAACAAAGAATCGATTCCTACATCATTTTCAACGTAAAAATGAATTCCTCATAGCCTATAAATAGGCAATGCTTCACGTTCATTTTCACACAACCCATTTCACGAATCAGAGAACTTTTGAGAAAAACTCTTTACGCTTTTACTTTTGCTCGTCACGTACCGTTGGTCTGTCTGAGCTGATCTGTTGCTAAGAGTTAGTTGGGGTTGTATTCTTCAAGTTGTAATATCTGCCTACACTAGAGGTATTTCTGCATTTACAATTGTTTATTATTTAATTGTTGTGTTTTGTTCTAGGGAGTGGGGTATCTCTCTAGGGTAGCTGCATGTACTAGGAAGTGGGGTATCTTTCTAGGGCAGTTGATTGTAACAGGGGTGGGGTATCTCTTGTTATTGTTATATTAGATCTGAGGGCTCTCTATAGGTGGGGTATCCTAGGAGGAGAGTGCCTGAGTCTGTAAAGGTTTTCCAAGGCACCTGTAAGCCTTGTTGTTGTTTTAGTGGAAAAATCTCACAAGGGTGTGAGGACTGGACGTAGGTCACTAGGAGGTGACCGAACCAGGATAAATCTCTGCGTGCTTTACTGCTTTCCTGCTTTACTGTTATACCGCTTTACTGCTTTATACTCTAATTCCTTCGCTTCCACTTAACCTGCGCGAAAATTGATCTAAGTCATTGAAAAGGGGAAAAACATTTTCAAAAGATCAGAAAAGTTTTTAAATCTCAATTCACCCCCCCTCTTGAGACTGAAGCCACTTGGTAACAAGTGGTATCAGAGCTAGACTCTTGTATAAAGGGCCTAGCAGCTTCAAGAGAAATGGCTTCAGGTTGGTCTACGCAAGAGGGTGCTTCTCTTACCCGTCCTCCGGGATTCAACGGGAAAGATTACGCATATTGGAAAGAAAGAATGAGAATCTTTATTGAAGGGGTAGACTTAGATGTTTGGGATGCTGTGGAAAAAGGACCCTATGTCCCCACACACTTAGTAGATGGTATTCTTACTATTAAGAGTAGAAATGAATGGTCTGATGATGAGAAAAGAAAAGTGCAACATAATTTACGTGCCAAAAATATTATTACTTCTGCTTTAAGTCCTGATGAATTTTTTCGAGTTTCAAACTGTAAATCTGCCCAAGAAATGTGGGATAATCTCCAAGTTACTCATGAGGGTACAAATGAAGTGAAAAGGGCAAGAACAAATACTCTTATCAGAGAGTACGAATTATTTAGAATGAATACAGGTGAAACAATACCAGAAATGCAGAAAAGGTTCACTCACATTGTGAATCAGTTAAGCTTGTTAGGTAAGTCATTTCCTGCAGAGGATCTAATCAACAAAGTTCTGAGATGTCTGAATAGAGAATGGCAACCTAAGGTTACTGCTATAGCTGAATCAAGAAATTTAGCTACTATGACTCTGGCTACTCTGTTTGGTAAACTTCAAGAGCACGAACTAGAACTCACTCGTCTAGCTGAGTACGAAAATACAGATAAGAAAAAGAAAAGCTTGGCTCTAAAAGCATCTTGTTCTAGTGAATTTGATGATAGTGACAACTCAGATGATGAAATTGATGAAAGTGAAGAGAATATGGCTCTTATGGTTCGGAAGTTCAAAAGGTTCATGAAAAGCAACAACTATCCAAGAAAGAACTTCAAATCCAAAAAGTTCTCCAGCAAAGAAAGTACATCCGGTCCTCCTACTTGTTATGAATGCGGGAAACCCGGGCACATGAAAATGGAATGTCCTAATCTACAGAAAAAGGACTCCAAATCTGAAAAGAAGGCATTCAAAAATAACAAAGGAAGAAAAGCCTACATCGCATGGGAAGACAACTGCATGGACTCATCAGATGAATCAGAAGATGAAGAAGCTCAAGTTGCATTAATGGCTGATCATGAAAGCGAGAATGAAAACGAGGTAATTTCTAACCCTGACTCTTTACAAAATGCATATGATGACTTATATGAAGCTTTCACTGAGTTGCATGATGATTCTATGAAATTAGCTAAGGCATTAGATAAAGCAAAGAAAGTTATCAATCATCTTCAAAATGAAGTAATTACATTAACTAAAGAAAGGTTAGAACTTAGAAAGGAAAACTACAGCCTAGGCTACCTTAAAGCAAATTATGTCTGTGACAAATGTACTGAGTTTGAAAAGAAAGTCCATGAACTAGAATGGACAGTAGGAAAACTATCCAGCTTACAACAGGCACATCCTACACATCCTAGAAACAACTACACTAAAAGGCATATGCATCATAGATCAAGACCATGCATCAGTTGTAGTTATTGTGGTAAAAATGGACATACAGTTTCTGTTTGCAGGACAAGAGGAAGACAAAATGTGAAGAAAGTATGGGTTCCCAAAGGGACCATACTAAGTACTAACCCACAAGGACCCAAAGAAATTTGGGTACCTAGAATCTTTGTTTAAATCATTGCAGGTATGCTTCAAGGTATGGGGGACAAAATTGGTACCTTGAAAGCAGAATCACAAAAGCTCATGACTGGGAAGAAATAAATCCTTAAACACTCCACCCCAGGTTAAGCAGTCATGTGACTTATATCAAAAATAAAAACTGAGGAAAGAATCCTCAGGAAAGGTTAGTCCGCTTTTTATAGAACTATTAATTCAATCTCTTAACATGATATTGGTCTATACAAGTGCGAAATTTCATTTCCATGCTTTTGTAAATTAAAAATCATCCTAGAATCCATGACTCTAATATGTGCATACTTGATTAAAAGTTAGTTGAGTCCTTTTAACGGCCGGTCAAAATTATTTTTAAAATCTTTGCAAAAGAAACAATTTACACTATTTTTTTATATAAGTCTTTCTTTTTAGGCATTTTTCATGATATGAATCGATTTTCTAGTCACTTCCAAAAGCCAATTTTTTAGCTCAAAATCGATTATATAGTATCTTTCACTAAAAATCTTTCAATCGATTATGATCTTTGCAAAATCTTCAACAAATCAATCCCTTCCTAAAACTTAGGAAAACTAGCGCCTTTTTCTTAACCTCTCCAACAAGAAAAGCGCATGTTATCTTATCATATCCAAACAAACTACTTAGGGCGCATAAAATCATCCAAGATCACACCTTCTCTTAGAACAAACTCATAGCAAAATTCGCATCTCTCCAAAAATTCCCAATGCCTCCAAGAACCAAGAACCTCTGTGTCAAAAGGAAAAGGGTACATGATGGTGAAAGCTCCTTCCACTCCAGATATTTCACCAGTTCTGAACAAGCTGACCTCTACTGCAAAAAATTCTCTCTTAGAGGATTAGGAACCACTTATGCTCTAGACTTACCCTGGTTTCAAAGTCAAAAAGGATTTGAATTTATTGACTGGCTAGAATTCCATAAACTACTAGACTTTGCAACTGAAACAGGCTCAGTCGCTCCTGACATGGTTAGAGCCTTCTACACCACTCTTAGCTACAACGATACAACTGAAACACTATCAGCTGAACTAAAAGGAACCAAAATCCACCTCACCCTAGCTCAGTTCAGTAATCTCACCAGCTTACCTTGTGATGGTGAAAAATTGATCCATATGAACCCTCCGGAATCTTGGCCCGAATTCGACCTAGGAGATACTTGCATATCTATCTGTCATGCTCTGGCCGAAGTTGGTCAAAAGCCTATTCTAGCAAAATCACTCACAACCCAAAATCGGCTTCTCCACTACACCATAGCCCGAACAATCCTTCCGAAAACCTCAAACATTGCTCAGGTAACCTATGATGAAGTTATTTTACTTTGGGGAATCAAACACCGGAAGAACATAAACTGGGCACATCTGATCATAAGCCACATGATTCGTCACACAAAGACAAGCGACAAACCTCTTCCATACTGTGTTCTCATTACAAAACTCCTCCAGCACTTCAACATTCCATTCTTAGGGGAGAAAATCATAAAAGGGAAAGCAGCCTATCACATGATAAACACCTCCACCTTAAACCAGATGCAATTCATCCAATCTGGAGATACATGGCATCACTCCTCCATAGGCATAGCATCATCCCAAGAATATGATCCAAACAGGCCATCTGGTCCAAACACAAACTCCACCATACATGAGGATGGTCAAACAGAACCAAACCAAACTGCTGCTGCTGCAGCCCCACTCCTCACTCAATTCTTGCATGCACTCAACATCTTTCAAGAAGAACAGAACGAGAGGATGGAAGAATTAAAGAAAGAAATCATCCTTTCCAGAGAGACCCACAGTCACGAAATTACTGCCTTAAACAATCGATTAACAGAATTTGAGGCTCGAAACAGTTCCTTTTCCCATTGGATGCAAGATCTTTAGAATCAGCATTTTATTTTTATGTTTTGTGCCCTGTTGGCATAACCCTTCTCTTATAAGCCTATGACTATTAGCTCTTTTTTGTTGGTTACCAAATTGGTTTAATGCAATGATTATTCTTTTCTAAAATTAAATGACTGTGCTGTTAGATTCGCATCTTTTATTACATGTTGCCTTCTTTGATCATGACAAAAAGGGGGAGAAGAATAGAGCTTTTAATATTTAGAATAAAGTCTTAATATTCAGCATGCATTTGCACCTACTTGCATACAGTCAATAAAACAGGGGGAGCATCATGATAGGGGGAGTATCATTATCTGTTTAAAACTAACCTCCCACCTTGAGATGAGTTAATGTTTTGTCATCATCAAAAAGGGGGAGAATGTGGATACCTTGTGTTGCAGGTAACCTGATATTGCAGGATGTGTTTTGATGATGAAAAAGACAAAGGTAAGATTGACGGTCAAAGTCAATAAAAGTGACTAAACGTCAAAGTCACAATCCAAGACAAGCAAGCCAAGAACTGAAGATTCAAGTTTAAGGGTAGTCCTTAAATATAAGGGTAGTCATTTGGGTTTGGGTGTGTCTTAGGAAAAAGTGTAAGCTCTTTCAAAGGTCAGCTCGTATCTCAGAGTCTCACACACTCACAAAGTCTTTTTAAAGGTGCATACATATTTACGTAAACATTCTTATCACCTTTTTAAATAACAAAATCGATTTTCCTCATGCATAAACAAATAGCAAAATCGATTTTCAGGCAAATTAGAAAAGATAGAAATCAATTGTCAGGCCATGTTTTATAATACACAAATCGATTTCTGAGCCAAATATTTTTTTAAGGGAAGAATCGATTCCCAACCTTTTGCACATAACTGAGAATCGATTCCCACTTGTCTCAGGCAAGCTGAAAATCGATTCCTACATATTTTCACTAAGTATAGAATCGATTCCTAGCTTTCCATGGCACTCAAGAATCGATTTCCCATATTTTACAAACAAGATAAAATCGATTCCTTACCTAAATAAATCGATTCCTGGATCAAATACTTTTTAACAAAGAATCGATTCCTACATCATTTTCAACGTAAAAATGAATTCCTCATAGCCTATAAATAGGCAATGCTTCACGTTCATTTTCACACAACCCATTTCACGAATCAGAGAACTTTTGAGAAAAACTCTTTACGCTTTTACTTTTGCTCGTCACGTACCGTTGGTCTGTCTGAGCTGATCTGTTGCTAAGAGTTAGTTGGGGTTGTATTCTTCAAGTTGTAATATCTGCCTACACTAGAGGTATTTCTGCATTTACAATTGTTTATTATTTAATTGTTGTGTTTTGTTCTAGGGAGTGGGGTATCTCTCTAGGGTAGCTGCATGTACTAGGAAGTGGGGTATCTTTCTAGGGCAGTTGATTGTAACAGGGGTGGGGTATCTCTTGTTATTGTTATATTAGATCTGAGGGCTCTCTATAGGTGGGGTATCCTAGGAGGAGAGTGCCTGAGTCTGTAAAGGTTTTCCAAGGCACCTGTAAGCCTTGTTGTTGTTTTAGTGGAAAAATCTCACAAGGGTGTGAGGACTGGACGTAGGTCACTAGGAGGTGACCGAACCAGGATAAATCTCTGCGTGCTTTACTGCTTTCCTGCTTTACTGTTATACCGCTTTACTGCTTTATACTCTAATTCCTTCGCTTCCACTTAACCTGCGCGAAAATTGATCTAAGTCATTGAAAAGGGGAAAAACATTTTCAAAAGATCAGAAAAGTTTTTAAATCTCAATTCACCCCCCCTCTTGAGACTGAAGCCACTTGGTAACACAAATATCATGTTTCATCAGGTCTATTGGCTATTAATAAACAACATCCAGCCAATTTAACAACAAAAAGAGGATTAAAACCCCACTAAACATCCACATTCAAAACAACAAAAAGAGGATTAAAAACATCTTCCACTTGTATTTTGATCCACCACTTCTTCATGTTGTTGGACTTCTTCAACACAATTATTTTGATCCACCACTTCTTCTTGTTGCTGGCCTTCTTGAACAACATTATTTTGATCCACCACTTCTTCTTATTGCTGGCCTTCTTGAACAACATTATTTTGACCCACCACTTCTTCAAAACCATGATACTCTCCTTCTTCATCATCAGAATCATTAAACCTAACCTTTGGACCACTCTCATCACTATCATACTCTTCTTCATCTTCCACTACTTCATGTTGGACAGTTTCAAGTTGGACACTTTCATGTTGGACACTTTCATTTTGGATAGTTTCATTTTGGTCCCTCTGACAATCAGTGTTGGTTTCATTTAGGTCCCTCTGACCATCAGTGTTGGTTTCATTTTGGTCCCTCTGACCATCATAGTTGGTTTCATTTTGGTCCCTCTGACCATCAGTGTTGGTTTCAATGTCTATTACAATATGGGCTTCAGGAGTATTTTGGGCTTTTGGGAAATTTTTGGCTTTTCTCAAATGTGGGGCAGGTTGATTAAGTTGGGGGCTAGGAGGTATTTCAGGCAACTCCACTACAATAGGTTGAGATATTGGGTGAATGGTGTACAAGTGCACACATCCATAACTTTGAGCCCACTTGAGTATCTCCATGGCTCCTTGGTCATTCTCAAGCAACTTTTTTACCCCATTAATATCATACCAAATACCTATAACTTCAAGAAATCCCATATCCTTGAGAATACCCAAAACTTCAAAATATGACCACTTATCAGGGCCAACTTCCCAAGTAGATAGTTCCCCAACATATTCCCTCATTCCTTCATCCACAAAATAGCCTGAATGATGTAATTTAACTATCAATGTCTCCATTTAACTGTTACAACAACAGAAAAATCAAGTCAATAAACAAATCGATTTGGGCAAAAAAACAGGGACCACAAAGTCCACAATAGCTGTCTTCATCAATAAACAATAAACATTCAACCCCAAAACACACAAATAGAGAAATCTCAAAACCCCAAACATACAGTGCACCACCCTCTAACTCAAACCGTAGGAACCCAAACAAATCGAGAAATAGCGACAAACAGCGACAAACAGCAAAACCAAGCAACAACCTAAACAAAGTGACAAACAACAAAACCAAGCAACAACAAGAACACATGCAGTAACGATTAAACCCTAACCAGTTTCCAGAACTTCTTACCTTCAAAATGGCGAAACCCCTTTCCGATTCTCCTTCCTCTTCCTTCGTTTATGCTTCCAGTAGCTCCGATTCTCATTCGTATAGCTTCGATTCTCCTTCGTTTTGCTTCGCACTCTCTTCCTTCCCACTGTCTTCGTCTTCGTCTTCGTCTTCTCACCCACTTCGTCTTTCTTCTTCTCTGATGAAGAACAATGCTATTTTTGATTTTGAGAAATGATTTTTAGTTTTAATCTTTTCAGTTCTTCTTTGTTTTATGTTTTACGTTTCTTTAATTTAGTTTTCTGTTTTCTGTTTTTGTTTTAGTTTGAGAAATGAGAAATCCTATTTTTGATTTACAGAAATGAGTTTATTATGTTTCGGAATAATTAAAAAACTAATTGCCACGTCATTTAATTATTTGAGGACGCCACGTCAGCAGTTAACTGCCAGCGTGGCGTCCGTTAGTCAAAACTAACGTGAGGGACCAAAATGAAACAAAAACGAAACATGAGGGACCAAAACGGACCAAAAAAAAGATAAAGGACCAAAGTGAAATCTGGAGCAAACATAAAGAACCAAAAGTGCTATTTAGCCTATATTTTTTGTAAGTCTCTTTCTTTCTATAAAAAAAAATTACTAATATTAAAAGAAATGCCGTAAAATCGCTAACGCGCACCAAATGACACATCTCAATGATTAAAACATTGAAATGCAAAATAAGCAATATTTTTGATCTTTTTAATTCATTAATGTTTTTGTTAATAAAAACAGTTCTACCAATAATAAATAATAACGCTAAAAATGCAAAAATCACCAATAAGTCCAAAACGACACACAAAGTTGATTAAAATCACAAAATGCATAAAAATGATATTTTTTTTGGAATTTTCATGAAAAAAGAAGAAAATACCGGTTAAAATTGGGTGTTCACAGTCATCCTCCGTTCTCTTTAGTTAAGTCTATGTTCCCTTCTTTGTTTTTACATCATTCAGTTGAGTCTTTTAAATGTGATGTTTGTGAGTTAGCTAAGCATCATCGTGTCTCTTTTACTCATAGTTTCACTAAAAGTGCTGAACCTTTCGATCTTATACATTCTGATGTTTGGGGACCTGCACCTATTTCTAATGTTTCGGGTGCTAAATGGTTTGTGTCATTTATTGATGATTGTACTCGAGCAACTTGGATTTTTTTGATGAAGTATAAATCAGAAGTACCGGAATTATTTATCAAATTTTATCACATGGTGCAAACACAATTTGGCAAAGGCATTAAAAGAATTCGCTCTAACAATGGCAAAGAATATGCCAATCAGAGTCTTTCAAATTTTACCAGTCAACAAGGAATTCTTCATGAGTTTACATGTGTTGACACCCCACAACAAAATGGTGTCGCAGAAAGAAAGAATCGTCATTTTCTTGAAGTTGCTCAAGCCATTCTCTTCCAAATGGCAGTTCCCAACTCATACTGGGGAGAAGTAGTACTGACTGCTGCCTAATTGATTAATCGGGTCCCATCTCGAATGTTAGGTGATGTCAGTCCTGTTCAGTTTATGACTTCATGGTTTCCATTTCTGTTCCTGTTTTGCAGAGTCTTGAACCTCGAGTGTTTGGTTGTGTTGCTTTTGTCCATGTTCACAAACAACACCGAAGTAAGTGGGACCCCCGTGCACACTACAAAAAAAGAGTTATTAGCGACGGAATTTGCGAGGGAATAGGGTCTGTCGTAATTTTGAGAATTAGCGAAGGAAATTTAGGCGATAGTGACGGCCAGTCCGTCGCTAATGGCTTGGGCGGGAAAGTTAGCGACGGAAATAAGATCCCTCGCAAACGAATTTTGACCTCCCCTCCTCTTCCTCTACTCTCTCTCTCTCTCTCTCTCTCTCTCTCTCTCTCTCCCCTACGAACCCTAACCCACCACCACCACCACCACCACACAACCACTACCACCACCACCACACAACCACGACTGGAGCTCTTCTTCTCCTCTTCCTCAACTTTCTCTTAAGCTACGAAGTGCACCACCAACACCACCACCAATTTCTGTCCTCTCTCTCCTACGACTGTCATCAACACCACCACGACCGGAGCTCTCCCTTTTGTAGGTTTTGATTTTTATTTTTATGATATTGTTTTGATTTTGATTTTTTAAATAATTTGTTTTGATTTATGTTTTTTGCTTGAATTGAAATAATTTAGGATTGACATTGTTGGTGTTTGAAGTCTAAGAACCGCACCGGAGTGCGCACCGTCACCGAACCACCGCACCGGAGTGTCACTGTCACCGGACCTCAATCTAACAGTTAGTTTTTAAAATAAATTTGTTGTTGTTGTTGTTTTAGAATTGAGTGTTGTTGTGAAATGTGAGTTATAATTGAGTGTTAGGATTAGTGTTGTTGTGAAATGTGAGTTAATTGTGTTAAATTGTGTTTAATTGTTGAAATTGAAAAGTGTATGTTGTTAGAGCAAGACTTAATTAGAGATGCTAATTGAAATGTGTTATTGAAAAGTGTATTATTTTAGAGTTGTTAATTGAAAAGTGTTCAATTGTTGTTTTGATGAACCCTAGACTAGTACAAAAATTGGAAAAGAATAGAGGTTTTTAAGTCGGATGCCAAATTAGCCGACTTTAAAAGTGGACGCGGTGGCAATTTTGTAATAAACGTGGAAAAAAATTTCTGGCGCTAACATTCAAAGTCGGACAAGATGTACGTCCGACGTTAAATGTGTAATCTTTTTTTTGCGTGAAAAAAAACTGGAATCCACGCACGCGTTTTTCCTAGGTCTCTCTCAGTCCAAAACGAAAATAAACTTCACTTAAGGCTCTGAACCCTAGTCTCGCTCTC
Organism: Astragalus membranaceus; assembly: GCA_039519185.1. Taxonomy (NCBI): domain Eukaryota; kingdom Viridiplantae; phylum Streptophyta; class Magnoliopsida; order Fabales; family Fabaceae; genus Astragalus; species Astragalus membranaceus. Next base: position 197,276,780 of record CM076846.1, on the reverse strand, counting down.
TCCGCCAAAACTCCAACTTCCACCGTTCCATCTCTCTTCTCCTTGCTCTCTCCGCCAAGTTTCCGTCTTCCTCCGCCGTTCTCTCCTCTCAACAGTCTCTCTCCCTGTCACCGTCACCATATTTGATTCTCTTTGTTTTGGTTTTTCTGAAAGGTAACCCATTCCTATTTTCTTTCTTTTTTCTATAAAAATGATCCCCTCTCTCTAATTTGAGGTTCTCTTGTTCTATTTTAGTTGTCAGATCAACCTGATAGGTGGTGAGGAGGAAAAGTGGTTGCTGCCCTAGAGGATGAAGGGGGAGGTACAAACATATGTTTTTCACTTTTTCTAACTTCTGTTCCTTTCTTTAGTTTATATGATTTTCAAGAATTAATAAAAATTAACTACTCTGGCTCAAATACATGGTAAAAGATTCAATTGTTTAGTTTATATGATTTTCAAGAATTAATCTCATATGCAATATGCAATTGAGCTTTGCTAATGTTGTTGCCTTATTGGAGTGATCTTAAGCCTTTATTCATAAATTTTCACTCAAAAGATACTCCTGCAAGTATTTAAAGTGTTTGTCTTCTTTTCGCATTGCGTGCACTTTGTTTGAACTTTGACCTTAAGAAAATTGTTTAATTCCAGTGACTGATATTTTTTGATCCACAGAAGTGATGATTTTGTCAACACTAGAGGTAGAGAATGGATTTCAACTTGTGCATTTTGGAAGTGTTGTTGCTACTTTGGTTATAAGTTTTCCAGACATTCTTGTAGGGAATATTCACTTATGCATAAAATTAGTGTTTATCTTGATCCAGATGACGACAAATATACAGAAAGTTATTCTTTTTTAAGTTAAACAAAGCCTGTTTTTGTTTTTGTAATTTTAAGTAACTAAACCAAACAGACTATTTTGAATACATCTGTATGTCTTTTCACACAACATGCATAATTCTTAATAGGAAAAAAAAGATTCAGGAACATACATTGATGTCATTGTTTCCTTTTGTGGTTATCATGGCTGATACGTGAATTAATTGCTTAAGTTAGACAGATACGTGAATTAATTGCTTAAGTTAGACAAATATGCAATATCGACATTCTGGTCCTTCAGAGAAAAATGGAAGAAGCCGCAATGGTAACCAAGAGGTTAAAGGAGTTGCTAGATGCTCGTAAAACTTCCAACCGAGACACATCAGGTATTATTTGGCTTATGTTGCAATAATCAGTTTAAGCTTTTGAGTGTTTTGAGTTTTAAAGACTCTTGTAGGAAGTATTGAAAACACGATAATAGTTTATCAGAGTATTTGAATACAATAGAGAAGACTATCTTTTTGTGAATAGTCTACTGGTATGCTACACTTTCCTTTTGTTTAGTCTCCTAATTCTATGTCATCTTCCAGTTGTAACAAATGAAAATGGAACAAATGGACAGGTAATGAACTTTCCTTCCCCTTCTTAGATTTGCTTTACTATATCAATAAGATCTTAACTAAGTTCTTGAGTTTCATCTTTAGAGCAATGGGAAGTCCCTACAGCGGTGGCTTGATCACGAGCTAGAAGTCATGGTAAAAGAGCATGAAGTATGAGAAACAGAGCCAAGTGTATGTATTAATTCAGTAATTATTCTTGCCTGTTACTAATCTGTAGTGTAGTCTATAATTTATGATACAATCTTCAGGCGTGCTGCCCTTGCAGAGGAGCTAGCTATTCTGAAGCAAGTAAACGAGTTTAATACATGAAGTATAACATTTTTGTTCCTGGTTTCTTTCAATACTTGTCTTCTCAGGGCGTCCTCCATGTCACCAAGTGCAAGAATGGCCAGAATAGCTTCACTTGAGAACATGTTGAGCATATCCTCTAATTCACTTGTGGCAATGGCTTCACAACTTTCCGAGGCAGAAGAATGAGAACGTGAATTTACTAATCGTGGACGCTGGAATCAGTTGCGCTCAATGGGAGAAGCCGAGAATTTGCTTCAATATATGTTTACTTCTGTTGTAGATGCTAGGTACTTTCTTTGACCTAAACTTTCTTTTACCGGTTCTTACCAAAGTTAGGGGTCTTTTGTGATTACAAAAGAGAAAAGTTAGCTGGATTTTAGAACTTGATATTCACCTAAAAAAATACTTTATCCCTGCCTAGATTGATTAATATGTTATCATATTGAACTTGGCAGATCACTGTAGCGTTGATAATAAACTTGAGGCCACCAAGCATTACAATTGCTTGCCTTGAACAGACCTCTTGCCAAGAACATTCAGGTTCTTCTTTAAACTTTTTTTTTGTTTTAAATTGGTGTGTTTGTTTGGATTCTTCTCCATCTACCCTATATTTTTCTTTGCTATACATTGTTTTTCTGTCTTTATGCATGTGTACTCAGTACAAATCGATGAGGTAAGCTCTTCAGTTCTTTAATTTTCTCAATGTTAACTTACTCCCGGCATTGCTAACCATGTTGGTGCTTTCTGGGGAGGCTCTGATTATGGGTTACTGAGTTAGGACTTGGGATAACAAGCTTGCTACTGGTGCTCAGGTAATTTTCTAGATATCGCTCTTTTGTACTCAATTTGCCGGTGCTTAGGAAAATGGCAGATTCTACATTTCATCTATCTTTAGACTTTGTAATGTTGGCTTTTGTAGTTAGACTCACACTCATTTATCTGTCTTTATTTGTTCTTGTTCCAGGGTGTACTGAATTTTCTGCATATTATCCTAAGGTGGATTAAGAAATAAGGCCTGCTGGTGCATCCTATCCTAGCTGCTTGAACCATGGAAATTGACAAGTTTTTACTTATAAGAAAATACATACATACAAAGATAAGTATTTAGAGAAACTATGTCTATCATTAAAAAACATGGCATGTTTTTATTGTGTGGCAGTTGGTTTATATGAAATTTGTACAGAGAAAGAGTGCTTGTGCAGTTGTGCCAATAACAAGCCTTATATATCATTTATAGGCAAAAGAAATAAAACAACAAATGTTGTGATTACTTGGAACAGTAAGTTATCAAATAGAAGTCCAAATGGCCAAGAATTAGACACTTATGGTTCAGCAACTGTAGCAGTAGATTCAGATTATTTCTGTGCAATTGAGATCAGTTTTGAGGTAACAAGATACAACTTTTACTACTCAATTAAACACAAGACCATGTGAGGGCAATTTTGGGATTTTGACAAGTTTTGAGTGGCACTGAGTGTAGACAGTAGACAGTAACTGAGCCGTATTCTATTGAATTATGATAGTGGTCATAAGGTGCCTTGGTCAAAAAACTTTAGCTATGAGGAAGCAAGGTCTTTCCTAGACATGAACTTCATAAATGGAAACCAGTGGCTAAGACTATAGCATTGCACTGCATCAATCATATAACATCATTTATCTAATTGTCTCCTTGTTTATTATCCTATATTGATCAACAAAATGACAATAAAAACTATGTTAGGCTTTTAAGTGATGCTTTTTATTAACATATAACAAAAGTTATGCAGCTAGTAAAACACTTTATTATTAGGGACTGTAAATGTGAGTTATGCAGCTAGTTCTCATCTCTACACTTTATTATTTGTAGCATAATTTAATTTTCTAACCCCCCTTACGATGTTCTATAGGTTTTGTGGAGACAAGGAGAGGTTGCCGTGGTACAGGGACTGTAGAGGCAACATCCTTGTTGTGCAATACAAAATCACCAGGAACTTGTTCTAATACAAGGTATGTGTTTTTGGACAGTGTTCATCTTTCACAAGCTGCTAACCAAATTATAGCTGATGCATTAATTGTTCTTGGTTACATCTCTACTAGATTGCAGATATATGTCTTACATTGGCACCACAAAATGTACATGGCTGGGAAGAATGACAGGGTAGAAGATTGTTGGGATGGCTGCAAACTATGAGAGGGTATTCTGTTAACCGTATATTTATGTAGGATTTGAAATGTTGTAAAATCTTTGAAGTATTTATGTATGAGTGTGATCTAATCAAAATTTGTTAAACGTTTTATTTTATAGATTCTTAAATTTTTAGTTAGCATACTTTGCCATAAATAGACCTTGTTGTGTACTTCTCTTGATAAGTGTATATAGAAATACTTTTTAGATTGTTGAGTGATTCAGCATAACCTTGTTTACATAGTTGGATTGTCTCTCAATTAGTTTTTATGAGTTTCTTCTTGTGTGTTTCTCTTTTTCCATGGAACTAGTGGAATTTTATTAACTATAAATGGAATGAATGTTAGCTAGAGATTATTAGACCAGGGGTAATGATTTTTTAAAAAAACAAATATGACTACTTTTAAAGTCGGGCGTCACTAAAATCCGACTATAAAGACGTCTTCTAAAGTCGGGCATAACTAAAATCCGACTTTAAAAGTGAAAATATATGTATACGTGTGTGTGTGGGGGGGGGTCCCAAAAACTGAAGAATTTTTTTTAAAAAAAAAATCATGTACTTTTAAAGTCGGACATTCGCCTGACTTTAAATCCCCTAACATACTAAGTTGCCCTAATAGAAGTCGGACGCACATCCGACTTTAAATGTCTGAAATATCCGACTTTGAATCCCTTTTTTCCACTAGTGTATTATTGAAAAGTGTATTATTTTAGAGTTGTTAATTGAAAAGTGTTTAATTGTTGTTTTCATGAACCCTAGGTTAGATGACTGTGTGTTGTTGATGGAAAAGGGTGAGGTGATGTCCCTCACCCCCATATTTTGCTCGAAATCATCTCCATTGAGATAATTGCGAGACGATACTAACAATTTTAAGGTTGAGAGTTAGAAATAACTTCCTTCACTATTTATATGGAAAAGGGTTTTGTCTGATCTGTCCTTAATCCCCATATTCGACTCGAAATCATCTCCACTGAGATCATATCGATGCCGCTAACTTGAAAGATTATTGGGAATGTTAAGGGAATCTAACACATTGTCTTAAATGCGTGTAGATGAATTTGTATGAATTTAATCGTGATTGGGTGTATGATCGGTTATATCTGAGAAGAGCGGGTTTGAAGGAATCTTTTGTAATTGGTGTTGAATAGTTTCTTGTGGTAGCGTGGCGACATGAATTGGCTAAACGGGAAAAGGGGCTTAGATGTCCATGCTTAAAATGCGACAGTGTACCTATTAGGACCGATGATGAAATCAGGGAGAACTTGTATCATTGGGGGTTTATGCCTAATTATTGGATTTGGGTGGACCATGGAGAACAACGACGTCAAAATTTTGAGGTAGGAGCTTCAAGCAGTTCTGGTGTTGGTGTTCCACGTAATGAAATTTTTGAGTCGATGGAAAACATGATTTGTGATGGTCTCAGGGTGAATGTGTCATTTGATGAGCCTCAATATGACGATCATGATGAACTTCCAAATGAAGAAGCACAAAAATTTTATAATTTGTTAAGAGATTCAAACAAACCGTTGTTTGAAGGCTCACCACAGTCAAAATTATCTATGTGTGTGAAACTTTTAGCTCTCAAGTCCATGAGTAATATTTCTGATGTGGGTTTAGACTATGTGACTGAAATGATGTTGGAAGCGACACCTAATAAGGATAATTTGCCAAAAAGTTATTATGAAGCAAAGATGTTAGTTTCGAAGCTGGGATTGAAATTTAAGAAGATTGATTGTTGTGAGAAAGGGCACATGTTGTTTTACAACAACGAATTTGGTAAAAATGATGGTGAGCTACTTGAATGCAAATTCTGTGGAAACCCAACGTATCATGATCGTAAAGGGGCAAAACGTAATTACAAACCTATCCCTGTAAAGTCGATGTTCTATTTGCCTATAGTTCCAAGGTTGCAAAGAATGTTTGCACCGACCGAAATTGCGCAGAAAATGACTTGGCATTATGACAATAGGCGTACCTCAGATGACATTTTACGCCACCCATCTGACGGTGAAGCGTGGAAGCACTTTGATCAAGTGCATTCAGATTTTGCCTCAGACCCACGGAATGTCCGGCTTGGCTTGTGCTCTGATGGATTTACTCCATTTATCCAAGCATCGGCGTCACCCTACTCTTGTTGGCCAGTCATTGTTACCCCTTACAATCTTCCTCCTGAGATGTGCAAGACTAAACCGTATATGTTTTTGACTTGTCTGATACCTGGTCCATCCAATCCAAAATCTAACATTGATATCTTTTTGGAACCTCTCATTGATAATCTTAAGAGATTGTGGGGTGGTATTTTGACATATGATGCAGCACGAAAGAAGAATTTTATGATGAGAGCCGCATCGATGTGGACAATTAACGACTTTCCTGCGTATGGTATGTTGTCTGGTTGGGGGACTCACGGTAAATTGGCATGTCCCCACTACATGGAATACAAAAAGGCGTTTACCCTAAAGTACGGGGGTAAGAGTTTTTGGTTTGACTCGCATCGTAGATTCTTACCGCAATATCATAAATTTAGAAAGAACAAGAAGGCCTTCAAGAAAGGGGTAGTTGAAATAGATGGACCACCAGCTTTGTTGACATCAGGTGAAATTTGGAGCAGAGTTATGGTTTTGCCACAAGCCACAGAGGTAGGGGAAATCACCCAGCTGGATGGTTATGGACAGGTGCACAATTGGACAAAAAAAGCATATTTTGGAATCTCCCATATTGGAAAGATAATCTGTTGAGGCACAATCTCAATGTTATGCACATCGAGAAGAATTTCTTTGACAACATATTTGTCACTGTGATGAATGTGAAAGATAAAACCAAAGACAATAATAAGGCTAGATTGGATTCTGCTCTTTACTGTAGCAAAACATCGATCCGATTTGAATTTGGTGGAAATGCCTAATGGGAAGATGTTAAAACCCAAAGCCAAATATTGTCTAACACCAGATGAAGCAAAAGATGTTTGTCGATGGTTGAAAGGATTGAGGATGCCAGATGGTTATTCTTCTAACCTTGCAAGATGTGCCGATGTGAACACCGGGAAGATGTGTGCGATGAAAAGTCATGATTGTCATGTATTCATGGAGTGTTTGCTTCCAATTGCTTATAATTCATTACCAAATTGTGTTTTGGAACCACTTATTGAAGTGAGTCAATTTTTTAAAAATATGTGCTCTTCAACATTGAGAAAGGATGATCTTATTAAGATGGAGCAGAATATTCCTTTCATCATCTGTAAGTTGGAGAGAATATTTCCTCCCAGTTTCTTTGATTCCATGGAGCATCTATCGGTTCACCTTGCGTATGAAGCAAGACTTGGTGGACCAATTCATTATAGGTGGATGTATCCATTTGAATACCTGTGGTTAGACTATGAAAAGAGAATAGTTTTGTTTTTTTGTAGATGGTTTGATCCATTAGTTAGAGGAACGAAATTGAATCCAAAATGTAATACCGTGGACATTCGAATGAATGGAAAGTATAAACTTTATGATCCGTTTATCATGGCAGAAAATGTGAGGCAGGTGTATTAGGTTCCATATCCATCAACTCAGAGAGGATGGTGTGTTGCAATTAAGACAAAACCACAGGGTCGCATTGAAGCCACTGATGCGGAGGATGGGGTTCCTTATCAGGTGGATTTCGGGAGTAGATGAGGTAATTGAAGTTGAACTGATTGACTCCTTATGTGATGATCGACTCCTAGTTGAAGAAAGTTGATGAAGATGAAGAACAGAATGAAGATGAATAATTTGATTAATCTTATGTTGTATTTGAATTTATTAGAGTCATTATTGTTCTTGTGTTTTCTTATATATGTTGTCTACTTATGTTGACTCCTTATGTTGCCTTTAAATTTATTAGAATCATTAATATATCAATATCGTTTTTGTTAATTTACTTTCTTTAATTTATTTATAAATATATATAATTACTGTTGTTAGTATCACATTTTGTTTTTATTTTTTCATAGATATGGATCCAGGAGGAGGTTCTGTCCCACTGAGACGTCCTCATAAAGGGAAGAAGAATATGACCGATGAACCTCCTAAGAGGAGGCGTAATCGTGAGGTGGTACTTAATATTGGGAATATGAGGGGTCATACGTTTGTGGGCCTACCAGCTACCGCTCTGATTGCCCCACAACCTCCGCCTCCATCTAGTCCCGGATGGTATCATTTACCATCACATGGGCCCACCAAATGCGTATGCAGCAGGGCATATGGGCACACCAGCTGGGTATATGGGCACATCATCTGGGCATATAGGCTCATCATCTAGACCAGTTGAGTTATCTATGCCTACACCAGAGCCCCAGGATGATATTGAGCATTATATTGGTGGTGGTAATGTTGATTTTGATGCATCGACCGATGACGAGAGAGTGGAGGTGGTTGTTATTAATGGTGTCAGACTCAAAGTCATTTATAGTCGTGGTAACGCGTAAGTATTATATTGTTTGTTTTTTTAAAGTTAATTATGCAACGACTTATATATATTTGATTGTTTGATATATCTTTCATTATGCAGGCTTCTTCCTGCAAATGCAGCTTCATCAAGCATCACTCTTGTCATCCGCAAAAGATATTTTCAAAAGTTCCATAAAAATTGGAGTAAAGTAGATGATTATGACAGGAACGATCTGTTGGACTTCTTTAGGGTAAGTGTTAATTATTTTGTCATTACTTATATTGTTAGTTTAAATTTTATGTTTAGTAACGTTTAATATAATTACTAAAAAATATAATTACTTTTTGGTGCTTTGTTAGTTTTTCGCTGGCCTTGGGTTTTCGCTGTTTTGTGGGTCTGTTTTCCTTTTTGGTGCTTTGTTAGTTTTTCGCTGGCCTTGGGTTTTGGTTTGGCCCCCCCTTGGTCTTTTTTGTTTGTGTACGCCTTTTCTCTTTTTTAATATATTTCATTTGCTTAAAAAAAATATAATTACTAATACATATTTTCATTTTACTTAATACAGACCAAAGTGACATGGGACATAGAAGATGATGACAATGTGTAGAGACTTTTTTTTAAAAGGATGGGCGCTCAAATATCAGATTTGCTTTATAATTTGTGGTGTAAAGATAAGAAGTCTGACTACATGAGTGATGAAATTTGGAATGCCTTCAAGGGCCATTGGGCTACAGAGACTTTCAAGAATAATACTGCAAAAGCCAAGAATAATAGAAACTCAGAAAAGGGTGTGTCTCACTTCCTTGCGGCGGGTCCATCAACCAGGCTCAGCATGCTTCTAGATTGGTAAATTATTTTTAAAATTTGTGTGTTTTTTTACATTAGTTAATTAGTTAGCAATTTTTGAAAATGTGTTTCATTTTACAAAGTAAGAAGGCAGGACGCCCTATCACTGCTCCTGAGCTGCATAGAGCCACCCATGTGAGGAAAGGCACTGGCGAGTATGTTGATGAGCGCTCCAGGATGACTCGGGTAAATATACAACTTGATTTGTATTATATAATGTTGCTTTGTCAAAATGGAGCGCTAATTTGTGGTTATTCAAAACAGGAGCAAATAAATGAGATCATGACTCAGCTGACTCATGGGAGTTGGGACCCTGAATCACTTGGCCAACTTACTCCTGAGATGATAGATCTGGTAAATAAGAATTGGGAGAAGACGGTAGGTTGGTCTAAGGGTCGCCTGTATGGTACGGGGCCCTTGGCTCCATGTATGGGCAAGTCTGTAGCCGGGAGCAGCAGAAGACGCATCGACCAGCTTCTACTCCTGCGGAGACAGAGCATATTAGGCAGTTGGAGCAGGAGCTGCAGTCTACTCGGCAGGAGGTCAGGACCTCTACTGACGCTATGAAAAAGATGCAGGAAGACTTTGCGAAGGTGACCCGTAGGCAGGAGCTGATGTTTAGGTATTTTAAGAATATGCAGCAAGATGAGGAGTCTGGGGAGCCTGAGGAGTCTGATGGCGGCAGCTTTTAGGATTTGTCGTATCAGTTTGACATTTCAATATTTTGTTATAACATTTTAGATTAAGTGTTGTTGATTCGAATTTTATGTTATTGAAGAATTTTATTCTCGGAATTTTTATTTTAAACTATTTTATGTATTTTAGATTTTATTATTTATTAATAAAATAAACAGGTATAAAAGTAGGTTTATCAAAAAAAAAATCCAATCATTTGGGCATTAGCGAGGGAATTAGCGAGGGAAATTGGACGTGTGGCTGTCAGAATTTAACCACGTGGCTGTCTTTATTAGCGAGGGAATTTTAACCCCTCGCTAATTAGTGAGGGATTCAGATTCCCTCGCTAATCCCATTAGCGATGAGCAATTTTGCGACGGAACATGTCCCTCGCTAATTCCCTCGCTAATGGGAATTAGCGACAGATTTGAGGCAAGTAGCGGGGGAATAATCCTTCGCTAATTAGCAAGTTTTTTGTAGTGGCGGTCAGATGCATTTTTGTGGGTTATCCTCCCAAAAAGAAAGGATATAAATGTTATCATCCTCCTAGTCGTAAGTACTTTATCTCTAAAGATGTCACGTTTCATGAGAATGTATCCTACTTCACCCGTCTTCAGCTTCAAGGGGAGAGCATTCATGATGATTTGGAATTTGAGTCTGAGTTCTATTCCTACCTGAGTTGCATGTGACTCCTGTCGTAAGTCCTACTACTAGTCCTACTTCCACAAGTCCTACTACTGAGTCTCCTACTTCTATTTTGGGTCCTCCTCTATCTTCTGTTTTGCAGGAACCATCATCTTCGACACCAGCAAACACTAAGGCTGGTGAGCCAATTATGGTGTATAAGAGAAGAAGTAAGCTCGACCTGCTCCATACACAGCCTCAATTTCCTGAACCAGAGGTAAGTACTGAAATTAACCCTCCTATTAGTGATTCCCACAATTCTAAAACTAGTGACACTGATATAGATGATTTACCTATTGCTTTTAGAAAAGGGAAAAGGTATTGTGCCAAATACCTTATTTCTCAATTTGTCTCCACTAAAAATCTTTCTGTGCAGCATCAGAGTTTTATTTCAGCTGTTGACTCTGCGATAATCCCATCATCTGTTCAAGAAGCATTAAAAGATAGAAATTGGGTCCAAGCTATGGACGAGGAAATGAAAGCACTTGAGAAGAATGGAACGTGGGAAATTGTTGAGAGGCTGGGAGGCAAAAAGCCTGTTGGTTGCAGGTGGATCTATACAGTCAAGCACAGATCAGATGGTACTATTGATCGGTACAAGGCAAGACTAGTGGCTAAAGGATTCACTCAGACCTATGGCACTGATTATGAGGAGACTTTTGCTCCCGTGGCAAAGATGAACACTGTTCGGATCTTACTATCACTTGCTGCCCACTCCGGGTGGGAACTAAACCAATTTGATGTCAAAAATGCATTCTTGAATGGAGATTTAGAGGAGGAGGTGTATATGGAGATTCCTCCAGGATTTAGTCCAAAAGAGGGAACAAACAAGGTGTGCCGATTAAGGAAAGCTTTATATGGGCTAAAACAGTCTCGTCAGGCATGGTTTGGGAGATTTACAAAGGTAATGGTGTACTTAGGCTATAAGCAAAGCCAATGAGATCACACTCTTTTCTTCAAACATTCACAAGATGGAAAACTGACTATACTTCTTGTTTATGTTGATGATATCATTCTTACAGGTGACGATTTGACTGAGAGACAACTACTCGAGGAGAAACTATCAGCAGTGTTTGAAATGAAGGACCTTGGGCAACCTAAGTATTTCTTGGGAATCGAGGTAGCTGATAACTCTATTTTATATAGAGTTATTCATGCATCTAAACATAACTGATTGCTTTAAATCAAGTGTAATATGTGTTAAATATAGTAGTATGAGTAAGATAACAACAATCTAAGTTTCAAAGAGGGTTATGCAATGATTTAAGAATTTTTGTATGTATATTGGTATGGTTGATATGTTTGTTCAGTGCACCTTCAGTAGATGCAACTGCACCCGGAAAACAACAGTGCATCTGCACTAAATACATTTACAACAAGGCAACTGCACCACCCTGCACTAAAGACAGATAACCCCACATTGGAAGCACATCAATTCATACCAATGCATAAACATCTCTATGACATCATGCTCAGTCACAAGTCACATGGAGGCACATGCCAACATGCAAAAGGAGGCGCCCACAATAGAAGATCATCATGAAGGATCACTCATAGAAGCCACATGGCCTTCCACTATTGGACCTCTCTTTGAGGTTGAGTGTTGGACTCAATTTCCTTTATCCAAGTTCTGAAAGGTAACCATGGTTAAGCCTCCTTTGATTATCTTGATCCCCAAGCAAACCCTCACTTGAAGGAAACCTCCAAGGCTATATAAAGGCTTCCACTTCTCACTTGAAAACAATCAAATTCGCAATCCATTTCACATACAATAAGATAGTTTACTTTCTTGTATTTTATTTCTTTTTATAGTTTTAAGTTAGTGGTTAGTTTGCAAGAAGGTAAGGAAAGAATTGACACCTTCTCCCTTCACTTCTTCATCTTAGTTAGGTGCAGGAAATCAGTGCATCTACTATTGGGCAAACTTATGCAAGAGTACTTCAATCAGTGTAATCTCTACCCTATTGATATCTCTTGTACTTTCCATTATATCAACATGTTTCATTTCATCTATTTTTGCCTTGCAATGCATATTATGAGCTAAACCTCTTTGGTTGAGATGTTCTAACTTTATAATGAGCTTTTGAGTAAGTTATTGTGCTTTTAACTGTTGTATGCATTTTGGTTCTTGTGTTATACTACATCCATCTTATTTTAAGGTTGATCGCTTAGAATAAGTAGAGTTATATTCACAGACATGGTTTATAACTAGAAATCAAGACTAATAAGGGTGAGTGTTTTAATGAAGGCTTTGTTAACTTACGTAATAAAGAAAATTTTGTTAACACCATGTTAAGTCCTAGACATAGGATAACATAGTCCTTAGAGTGATACAGTGGGTACTTCAAATGTAGGAGTGAACTTATTTAGCAAGCCTAGACATAGGAAGCATGTAACGAAACTCTGAAGAAAGTAGCTGAAAGGCACATACTGATGCAGCTGCACTCAATACATCTGCACCACATAAACACACAAACTCTCAAAAGTGAATTATTTAGTGAAGACATCTCAACTATCATTCTCAACCGATTTCCTTCATATTTTAGTGCATATTTACATTCTGTTTACTTATCACCATCATCCCAATTTGTGAGTAGTATAGTTCACACTAATTTATACACTTTTAAACTACAAGATTTAATCCAATCCCTGTGGGTTCGATCTTTTATACTACTTGTTTGTGACTGTGTATACTTACACATTTTTTTCACACACCAGTAGCCTACTCAAAAGAAGGTATTTTTATCTCTCAAAGAAAGTATGTGCTCGACCTCTTGCAGGAAACTGGAAAACTTGGATGCAAACCTACAAGTGTTCCCATAGAGCAGAATCACAAAATTAGCTTTGAAGAAGAAAGTGCCAAAGTTGACAAGGTCCAATATCAGAGATTGGTGGAAAAATTGATTTACTTGGCACACACTAGACCTGATTTATGGTGAGCCAATTCATGCATTACCCGAGGGTGAGACATTTGCAGGCTGTTGATCGTATTCTTCAATATCTCAAGGCCTCTCCAGGAAGAGGACTATTGTTCAAAAGAGGTGGGAGCCTAACTTTGGAAGCTTATACTGATGCTGACTATGCAGGTTCAATAAGTGATAGAAGATCTACTTCAGGTTACTGCACCATCCTATGTGGGAACCATGCTACTCAGCCCACACCCCCAAAGCCCCTAAATCCCCAAAATACCCTTAAATCAAAAACACCCCCACGAAGGAAAACTAGTGGATTCGGTTGAGGCCTTCCGAAAAATTTCGGTAGAGGTCAACTGAATAGCGTAAAAGAGGGGTGTGTCTCAAAAAAATAGCCGTTCGGGTGTGCCTAATCGTAAGTTTTCAGCTTACCCTAACTGAATCGGTAAAAATTTCAAAAGAAAAAATACGGAGCGCATGCCTCATTAATGACATATTGGTCATTTCGCAGGTTTTGGGAGTGTGGGGTGAGTAGCAAAGATGTGGGAAAAGAGATGCCCTTAAAATAAAGGGATTTTTTTTGTACCCCCCATCACCTCTCATCTACCCCCATCAAATTGCTAAAACCCGAAAATACCCTTGCCCAACTTGCAATTCGCTCGGATTTACCTTCATCTAAGGTAAATCCACTTTGTTATTTTTAAAGTCGGATTTACCTCAGATGGGGGTAACCAAAAGGTAAATCCGATTTCAAAAATAACAAAGCGGATTTACCTTAGCTGAAGGTAAATTCGCTTTGTTATTTTGGAAATCGGATTTACCTAGTGGGTACATAAATCTGATTTCCCTAAAAAAAGAGAAAATCAGATTTATCCCACCTAAGGTAAATCCGATTTCCCTAAAAAAAGAAAATCGGATTTATCCCACCTAAGGTAAATCCGATTTTGTTATTAAAAAAATTGTTTTTTATTTAATTTTTTAAAAAAGGTTATAAAATGCTACTAAAAATCCGTTAAACAGCCAAAACTAATCCAAAAATTATAAAAACACCACTAAAAACCTAATAAAACCAAAATAAGGTTATGAAAATTTTTTCAGATTTTTTGGAGATTATGAAAAATTAAAAAAATTAATAAGAAATAGTAAACGATGGAATTTGGGATTTTGAGGTCCCCAGTCCTGAAAAAAGTCACTTCTTGAGGAGTATTGATCTTTGATATTTTTCGGATTTAAAGAATGTGGTTTCATTACAATTTGAGTTGGTTTCCCGAAAACTGATTTTTTAGCCTAAATTATTCTCCCGACGTACAATATCGTCACGTGTTAACGAACTACACACTAAACTGAACCAAAAGACGGCCAAATTTTTATCTAAAATTTTAACTGATTTATTTATTTATAAATTAGGTTAACAAAGCGGATTTACCCCCACATAAGGTAAATCTGCTTTGGTTATTTTTAAAAGTGGATTTACCTTATATGGGGGTAGAACCGCTTTTAAAAATAACAAATCGGATTTACCCCCACTTAAGGTAGATCCGATTTGTTATTTTTAAAAGAGGATCTACCCCATCTTAAATAAATCCGATTTAAATTTTTTAAAATTTTTAGTGGAAATCGGATTTACCTATATCCGATTTAAATTTTTTAAATTTTTTAGTGGAAATCGGATTTACCTAAATCCGATTTCCAAAAAAAATTGAAATCAGGATACATTCGGGATTTTTAAATTTTGTGAAGGGCAATTGCGTTTTTTCGCAGGGTCAATGGGGTAGATAGGGATGTGATGGGGGTAAAAAAAAACCCTAAAATAAATTGGGGAAGTGGAGAGTATGAGGGGGTGTCCAAAAAACGGCCCATATATTATTAAAACATGTGTGCTTTTTTGGCTGCATGTGATTGCATTTCCCAGTGTTTCTAATACAACTCCATTCCCCGTTCTTGTTTTTTGCCCATAAAACTACGTTGTTGAAAGCTAGATCCATAATTAATGCCGGTCAATAACTTTCTCCACCGCCTTAAAACCCCCTCAATTATCTCCCTTTCACACCCTCTACAAACCCTCCCCTACGGTACCAGTGTTCATATACAAATCATCAATAATCTAAGTAGGTAGCTCAGTTGGTGAGCTAAGAGATATCAAAGGAGTGCACTAAAAGAGTGCAAGAAAGAGGTCCTGAATTTAAACCCTGAAAACTAACATTTCCCCACCCCCACTAACATTGCTTATAAAAAAAATATACAAATCAATAAAAAGAAATTGCAAATTGAATCAAAAGGCCAAAAAATTACAAAAAGAAATACAGTTTATTGGATATTTTTTAGGCCATTTTCCTCATTAACGGTTGTTATGGTAATTACAGTAACTTCTATTTGCACCCCTTCTCCAAAAGCCCAATTGATGAAAAGCCCAATTGTAATCAAGAGAGTCCAATCTTCAATGGCCAAGATCAGCCCGCAAGATCGGACGGCCCAAAAACGCCAACACAAACACATCCAAACTCTATAAATACCCCATTCAATGCTCATTAATGGTAAGCACTTTTTGAACCAAACACTTATTCTCTCAAATACTGACTTAAGCGTCGGAGTATCATTGCAGGTACAACCTCGCCCTCCAAGATCGAACATCTCAAGATCGAACGCCTCAACATCGCCTCTCAAGGTCGAACACCTCCAGGTCGAACAAAACCTTCCTCTCAAAGCCCGAAGACAAAGATAGAATCAAGGACAAAATATCTACCAACTGCATAATATCGATCCTCAAGATCGGAAGCACGGTACAGAACATTGGCGACCACAGTGGGAGAAACCAATACCCGATTTTTCTCACCATCTCCTTGAACTTATTGAATGGCACCAACACACCGCTCAATACCGACTAGTCTCATGGCCGAACCTGACCTCGGCCCTCAGCGAACTCCTGAAGGCCACGTCCAGGAACTCACGAATTCGTCGCAAACACGAAGCCGACATCCCAACACGGGACCTTCCCGAGCACAATCAGGCGCAGATGAGACGAGCTTACCATCTCCCCCTCAACTACTCCCGGCCTTGACGGACGCGGTTCAACATCTCGTTCAGCTATTGGCCCGGCAAGAAGCGGTAAATGAAGAAAGAAACAACCGTTTCGCCAACCTCGAATCCGAAGTAGCGAGACTGCAAGGTCGGAACGTCCTGGACCAACAATCATCCGGGCAGAGCTCACTGGAGGAACGACGCCCAACTCGAAGAAGACTTTTTCATCGATCACCCCCACGGAGAAAGCTTACTCATCGCTCCCCCGCACGCCGTCAACGAAGGAATGGTTCCCGTTCTCCTCTGGCTCGACAACACGAGGCTCATTCCCGTTCTCCGTCAGCTCGACAATACGACGATCTAGATGATCCTCATTCTCCTCCACGCCGCCACCGAGGGAATGGTTCCCGTTCTCCTCTGGCTCGACAAATTGAAGGCTCAACCTCGTCACGGAGACGATCGAGAAGCCATGACATCATTCAAAAGGTCCATCACAGACGCCAACCACTGTCACGAGCAAATCGACCTGGCCGGCGAAAAGGTCCTTTCACAAAGTCGATCGACAACTTCCGGGTCCCCCGGTATCTCGAAAAACCACCTGGAGGATTGAAGACTTACGACGGGACGGGCGACCCCGACAGACATCTAGACCAATTTGACACAACCATGCAGTATCGAAATGTACCCATGGAAATGAAATGTCGAATATTCCCTTTGACCCTAGACAAAATGGCTTCCGAATGGTTTCGGACGTTAAGGTCGAATACCATTTCCTCATGGGACCAGTTAGCAAAACACTTCTCGGTGCACTTTGCCCATTCCAAGAGCAAACCCAAAAACAAAAATGTTCTAGCATCTATTGTCCAGAAAGCAAATGAACCCCTGAGGGAATATATAGAGCGATTCAACATCGAAGCTCTTCAGGTTCGGCAGTTAGACGACGCCTTTCGAATTTTCTTCATGGCCCAAGGTCTGCTCCCTGGAAGCTCGTTCCGAAAGCACATCAACACCTGGGAACCTAACACCCTTCAAGAATTCCTCGAACTATCCCAGTGCTTCATTAACGAAGAAGAAAATTCCAAGATCGACAAAACGTCGTCACAGGAAGAATCGTCGAAACGCCACATCGAGGTCGACCCTCGAAAAAACTCCTGGAACATCGGTAGGAAAAATCGTCACCAGGTATACACCGAACTCAACGTCTCCAACGCCCAGTTACTAGGGGAATGTTGGAACGTCGAATTCAGGGACGTCAAGCCTCCCAGGCCCTTACCTATCCGACCTGGGCAGAAGGCCAACAAATACTGCCGATACCACAGAAGCAATGGCCATGACACAAACCATTGCAACGCCCTAAAGGATGACATAGAAGATTTAATAAAACGGGGAAAACTATCTTCTTACGTCAAAAGGGAGGGAGAACGGTCTGACAACTTCGGAAGAGAAAGAAATGAAAACCTCAGGGCAAAAGGAAAAGAAATGACCGACCCAGACCGCGAAGAGCTGGATAAAAAACGCTCGGTTATCATGATGATAACTGGGGGATTCGATCATGAAGGATCGGGAAAATCCATGAAGAGAAAATGGAAGGAATTGTTGTGCGTGGCTTCAACGTCAGCGACCCCGGTCAAGACTAACCGACCTCCATTATCTTTTAGTGACAACGACCTTATTGACGGAAAAGCTAACAAACACGTACCTCTCTTGATATCGGCAATCATAGCCAACAAGGAGGTACGTAGAATCCTGGTCGATCAGGGGAGCTCATCAGACATCATCTTTATCGATCTTCTGAGCAAAATGGGGATCGATAAAGAGGAACTCACCCCTTATAGAGGGACGGCTTTGTCCGGTTTTAACGGATCTCGAACGAAACCCCTTGGACATCTGGAGCTAATGGTTACCTACGGAACCGAACCAATGGTCCGAACCGTCAGAACCAAATTCCTCGTCTTGCCTTGTGAATCCATATACAACGGCATTATAGGAAGACCGACCCTCGGCAGGCTCGGGGCGGTTACATCCACCACTCACTTAAAGATGAAGTTCCACTCTCTTTGCGACAGAGTTATCACTTTAAACTCTGACTTAGAGTCGGCCTCCAGGTGTTTTTTCCTATGGACTAAGAACGAAAGAAAAGCTTCGGAGCATGAAGGGGTTCCCCCTTCGGAAGAACTGGCGACTCCCAAAATGCCAAAAGGAAGATCGACTGAAGTTAACACCGCCACTAACGTAGGAACCAACTGCGGTCCGGAGGTCGAAAAACAGATAGATGTCGACGAGCTAACAAAAGAGCTCAAACGCAAAATCAGAAGACCAGAGCCTGATGGAAAGTTCGTCGAAACACAACTCGGTTCAGACCCCTCCCAAAAAATCAAAATAGGGATCGACCTTCCAGAAAAGATAAAGACCGAATTAACCCAATGTCTTAAAGATTTCAAAGACATCTTTGCTTGGTCGGCCGAAGACATGCCTGGGATCCCGCCAGAGATTGCCTGCCATCGGCTCGCAATAAACCCAGAAGCAAAATGGATCGCCCAAAGAAAGCGGGCCCAAAGCAGAGAAAAAGCCATTGCTGCCACCTTAGCAGTAGACGACCTCATCCGAGCCAACTTTATCTCTGAGGTTAAATACACAACTTGGTTATCAAACCCTGTCCTGGTGAAGAAGTCTAACGGAAAATGGCGTATGTGTGTCGACTACACCGATCTTAATAAAGCTTGCCCAAAAGACGCCTTTCCGGTCCCCAGTATCGATCGTTTGGTCGACAGCGCTTCCGGTTTCCAGTTGTTATCTTTCATGGACGCATACTCCGGGTACAACCAAATCGCCATGTTCCCACCAGATCAAGCAAAAACCGCCTTCATCACTGACCGAGGAAACTTCGCGTACCGTGTTATGCCCTTTGGTTTAAAAAACGCTGGAGCAACTTATCAAAGAATGATGAACAAAGTTTTCCAAAACCAGATCGGTAAAAGCGTAGAGGTTTACCTCGACGATATGATCGCCAAAAGCAAAAGTGATGCCGACCCAGACAAATGCACTTTCGGGGTTCGAGCTGGGAAATTCTTAGGTTTCTTCTTAACAGAACGAGGTATCGAGGCAAACCCAGACAAATGTCGATCCGTCACAGAAATGCGAACTCCGACGTCCAAAAGAGAAGTACAAAAACTCAATGGAATGATAGCTGCTCTATCTCGCTTCATATCGAATGCAGCATTCAAATCTCTTCCACTTTTCAAAATCCTCAAAAAAGAAGAAAGAGATTTCAAATGGACACCCGAGCAAGACGAAGCTTTGAAACAACTTAAAAAATCTCTCTCCGAGCCTCCAATTTTAACTCGCCCAAATGAAGGAGAAACATTATACCTATATCTAGCAGTCTCGGAAGAGGCATTAGCTGCCGTTCTAGTACGCGAACTCGAAACCGGGCAAAGTCCCATCTACTTCGCAAGCAAGGCTCTGCACGGGGCTGAAAGTCGTTATCAGAAAATCGAGAAAATCGCCTTGGCCCTCATTGTTGCAGCTCGACGTTTTCGAGCTTATTTCGTCGCCCACCAGGTAGTCGTCCGCACTAACTACCCAATCAGACAGATACTCCACAGACCCGATCTAGCTGGAAGGATGATCAAATGGGCCGTAGAACTCTCAGAGTTCGGTATCAAATATGAAGCTCGAACCACACTTAAAGCACAAGTTTTAGTCGACTTCATCGCCGAGATGACACCTGCTAACACCGGCTCTGACATATGGATCCTCTACGTCGATGGTTCCTCAAATCCAAAAGGGAGTGGTGCTGGGATTATGCTAGAAAGCCCGACTGGGGTCATCATCGAAGTTTCCCTTGCATTCGGTTTTCCCACCTCGAACAACCAAGCAGAGTACGAAGCTTGCATTGCCGGACTTCGCCTGGCAATTGACCTCCAAGTCCAAAAAATTAAACTCCATACCGACTCTCTCTTGGTGGTCTCCCAGATCGAAAGCAAATACGAGACCAAAGAACCGATCCTACAAAAATACCTACTTCAGGTACGGTCGCTAATAGCTAAATTTGAAGCAAGCGAGATAATTCATGTCCCAAGAACGGAAAACCAACGAGCTGATATCCTCGCCAAACTCGCAAGCACAAAAACCCCGGGTAACCAAAGGACGACCATCCAAGAAACACTACACAATCCCAGTGTATCTATCGAGCCGCTGTTTAACCCGACCATCTACGTACTTGAAGAGGCAGACAGCTGGATAACCCCAATTCTAGAGTACATCGTCTCAGGAACGGAACCCCCAGACAGAAACGACGCCAAATATATCAGGAGAAGAGCCTCGGCTTTTTCAGCCATCAACGGGACGCTCTATAAACGAAGCCTCTCTTCCCCGTTAATTAAATGCATCGAGGGAGAGGAAGCGGCCTATGTGTTGACAGAAATTCATGAGGGGATCTGCGGCCAGCACATGGGAGCTCGATCTTTAGCACGAAAAACCCTTCGAGCCGGCTACTACTGGCCGAGCATGATCGGTGATGCTAGTGATCACGTGAAGAAGTGCAAGAAATGTCAAATCCACGCCAATGTGCACATAGCTCCCCCCACAGACCTCACGAGTTTATCCTCCACATGGCCCTTCGCATGGTGGGGAATGGACTTGCTCGGACCTTTCGCAAAAGCACCAGGACAAGTCAAATTCTTGATCGTCGCCGTAGACTACTTCAGTAAATGGATAGAAGCGGAACCCCTGGCAACCATCACTGCAAAAAACTGCATAAAATTCTTCAAAAAAAGCATTATGAGCAGGTTCGGGATCCCCGAGGTAGTAGTAACAGACAACGGAACGCAATTCACAGACACGGGATTCCGCAAACTAATGTTCGAGCTTAAAATTAAACACCATTTCACTTCAGTAGAGCACCCTCAAACCAACGGTCAAGCAGAGGCTGCAAACAAAGTAATACTAAACGGGCTGAAACGACGTTTGGACGATGCTAAAGGAAATTGGGTAGAAGAATTGCCTTACGTCCTCTGGGGATACCGGACGACCCCCCAAAGCTCCACTGGGGAAACACCTTTTAGGCTCTCCTACGGCAGCGAGGCGGTCATCCCCGTCGAAATCGGCGAACTTAGTTGGAGAACGGCAAATCCCAAAACACAAAGCAATAACGATCAAGCCCTAAAAGAAGAACTCGACCTCATCGATGAAATCCGAGGTCGAGCCTCGCTCCGAGAAGCGATCATCAAACAAAAGGTGGCAACCAGATACAACACCAAGGTCGTTCACAGAGATTTCAATCCTGGCGATTTGGTACTCAGAAGGGCTGACGTCGGTCAGAAAAACGCCTCCCAAGGAAAGCTCGCCCCAAACTGGGAAGGCCCCTACCGAATTTTATCTAAAACCGGCACGGGAGCCTTTAAATTGGAGACCCTCCAAGGAAGAAAGATTGAGAGAACTTGGAACGCAACAAAACTGAAAAGTTATTATCCTTAGAAAGAAGTCACTCACACCGATCTTATGTAAACTCGAAATAAGCTATTAATAAAGAAGCTTGACATTTCTTTCAAACGCTTTCAATACTTCTCAAAAGTTTTTCAAGTCGCCACACATTCTTGATTTTCATCAAACAGAATGAAGGGACCTAATTCCCCCCAACAGGAATCAACTGGGACCGATCTTAAAAGATCTCCCCAAAAGCGACCACCCAAAGGTCAAAAACTCTTTGAGAAAACAGTTAAATCCGAGCCGAGTCTTGGCAAACTATCTCAAAGAGACCGGGTCTTCAAGGATCGAAACGTCCTACGAACGACCATCGGCCACAGCTGCCGATACCCCTATGGGGCGAGTTAAATCTGGGCCGAGTCCTAGTAAACTGTCCTATAGGTTCAAAACCGGTAAATCGAGTTCCTCGATTACCGACGTTTTTACGTCACACGCGACGTGCAGAATTTAAAAAGCACTCGTTAAAAACTCGCAAAAACGACATACATGACATGCGAAATTCGAAAAGCATTCATTAAAGCTCGTAAAGGCCTTATAGGCATATTCCAAAAAGAGGTTACAAATATCTCCAGCTAGACCAAACAGAAGTTCCGGATCTATACAAAAAATGCATAAGTAAAAGCATACACCAGGAACTTCTGCAAAAGAAACGCTGTTAAAACATCAGGCAGTGGAGGTCGGGAATATCACACTCTTCGTCTGCGTCTGAGCATCGATCTTAAAGATCTGACCCCCTTCTACCTCATGGTCGGCGTCAATAATCGACCGATCCAAAATTATAGAAGGATGGACCAAAGTAATTTGCTCCTGGGCGGACTCAAAACCCTCCTTGTACAGCTCAATTGCAGAATTAGCAGCTTCCCGAGCCTCCCTCCTAGCCTCATTTGCAAGTTTTGTAGCCTCTTTAGCATTTCTTCTGCTTTGCTGAAGGGCTGCCTCAAGCTCTGCAATTCGAGCCTCCGCATCGCCGCTCGTACCGACCCGTGCCTCAGATGCTTTCTTCAAATCCTCTTCCAAACCAGCTACACGAAACTCCAAACCTTTGATCTTCTCGTTGGCCTCGGCAAGTTGCCCCTCCAAAACTTTTTCCCTTTCTTCAAGCTCCTTGACACGATTCTCCGCAAACTCCGCCCGACGTACAACCTCCCCTTGGCTTTCCTTCAGAACCAGAAGTTCTTGCTTTGTTCGAGCAAGCTCTTTCGATTTTAAAGCCACGTCTTCCACGAGCTTCACTATTTTTGACTTCTCAAGCTCCAACGAAGCTGCAAAATCGAAAAATGAGGGAAATCAGTTTATGAAGAAAGAGATGTTTTTATGAATATAAAAAGAAATGATGTCATTTACCCTTAGCCCGCTGCTCGTATTTTTCTTTCTCGATCCTATGAACATCGGCCAAATTCGCCAACAATTTAACAGACGCCCCGACAGGATCCTCCCGCCATTGGGCGTAATTCTGCTCCAAAAAACCCTCCTCCAAGGGTACGGCCTTACTCTTATGCTTCGGTCTCCTCGAAGTCTTACTCCTTTTTTCTGGCCTCTGCTCGCCACTTGCCTCGGTGCGCACCCTTTTTCCCGAGGTACCCGCACCAACTTCAGGAGCAGTCGGGGGAGGAGAACTGGAAACAAGATCGACCATAGGCCTCATAGGCAAGGTCCTCCTGGGTAACGATATTTATCGGAGAAGCAGCAGTAACCGTCCCAACAACAGTCTCGGCCTGGGGAGAAGTCGGAAGCGGAACACCAACCCCCTCAGCATCTCCAGATATCTCGACGCTCCTCATCGCCAGCGCCTTCATTACGGCGAGCTTCTTTGGGGCCATGGTATCTGGAAAAGAAACATAAATCGGTCATACAAACTACGGTCAAAAATATGCAAATATCAATAGCAAGTAAAACAAGGCTACCTAAGACAAATTGCACTCGTCTTCGCTTTCCGGCCTGAACTATCTTAGCCGCAGGGATACCCCGATACTTATGTTTTGAAAACGGAATGTTCTCAGAAATAAACATCAGGATCCTCTTGGTAAGAAGATCGGCAGCGTTCAAACGATTCTGACCAACCGAAAAGGAATTGGTGGATCGTTCAAAATGGGCCTGACTCCAACCAATGGGAAACTTGGTGGACACCAAAGTCCGACCATCCTCTGAAAACTTTCCCACTCTCTCAATCGCTTCGTCAGTCACCGGTTCGACCCAATAAAATAACTCCTTCCAATTCCCCTTCAACGAGTCCGCATAGGCTTTAAAAATCTTGGCACCTCGCCTCGAACGAAGACTGACGTGTTCGCGACCGGACTTATTCTCACTACTATTCCGATTGATCTCAAACAAATGAAAAAAGAGCGACGGCGAGACCGGCCTCTCCAGATGAAGACACATTAGCTCGAAAGCTCGAACAAAAGCCCACGCGTTTGGATGCAACTGAGAAGGCGCAACATCCAAAGTCGCCAAGACCGTCTGCTCGAACCAAGTGAAAGGAGGCCTGATATTCATCTCGTTTATCAGCATATGATACAAAGTAAACTTAAGCTCTCCTGGCCACAAAGCCACATGCTCTCCCTTTTTCATTCCCTCAACTCTCCAAATGCGCTTCGAGCGACCCGAAGCTTTCCTCCCGACCCTCTCCAAATTAAACCCATGCTGGTACAACGATTCGATCTCCAAAATATTTTTGGAAACCCAATCATATTGGGAGACCTCTCGCACCGGTACGTCAAGGTCCCCACAACCAGTACTAGAGTACTCATCCAGAGAAACGGCAGAAGCTCGGCTGGACTCCGGTTGGCTCTTAGGGCGAGATTCAACTTGTTCTTCAACACCCTCTCTATCGGACTCATCAGCAGAGTCGGAACTCGACCCAAGATCGACCTCGGAACCCTCTGATTCCTCCACTGGAATTTCCTCATCAGACTCGGAAGTAACAGCCATCACATCCACCAAGCAATCCTCCTCCACATCTTCGGGAGTATCGTCATTCGGCTCATTAGCATCGGTCGCAGGAGATGAACTTTCGCTCTCAAAATTATCTTCCGCCTTATCACTCACAGGGGCGGAAGCAGAGTGCTCTTGCACGTCCGGGGCGGCGACTTCAAGAGGCTCGGCACGGACCTCAGGGATTTCACCACCAGAAGCCATCGCACTCGCAAACTCTTTCCGGTACTGAGTGACGTCTCTCCGAGTTTGTTTCGTTCTCGCCAGATCGAATCTACAGGAATGGGGGACGAAATGTCAGGAATAAAGATCGAAAAATGGGTTCGCGAGCAAGTCGGAACCCGACCTGACGACCCCCATTCTGAGATCAAAGGGGACTGGGGAAGGTCCAGGCACAAATAAAAAGTAAAGAAAAAACCAAAAAGTAGACTAACCTCGAAACTATGTCGCAAGCTGATGATGTCTGGAAATAAACAGTTGTCGATCCTCAGAAACCGACCTTAAAGGTACTTCAAACACGTTCACTCTAAAGAAACTCGGGAGCTCTCGAAAGATCGGCAAATCAGAACAAATGAACAACAAACAACAAATGAATTGGGGAGACCCTTTATTTATAACAAAACCAATGGGCCTGGGCCTGGAAGTCGAAGCGTCACATCCAACCCATGGTCCATTAAAATCCGCACGCTGAAAAATAAAACGTCACCATCATGCGCCGCCACTACGAAGAGACGCCTTGTCAGAAACAGTAAAAGTGGCACTGATTCCAAAACTGCACTGATTCCAAAGCAGCGCTGAGTTTCGAAAAACTGCCCACGTCGCTCGAAAGCTCGACGGACAGCTAGCATCGCTCGAGAAACCCCGGCCCCAACATAAACTCGATAAACGGATAGAACCTCCACTCAAAGTCAAGATCGCTCCTCGTAGCGACCAGACTTGGGGGACCACTGTTATGGTAATTACAGTAACTTCTATTTGCACCCCTTCTCCAAAAGCCCAATTGATGAAAAGCCCAATTGTAATCAAGAGAGTCCAATCTTCAATGGCCAAGATCAGCCCGCAAGATCGGACGGCCCAAAAACGCCAACACAAACACATCCAAACTCTATAAATACCCCATTCAATGCTCATTAATGGTAAGCACTTTTTGAACCAAACACTTATTCTCTCAAATACTGACTTAAGCGTCGGAGTATCATTGCAGGTACAACCTCGCCCTCCAAGATCGAACATCTCAAGATCGAACGCCTCAACATCGCCTCTCAAGGTCGAACACCTCCAGGTCGAACAAAACCTTCCTCTCAAAGCCCGAAGACAAAGATAGAATCAAGGACAAAATATCTACCAACTGCATAATATCGATCCTCAAGATCGGAAGCACAGTACAGAACAACAGTAATTCGATTTGGATTGATGATTGACTTACAAGGAAACTAACCAAACCAATTCAATCCGCTATAATTTATGTCATACTAATTAAGATTCAAATTCAAGGTATAATTATTACCCAAAAAAAAGTCCAAGCTATAATTTATTATTTAATTTTAGATAATAATTGTTCACAAAAAATGAAGGTCACTTGATGCACCGTTCTTTAAATATTGGATTAATTTAGATACACAATAGGTGTATAAGTGTTTTACACTATCTACTAATTAATGATTGACACATCATTAAAAACAAATTAGTCAATTGGTAACCAACCATTCCATGAAGTGTGATCGGTTGTGGTTGTAAAGGCCTATATCGTATGTGTATATAAATTAAACTCTTAAATATTACCAAAAAAATAAACATTTAAAAATTAAAACTTTTAATCTGTAAATAGAAGTAATATAAATAATTAAATATATAATATTTACCATAAACTAAAAATCAAATCACTCGATCCAATCAAAATCTTATTCTTTATATTTTATTCTATGAATCAGATAGCTTGTTACTTCAAAATTGGAGCAAAGTATACATTGTTAAAGTATAGTTTTCTTTTACCCTTTCCCCTGCATTTGAAATGTAAGTGTTTATTTTTATTTGTAATTTTTTCAAAATTCTAGAAATTTAGTTCCAAAAATTAATTTCTGCCTGCAATATAAATTTTTTAGAAAGCGAATAATAATATAAAAAGGACCAACAAAATACTTCCGGAAACTGATACTTTTTTTTAGATTAGAAAATGATACTTTGGTTACACGGAGAGGTGTTTATTTAGAAAAAACAAGAGTGGTGCAGATAGTAAATATCCTTTGTTTCGGTAAGCACCCATGCTATCAGTTTTTTATATCAACAAATACTTTTAGTATTTTGTCAAAAAACCGGACAAATACATGTGTGTTATTAAAGACACCTTCCCAATTTCGAGGGACACTTCCACTAATTGCAAAATTTGAAAAATACCCTAAAAAATTTATCTTCTATTAGAGATGTTATCATCTACCGTAAATTATCTATTTATTGTATGTAACTTTTTGTTATTATCATAAATAGTTCATTTACGATAAATAGTTTGAAAAAATGTATGCCATAAATAGGTATATGGTTTGGAAAAATTGTTTACTTACAATATTCAATTTGAAAAACTAATTGTATTCCACAAATTATCTATTTATGGCAATGTTTTGAAAACCGAACCGGACATCGAACCGGTGAGACCTCCGTGGTTCATGATTCAACTGCTTAAAATTGCTAAAACTCGGATAAAACCGCATTGAACCGCTGAAATAATCGAACCGTAGAAGGTGTCGGGTCATGGTTTAATCGGTTCAACCGTTCGGTTGGTTTGGTTTTTTAAACACCGATTAATGGTATTGAATACTCTTCACCTACACAATCCTCCAACTTCTCATCAACACGTACCAGCATTTTATAAGGTTTGTTTTCTCCCTACCATTCATCATTTTTGAACGAGAACATTGTGTTCTCGTTCTTTTTTTTTGTGTTTTCGTTCAATTTGATACCTTAGTATCGAAATTGTCCGGTATCAAAGTACTAGATGTGTTAAAATTTGAATTTGGGGGAGGGGGGGTAATTCTACTTAACACACGCGGCACCTTCATACCAGACAGTATCAGTACTAAGGTACCAACCATGTATTTTCTGAATTGCAATATAGATGTTCAATACCAAAATACTAAGACTGTCTTGTACCAAGGTACCGCGTGTGTTAAGCTTGAAACACCTCCCCTTATACATCATGTATCAAATTGCGCCGAATTGTGTTTTAACAGTTTTTTCTATGTTCAACAAGTTTAAGGTTTAGATGGAAGAGAATTGTCCAAGTGGGCCAGCAGATGGTGTACCTAATGACTCCTCGGTTTATTCTATTGACGTTACTATAGTTCATTCACAACTCAGAAAGTGATCTCTGTTAGTCGGATTCAACCTTTAAAAAAGTCAATAAAAAAGTGAACATAAGGTCCGAGTGACTCACCTTTGCCTCCAATAGGTCCTTAGCGACGTGGTCCTCATATGTCTTAATCACTAATCTTTCCTCCAAGTCGTCCGAATATGGATACAAACCAGATCCGCCATTAATGGAAGCATCAAAAGTAGCAGCATCTTAATGCCCAGGCTGCTCCAATGCCCCTATACCAGTAGGAGCATGTTGCTGCTCCTCAACTGGTGCCACCTCTTTAGCTATCAGATCATTACGGCTGCATGCCTTTTTCCTCCTATTCCTGATCGAAGCAGTCGAGTGCTCCTCCCATGTACAAGGCTGGTATGATCCTCCGCCCCTAGTCTTAGTCATACCCGCAACAAGTTAAGAGTTGAGTTATTTATCCAACACAAAGTAGCAGTTAAACACAACAAAAACGTAGATTTAACACGTTCCGTACCTTGTTACCAAGATGGTTCGATGCTTCGCTACCGAAATCGTCCGGTACCTTGGTACCATACGTGATTCTTGAAAGTTTCCACTAAATGTACACACGGTACCAAAGTACCGGAGCATCTCAGTACTTGTTCTGTACCTTATCTCAAGATCGGAATCAGATCGAAGATAGTCGGTAGATTGTTCTTGACCAACTCGGACCTCGGAGGGGGGGGGGTACCTTCAAAGACACTCCAACGCTCAAGTCAGTAGAGTGAACTTAATTGCAAGTAAAGGTATGGAAGTGTGTGTACCTGCTAAACAATGTCAGACCCTATTTATAAATGTAAGGGTGACACTAAACCATCAGCGCGGAATCGTCAGATTTGTAACTGACAAATCATGGCCATTGGGTGAGTAACGGTCCATTAATAATATTGGGCCTTAATACCGTGGCCCATGAGACATCCGAGACTTTTAAGCCCAATCCGAAACAGTACTAAAGTGCCAGACAATACTCAGATTCATAAAAAAAATGTAGAGAAACACAAAGGAGAAGGAAGGAAGAAGACTCACCGTGGTGGTTGGTGGTGGTGGTGCGACGCGAGTAGTGGTGGGAAAAGGCGGAGAGGTCAAAGTGAGAGAGAGGGAATGCAAGAGGTTGAGGAGAGGGAGAGGTCGAAGGGAGAGGAGAGAGAGAGAGAGAGAGAGAGAGAGAGAGGGGAGGGAGTAGGAGTGTGGGAATGGTGAGAGTAATTTGGGGATTTCATAAAAAGGGGGGGTGAAAAAGTAAGTGGGAGAGTTAGAAAAGATTTGGCCCTAGGTAAAACCTTATTACCAAAAAAAAAGCAATAATTACGAATGAAATGAATTTTTTATTTTATTATAAGTTTTTTATAATAGAAAGGGAAAATATTTCTATGCATCGAATAACTAATACTTGATGGAGTTTATGCAGGAGAACTGGGGTTCGATCCCCATACCCCCACCCCTCTAAAGTACTAACACCTAACCCACTAACCACTACACTTGCCTATCTAAAAAAACTAATACTTGACCCTATTTGGACAAATGATGATATTGATTAGGAATTTCAAACATACGGATGTCCGTTTCTTTTCTTACTTAGAATAATCATAATAATAACGGTCTTCAAATACATCATGTTATTTCAATTTCAGACCTCACTTCATTTTAAAAATGTTGTGATCTGCTGCATCAGGTCTATACCAATACATTTATTCTTTTTTCCATTTGTTACAATTTCTCTCTCTTACTTTTTAATCATTGATTGAGATTCCATATGACAGTAAAGTCACTTGAGAAAATCTATTATCCTCAGTCAGTCGGTTGTACTATTTGATATTGTTCCTAATAGCACCAGAGTAGTTTTTTACTAGATCAAATATGTTCTTCTGTCATGTTCTTAATATTTTTAGACAATTCAAACCATCGAATTAAAATATGATATTAATTTTTTTCCCATTCCATCCCATTTCATCCATATATTACAACAATTGTCAAAAAAAACCATAGGCTAAATTATAGTTTTGGTCCCCCTATTTTCAAAAATTCGGACATTTGGTCCCCCTATTTTAAAACTCAGACATTTGGTCCCCCAATTTTAAAAAATCAAAGACACTTAGTCTCAAGAGGAATTTTCAGTTTTTTATGACTAATAATCAAAGACATTTGGTCCATCAATTTTAAAAAATCAAAGACATTTGGTCCCCCAATTTTAAAAAATCAAAGACATTTGGTCCCTCTTTGGACTAAGTGTATTTGATTTTTTAAAATTGGGGGACCAAATGTCCGAGTTTTAAAATAGGGGGACCAAATATTTGAATTTTTGAAAATAGGAGGACCAAAACTATAATTTAGCCAAAACCATATATTACAACAAGTGCTTCTTTGTTACTATGTAGTATACGTAGTATGTACATTCTCATCAAGTGCATTCACGTCGCAATGGTCCCGTTCCACAATACAAATGTTTTCTTGGCTGCTTTCTCTCCTTTGAAATATATCACGATCTAATCTAATTCTCACTTCTTAAGAAAAGAAATGAATATACTTTGAGTCTTTGATCATTTGGGCGGCGAAATGCATTTAGATCTCAGGTAGCACATGGAATTGTCTACTGGTTTGAACACTTTTTGGAATTTAGTGCTAACAACATTTTTGAATAAGATCATGTTGCTAGATCTCATTTTCTAATTTCGAGGGGGTCACCATAATGTTGTTACATGATAGGAACAAATCATGCCTCTCTAGCTTGTTTTATTTTTCTTTTAATGTCCACTTGCCATTGATTATGCTTACAAGCAATTA
This sequence comes from Astragalus membranaceus, assembly GCA_039519185.1. Lineage (NCBI taxonomy): Eukaryota > Viridiplantae > Streptophyta > Magnoliopsida > Fabales > Fabaceae > Astragalus > Astragalus membranaceus. The sequence continues at coordinate 197,245,804 of CM076846.1, read as the reverse complement.
CTGTGCAGAAGAATAGACACTATCAAGAACAGTTTCAGAGAAGTAGTATTACTCAATGAAGAAATCATGTCACACCCTTAATCCCATTTTTAAAATTTGTGTGTACCGTAAGAACGTACTTAGCCTTTTGGCAAAAATTCTCAACTTGCGAAAAATAGATAATTTTAAAAAAGCGTCAACACACAACATCAGATTCTCATTCATAAACATTTGAGCATTGCTATTTGTTACAAAGAATTTTTGCAAGAAAGAGAATAATGCATAAAAATAGGGTATTTGACCAATCAGCAATTGACTAACATTACATGAGAGACTGGATAGTTATAATTCGTAAGTGTCAAATGCTGCCACATAATATTCTTCTTTTTATTGTAAAAATCTCTCGTAATTAACATCTAGCATTTTCCTAAACATTTAGGCAATGCATAAATGTGTTTTTTAACAAGTCATATTGATAAATGTTATCATGTAACAAAAAAGGCTTAACAAAAGTCATTTCAACCAAAACATCATCGATGCCGGAAATGGATTAGGTACCTTGAGCATTAGGTGCCTTGGTACCTCTATTTTATTTTTAGCCATTAGATAAATCACATGGTTCTAATTATGACAAGTGTCCAGCCCCTACTATCACAACCCCTACTAATACAACCTCTACTATAACAATCCCTACTATCTTATCATAACCCCTACTGGACACGTGTCAAATTTACAACCACAGAATTGATCCAATGGATAAAAAGTAAGGAAAGGTACCAAGGTTGCGCGCCCTCAAGGCATGCAATCCGTTCCCATCGATGCCACACATGTGATTAGAAGTTGTAACTCAACCCCCATTAAGAGCTATAATAAAACTTAAATTCGTGTAGTGAAAGAGATGAACAATCACATAAGAGATCCATCAAGTACTCGGTCCACATTTGATGTACCAACACTCACTAGAACACAAACACAAAAGGGATGAATATGCTGTAGCAACGTTGATTTGTATGTGATGAAAATAGATAATGCACACACAAATAATATATTAAAAGCGAGTACTATGAGTACCCCAACCCTTACATATATACAAGGGCCTCATTAATATCTCTTTGGGCCAAAACCCCAAGGGAAAAAGAGTACTTCAGGAATAACGAGGTGAAAATCCAAAAACAACTATTTCAAGCATACAAGAGGATTTCCCCACCGATCAGAGATTGAAAAAGCAGAATTGCAACATTCTATAATGATGAACCAACTCCATGTTGTAGACTTAACATGGTTAACAACCACCTGTGAGTTTAAGACTTGACCTCTAAAAAGAATATGCACTAGTGCAAAAAAGGGATTTAAAGTCAGGCGAAAAGGGGATTTAAAGTCAGGCGGGCGCTTGACTTTTATTAAGTCGACTTTGTATGTCTGGAGTTTTAAAGTCAAGCGATAGCCTGACTTCGTATGTATGATTTAAGGTCAAGCATTTATTGCGCCTGACTTCGTAAGTATGTTTTAAAGTCAAACATTTATTCTTGCCTGACTTCGTAAGTATGATTTAAAGTCAAGCATTTATTCTTGCCTGACTTCGTATGTATGATTTAAGGTCAAGCTTTTATTATTGCTTGACTTTAAATCATACTTACGAAGTCAAGCATTAATTATTGCCTGACTTCGTAAGTATGATTTAAAGTCAAGCTTTTATTCTTGCCTGACTTTAAAAGTTTTTTTCTTTTTCAAATTTTGGTTTAATCTATACACCCTGGTTATACAAATTTTCGTTCCGTAGAAGCGACTCCACTGGGGATCGAACCCAGATCTATGGTTCCGTAGACCAGCGCCTTATCCATTAGGCCATGGAGTCATATATCAGTGCTCAGGTCATAAATAATTATCATCTTATTCCCTAAAGAATTCCATACAACAGAAATTAAGTAACAGAAAAGAAAAGGTAACAAGAAAGTAAGACAGTGCGTTGAAGTTTGTATAACTGTAAAGAGTGTTGAAGAAACAGAGAGGCATTAACTGAAATACATCATATAAACAACTTCCAGCAAACTTCAGCTATGAAGTATGAACAAAGTTGTTCAAATCATGGACGTTCTAACCTATATTCTGGTGTATAACAGAGTGATACCAAACATACAATATTAACCCTTATTCATACGAATACTAAACTCTTAATTCTAACAAAACAGGAAACCGAATGGAAACAACTCCTAAGTCCTAAGAGATTATCTGAGATATATTAAAATATCAAAAGATAGAATAATGGTATTCTATGAAATTTTCTAGACATTCTAAGACGAGCTAATCAATTGGATCATGTTTAGCCATAAATACATGAACTGACACATAGTACTAGTATAGCCATAATCAATTGGATCATGTTTAGCCATAAATACCAGAGTGTCTCTTGATCCACCACCCCCCTGGTTGTAGCTGCAACAAAAAAGAAAATTAGGAGTTTAGTATCCCCTCCAATTGAACCATAGCAAGTCCTTAGCAACAAACATAAATAAAATTACAGACCAAATGAAGGAGTTCTGGTTACTGCTCTCGTACGAAGCGACGGAGGGATGTAAAAGCAACTCTACAAATTATTTTGAATAATAATAGTCAAAAACCTGCTTACAGGAACAAAAATATAGTTTTGCGTACAAAAAAATACTTCTTTTTTATAAAAAGAACAGATTCACGTACAGTATGAAATAGTCAAAAGAAAACCTGGAAAAAGGGTGCTGAAGGGCCTCTGCTGCTGTAGGTCTCTTGCAGGGATCCCATGAACAAAGTGACTACACGTATAGAAAAGAAATAATCAAAGAAAGAACACACATGGCACGCTTTTAGTTGAAAAATGAAGCCAGAACTAAACTTTTATGCAATAAAAGCAAAACTACTCACTGTGATAAGGTTGATTGCATCATCACTTCTGGATGGAATCAGTACCGAGAGATCTACACTAGCAAGCTGTAGTAATAAACATATGGCATACAGTATTTAGTAGAGGACAGTACCCATCTAAAATAGATAACTTCAACAGACAACATCTAAGTGTAACTGTGTAAGGGTCCAGCACAACAAAGACAGAGTAGATTAGTAGAATGCTCAATTTGCCACACATCACAGCTAGAACATCAATTAGCAACAAGTACCCCCAAAGCTGAAAACAGGAAATAGCAATGTCCTAATTTAGAAAAGCTAACCTGTGGAAACTGATAATTCATATCCTTAGCAAGTTTGAGTCCATCTGCCCAAGATTCGGTGGTTGGACTACCTATCACACTGCATATTTTGTAGATCTCATCTACTTCACTGCATGTACAGCCATAAAGGAACATATTATTGTCCACAACTCCTCGAACTTTGCTTATATCAATACCATATTCAGAACTAATAGACATCATTTGCTTATCTGTCAAGTTGGCTACAGTTTTTGCATCAAATTCTGCAAATGCAGCCCTGCAGTGCACATAATTATAAATTATTACTTCCCTCGATCAAAACAAATGAAAATGCATATGCATTATGTATATTAATGATTTTCAGCAGAATCCAACCTGAAATCTAGGCGTTTCTTCAAGGTTGATGTCCAATCAGATCCAACTTGAGCACCACTTAAAATTAGAAGTTCAAATAACCTCCTGTATAAACAACATTGAGTTTTTGTCAGTCTTAATCATTTGTCTCAGCGAATTTATATATATTTGGTGTAATTTGTGTCTGCGTGATTTTTAATCGCAGTCATGCTTACTTGTCATCATGAACTGGAACGCCCCATTCTTCATCATGATAAGCAATATAGATAGGATCTATTCATAAAAAGGAACAACACATTTTGTTATTAGATAAAGCACAACTGCACTAATTGTAAAAAAGACCTATTTATAAGTAAAAAATGCAGTTTTAAGATAATAGAGTAAAACCAGATAGATAGTTCAGTTACTCAATAAACCTAAAACTGCATTTTTTGCTTATAAATGGGTGGAGAGGGACTATATAAGAATTTGTATTATAATATTTACCTGAATTGGATGTGATAAAGCTGCATCTCTTCTCCTCATCACAAGTCTTGGCCACAAGAGTATTTGAAGTGTCAATAGGAACAACTCTATCAAATTTAGCAGACTTTGATCTACCATAATGAGCAATCTTCATTTTTCTCTGTGCTTGTTGGAGTGCAACCTGTTCCCTTCTAACTGCAACTATACTCCCTGGAGAGTCAGTAATCAAGGAAGAAGAATAACTCAATGAAGCTTCAATAGCACCACAAGAAGACCCTTCTTTAAAACTCTTAGACTTTTTTCTCTCTAGAGTTGGAGTTTTTAAAGGAATTCTTGGTATTGAAATCTTTTCAGAACTTAAGTTTAATCCATTATTATCACTTTCTTAATAGAATTTCTTCTTTCAAGATTTGGAACTCTGTTACAAGTTGGTTGAAGTACTAGTCTTCCATTGATTCTAGCCACTGTGGTGATAGTGTTTGTGGTGGTGGAGGATTCTATTCCTACAGTTACTTTGGTCTTAGAGGTACACATTTTGGGAGAAGGAGAATGATGAGGAGAGGAAATGAAGGAAATTGTGATGAGGGAGTGAGGAGAATAAGTTTATATTTCTAAGAGACGTCCAAAAAAAGCATCAGATTTACATAAGAAAGAGTAGTTATCATACCAGTAAGTAGTTACAGCAAGTGCTGGGACTTCCCCCACACAGGAGATGTATATCAGTTAATGCAATTCCAAGGTAAATAGGGAGAAAAAAATGAAATGTTGGCTGAAATTCCAAGGTAAATCACAAAAAACATTGAACATCTACAACAATGAAGGAAAAACTTCAATACTTACTGTATCTTTACGTGAATAAACAGAAGGAGTGACCCCGCCTTCTTTAATAGCATGCTTCTCCAATTGGATTAACAAACACACTGAAGCAGATGGTGCATCTAAGTAAAAAATTGCACGAGGTTCGCATGTAATTTTGGCCTGGAAGTTGTATAAAAGGGAATAGTTGTTGTCAGTAACTCAGTATGAAATCATTAGTTGATTTGATGTATTTAAATTAAATAAATAAATAAGTACATTATATCAAAGATAAATCGTTGAAATTGGTCTTGTATGGCTTACATCCTGCATTTGAGTTGGTAACACATGAAAGTAAAAATCTTCCGACAATTTCTCTCTTCTCTCTCTATTGTATAAGCAAATTGTACCGTAAAAGGGCTCTACAAAACATGAATTCAAAAACAAAGCTAAGTCAGACACTTGAATCCGCTCTTGGCATAAACACTAGAAAGTAGAAACTAAATGACATTGGCAGCAGCAACAGAATAAGAGGAAGCAATCCATCTGAACTGTCCAACCACAACATACCACTCACCAGCCAATCCTGCTTGAAATTGTAAAGACTGAACTTTGACAGAGATCTTCATTCCACTGAGATGCCCAACAGAAAAGGAAGGACAAGAAAAAACTCAGTCGGGCAAAAACAAACAGGAAAGACAGCCAAAAGAAAATTCTACTCAGGACTGTCATACTGTGATATTGGAGCTTCCGGTATCCTTTGTCCAAATATCAACGACCTTTCATTTTCCCAATCAAACGCCGGCTCATAAGCAGGAAGGGGAGATTGACCAAAATGCTGCATATTAAGCATAAATCAAAATAGCAATATAATCAGATATCAACAAACAAAAGTAAAAGCAAAAGATCAAAGAGCTACACTAGATATTACATACCCTTTCTTCTGTCCTATCATACATGAATCTGCAACCTGGTTTCGGCCCTGATCCATGAACCACAAATGAACACCTTCTACAGGGTATAACTTTCTTTAGAATGTTATCCTCATCATTCTCGGTTTTCTCGTGAGTAAGTTCTTGTTTTCCATTCTCTACATCATGCATGGTGTTGATGCTAAATTTCACTGCAAACCTATCTGTTCGTTTTGAAAAAGGTGTCACTAAATTTGCTGGTTTTCCAGAAGCTAAAACATTCCCATACAAGGATGTTGTATCACGTGGAGGTGAAAAAAGATCTTGATAATGATTCGTTGGAGTTCCAGGTGTATCATCCTTTGTGTCATCATCACTGTTACTTAAGATCCTGCATGAAAGGGTTTCATTAGAATAATTTCCCTTTAATTCAAACCACAATGTCCCCATTATCAACTATTACACAACAATAATCCAGTATACAGCAATAAACAAAAAGGAAGAGATTAATTTATCAGAAATTCAGAATAGCAATCGAAACATTAGGACTATCAGCAAAAATGAAAGGAAAATTACCATCAGAAATGGTAGAAAGCTATATAACATAAACATCAAAATATGACTTACTAACATGTTTAACCAGAGCTTAGAAGATATCATGGCGGGTATAAAACATTGGAAGAATTCTACCACATAATTGCATTCACTACTGCAAACATATTAGACTTTTTAAGTAACACAAATTCATCTTTTGCTAATTGGGATCAGAAAGGGTTATAAACATAATTGCTACTTCCATTCACAAACATAATTGTTTCCAATTATCCACTCAAGTCTGGAAAGACAAAAACTTACGTCATCAAATAAATAATAAGGAAGTATTAAGCTACAAATTGCATTAAAATTAAAACTAAAAATTATACCAAAACAATACTACGCTCCAGAAGTATACAAAAATGGCTGATGCCTATCAGTATGTTCCACTTTAGTCATCATTTTTCTTCTTCTTCTTCTCTTTCTTTTTGCTTGGCATTTCAGCAGAATCTTCTGGCTCTGAGTGTTTTTTCCTCTTTTTCTTCTTTTCTCCATTTAAATTACTGTCTCCATTCTGCAACTCAGTATTATCACTAGATTCCTTCCTTTTCTTCTTCTTTTCTTTTTTCACAACTTCCTGTTCTGGCTCCTCATCAACATCTTCATCAGCTTGCAAAGCTGCAACTATCTCTTCCTTTTTCTCCTTTTCTTTCTTTCCTTATTTTCCTTCTTCTCCTTCTTTTTATCAGCAACAGAAGGCTCTTGTGTATCTTCATCCATTGCAGAATTAGATTTTTGATCAATAACTGAATCAGCTGCAGTGTTATATGTCTACAAAGAAAAGAAGAATCAGCACAGAATAAATAAAATTAAAATTACTCTTAAAACAAAATAAACAAATAATATATACCTTAGCAGGAGTTATAAGTCCTGCAGCTCCCTTCTTTCTATCCTTGTCATATGAATCTATCTTGGGCTTTCCTTTAGCAGAACCCGCAAATCTTCCCAATTCTTTGCCTTCAAGGCCCCTCAATCCAGAATCCAGAAGCCAAAAACAAACAAAACAGAAGTTCAAAATCACTACAAGTATCACCAGAACTTCAAACAAACAATAAAAGGAAAGATCAAGGCGTGGTTTACCTGTTTGAAGACCTTCTGAACAGATCTCCATAGATCTGCACCCAGAAAACAAGAATCAGGCAGTTAGGTTTTTTTTTCGACACACAAACTTAAAACTGAAACTGAACAGAAGTAAAAGGCAGTGGTTCTACCTTCGTTGTGCAGATCCTTGTGCGTAGCATCAAGATCCAGCAAGATCTCACCCAGAAACACAACCAAAAAGAAGCAAAGTCAGTGGTTGAAACTAGGGTTTCAAACCGTATATATGCAACTGAGAAGATTTTAGAAAAGGAGAAAGCGTTATACCTTAGATTCGTGGCGAAGCAAAGCTTCGTTGTGAATATGGAAACGAGAACAAGCAGAAATCAAGATCCAGAACAAGTTTCAGTGGAGAAGACGAGAGAAGAACCAGAGCGTTCAAGAAAGAGAGAGAGAGGCTACGTGCTGTTTGTTGTCATAGCTGATTCGTGGTGAGAAGCTAGGTTTCAGTGGAGAAGACGAGAAGACGAGGGAAGAATGCTTCGCGTGTTCAAGGGTTCGTGGTTCGTGGTGAGTGAGAGGCTTCGCGTGTTCGAGAGTGAGAGGCTGAGAGTGAAGGGTTGTGAGAGTGAGATTCTGAGAGTGAGTACGCAAAATTATTTTTTTCTATTTTGGTACTTTAGAGGTCAAGCGAATACACGCGCCTGACTTCTAAAGTATTAAAATAGAAAAAAATAATTTCACCCTTAATTACAAGTTTGCCACCGTGTCACTTATGTAGTCAGGCGAATACACGCCTGACTTCTAAAGTCTAATTTTTTCCCTATTTCTTCACTTTAGAAGTCAGGCGCGTATCCGCTTGACCTTAATACTCGCGAGTTTTGCCACTTATTTACAAGTTTGCCACTGTGTCTACTTATGTAGTCAGGCATCTGAGCGCCTGACTTTAAATGTCTAATTCTAATGTCATTTTTGCACTAGTGATGGTTCCGATGAAACCAAATACACTAAGTGACAACCATCCAAAACAACGTACTTCAATCTGCAAGCCTTCTTGGACTCCAGCCGCATACCATGAGCCCGGAAATGACCGACACTAACCAGATTATCTGTAGCCGTAATGTCCAACCTATTCTGAATATCTAGCCAAACTGACCGAGAACACTTGCCCATAAAAAATAAATAGGAAATAGTCTCATCATGTTCAAAACAAATGGGGCAACACGACCCATGAGGGTCCTTGATAATACCCTTAGAAATAAGCGCATCACGAGTAGGAAGCTTTCCCAACAACACGATCTCCGGCCAAAAACCCCCACGTTAAGTAAGAGAAAATATAAGTAAAAGTTAACTTTTTAAATCCTATTTAATGATAATATATCAAAAATGTCATTCATTTAATGCTGAATATTTAATGCGTAAAAGTTAGAAATTTTTTCTTAGACAATTAAATGAGATGAGAGAGATTTAGATAATGAAAATTTTAAACGAGAATTAGAAAAATACGTGTCAAGAAAACAACATAAATTTATCTACAAGGTCATCAAAATTAGATCTCTTAGGCCCCTTCCCATCAAAGGTAACCAAGATATATACTTGCCCAAGGAATGCACTCCATGAACCTACTAGACTCATCAACCAAACACCTATCCATATTAGTAGGAACACCTCTAGAAAACAACATAAAAGTTTTTCCTAGGCTAAATAGATGACCAGATTTATCACAAATTAATTTATCTAGAGTATATTTCATGCACCACAATTGAGCAATAGTTGCATGCCCAAATAAGAGAAAATCATTCATGAGCATCAGATGAGAAACATTGGGACCTGCCAACTTTCAAAGGCTTCCAAATGCCAATATCCACTTTATGAGAAATAAGGGGAGAAAGCTTATTCATACACACATAGTCAGATCTAAGTGTAGTTTAGGGAGGTTAAGCACACCCATATATAAACTAAAATATTCTGCGCAGCCTGAAAAGTATAATTAGCACCCAAGCCCCTTAATTTTACACCACAACATAATCACTCACATCAATTTCTCTCCATTCCGTGTGCATAGAGGACAATTATGAGTTGTGTAATTTATTTAATTAAATATATTAAAATTTATTTTTAGTGCATTATTTTAAAAAAAAACTGTCCACAAACTCTAGATCCTAGATCCGCCACCGTCTTTTGTATTTTTTCCGTTTTTTTATCAATAAAATGTAGGAGGAGTACTGTTTTTCTTTCTTGATGTTTTTTCTCTAAAAAGGATTTTGCATCAGAAAGTTTTAGCGATACTCCATAACTCTTTCTTTTGCTTAAAAAAAAGATCCAACATCGCATACACATCACAAAAATAGGGTGATATGAGATCACCCCGTCGAATATCTCTTTTTGGGAAGTAAGTATTCGGATTACCATTCCAAAACACTATTATTTTGGACACTCGTAATACAAGTCACAATAATATTCACTAAAAAATCTAGAAAGTCCACCTCAAGAATGACTTATTAAAATGAAAGACCTTAGTCAAATCAATTTTAATAGCATAAAAGCGCATTGGTTAATAACACAATTTGTATGTACATTCAAAACTACGACACTTATTTATTGTGAGATGTAATATGTAAAGCAATCCTTCCAAAACCGGCGACAACAGTCAATGTCATGCAGTCATGCACCATATGTTCAGTTTGCATGTCAATTCTTGCTTTAATTAATCTGTTCATTGTTCAGAACCGAAAACAGTCTCCGGTGTCTTTGCTAGCTTTGCGAGTGACACATTTTCTAGGCACTTGGTCAATTGGGTATATTGGTCGTCCAGTGGCATTATTATCTATGGCTGGCTGTGTGTGGACACCTGCTTGTGCTTGGTTTGGCCAATTATAATTTATTAGCCAATTAACAACAAGAGCCTCCAGGGAAGCTTCGTGCAAAAGTTCAGAGTATATGTTACGTCACAAATCTCTAATTAATTTCCATTTATTATATCATCTGGCTGGTCCATGATAATAAAGCTCTTCCTATCCTTTTTGGTGACCAGTTCAGACTAGGTGCTTATGCCTTCCTAAGGAAGCATGTTAATGTTAGGGATGGCAAAACGGTCCGGCCCGGCCCGGCCCGGCCCGTTTTGCCTTCGGCCCGCTAAAAACGGGGCGGGGCGAGTCGGCCCGCCAAAAATGGCGAGTTCAAAAGACTGGCCCGGCCCGCTAAGTGATGGGCTGGCGGGTTGGCGGTCCGGCCCGTCTGAATTTTTTTTTTCAATATTTTTGAACAAAAAACTTACATGTTTTTAACATTTCAATTTCAATAAGATTTTTCACCTGCTTTTTAAAATAGATTTTTTATAAAGCATTTTTAACAAATTTTTACTTTAAAAACTCTTGACATATTCAAAATAAAAGTATAAAACAATAATAGCATTGGAATTACTAGGATTAACTATATAGCAGCTAAAAGTATAAAACAAAAATAACATTGGAATTACTAGGATTAACCATTAAGAAATGTCACCTAAAAGGCTAGAACCATCAACCAAAAGGTCCAAATCCATAATTCGATCTTAAAAACCAAAATAAGTATTTTGATTGCTTGATAATGATAACTAGGGATTAACCATCAACTTCAAGCAACCAAAATAAATATTTTCAGGAACCAAAAAACCATAATAAGTACAATATATGGCACAGATCAAAAGATTGAATACACAAACAATTATCAAAATTGTATTTATTGTTTTGTGGACCAATTTGACAAAAACAGGCACCAATTTCCAGCGAACGAAGACAGCCCATGCATCGATTTTTTTTTGTTCAAGAAATCTTGGAACAAAACTTGTATTATGGAGGATACGGAGCAAACTGTGATTCAGAAATGCGAACCAGGGAAACGTGAATCAGAACAAAACAGTCCAGAGAACAAAAAAATGATCCAGAGAACAAACCGTGATTCAGGAGATAATTCAGCAGAAAAACGTGATGCTGCACAAGACGCTCTAGAGATAAATCGCGTTGGATGATTCAGCAATCCAGAAAGCAAAAACGCGATTCAGATGTTCGATCTTGCAGAGAAGAAGAGTTCAGGAACACCGTTGAAAGGAGATGAGACGCCGTTGAAGGGAGAAGAGCGTGTTTGGTTATTGTTTGTACAGTGAGAAGTGAAAGAAGGGGAAAGTTGAAAACATAAAGTGATTCTGTTTAAATTTTTTTTTTTTTTAAAAAAAACGGGCCGGCGGGCTGACCCGCCCCGTTTTTGCTTTAGCCCGCGGTTTTTTTTTTTTGGCGGGGCGGGTTCGGCGGGTCAGCGGTCCCAATACCCCAGCCCAACCCGCCTTTTTTTGGCGGGTCAGCGGGCCGGCCCGGCGGGCCAAACCCGTTTTGCCATCCCTAGTTAATGTTAATTAATTTGTACTCATTTGACGTTTAGGTTGAAGAAATTGGTTTCATTTTAATTGTTATTTTACAATATTAATGAGTTATTAATACTTTTTTCTATTATACTCTTAAAGCATTAATGGAGTTTTGTTTTTTCAATATTTAATAATTATTAAAAAAGAGATGGAGTAACACAGTTGGCCCAATGACTTTATCTATACTGGGACAGACCATTATAAGATAATCATCATGAATTTCGCACAATTAATTATTAAATTCTGCACTGTTAATTGTTTTTTTTAATCTAATGTGCCATGAGCTTAAACACCAACTAAAGTGGGTCGGAAAGTAGTAGCATTTTATTATCATCGGATTAGAACTTAGTTGCCATAAATAATTTAGTTACATACTTTATCTATTTCATATTAGTTGTCTTTTAAGGTTCTTTCACACATATCAAGGAAATCATTAAATTTTATTGATTTTCATAATATTATTAGTATTTTTCCTATTATGTCCTTAATTGATTGTTTATTATTCGTCGCACTTATTTATCTCCACAATAAATATCTTAGGGTATAATTGGAAACCAAACAATTAATGTAACCTTAAACCATCAAAATGACAACTAAAAAGATACAAAATTTTTCAAAAAAATAGACAACTAAATCCCTCACTATTAGCGGCAGATTTTTTCCTCTCTATTAGCGATAGATTTCCAAAATCCCTCACTAAATATTTAGTGACGCCAAAATTGATTACAGACCATAGTCGTAAAAATTCCGTCGCTAAATCAATTAGTGACTGAATTTTGTTGTTTAGCGACGGATTTGGGCCATCACTAATTTCCGTTTTTTAGTAGTGTAATATGAAACGGAGGGAGTACTTATTTAATAAGTTAATTACAAAAATTAAATATTTATTCATAAGTTATTTTGAAAAGTTGATTTAAACATTATCAAAAAAGAATAGTTGAATTAAATACACCGAAAAAATGGAGATGTGTCACCCCCTCGAAAGTTATTGTTTTTGGATGGTGATTACTTAGGGACTCTTTGCCAACTCGCGGTAACTTGCGCCACCGACTTGTTATCGCGTCGGATAATGACTCTTTATGTCTTTTTTGCTGGCAGACCACTGAAACGCAGATTCACCTTTTTTTTGGCTGTTCCTTTGCGACAGAAATACACTACAAGAAAAATGACATATACCAACGGACGCCTATAGTGACGGCAAATTTAACCGTATGAATATGTAACATATACCCACGAACGTTATCAAAAACCGTGGGTATAGCTTTTCTATACCTATGGATAACAAAATCTGTTAGTATAGCCATTAATAACAGAGTTAAATCCATTGGTATAGGGTAAATTTTATTTTTCACTACCCACTCCCCATAAAAGAAAACGCGCGACGCTTTCCCTCTCTCTTTTTTGCGGGTTATCTTTCTCATTTCTCAGAACCTAACTTGAACCCTAACTTTCTCAGAACCAGTAGGTCTCTCAGTTGCTTTCTCAAATCGCGTTGAATCCTAACTCGTTGAACCCATCACAGCTGCAAGAAATCTCGCCAACGGAAGCAACGACAGCAAGAAAGGGGCTCGCGACAGAACAACGACAACGACGAAAACGGGGGCTCGCGACGGCGGAAACAAGGCTCGCGACGGCGAAAACAGGGCTCACTGGTGCGATTCATCTTCATCTCCAGCTGAAACCATTTTATCTTGGTGCGATTCCAATTCTTCTCCCTCACTGGTATGATTCTGCTTCACCTCCCTCACTGTGCGATTCTTATTCATCTTGTTTTTTTTTTAGATTTCTGATGGGTTATGTGATGATTTTACCTCTGTTTTGGTGCAGTTGATATTTTGCAGTAGTTTGGATCTTCTCTTTTCTTGTTTGTTCTAAGAGGTGAGTTTGTCTTTGTTAATGATTTTAGGTTTTTTTTTCCTGTAGTAATTTTAGGTTTTTTTTTTGCCTGTTAATGATTTTAGATTTCTGATGGGTTATGTGATGGTTAATGTCTTTGTTATGTTGTTTTACTTCTCAGTTATTATGCATGATGGCATTCTTTTAAATTGTGCTTCTTTAATCTAGGAAAGAAATCAGTAGCACTTTTCATAACTAATATAGCTATCAAATGGTTGTCTGGGTAATGAGGTTTCAGTGGTCTAGAAGGCCCTTCAAATCTGTAAGATAGTTCTAAGAGTGATGCTATTTAGAGTTAGTTTAGATAAACTCTAAAGTGATCTTTACATTAAGAAACCTATATGATACTAGGCTTGTTAACTTGAAACCAATGTTTATGTACTTACACATGTTTGAAAGGCTTAAACTTCACCTATTTGTTTCAGTTAATTTTGTGAAATGGAGAATAGAGGGTGGATACGTGATCCATCAAAACGTAGTGAGGAATATATTCGAGGGGTTAATGAATTTCTTGATTTTGCTTTTCAAAATTCAGCTGTCAATGGAAAAATATTGTGTCCTTGTACAATATGTGCCAATTATAAATCACATTCTCGCACAAGTGTTTATGAACACTTAACTGATCCAAGATGTGGGTTTCTTAGAGGTTATAAGCAGTGGATATTTCATAGGGAGAGGCCTACAACTTCAAGTAGACCAATTGAACAAGATTTAGAAAAGGTGCATGATATGGATGGGTTAATTCATGATGTGTTTGCAATGCATCCTACAGAAGAGCCAACTTGTGGTGAGGATGAAAGGAACCCGAGAGTAGGAGAAAATGTTAAGTTTTACCAATTGGTGAAAGAAAATGAGATAATGCTCTATCCAAATTGTAAGAAGTATAGCAAGCTATCATTTAGGGTACATCTGTATCATGAAGTGTCTTCACGGGTGGAGTGACAAATCATTCTCTATGTTACTTGATTTATTGAGAGATGCTTTTCCAGAAGGAAATATTTTGCCAAAGTCATACTATGAAACGAAGAAAATGATTTTGGGGTTAGGTTTAGGGTATGAGAAGATCCATGCTTGTCCTAATGACTGCATTTTGTATCAGGATATATATATCAAAAATCAAGTATGTCCAAAGTGTGGTATGTCAAGGTGGAAAACAACAAATGATGATGTACAAACTAATGGAATAGAGTCTTCTGAAAAGAGAAAGAACTTACCTGCAAAGGTCCTTCGATGGTTTCCTTTGAAACCAAGACTGCAAAGGTTGTTCATGTCATCCAAAATTGCCGAATCAATGAGATGGCACCATGAGGGTAGATTGAATGATGGTTCTCTTAGACATCCAGCCGACACACTTGCTTGGAAGGAATTTGATGCTCGATATCCAACATTGTCATTAGATCCTCGTAATGTTCGATTAGGAGTGGCTTCTGTAACACCTTAAATATTTAATTAATTTATTTAATTAAGTATTTAGGAATTTAAATTAATTAATTGGATATAATTTAATTATTTGAAATTATATTAAAATGTGTAGGTGGTATTAGGAGATGAAGGCGCCAATTAGCTAGACTTGGGCTTAAGTGAAAAGCCCAAGCCCATGACCCAAGTGATATGCGAATACACAAGGGTCTTGGAGTTAGGGTTTTGTGTTTGGCTTTTGCGAAATTGGGAGAAAAGAATAGAGAGGAGAGCGCCATAGGAAGAGAAGAGAAGGAAGGAAGAAGTCGCAAGCTCCAAGGGCCAAGGGACGTGAGCGTGTTGCTGTGGTTTCGATCGCGACCGTCTCGAGGGCTCCTATTCTTCAAATTCGAGGTAAGGGGATGTCCTATCAATTTATATAATAGGTCCTATGATAGGTTTTAAGTAGAGATGCCTAGATCTAATTTGTGGGTATGATGTATGTGTAATTTCATGTTATTATTTCGACTGGCATGTTGTTGGATGAAATTGTTGCTCAAAGAATTCGTTGTTGGTGTTAGGGGCGCCTAGGGCGCCATGTTTGTGCTTGGGATGTTGTTGAATTTTGATGTTGGATAGAGGATTTTGATGATTTTACATGTGCTCACGAGTTGTGGTAAATTGGGTTGTGAATGGTCATATGAAAATTTGAAGAAAAAAATATATACGTTGAAGTTGTGCTGAAAACTGTGTTGCTGGAATGTGCTGGGCGCTGTGCGCGTGTTGCTGTGTGTGTTGCGCTGGGAGCTGGGCGCTGAGCGCCCGTGTGTGTGCGTGTTTGTGTTGCGTTGGGCGCTGGGCGCTGAGCGCCCGTGTGTGTGCGTGTTTGTGTTGCGCTGGGCGCTGGGCGCTGAGCGCCCGTGTGTGTGTGTGTGTGTGTGTGTGTGTGTGTGTGTGTGTGTGTGTGTGTGTGTGTTGCGTTTTGCTAGGCGCTGGGCGCCAGGTGCCTGGGCGCTGAGCGCCCAGGGCGCCAGTTTTTCAGGATGTTCCCAAAATGTTTTCGAAAACTGTTTTCGCTATATCTTTTGACTCGGACATCTGTTTTAAACGTTTCAAAAAGTGTTGGGGAGCTTTTTCAGTTGCCTATCTGTGTGTCCCATTTTTAAAAATAAAAACTTATTATTTCTAAAGGTTGATGGGGCGCCCCAAGTGGCTGTTCCCGGCGGTCGTTGCTGTGACGATGAAAAGATGTTTTGGTGCCTTTTAAAAATCCCTTTTGTGTATAACCAGTGGTTTTAACGTTTTAGTGTCAAAAGTGATGATTTTGACGACGATGCCCTTAGTGGCTAGTTAAATGACCGTTTTGCCCTTAGTGGCCAATGTTGTTGATATTGGTGTATAAAGGACGATGATGCCTTTAATGGCTAGTTAAATGACCGTTTTGCCCTTAGTGGCCAATGTTGTTGATATTAGTGTGTAAATGACGATGATGCCCTTAGTGGCTAGTAAATGACGTTTTTGCCCTCAGTGGCTATTGTTTGAGTTGATGATGTTTATGAATAAGTGACGATGAAAACCCAGTGACGTTTTGAGGCCCAAAAAGGGCTAAGTGATGATAAGGCCTAAAAGGCTAAGTGACGTTGTGGTGTGTGAATTGTGAATTGACAGGTGCTGTGCCTCTTGTTTGGCAAATTGGTAAGTGACGGGTCACATAGTTGACCGTGATTGTGTGTTTGTGAGTGGTGCATGTCATAGTGTCTCATGCCCCATATGCATAAACCCAGTGACGTTTTTGAGGCCCAAAAGGCTAAGTGACGATGAGGCCATAATGGCTAAGCGACGTTTGTGAAAAGGTACATCATGCATATGCCCGCGAGTGGGTTGCATTTCATATGCCTACATGACATAGTGATGAGTTATTGTAGTGATGTAATTGATGATTGTGATGTGAATATTTTAGAGCTGTGACTTGACTTATTTCTTATCACGTGATTTATTATATGGATTGAATTGGACTCACCCTTCTGTTTGAATGTTACCCCTATGCGGTAACGTGCAGGTGATCACGAGTGAAGGACTAGGTACCTTCACTAGCTGAGTCGGGTCGTCTGCTCTGATTATGTAACACTAGGGGAGGGATGAACGCTGTTTAAGTTATTTTATGACCATTGTTGTTGTTGGATTTTACTGTTGTGAGCCTTGCATAGTTGAAATGCCTTTTATGATTAAACATGGTTGGATTTTCCGCTGTGAAGTTGTATGTTAATTGACGATGACATTTTGAAAGTATTATAAGGCTGTCTTCGAAAAACGAGTAATTTGGTGTATGATGTTTAACGAAGTAAGTGTGACATCCCTTGTGATGTATCTAAATTTTGAAACTCTGATTTTCCAATTAAATTAACGGGTAGAAAAGGGGTGTTACAGCTTCTGATGGTTTCAATCCTTTCAAGACTATGAGTATTACCCATAGCACTTGGCCCGTCATGCTAATTCCTTATAATCTACCTCCTTGGATGTGCATGAAACAATCATTCTTCATGCTATCACTACTAATTCCAGGTCCTAAAGGTCCCGGAAATAAAATAGATGTTTATCTTCAACCATTAGTACAAGAGCTACGAGAGTTATGGGAAGATGGAATTCAAACCTTTGATGCCTACAAGAAAGAGACATTCCAACTCCGTGTTGCTGTAATGTGGACTATTAATGACTTTCCGGCATATGCAAACCTATCCGGATGGAGTACTAAAGGTAAATATGCTTGTCCATGTTGTGGTTTTGAAACTGCCTCACGATGGTTGCGTAATGGTAGAAAGTTTTGCTACATGTTCCATCGTCGTTGGTTAGCGGCTAACCACAAATGGAGGTTGAATTGTAGGGATTTTGATGGAACAAGGGAGCTTAGGGATCCTCCTAAAAGGCTTGATGGGACTGAAATTTTGAGTCAAATAGATGAAATTGGAGAAGAGTGTCTAGAGAATGGGGGACAACCTTGGAAAAAGAAGAGCATTTTCTTCACTTTGCCCTATTGGCATTATAATGTATTACGACACAATCTTGATGTGGTGCACATTGAAAAAAATGTATGCGATAACATAATTGGAACATTGTTAAACCAAGAGGGAAAATCCAAAGATAATTATAAGGCACGGGCTGACCTTGTAGATATGGGCATAAGAAGTATGCTTCACCCTCAACCTAGTACTAAAAGTAGCACAATGCTTTTGCCTAGAGCATGTTATCAAATGACAATAAAAGAAAAATATTCTTTTTTGAGCATTCTCAAGAATGTAAAAGCTCCAGATGAATGCTCATCAAATATCTCACGTTGTGTGCAAGTCAAGCAGCGAAAGATATTTGGCTTAAAAAGTTATGATTGTCATGTTTTGATGCAACAGCTTCTCCCAGTGGCATTAAGAGGTTCACTCCCAGATAAAGTCACTTCAATTATTGTTGATCTCTGTAATTTCTTCAAGCAAATATGTTCTAAGGTACTTAACGTTGATTTTCTAGCACAGCTAGAGTCTCAAATAGCCATAACACTTTGTCAACTAGAAACAATTTTTCCTCCATCATTTTTTACGGTAATGATGCATTTGGTTGTTCATTTGGCATATGAACCCAAGGTTGCTGGACCAGTACAATATCGATGGATGTATCCTATTGAGACTTATGAATTCTTTACTTGACATGGTATTTTAAGTAAACTGTTAAATAAGTTATTAAGATGCTAAAAGGTTTGATATCTAAAACTAAATTTACTCCCAGGTTTCTTCTTACTCTCAAGTCATTTGTACGCAATAGAGCGCATACAGAAGGGTCAATTGCAGAAGGTTTTTTGGCCAATGAATGCTTGCCGTTTTGTTCGCAATATCTATCTGGGGTGGAAACTAGGTTCAGTAGACCTAGCAGAAATGATGATGAGATTGATTCTACATTGATAGATGATGCGACCTTTTTACATCCTGTTGGAAGACCGCTAGGAAGGAGGAAACAAAAGTTACAACTAGGGAAGCGCAAGAGAGTGAGCAGAACTAAGCTCGATAACAAAGAGTTAATGCAAGCTCACAAATATGTTCTTTCTAATTGTGACGAAGTCACTCCATTTATAGAGTAAGACAAATCAATTTTCCATTTTACACTTGTTTAAAATTTTGTATAACTCTTTTAATTCTATCATCATTAATTTTAGGGAACACATTGGACTTCTTAAGAGAAAGTCCCGGCGACGGTTATCACAACTTGAAATTGATAAACAACACATTCAGAACTTTGGTGATTGGTTTCGAGATAGGGTGAGTAACACATTCAAAGCCTGACAAATGAATTATTTAAAGTTTAATGGTTGCTTTCATAGTGTTACTGACTTTTCTTATTGAAATATCTTAGATTCTTCGCTTGGATGAACAAATGAGCACACAAGTTACTCATCGACTTAGGTGGTTAGCTCGTGGGCCATCAGAGGTAGTAAGGAGATACACCGGTTATGTCATTAATGGTTTTAGGTTCCACACAAAGAAAAGAGAGATATACTTGAAAACACAAAATAGTGGAGTAGTTGTAAGGACTAAGACCTCAAAAGATGAAATTAATTACTATGGGGCAATAACTGATATAATCCAGTTGGATTATTCTGGCAAGCTGTGTTATTCAAATGTGATTGGGTTGACATAAAGAAAGGTGTCAAGAAAGATAAGTTTGGGATGACACTTGTGAATTTCAATTTTTTGAAACATACTGGAAAAGATATTTGTGATGACCCATTTGTTTTTGCATAAGCTAATAAGGTGTTTTACGTATATGATGAGAGAAACAAAGATTGGCCAGTTGTTTTGAATGCAAAGGTCAGGGATATCAATGATATGGGTGATGAGGAATCCAATGATTTTGAAGAAATCAACGAGCAACCAATGCATGATTCAAGCAACGCTACAGAAAATGATAATGATTTGATTGGGCTTTCAATTATTGATGATAATGATTTCTTTGGAGTTGTTGTTGATGTTGGCATTGATACTGATGATGAGGATGGGGAGGAAGAGGGGGGATATGTTTTAATTTCGAATTACTTTTTCCATGCAATTAGACTTAATTACTTTTTGTTGATGTTTTGAATGAGTTGATCAATGTTAATTTATGTTTTTCTATATCTTCTTTCTCCTCTCTATTTTTTGTCATCCTAATGTTGATTTTTGTGGTTATATATTATTGAGTTTGGATGATTTAAAATTATTCACCTGCTTATTTGAAAGCATTGCATAATGGGAAGGAGAAGAAAATTAAACATTGGGCGTCGTGATAGTGAGGGAACACAATCTGTTTCGAGTCATACAATCTCAACCCATGCCCAAGGAAGTAATACTGAAGGTGCCTTACATGAGTCTGCAGATTCCCACTCCATTCCTTCTGATATAGAAGCAGAAGAAGCACAAGTCGAAAACGGTATATAAATTGTATTTAGTTTCTACTTTTTATACTATTTATGTAGACATAATATTTATGTTTTTATGTTCGGTCTTTTACTTATAGATCCCGAACCTAAACGGTTGAGAGGCCCAACAAGAATGCTAGATGTATGGGATATGGAAGATGGTGAATTCATAATTGTTAATTTGGACAAATATGGTCGACCCGTTGGTGAGGAGGGGACAACACTTACCCGTTTCATAGGCACTATGGCTCGAAGGCCTCAATATGCTCCCATCACTACAAAAAAACGAGAAAATTGTGGCGGTTTAATTTGATAATTATGGCGGTTTGAACCGCCAGTTTATGCAAGACTGGCGGTATCTCTAAGCGCCAGAATCACGGTCGCCACTCGGGAAAAAGTGGCAGTCAGGATGAAACCGCCAGAATATTCCGTGTATACAATGGCGCTTATCAATTTGCAAACGGTGGCGGTTTAAACTGCCATAATTTACTAGAAAATCAGATAATTTTTTGTAAATACTGTCGGTTTAAACCGCCAGAATAATAGAATATAGTGGGGTTTTGGTAGATGCCTACTGAAATTGGATGCAAAAATTGGCAGTTTTAACTGCCATTATTTCATTATTTAAACCGCCACAATTACATTTCATTATTTATTTGACAAAATTACATTTCATTATTTGTTGCTTACATTTAAATATGTTTTAATCCTCACATAGGCCTGTTATTAGCTGCAACTATGATTACCACTCATCAAGACATAAATATAATAACTATAAATATCACATTTAATAAGAGAAAATTACTCATAATAAATACAAACATGTGTTTAACATTTCAAAAGTTACATAATAAGTCAAAGTTTGATAGATATCCTAAATAAGTCATATAGTCGATGTAATAAATACAAACACGTGTTTAATAATTCAAAAGTTACATCATATGTCAAAGTTTGATATACATCCAAAATAAGTCATGTCATCGGGAGGACGAGAATCACTCAAGAGATCCGCTAATTCAATTGCTTCCATCTGATGATCTTCTAACATTAGTTGGTGATGAACTCTCACTTCCATTATTAGTTACCTACAAACAGAGACAGAAATGAACATAAATAGTGAAGGGAAAAAAGGCTTAGGTGGAACTACAAATTTTAAAATATTGATATGAACCATGCACAAATTTTAAAAACAAATCAAAGTCTGATATGAACTGAAATGAACTGAACCTACAAACAGAGACAGAAACTACACCTACTGCCACTGCCACTGAAACAAATGAAACCATAGAAGTTAAACCCAGGATTAATTGAATCAGAAAAGATATTATCGACATCCAAAACCTTTCGACATTTGCGCAATACTATTGTTTGTTTGTTTAATGGTCATTTTACATGTTTTAGAAAATTGCAGATCAATATAAGGAAACCTCATCAACAAAACCTGTGTCACAACACAAGGGTAAGGAGCCTGCCAATCATTCACCATCTGAGAAAGATTCTCAGAGAGTTACTGGTTCAAAAGAAATGGTGATTTTCTCAGGCTCCAAAAAAAATAATGTTCTGACAAATAATCCAATAAAACATAATCAAGAGGGTGATGATCTTCAATATTCTAAGAAGAAGAAACCACCAAGAAGAACTCCCAGCAATGTAAAGAAAATGATAAGTGCTTTTGAAAGTGGTCTGGCTCAGGTATATATAGTGAGAGTTGTGCACTTGTGCTTTTATAGTATGATTAACTAAACTTATTATTACAAGCTTCTCGCTTTTTACATGGAATTTAACAGGATATGAGACCTCATATTAAACCACCTCCCACACAATATCAAGAAAGTACAATTGAAAAGAAAGATTCTTCTGAGACTTCTGAGACTCCTCCACACAATATCAATAACAAAGTAGCATATAATAGAGATCAAGAGGAAGATAAAAGTAACAAAGATTTGATGAGAACATGTGCATTTGAAATGGCTACAGTTTCAGGAAAGATGCCTTTGGAGAATTCAGATAGAAACACTCCTAGTGAAGGTTCATATGAATTAGTTATTCAGAGAGATTCACCACAAAAACTGGATTCAGATAGAAACACTCCTAGTGAAGGTTCATATGGCTACAGTTTCTTATACTTTCTTTCTTATTTCATTTTATTCTATTTATTTATGATTATGACAGAATGCAACATATGTTGGAACTGGAACTGAGGGCAGCAAGTATGAAAAAATACAGCAAGTTCAAGAATCAAAAACCAGTACTTCTGATGACAATGGAGATGAAAATTCTGAAGGACCATTTAATCAGGTTACCATCAACATTTAGCTTACATAGGTGTAGAACAGGTTTCTATTTCTCTTCTCTTTAGTAACATTCTGCTTTCACCTCTCAGGTAATAAAAGGTGCAATCAGGTAATAAAAAAAATGCTACAAGAATTTAGTGATATACCTGCTGTGACGAACTAGCAAACAAGCCAACTAAGTCATCAGGAATTTTTCCTCCAAACTGTGCAGTACAATATGCAGCCAGTGCTTTCATTTGAGATTTCACAATTGATACATCCTTCAATTCAGATTCCATTCTTTCCACCTTTTTTTGTAACTCTTCATAAGATGGAGCATTGCTTGATGATGCAAAGTCCATGCCACTAAGTCGCGTGGTGGTATCCTTAAATATAAGGGTAGGTACTGCTCCTATGCCTAATACTCGAACACGACCATCATGTTCTTTGCCAAATACCAAACCAACAGGATCATTTGGAGAAATCTCGTAAGAAGCTTCTAAATTTTGACTAAGATTGTTATCAATTTTCTCCTGTACACAAGACCAAGAAAAATGAGTCTTCTTTAATTTCAAAACAATAAACACTAATTATTTATAAGGAGAAAGATCAATAATTTACCCCTATCTCCATTGCTTTGTCATTCACATTAATTCCCTCAAGTTGTTTCAAGATGTCTGAACCAGACAAAGTTATCGGTGGATCTCTTTGCTCAACTTTTCCATTAAAACGAGATCGATTCAATCGAAACTTATGGCCTTTTTGTAAAAATCGTCGATGGCCCATAAAACTCCATTTTCCTCCATGCTTTAGTCTCCAAGAGTCAGTGTCAAAATTACATGTGGGGCAAGCAAACTGTGTGTGTGTGTTCCAACCAGATAAAGTACCAAGCCCAGGAAAGTCACTAATTGTCCACATTAGAGCTGCCCGCATTGTGAACATTTCGTTTTTTGAGGAATCAAATGTTTGCACCCCGTCATGCCATAACTCATTCAACTCTTTGATGAGAGGTTGTAAGTACACATCTATGTTATTTCCAGGCATTAGTTTTCCAGGAATGATCATGGAGAGAATGGTTGATGTTTTCTTCATGCACTCCCAAGGAGGGCGGTTGTACGGGATAAGAACCACTGGCCAAATACTATAGTTAGTACTCATAGCTCCAAAAGGGTTGAAACCATCACTAGCAAGGCCAAGCCGTACATTTCGTGGATCTTCAGAAAAACTTGGATGAAGTAAATCAAATGTTTTCCAAGCCTTAGAATCTCTAGGATGCCTCATCAATCCGTCTTGGTTACCTTCCAACACATGCCATCTCATAGATTCGGCAGTCTTAGAACACATGAAGAGTCTTTGCAGTCTTGGCTTTAGTGGGAAATAACGCAAGATCTTTGCGGGTTGCTTCTTCTTCTTATCTTTCCATTTAGATATCTTGCATCTTTTGCATTCTTCTAAAGATTCATTCTCTTCACCCCAATACAACATGCAGTCATTTGGGCATGCTGGTATCTTGATGTAGTTAAGACCAAGTTTGTTGATGATTTTCTTGGCCTCGTAAAATGAACTAGGAATCTTGGCAAATTCAAACGCATCTTTTAGCAATTCTAAAATCATAGTCATTGCTTTGTCACTCATCCTACACAAGCACTTTATATGATACAATTTAACAAGGAATGATAATTTTGAAAACTTTCTACACCCTTCATATAAATCTTGATCACTGTCTTTCAGCAACTCATAAAACTCTGTGTTATCTTCATCATGCACCGTGTTATGCCCTTCGGAAGAATGCTCAAAAGATGCACCAAGGTCATTACGATTGTGACTCACAAACCCAAAAGCATCGTTGATCATGTTTTCCATTGGGTTTTGAGGCTGTAACACATCTTCAATTTGTGTTCCTTCAGTAGCCTCGGAGTGGACTACATTTGATACTTCGCCATGCCGGTACCAAAACTTGTAATTTCTAGGGAATGGTCTACGAGTTAGGTGTTCATGAACTACACCCCTTTTTTTCCATTTCGTGAAACCACATTTTGAACATGGACACTTAATGACACGACCATCAATAGACTTATGTTGAAATGCAAAATCCAAAAAAATATTTAAACCAACTTTATATTCAATAGTATTTCGCGGTTGGCGAATCCATGATTTGTCGATTGACATGACTACAAAAGAATAGATAATATTGCATAATCAGTGTCAATAATTAACTATCCATACATGAGGGGATAACAATATAACATATAGGAGAAATAAAACAGTATAATAAGAACCTTGAGCTGAACGCTGCTGATCCACAAATTTCAGCAGCTCTGCCCGTGTTGAGGAGTTCCAGATAATCTACACGGTATTAAAAAAAAAATGAATATGTCAATACAATTAAAATGGGAAGTGAGACCGTTCAGTGTTATTATCTTAAAAGTGCGCTGTGCAGCTAACTATTTTTAGGACTTCATGGATTATTCCATCGAATATCACGATTAGTCAATCAACAGAACCTACTGAATGAACAGGAAAACTAGTGTCTAGAAGAAAATGATAAATAACCTTATAAACTAACATGCACCAAGTATATCTACAATACAATGTCAGATAAATTTTCCGAGTATTTTTTCTTCATTTAATTTATACTACCTTTACAGTGTGATGTGAGTATTTTAGTTTATCAATTTCTGGATTTTAATAATTGAATACCTAACTAGCAAACAGGACTGTTCAATCAAGTTTAACCTGAAAATTTCACTTCTACTTTCGCATGTTGCTTGACCAAAAGCCGCTCCCCCTTTGCCTGTGTACTGTGTTGTAACTTGTAAGTCTCTTTGGTCCAACATTTCTCTCCAAATTTCTTTGGCTCTACATATTTTCTCCAAAGTTCTTTCTCCAAAAATGCCTTCTTTTTTTTCCAGGTCAAAATCAGTAATACTTTTCTCTCTGAAATTTCTTTAATTTTATCCTAAGTTCTTTCTTCCAAATGTCCAGTTTGCTATATTCAGTTTAAAATCAGCCAGAGGCCTTCGTTTCAGCATGCTGATTTTATTAACACCATTAACTTATCACCTATTAATTCTTACATCCTAGACAGTAATCTTTATTGAATGATTAAAATAAAAATACATGAAAAACCTAGCAGCCATTGACTAAACATATATTTCTTGTCCAACAGATTCAACACATATAATGTGTTTGAATTCAACACATATAATGTGTTTGAATAACCAGTGCAACAAGATTAATTAAAGTCTTGCCAGAGAATGTAAAATACCGACTTTCATATTTGCAATAATAGTCTCACAAGCAAGAAAATAAGGGTCAAAAACAAAAAGGACAAAACTTAGATACAATACTCTAAATGCTGGTAGAACTGTTCTCAAATCATGTGACAGGTATCTTTTTTACATCAGTTACTTTAGAAAAACAAAAGAACACACGGCTGTGGGTATCTAAGACTCTCGACTGTCCAATAAGCCAGACACGTCGGTGCAGCCAGTGGGTGATTAACAGAAATAAAACAGTATAATAAGAACTTACTTTGGTAGTTCTTTGCCAACAAAATCAATAGAGATCTAATTTAAAGTTGAGTGCCAAAGTGTTCCTTCTTACCTACCATGTTGAAGACAATGTGTTAGAAAAAATACGCATTTAAAATTTTTGATGCTTAGGTGTAAATACAAATTTAGTTTTGAAGAACTTACCAATTCTTGATCAAGTTTCTTCAAAAACAAGAACATCAACTCAAGAGCCAATAGAATGAGAATCCTAGATTAAATCTGCAACTTCATCCGGAAGAAGTAATTAGCTTCTGCATCTTAATTTCATTCAGAAGCTCTATTGTTCAACTCATCTTCTCCATAACATTTATAAACTTATATGAATCTTTTCATAATTGAACAATCAATTCAATTTCAATACACAATAACAAAAAACAATAACAATAACAAGACAATATAACAACATCCAGAAAATTGAACATGCAGCAAGCCCCAAAATCAAACTAGCAAAAAATTAATACATACAATTCCAAAATCAAAACTGAAAGAATAATGGAGAACTATGAACAATAAATTAAACATGCAGCAAGCCCCAAAAATCAAACAGCCTGAACTGAACCAAAATTTTAGGGATTCAATTAAACTATGAACAATAATGGAGAACCAATTTGTAGATAAAAATAAGAATGAAAGATATGCCACTCACAAGATTAGCCTGAACTGAAATCAATGGAAGGTTTAGCGCAGAGATGAGCCATCGTAGGGCACGTCAAGTAATAGCGGAGAGATGGACCACCGTCTTCAACTGGTTTAGCGCAGAGATGGACCGCCGTCTTCAACTGGTTCACCGTTGAAGATTATGGAACTGAACTGGAAAAATTTAGGGTTCAATGGATTTTAGGGAGATGGATGCGGTGAGCGAGAGAGAGCGAGATGGATGCGGTGAGCGAGAGTGGATGCGGTGAGCGAGAGACGCGGAGAGCTGAGCGAGAGACGCGGAGAGATGAGCGAGAATGGATTTTAGGGATTCAGAACCGAAATCAATGGACCGCCATGGAAGATGGAACGGGTTCAGAAGCGCAGAGATGGGAGAGCGCAGAGATGGAAGATGGGACGGGTTCAGAAGCGCAGAGATGGGAGATGGAAGGGTTCAGAAGCGAAAAGGGTCTCAACTCTCAAGTGAAACAAGCGCGAAGCACAAAAGATAGCGCGCGTCAATTAGTAAAACAAGGGAGTAAATTCTGGCAGTTGAAACCGCCAATATTTTCAGTCTTATTAGGGCGGTTCATAGAACTGCCACATTTTACAGTATATAATGGCGTTTAAAATAAACCGCCATAATAGAACCGCCGGAACTTACTTGATTTTTTGTAGTGGAGGCACTGGAAGAGTGAGTTAAAGTCAATAGCATATGATCCAAGTAAAACAGAAGAAGAAGTTGCATGTACGATACCAGATGATAGGGTTGAACCAAATCAATATCGTGAATTGGTTCGTTATTGGTTTTCCGAAGAAGGACAAGTAAGTTATCTAGCAAATAGATTTTGGCTTATTATGAATAGTATGTTAATTAACTTTGGTTTTTATTTCAAGTAATATTGTGTTGTATCAATTGTAGAAAAAAAGTAAAGTTAACAGACATAATCGTGCTAAGTATGAAGATATCCATTGCATCGGTACAAAAAGTCTCCCTAAACTGATTAATGAAAAGGTTTGTTTTTATTTTATCTATTATTTGTATTTTATACTTATTTTATAAATCAAACTATATATAACTTGTTTCTTTGGTTTTAGGAAAAAAAGGCCAAAGGAGTAGCACCAGACCGTAAAGAGATTTATATTGAAACACGCACTCGTAAAGATGGATCGATTGTCAATGAAAAAGTTGCAAGATTGATTGTAAGAAATTATGCTTCTAATTAGCTTTGCAATAGCGAACTACTTATGTATTTATTGTTTTGGCTGAACTGAATTGAATTGAAAGTATATGTTGGTTGAACTGAATTTAAAAGGCATGTTGGCTGAACTGAATTTAAAAGGTGCTAGAATTGAATTGAATTGAATTGAAAGAAAAATAAACAATTATTGGGTGGTATTAACATCAATGAATATCTTGCTGGAAACAAGACACATGAAGCTTGGGTGGAACACTTTGGTGCCAAATGGCAACTTTTTCAAGATAGGAAAACTAAATTTGATCCCAAAAAAATATTGTCACCTGGACAAGGAATTTTCTAAGTGCTAGGTTTCAATTGCCAATCTAGCTATTTATGGGTTTGTTTTTTATTTCAGCAATAAAATCGCTGAGTGCACTTTGAACACACACACACACACACACACACACACACACCTGTACTTTTCTCACAGCAAACACACACACACACACACACACACAGTCACAGATGATTCAGATTTAGAGGAAGACGGAAAGGGGAAGGGAAGTTCACACACAGGGGAAGGGTTTCACATGCAGAGAGAGAAAGAATAAAAGCATTGTATTATTTTTTTGTGTGACTGAACTACTATATGTTGGCTGAACTGAGATAGAGGTCTAGATAATTGTTTGTTTGTTTGTTTGTGACTAAATTGTTGTCATTGGGTTGGTTAAACAATTTATTTAACAATTTACTGAACAATTTATTTCCTCTCTTGAAAAATAAACAATTATTGGGTGGTATTAACATCAAGGAATATCTTGCTGGAAACAAGACACATGAAGCTTGGGTGGAACACTTTGGTACCAAATGGCAACTTTTTCAAGATAGGAAAACTAAATTTGATCCCAAAAAAATATTGTCACCTGGACAAGGGATTTTCTAAGTGCTAGGTTTCAATTGCCAATCTAGCTATTTATGGGTTTGTTTTTATTTCAGCAATAAAATCGCTGAGTGCACTTTGAACACACACACACACACCTGTACTTTTCTCACAGCAAACACACACACACACACAGTCACAGATGATTCAGATTTAGAGGAAGAAGGAAAGGGTAAAGGGGAAGGGAAGTTCACCCACAGGGGAAGGGTTTCACATGCAGAGAGAGAAAGAATAAAAGTATTGTATTATTTTTTTGTGTGACTGAACTACTATATGTTGGCTGAACTGAGATAGAGGTCTAGATAATTGTTTGTTTATTTGTTTGTGACTAAATTGTTGTCATTGGGTTGGTTAAACAATTTATTTAACAATTTACTGAACAATTTATTTCCTATCTTGAAAAATAAACAATTATTGGGTGGTATTAACATCAAGGAATATCTTGCTGGAAACAAGACACATGAAGCTTGGGTGGAACACTTTGGTACCAAATGGCAACTTTTTCAAGATAGGAAAACTAAATTTGATCCCAAAAAAATATTGTCACCTAGACAAGGGATTTTCTAAGTGTTAGGTTTCAATTGCCAATCTAGCTATTTATGGGTTTGTTTTTATTTCAGCAATAAAATCGCTGAGTGCACTTTGAACACACACACACACACACACACACACACCTGTACTTTTCTCACAGCAAACACACACACAGTCACAGATGATTCAGATTCAGAGGAAGAAGGAAAGGGTAAAGGGGAAGGGAAGTTCACCCACAGGGGAAGGGTTCACACGCAGAGAGAGAAAGAATAAAAGTATTGTATTATTTTTTTGTGTGACTGAACTACTATATGATGGCTGAACTGAGATAGAGGTCTAGATAATTGTTTGTTTGTGACTAAATTGTTGTCATTGGGTTGGTTAAACAATTTATTTAACAATTTACTGAACAATTTATTTCCTATCTTGAAAATTAAACAATTATTGGGTGGTATTAACATCAAGGAATATCTTGCTGGAAACAAGACACATAAAGCTTGGGTGGAACACTTTGGTACCAAATGGCAACTTTTTCAAGATAGGAAAACTAAATTTGATCCCAAAAAAATATTGTCACCTGGACAAGGGATTTTCTAAGTGCTAGGTTTCAATTGCCAATCTAGCTATTTATGGGTTTGTTTTTATTTCAGCAATAAAATCGCTGAGTGCACTTTGAACACACACACACACACACACACACACACACACACACACACACACACACACACACACCTGTACTTTTCTCACAGCAAACACACACACACACACACACACACAGTCACAGATGATTCAGATTCAGAGGAAGAAGGAAAGGGTAAAGGGGAAGGGAAGTTCACCCATAGGGGAAGGGTTTCACATGCAGAGAGAGAAAGAATAAAAGTATTGTATTATTTTTTTGTGTGACTGAACTACTATATGTTGGCTGAACTGAGATAGAGGTCTAGATAATTGTTTGTTTGTTTATTATGGCTGAACTACTATATCTTCTAATTAGCTTTACAGAGTTGAATTTTCTTTTTGGTTATTTTTCCTAAATAATAGAAATTGTTTGTTTGTTATGTTTCAGGAAGAATTAAAAGAACATAATTGTGAAGCTGGAACATCTCAAGTGACTCCAAAGTTACAAAGGCACATGCCTTGGAAGGACGACATCTTTTCCCTAGTACAAGGACCTGCAAAGAAAGGACGTTTGCGTTGTATGGGCAAGATGCCTAAAGCTAAAAAGTCGAAAGTCGAAGTGTCCGAGAATCAAGAGAATCCAGAGTTGCGCAATAGAGTTAGGCGCATGGAGAACCTCTTCCTAAATGTTATGACATTGATTGAAAATCGATTTCCTGGAGAGGATGTGAATGACATTTTAGAGACTGTAAGACAGGTATAATATATTTTACTCCTAGAGATTTTATTAATAATGTAAAAAAAAAAATTAGTATGTTGAGTATATAAATTATATTCTTTTATTTTCAACAGGCTACTGATGCTTCTAGTGCCCCTGGCGAAATGAATTCTCCAAGTCTTGACGATGGTGAAGATAATGACACTAATGAAGATTAAAAGCTACTTTTCTGTTGAAGGAGTAAGCTTAGAAAGTGAATGGAGTATTAGACTTAGATCAACATCTTTAACTATTTTGTAATTTGATAACCTTTTTGAATGCCGATACGATACTCTTATATCGACATTTTTAACTTTTTTGTAACTAATCTGCTTGTTATACTTATGTTAATTTTCAATTTGAATGGAGTTTTACTTTATTTTGTTGCACTAGCATATTTATTTTTATTAAGCATTTAGTTGTAGTTGGTTTAAAATTTTAACAAAGTTGCAAAGAACAAATTTATTTCCAGGTTCAGCTGTGGCATTAGTTGTAGTTGGTTTAAAATTTTAACAAAGTTGCAAATAGAACAAATTTATTTCCAGGTTCAGCTGTGGGTATAGCAAAAATAATAGGTTATTTTAAACCTTATTCCAACGGAAAATAACCAATGAAGTCGTGGGTATAGTAAAAATAAAAGGTGTTGTTAAAGGCTATACCAACGGAAAAATGGTTGTAAATATAAAACCAATGGTTTGTCCAACGGGATAGATTACTGTCGCTATAGCCTATAGCGACAGCCAAAATTTCGTGGACATAGGCTAAAATCGACCACGGCAGCCGCGCCCATTGGTATAGGTTTTACGGCCTATACCTACGCTTTCCTATCCTTTACCAACGGATATTTGCTGTCACTATAGGTCTGATTCCTTGTAGTGATATGGAACCAGGTGTGTGGTTGGCTTAAGATTAATCATGTTGCGGCTGACAGTTTGTTCGATCATTGTCTTTGGTGGGGGAAGTTGAGTAAAGGGAAGAAGGCTAGGAGAACAAAGCACTTAATTTGGTTGACTACGTGTTGGAGCATTTGGTTGGCGCACGAAACGATATTATCTTCAAGACCGAGATGCTTATCTTGGACTCTATTCTTACTCGCATTAAGCAATTATCCTGGAATTGGTTGGTTTATAGAGCTCATTGTAATTTCATTTTTGATGTTTCATCTTGGTGGCTTGATCCACTTCATTGCCTAAACAATATGTAATTTTTGGTGTTTGGGTTTGAGCACCCCTAGTACTTTAGACACGTTATTTTTGTAAGTGCATGTTTCCAATAAACTTGAATAATCTTCAAACTTCCCCTTGATTTAGGCGATGCTAATATTGTGGTTCGAGAAGCACATGGGATTGGCAATGTTTCTTTTTATTAGGTACGGCAGCAATTAATGAATTGTTCGACAATATCCAACTTGATGAAAAAACCTCAGCTCCTCCTCGTTACTCTCTCCGGTCTCTATTATAAGAAAAAAAATTGTTACATTTTTTTGTTAGACTTATAAGAAAAATATACATTTTTCAAAGCATAATAATTGCTAAAATTTATTTTATGCCCCTATTTAATGTGTGATAAAAGTTTACCAAAAAGTCACATAATGAGTATAAAAAATTAATACTAGGAATTTATTTGGAATAAGACTTAAATTACATCAAACTTAATAACCTCATGGTCTTTCTGATTTTTGTAAAATGTTATTATAATAGGGACTATAGGAAGTATGTGTTAAGATGATTCACCAAATCTTGCAAATAAATCAACGATCAAGTTAGACAAGGAAATAATAAGAGAAACCGGAGGTACCTAATTTCATCACAAGTAGGCATGGCAACATAACCCGAACCCGCGGGTACCCACCCGACCCCGCCCCGAGTTTGACGGGGAAAACCCGCTTTGACCGGGGACGGGTTTGGGTTCGGGGATGTCGATACCCACCCCGTCCCCGCCCCGAACCCGCTCAACAAAACATAAATTAATTAGTTTATTTTATTTCATGCATATTTACTCATTCATTTTGTTTCATAAATTTTGTTTATTTTTAATTTTGATCTATTTCCTATAGAAAAATCTATTTTAATACTTTTAACTTTATTTTATCATTGTATAATTATTATTATTTTATTTTATTAATTATTATAAATATATATTTTTTATTTTTCTTATAAATTTGTGGCGGAAACGGGTACCCGCGGGGAACCCGTCCCCGTTTGGGACGGGGTTGGGGGATGCAAAACCCGACCCCAATAGAGGTAGGGGCGGGGACGGGGAATGCCAAACCCGCCCCCGACTCGCCCCGTTGCCATGCCTAATCACAAGTTAAAGTACTTTTATGAAGTTAATGACTAACATTGTAATTATATTTTATCATCACATATTTTTTTTTGGTGAATAACCAGGGCCAAACCGATGGACAACAAAAAGGAAACTACAGCGAAATAGAATCCATTCTCAGCACCTCAGCTTACGGAGCATGTGAGAGTAAACTAGGAGGACTCTCATAAATCCTACAAGGATAACGCAAAGTAAAACTCTCCCTTGTAAGAATGTCAGCAAAGCGATTGGAGTCTCTACGAACGTGTCTCCAAAAGATCTTTGTCGAACCGACTAGACACTACAATATAAAAAGGATTTAGCAGCGCTTTGTTTCAGCCTTTTGCAGCACTTTCAAGCGCTGTTTATAAATCTTCTGCTAAAGGATTGATACCAAACAACATCGCTTATGTAGTGCTACTAAATGTTAGGAATCACTAGCACTTTTGACGCAAGCGCTACCCATTCTCTCAGATTAGGCGGCACTTTTATTGAAAGTGTCACTTATTTTATTACCATAGAAAGTGCTTCATACTAGAAGCGCTACTCTTTTCCCCTTTTTATGGTACAACCGCTAGCGCTTCCATACGAAGCGCTACTAATTCTTTTTTTTACAGATTCAACATATTAGTATACTCCATGTTACACAACAAGAATATTGGACTGAACATAGAATTGCACAAATTTTCAAACAACAAAGTAACATACCAAATTTCCAAATTTATATTAGATTCAAATTTACATCAAATTCGACAAAATTCTATCAACCATATCCAAGAATTTCAATTAACAAAAAATAAATACGTAATAACGATCTTTAGATACTCGCAACTATGACTTTTTCACAATCAGTCCAACACCAGATCTTAAAACATTACAACAATTGAGATAGAAACTAAATGATAGTTAAATCTAGGCTAAATATCACTTTTGGTCATTTATCTTTGCTCTAGGTTTCACTTTGGTCCTTTATCCTTTTTTTTGGTCCCTGCCATCAGTTTAAGCTAACGGACGCCACGCTGGCAGTTAACTGCTGACGTGACATCTTAAATTCATTAAATGACGTGGTATTCATTAATTGAGGTGGCTTTTAAACATTTACACATCGGATTTTAAAATTAAAACAAAAACATAAATAAACAAAAACTTAAAACATTAAAATCAATAAAACAATTAAAACATTTTATTGGAAAGACGGTGAACAGGTCTGGAAAACCAAAATGACCATGAACAGATCTGGAAAGACGATGAACAACAACAACAACAACAACAACAACAACAACAACAACAATTGCAAACCCACAAATTTCGTTTCTCAGCAAACCCACATTTTCATTGATTCACTTTCTTCATCTCAGATTCGTTTTTCACTTTCTCAGCAAACAACAACAATTGCAAACCCACGAAACCCAGGAACGATTTCACTGATTCACTTTCTTCATCTCAGATTCGTTTTTCTTGATGTTGCGTTTCTGATGTTGCTTTTTCACTATCTCGGATTCATTTTTCTGATGCTTTTAAAAACGAAACCATGAACGATTCCACTGATTCACTTTCTTCATCTCAGATTCGTTTTTCTTAAAAACGAAACCCAGGAACGATTTCACTGAATCTAAGACCCATCAGAAACGCAACAAGCAGAAAACCTCAGATTCGTTTCACTTGGTTTTTCTTCATCTCAGATTCGTTTTTCTAGGTTTCGATTTCAATCCCAAATCGAAACATAGAAGACTAAATCACCAAGTAGCACCCATTCATAAAAAAATGAACAATCAACATATGAACTTCTCAAAGATTAAACTTAGAAATCATAGAAAGTAAACAAATATTTTGAGGTGTGGGAAGGATTCAACATATGCACATCACAAAGGGGGATACGTAGAGGCAATTCAGGAAAAGGCAACATTTTTTAAAGAAGTGCTAGCAAAAGGTACTTTGTGTTTTCGTTTTATGTAGAACTTTCAAGAAAGCACTACTAAAAGTGATCCGTGTTTTGGTTTAAGTAGCGATTTCATAGAAGCGCTACTAAAAGTAGTCTGTTTTTTTAATTTTTAGAAACGCTTTCAAACTAAGCGTTAGTAAAGGTGCTCTGTGTTTTCTTTTAAGTAGCACTTTACAGGAAGCGCTGATGAAAGGTTCGCTGTTTATTTACAATTTTGGTAGTGAGAATGTCTTTAATTCCCCGAAGCAATCGCTAACTATTATCATGTTGCACCAAAAGGGATAAAGCATTTAAGGAGTCCGACTCACCCGCGTTTCTTCAAAAGCCACACCTCCAAGTAATGCTCAGTCCGTGATATATAGTCCACAACTCAAATTCAAGAGTAGAACAAGGGTCCAAAACATGAGAGAAACAATAGCTCCCTAATCATCTCTCAGAATCCCACTACAACCAGCCTTAGATCCTGCATTTGTGACAGCACCCTCATATCATATTGTAAAAACTAGTTTTAGAAATTAATATTAAGATGATATGAAAATGTACACGAAACTTACTTATACTTATTAACTCCAACTTTACTCACCCAATTAGCTCATCGCGGATACCATTTTTTCCTAAACTCTTGCCTAAGGATTGGATTCATTAATCTATTTTGTGTGAGAAAGCAAAGTATATAGTTAATATAAAACTACCAACATTACGTTGGTTTGACTGGATTTGATGTTACATCCTTTAAGTAAGGTCTCTTATTCAAGTCTAATTGGTGGAAAAAATGTGGTTGGGAGATGAGACCCTATTAAAAGTGGTCAACCAGACTCCTCTGTGGAGATTAGCTATTGTTAAAGCAATAGATACTTTACACCTATGACATGGCTGATAATAAAAAAATTTGTTAATATATTATACGTTGATCAGACGACTGAGGGTTGCGCTTATGGAGACCCGACCAAATGACCATGTAGTAACACTAAGCAGTCAAACATAGTGCAAGTTGTACCTTAGCCAACCGACCAATATGTATGGAGTATGTCCACACCTATTAACCCTAATAGAAAGTCGAGTCCTTTGAAACGTAACTGCAATCTTTTCATTAATGTCTGATCCCAAATTTCTCGCCTTAAATGTGTAATTATTACGACCTAGACCAACGCAATTATATGTATACTCGCCCTTAGAGGCCAATGGACAAGCAATTCTGATTATTCGCACGGTTTAACACCTTTTGCATTACTCGATCACACCAAGTGATCATCCTTGTTTACTAGACATGAACATTACTATAAAATTAATTAAGTATAATATTTTGTTAGAGAAATAATAAATAAAAAAGTAAAACGTGAAACTTGAAAGGAGTGGCCAAGAATTGATTGAAGGAGGCACTTAGCATGACCAAGATATAGGCATAGCATGTGATGTTTGTATCTAAAAATTTGGAGACAAAAATTCCTGCAGTAACATGGGCTCAACACTCGTGCGAAAGGAGGGAAAGGCCCCTCCATGAGGCCGAATCCGATTCACATACCCATTACATTACCCATGTGGCCTAGTTTTGTCTGCAACGCTGACTTTTGAAAAATACACAAATAACCTCCTTGTCATAACAAAAAAACAAAACAATGGTCCCTGAAAAATTGTGTGTAAGGTATAGTGTCTGGTTAGGAGAATCTCCACCAAACCCGTAAAATACGGCCCTCTCTATTATATTTTATCTACCTTCGTCGTTTTCGATTCTCACAAGTCCCTTTCTGGCCCCTACAACCAATATATTGTCATTTCATTTTTCTGTATACTGCTAACTAAAAAGAATTTGTACGTGCTTGTGTTTTGCAACAAAATTTTGTTCTTTGTTCTTAACGAACATAATGTGACACCATTGGTAGACAATTGAATTATTTGTTATGACAAAGATAGTAGTTAATATTTCTCGTAGTTAGTGGAGTGAAGTTCGTGAACTCTCAATCTCCTTGTTAGCCAATAGTTGCCCCTTGATCGAAGTTGAATTATTACGTATGTGATAAGTGGTTTCTTTCTTTCTTGCCATGTGTGTATGTAGGAGAACGGTCATTTCTTGTCATGTACCGTGTATGAAGGAGCATTTGTTGAAAGTGATAAGACTCTTTAAATAGATATCAGTACTTTGAAGTTTGAGTATTGAAAAAAGTGATCAATTTCTTAGATAGATATATCGGTACTTCGAGAGATTAGTCCGGATCGCTCTGACCCAAAAGATATCATAGATATGTTCACCAAATAAAAAGTTCACTTCGTTTTAGAATGTACTATTGAATCGTTAATCCAATAATGTTGGTGTATGTGATTAATTATGTATTGTGGACTGTCACATAAGATTAAGCTCAATTAAAGTGATCTTAAAAGGTTTCGTTAAAATGGGTGTATAAGAATCAACATTGTTGACCCAATGGCTTAATCTATAAGAACCAACACCGCTGGCCCAATGGCTTAATCTATGCTAGGACACCATGGGGTCGACCAGGTGCTTCCGGGTTCGATTCCCACAATGGATAAACTCGGTGTTGGCCAGTGCGAAATTTGATCTTAAGCACGAGCGGAGATTAGTCTTTCATTAAAAGCGTTGGGACACTCCGTGGATAGCCAGCAATGGTCCGAACCAAAAAATATGGGTGTGTAAGTAACTAATATGGTGTGAGCCTTTAATTTGTAGAGACTAAATGGTAATTCTAATTGTATGACGGGCTAAATCCGAAATACCAATAGATAACCTTAGTTAGAGTTCTATATATAAAAAGGTTATGGTCCCTAGGTCGCACATACTTTTAGAGACATTCTTGTCTAATATCCAATTATCATAACACTACAAAAAAACTAGTCATTAGCGAGGGACAGTTCCCTCGCAAAATGACCTGATTCCCTCACTAATGGTCATTTGCGAGGGACTTAGCGAGGGACTGGTTCCCTCGCTAATTCCCTCCTCGCAAATGGGATTAGCGAGGGAAGTTGGATCCCTCGCTAATTAGCGAGGGACTATGCCGTCGCTAGTTCCCTCGCTAATGACTGCAGCTTTTCAGGTGATGGGACTCAGTTGCAGGGGTTGGTAAATGCGCAGGAATTAGCGACGGCTTTTTCCCTCGCTAATTCCCTCGCTAATGACTGCAGTTTTCAAAAAAAAATGACACGTGTCCAGTGCTGAATGGCTTGTTTTTTTTATATATATTAATTAATGAATATTATATTATATTATTAATTTTGTGGTGATGTGTGGTGGTGGTGGTGGTGGTGGCGTGGTGGTGGTGATGGGTGGTTTAGAGTAGAGAGAAGGAGAAGAGTAAGGGAGAAAGAGAGAGAGAGGAGTGAGAGTGGTGGTGGTGTGGTGGTGGCGTGGTGGTGGTGGTGATGGGTGGTTTAGAGTAGAGAGAGAAGGAGAAGAGTAAGAGAGAGAGAGAGAGAGAGAGAGAGAGA
Source organism: Astragalus membranaceus (assembly GCA_039519185.1). NCBI lineage: Eukaryota > Viridiplantae > Streptophyta > Magnoliopsida > Fabales > Fabaceae > Astragalus > Astragalus membranaceus. The sequence goes on along the minus strand of CM076846.1, from coordinate 197,207,191 downwards.
AAGAGAGAAGAGTGAGAGTGGTGGTTGTGGGGTGGTGGGTTGGTGGTGGTGAAGAGTAAGAGAGAGTGAGTGAGAGTGGTAGGAGGTATGTGGTGGTGGTGGTGTTGGTGGTGGTGGTGTTGGAAGAGTGAAGAGAGAAGAAGGGTGTGAGAGGAAGTGGAAGGGGGAAGAGGAAGGGAAGAGGAATGGTGAAGAGTGAGTGAGTGAGTGAGTGAGAAAGAAGAGTGAGGGTGTAAACGGATATAAAGGAAAAAAGAAAAAAATTTGCGAGGGAATTAGCGAGGGAACAGTCTCATCATCTGAAAAGTTAACGTTAGCGAGGGAATTAGCGAGGGAACTGTCCCTCGCTAATTTCTGCACCTTTACCAACCCCTGCGCTGAGTCCCATCATCTGAAAAAGCAAAATTTAGCGAGGGAATTAGCGAGGGCAGTCATTAGCGAGGGACAGTTCCCTCGCTAATTCCCTCGCTAATGACAAAAAATTGACAGCTCTATGCCCTCGCTAATGACTGTTTTTGCGAGGGTCAACAAGTCCCTCGCTAATGTCCGTCGCTAATCAGTGTTTTTTTTGTAGTGTAAGGATCCAAAATGATAGCAAAACGGTTCTCTCACAGAGTGCACGTTAACTTGGAAAGCCAAATCATAAACTAAATCATTATGATGAATTGAGATACGCTTCCACTTTAGTATTTTCTAGTGATTAACATGATAAATTTCGGGTTTCTAAGGATCAATCCGAATCTAACATGTGTACTTTCAGTGTGGTGTGAAAGGTTTTTCTTTTAAGAGTACTGTGGTGTAAATATTGAAATATAGTAATTCAGTTGTAGCTAGTTAGTGGTTGCAATTAGCTTTTTAAACTGTAATTTGGGCAAAGCCCTAAAATTGATGCATGATTGTAAAAAATTAGGGTTTCGTAAATGGGTCAAATGTTTCCGTTTGTAAATAAATCAGTTTAGAAAGATGTTTAGTAGGAGATTAATGGTTAGGGTTGTTAGAAACAACCCTAACAAACACTGAGGAAACTCTATATAATGTACTAAGCATGCATGTACATACATAGCAAAAATAAAAATAAAAAGTTACAAAAATATTCCCTTGCGATTTCTCCGAGTTTCTTCTTTGTTCGCATCGTTGTTCATCATCAAACCCTCGCTCTTCATCTCTTCGCGTACGATCATCTCTCTCACGATTCGCACATCTACACACTTCGCTTGAGAGAAAGGAAGTATCCAGTGTCTTCGTCTTGATACTGGAAGCCTTCGTGTACCTGCAAATAGAACGAAACTGTAACATCCCCAATTTGGCTAATTTTGTAGTTTAAAAATTAGCAAGAGTTATATTTAATTAATTAGCTAATTTACATATAATTATGCCTAATTGATCATTTATGTGATAGGAAATTACTGATTGAGTATTTGATTAAAAACTTGGTTTTAAGTAGGAATTAGAAATAAGGGTAACATAGTCTTTTCCCTTGAGTTTTTCCCTCAGCTCACTTAACACTCAGCTGGCCAAACATCACTAACACCCACACTTGTTGCTGAATTTGAAAAAGAACAAAAACAGTAAGAAAAAAAAGGAGAGAGCCTGAGAGGAGAGGGTTGCGAGAGTGAGAGGAGGAAGGATTTTCTTCAATCCTTGATGCATGTGAGAGTTTTAGCCACCATTCTTCTCCATTTTCTTCCCTATATCCACTGATACCAAACACACCAGCTGAACCAAGCTCAAACACAAACTCATCTTCTCCATTGAAATCGAGTTTGAGGGTGAAAAAAGGAAGTTTTGAGTCAATCAAGTTTTCTTGTTTCCTTTGAGTTGAAAGGAGGTTCCATCGGTTTCAAACACACACATTTCAGTTGACCAAGGGATTCAAGGGTAGAAACTATGTTTTGGGAGGTCTTGGTTTTGAGTTTGAAGTGTTGGAAGATAGGAGCCGGTTCGTGAGATTACGGTTTTCATTCGTTGACGTCTAGTGGTTGTTGCTGTGTGTGTGATTTTCATCGCAAGAGGTGAGTTCTATACTCGCTTAGGGTTTTGCTTATTTCAAAAATGAATGTATATGTGTTCTTGAACTGAGTAAAATTGTTTTTCGTTTCGAAAAGTTTCCTTAAAACTGTTTTTACAAAGATTGCGTTTGAATGGTTAAGTGTGTGATTATTGTGTGATTGATTGGATTGATTATTGTTGCGCCCGAAAAAGTCCCCGAGGGAGAACCTTCCTCGGTCACAACTTTTCCTAAGACAATGAAGCCGCCACCAATATTTATTAAGGAAAATATTAGGAAAACCTTTTTTGGAAAGCGATTGGTCTTGCGAAACTAGAGAATAGGGTTCGGGGGTCGGTTACGCGCAGGGAAGGTGTTAGCACCCCACACGTCCTCTCTACTGAGAGGGAACCTTTAATTAAATGTGTGATTTTAGTGTGTTGACTTGAAAATACTTAGTTTTGCCTCTCTATTTCTTATTGAAAAACTCTTAATGAAAACCTTTTATTACGAAAAAAGGGGGAAAGATGGTTTTTTAGAAAAATGCTTGACGGGACATGGCCCGCTCCTACGTATCTCCCGGTGCGATGGAGAACTCAAAGCTACGTAGTTCTTCTTTGCCTTTTTGAAAAGTTTTTGTTTTTTATCCTTTTTTAGTGAGTTTTTGAAATAGGACGAGCATTAGCGAATGATTAAACTAGCAGAGGCTATGATGAATCGCCACTAAATACTCAAAAAGAGAGTTGTACTGCTAGTCAAACGAACAAAGGTTCTGATGGACTGTCAATAACAACTCGTTTTTATTATCTTTTTTGAAAGCGATTTTCTAAAGAGATTGATTTGCACGATGATCAAACTAACAAAGGTTATGATGGATCACCATTTATTATTCTTTTAGGGAAAAAGACATCGCCACCAATGGCTAGACGAACAAAGGTTCTGATTAGCCACTAGCGACGATGGGTTGAAAATGATTTTAGAAAGGAAAAGATTTTTGTTCTGCAAATGATCTTGGTTTGTAAAAGTGATTCTTTTTTGTTACGAAAATAACTCTTTTCTTTTTGTTAAGCAAATGCTAAACTTTTTATGGTTGCGCTTGACGAGAATGTGACTCGCTCCTACGTATCCCAAATGGGAATCAAAGCGACGTAGTTCTAACGAGCCTTGAAAATGAAAGTATTTTTGCTTTGGTTTTGAAAAGTGGAGGGCGTTCATAATGATCAAACTAACAAAGGTTATGGGTGACCATTACTAGAACCCACTTAAGTGCATGTAGAAATCTCTTTTGAAAAATGAAAGCCTCCATGATGACCAAACTAACAAAGGTTATGGGTGGCCATCACTAGCACTTGCTATGACTTCGATGCTTAGGAAAATATCTTTTGAAATTGAAAGCGTTCATGATAATCAAACTAACAAAGGTTATGGGTGATTATCACAAGTAGCTTATGCATATGAAAACATCCTTTTTTTGAAATTTAGGCTCTTAGGACAACCAAACTAACAAAGGTTATGGGTGATTGTCACTAATTACCATTTTCATGCTAAGCTATTTAGAAAAGAAAACAACGAATGCAAAAAGATTTGGAGATTCTAGCATGGCACAATCATTGAAATCGAATCCTTAGGCAAACAACAACATGGTCATAACTTGCAATTAATCTCATTTGAATTCTTGAGCAAACACTAGCCTAGACTACACATATTAAACCACAACACATAAATAGGCAAAGAAGGAACTTGAATTGGGAATTAAGCAAAAATGCGAGAGTAGGCAAGATTGAACCTAAATGCACATCTAATGGAAGATGCTAGGCGAGAACCATACTCAAATATTTCTACAAAACGCAAGGGAATCTAAATGCACATCTAGTGGAAGATGCAATGTAAGGAATTGACCTATCTAAGTGTTGATGATATTCTTATATGAGAGTGGACAATGAAATTGTTAGCTTAAGGAAAATAATTGCCTCAATCATGATCATAGGCAAGCATAAGAAAGCAAATTATTTAGCAACCAAAGTATCAAAGAATGTTGAATCACTTTGGTCAATCCTCACACTTAAGATTAAGTGCACAAGTGTGAATCACCTTGCCAATCATCAACAAAACAAGTTTATTAAAGCAAACCCAAACCCTAATTTTTATGTTAAAACCTAGGAGCATACATACCCTAAATCAACTATTATTCATCCCCAAATCATGAAATAAACAAAAGCATTCAAGAACCCTAAACCTAGGCCCATGGCCGAATGTTATCATGCTTGAAATGGGGTTCTTATTTTGTGAAAGTTATGCAAACAAGAGTGAATATGCAAGGAAATGTGAGAAAACACAACAACAACTAGCAAATCACATTTTTATGAGAGTATGCGACATACAACATGCCATAAAACAACATTTTATTTCATGAAAGGCAAGGATTAAGATCCAAATCAACACAAATCAACATTTATTAAAGGGTGAGAAGCACCATAAGCACCCAAGCCTCCCTAAGTGTTTGTCAAAGTGCTTATGACACCTCTCACCAACAACAATCAACTAAATGAGAATATGAAGATGATAGGATGAATGCTTTTTATATTTTTGAGGAAATACTCAAAGATGATGCAAGGTTTTAAGGGTTACCTTAGCTTTGAGCTAGAAAGTGAGGTGAGAAGATGAAGCTAGACACAAATCAACAAAACTCCAATATTCTTCAAAGAAGTACCCACTTGATGATGATGCTTGAACTTTGAATGAGAAATGGAGGGAGTATGTGAAAGAGGGGTGCAAATGAGGTGAGTTGTTTGTTAGGATTTTTGGTGTAGGATAAAATGAGAAGGTTCCTTTGAGATGAAAGAAAAAACAAGAGGAAGTGAGGAAGAGAAGGGGGGCTACGAATTTCTTGGTCTTTTTTGGAGAGGAGAGAAGAGAGTTGTTTTTATTCAAATCCTTGGGAGGTCAAAGATCTAATGGGTTTAAGGTTGTGAGAGGGAAATAAAGAAATTAGTGTGTATTTAGTGGTGTAGAGAGAAAGAAGGTAAAAATATGTTGTGTATTGAATGTTATTGGATTCAAAGGTGTGCTTGTTGTAACGACCGAAAAATCCGGAGGAGGGATCTTTCAAAGTTCTTGAATGAAGCCGCCACCAAGGTTTTAGTTTAAGGGCAAACATTGGAAAATCCCTATTGAGTGGATAAAGGGGGTCTTGCGGACCAGGTTTAGACTCGGGAGTCGTTTATGCGTAGGGAAGGTATTAGCACCCTACGACATCCTTCCTAAGGAAGGTTACCTTTTAACTAAATGTGCAAACATTTATTAATTCAAAAATAATGCTTTTAACCTTATAAAATAAAATAAAAAGATTCGATAAACGGCTAGTTGTTTTTTGTAATTTTGAGAAAAAAAATGAGAGAAAAGAATTTAAAGAGAAAAAAAAAGGTTTTTTTATTAGTGCAATTGACAGAGGTCGGCCGCCCTCCGCTCCTACGTATCTCCTGGTAGAGAATCAAATCACACGTAGTTCTTGGTAGAAAAATATTTGTGTGTTTGGTGTTTTTTTATTTGTTTTGAAATTGAAAGAGGTATTCGTGACGACCAAACAAGCAAAACTCAGAGTGGTCGTCACTCATAGCTCGTTTGAAAACTAAAGCTGTTATTAACGGTCAAACGAGCTAAGCTCAGAGTGACCATTTGTAACGAACCATTTCTATGTTTAGAAAAACATTTATTTGTTATTTGGAAAGAAAAAGGTTTGTGAAGGAAAATATTTATTTAGGCAAAAGAAATATTTTTAAAAGGAGAAACAGGAGCGCAGTAGTAAAACAGGGTGTGATTAGCCATAGGGGTTGTATGTGTAAAAAGAAGGGGTGCATTTAGTAGCAGCCCAGTCCAGTTCGAAGTATTGGGCCTTTTATCCTATTCTGCGAAAATGGGCTAACAAAAAAGGGAGGGTGTATTGTTTAAAAATCAGAGGTGTAGTCAGTAAACTGTGAAAAAGAAAAAAAAAATAAATAAAAGGGTTAGATCAGATGGTTAAATGGCATATATATGTGTTTGTTAAAAAAAAATGGGAACCCTAATACTGACTCCCCCTTTCTCAGCGCCGCACGGATCCCTTAGGAGAGAGAGAGAGTGTGAAATTTTGAATGGAGGGAGAGAGAGTGAGATGCTGACAGAAAGAGAAGAGACTACGGAGGGAGAGAAGACGATTGCCGGCGAGAGGGATGACGCGCGACGGTGCCTGTCCACGGCGCAGCTTGAACACGGCTGCGTTCGCGGTGGGGGAGACGACGATGACTGCGGTGTTGTTCGGAGAGAGAGAGGGTGCGATGACGGAAGGAGGGAGATGTACGGCGCTGCTACTATGATGGTGTCCGAACGATGGGGGGGCCCTGCCGGAGGGAGTCAGCCACGGTGGGGAGCCGTGGAGACGCCGGCGTTGCGACGGCGAGTAAGAGGAGAAGCCTACGAGCCGAGGAAGACGACGATGACTGCGGCGCGGACGCCGGACGCGCGACGACGGCCGAAAGACGACGACATCGACGGCGGTTTGCGGTTTCGGTGGTGGGTGGTTGGTGTGCGATGGAGAGAGAACGGGGAGGCTTGGGGCGGTTTACGGTTTTTGTTGGTGGGTGGTGCGAGAGAGGAGAGAGAAACGGAGAGGCTTAGGGCGGTTGGTGTACGGTGGTGTATGGTGGTGACTGAATTTGGCTGTGGGGGTGGCTGGCCGTGGGAGTGAGGAGTTATGGTGGCAGGTTATTGGATCAGATTTGAATATGAGGTTTAACAGTTTTGGTTGAAGGACTCTGTTGAAATTTGCAGGTTTGTTGTTATAAGCTTTTGTGGCTTCCCAACTTCTTCTTTCTGATTCATTTCTTTCCCTCCTTTATTGCTACATTTTTCTCTAAATTTCGTTCCCTCTTTGAAACTGAGATTTGAAACTGAGAACTGAGTTTTAAGAGTTTCCTCCTCCTCTGTTTTTGGTTTGATTTCTTTTTTATAGAGTAGCTCAACACTCTGGGACAAATTTTGCTGTTATTCTTTTGCAGGGATGGTGGCATTGGAGCAGAGCTGTAGGAGACAAGGCAGCAAGGGAGGTGCTGCCCCAAAGCTGCTTGGTTGCTGCTGATTTGGAAAAAAACAAGGGAGCAAGGAGAAAGAACACTTGGCTTCATTCTCTATCTGTAAAAGTAGTGGCAACAGCCTTGCTGAAAGTCCACTCTTGTTATTTTATTTTTAAAATTGTTTTTCACTTTTCTTTTGATTTTGTCCATATTGTAACACATACAAATTTAATTATTTTTGTATTTGTAATAAAAGACACTTTTGACTAATCAACTTAAATTGCATATCTCATTTTATTTATAACAAAATAATGATAACAACTTCGATTAATAAATATAATGATAACAATAAAGTAACGAGTACCAAAAAAATGCGTACACGACGAGAGGCGAACACGCGCGCGCAAAGAGAGTAACGACACGCACACGATTAGGAATGACACGTGTATGTGGTTAGAAATAACACGTGCACGCAACAATGCAAAAACGTTAGGCTAACGCGTGTACGCGACTAAAAATAATACGTGTGCACCATGGAACATGTTTTTGGGATTTTTCGAAAATGAAACAAGAAACCGACTAAAATCAAATTTCTACAATATTATTATTTCTAAAAAAACAAATCACATTAATCTAACGGACAAAATTAGGGTATGACAGCTGCCCCTCTTTATTTATATTTTACTAGGAAGTATGAAGAGTTTCCAAATCTCGAGTAAAATAGAAATAAAGATAAAAAGACACTAATTTTGTCAAGACTATTTTTTATTTTCTTTTATTATATTTTTTTTAGAAATTCTTGAAAAAATGGGTTGACATAGAACAAAAGTAAATAAGGATCACCGGGGATCTGAAGGAGCGCTGGGTTCTGATGGTCTAATTCGCAGTCGATGCTTGGCGCATTGATTGGAGTTAAACTGAAGGACCAATAAGGTCTGAAGGGCATGCCTAAGCCTGATGGACCCATGGGTCTGAAGGAGCGAAAACTAGCAACGGTACTAGTAAAACGGTCTGCTTGGGGGGGTGGCCTTTTTCGAGCGGCCATGGGGGCAAAGTCAGGTCGTTGACCTGATTTGCGCACCTCGAAGGACGTGCACTGTGTTTTTTAGGCGGACACAGCTAGTCTGAAGGGCCTGGGGCCGGATGATCCGTCGGTTGCTCGATAACGCGACGTGCGATCTGGATTGAAGGACCATTGTTGGTCTGAAGGAGCGCTTGGGCTCTGAGGGACCGCTGGGGGTCTGAAGGAGCGCTTGGGCTCTGAGGGACCGCTGGGGGTCTGAAGGAGTACTGGGACTCTGAATTGTGATATGAGACCAACGCTTGGAGTGCTGACTTTGGGGGAACAAAATATTGGGATTGACAAATGGTGCACCTGCCTAGAACATATCTAATGCTTGCATTTACCTGAGACGAGAAAAGCTATCTACATTTGGCATGTCTAAAAATGCAATGAATGATGTATGCGTGCAATAGAAGGTGGTAGGTGATGTATGTGAATGCAGATAGGATATGAATGTGATTGTGCGGATTAATGATGAAGGTAATGGAATGAGCAATTTTTCTCCTTTTGTTGTTTTTTTTGCTTTTCTTTTTTTCTTTTTTTCTTGATATACAATGAGTGTATGAAATGCAATGATTGGTATCTGGGGGGTGATGAATGAACTGAGTATACCATGGGTGTTGAGCTTGATGGAATGAGAAAGTTGACAACGGTGTATGAGATGTAAATGTGACTGTAGTGATTAATTTTTGGTGTGATGATGAATGTAATGGATGGATTTTTCTTTTTGCTTTTTCTTATTTATTTTGTTTCTTTTCTTGACGCATGCAGTGCGAATGTGAATATGATGCGAATGTAACTCTTTGATGCAAATGCTATGGTGAATAAAGGAAGCACAGGAATGCATAGCGAATGATATGGTTGGTGATGTAGAAAGCTTTTGGCAACGATGAGACTGGCACTTGGCATGCCTATCGAAGCAAAAAAAAAAATGATATATGTATGCAATGTGAGGAATGTGCGATGCGAAAGTACATGGACTACAAAAAGTCCGTGAATGATGGATGCTGATGCTGGTCGAAACAGAAATTGATAAGCTGTGTATGCGAATGCAGATAACATGCGAATACGAATGTACTGCTGGCTGCATGATGGAATGATCTATACTTTGGTGGGAGTAACAGGGGCAATGTGGATGATTTTTGCTTTTTTGGTTTTCTCTTGTTTTGCCCCTTTTTTTTTGCATAAATGAATGAATGAATGGGCACACGTAATGCTTAGATGAAGGGTTGTGGTAGCCGCATGACTTGATGTTGTATGATGCAACGATTGGATATGTTTGTTGGGATGTGGGAGGTTTTTTTTGTCTTTCTGCTTTATTGCCTTTTTGGTATTTGATGAGTGCATGAAATGAGAATATGAATGCGATGGATACGTAATATTTTGATGCAAACGCTATGGTGGATAAAAGGAAATGCCTAAATACCTGGTGCGATGCTATGATATGATTGATTGGGATGCAGACAGACTTTTGGTAATGATGCAATCGACATTTGACATTTTTATTGAAGCGATACTTGTTATGCGTGGTTATGCATGCCCGCATACGCAATGCGTAATGCACAAGAAGCAAAATTGTATAGGCGAAACAAGTGGAATGTGAATGCATGTACAATACTTGTATGAAAGAGTTGTGATGGGTATGACCAGATGCATGGTTTAATTCTAGAATAATGAGGACATGTATAATGCATGATTTGTTGGTAACAACACTTTTTGTTTTTGTAAGGATGCAAAAATGTTTGATGTGAAACGAAACTTTTGATGCTGGAAACAGAGAGCTGAACATTTTGAATTGATCGTTCCTTGGAAGAAAGATTTTTGATGGCTTGGACTTGAACTCTGGTAAGCTCAAGATTGTCATCTTGAAAAGTGTGGCTTGCAGCAATGTATTAGTGTCATTTCTAGAGATCGAGATGTGTATTTGCAGATGAGTTCTCATTTGGTTATGATGACCCTTTGAAGCATTTGCTTAATAAATATGAAAAAAGTGTGAATGCAAATGAATGTGCCAGTTGACTCAGAGTTCAAGAAATATAGGGTATAGTCAAGTGTGACACATGAGTGGAGTGGAGGATGAGGTTTATTGGCTCACGCTTATGAGAGATAAGCTTGCCCCAAGGTAAAAATGTTTGACTGCCCCAATTTTGACTTCAAATAGTGGGGAGTGAAACAGTCTGCCTTTGTCTAGGGAGGACGATGACAACCAAGGATATAGACTGATTGAGGGATTGGGAAATATGCTGGTATTGAGGGTGACAAGTGACTAGGAATGAATGGAATGAAAAGCAAAAGGATTCTTTCAGCCCAAGGGATATGATGCCCCGGTCTATAAGAGGACAAGGTTACCCCAATCCATTAAAGATGAAAATTGCCCCATTTTGAGTGTGGTTGCGACAGGGTGCGAAGTTAGAGTAATGGTTTGGAAATTTGTCTGGTACGGCTATATGGGTGTAGAACGGGATGAAAGGTGAGAGTATTTTGGGGTTGTTGAAAAAAATTTCCTGAGTTTGAGTGGAATGAAGGGTGGGGTTTTGCCCCATTTTGATATGGTAAGTCAAGTAACTGCCTTAGTAGGGATTTGTGGTTTTCCTTGGGAAGGATTCCACAAGCTAAGACAGTCGAGAGTTTTTGGTTCGATGAAAATTCACTTTGTTGATGATCACTGTTATCTTCTCTTGATGAGCTTCGAGCGTGCAAGCCCTTTTAAGTTTTTTTTTCTTCTTTTTTTTAATAATATTTTTCTCTTTTTTTTTTTAGCAAATAAATTATTCTGATTATTTTGTCCTAGAGTATAAGCTTTGAGAAAAATGGAAGCAACCAATCACTGATCGGAATAGGCCTTTGGATTGTAATATGGCCAGTGGTTAATGATTCATGAAGGAAATGATTACTTTGCTCCTGAGAGTGTTCGGGGTTGGTTGAGACAAAGAATCTTTTATGTGCTTCATGGTAGAATGTATCTGTTTTAGGGTTGTGGCGCATTTGAGGGTTTATGGAGGATAGGATGCTTAGGCCAAAGGAAGTGTTTGGGGGTTTATTTCAGACAATGATCTTTTATATGCTCGATGGTGTGAAGTGTCAGCTCGCAAATTCTACCGTTTTGGTTTTCAGGATTTTTCGATCCTCTTTTTTTAATTTCACTTTTTTGTGATTTTTCTTTTTCCTTTCGAGCTGAGCGAGCTGTTAGATATGGGATTGATCCTTGTCTAAGGTGTTTGAGAGATTTTTGATTTTTTTGGCTCGAAGTGGGTAGCAAAGGGCATTTCTCCTTTTTTGGGTTTTTGGATATAGGAAAATGGCCAAACTCCAATTCAAATCATGATTGCTTATTTTCTTGAAATTGTAACTATGGGACAAAACTTCATTTTAACATATTTGCTTTTCTTTATTTATTATTTTTTTATGCCCTAATTTTTGCTCAGGCTGCTCTCGCGAGTTTTCAACCTAACGGGCTTTTCTTTTTTGGATCTCTTTTGTGTTTTTTTTTTACTCAAAGGACTTGCACGAGTGTTTAGAATGCTAGCAGAAAATCTTAGGGATCATCACTCTGCCCCAGTATGGAGCGTACAAAGTGTTATTCGCGAAATTTCATCACTGGGGGAAAGCGAATGAAATACTCTTGTGGGGACTGGGCCTTTTATGGATGGTTGGGTCTGGTTTTGGAAGTGGCGAAAGACGGGGGTAGGATAACTGACTCAAACAACGGTAATCACACATGTCAGGTTAGTTTATTTTGCAAATGCTTCATGGAGAGTTAACACCGCTTAAGATAGAACAATTTTAATTGTCAAAACCACACAAGTTAACAAAATAGACATTTAAGCTTTTCGTCACGGGTGTGAGATGTATGTTGGCAAATGCCTTTGGTGGGGTGTGTCTCTTAGGCTAAGGGTCAAGCCTGCAAGAGCAAGGGTTTGAAGATGTGGTCAATGTTGGAGTGACCATGATGGTGAATGAGTCATCGGTGAATTCCATTGAAGGGTTAAGTGGGTAGGTGGTTTCCATGAATGTGGTAGGATGAAGAGTGAAGAACTTGTTGTTGGTGAATCAGGTTAAGGTATGGCCACATTTTCCAAGGAAGAGGAATCAATTAAAATATATTTTCAAGAAGGCATCGTCTCTCATCAAACAGCATGTCAAAAAACTTTTGAGCTTCGAATTTTTTATTTTTTGAAAAAAATATTTGAATAAAGTAGAATGCATGAACATATGGATGTTGTTGTACGCAGACAATGATGCAGGTGAATGAAATGCATAATGATACCTTAAGCAAGTGTGTGTGATTTTTTTATTTTCTATTTTTTAAAGTTCAACTAGAGTGAGAGGCTACAGAACAACAAAAAACTATTGGATGATGAGTGATGCAAGAATAGAAGAAAATGAAGCAATTCCTAATGCATGTGAGAGGAATAAATGACTTTTGTTTTTGTTCTTTATGACGCATGAAGGAGCTGTTTTTGAGATGCATGAGAATGAATGACATTTGTTTTTGTTTCTACATGATGCATGAAGGAGCTGTTTTTGAGATGCATGAGAATGAGTGACTTTTTGTTTTTGTTTCTTCATGATGCATGAAGGAGCTGTTTTTGAGATGCATGAGAATGAGTGACTTTTTGTTTTTGTTTCTTCATGATGCATGAAGAGGAGTAATGAAATAATGAATGAATGTAAATTTTTTTATAATATCAAGGTGATATTATTTTTTTCATTTTTGACGTGTGGCTTACGCGAGATGAAAAATAAAAAATATGATATTTTGTTATTTTCTAGATAATGAGGTGCATGTTGGAACCATGATAATGAAAACGATGACCGTATTCTATTATGAATGCAAGATAATAATTTTTTTTATTTTCTAGTTGAAAGACTAACTATGCTCACGTAACAAGAATAATCAAGTTAAACGCACCTTGTGTCCTAATGCATGAAGGAACACATGGTGAAAAATGACGAAAATGCAGATGCGAATGCATGAAATGCGTGCATGAATGATCACTTGGAAAGGTCAGTTATTCTAAATGATTTTTGGAGACAATGCGGCACGTGACCGATGCAGAGCCTCTTTCATGTATCAGAATGAAATGCTAAATACGTATCTATGAATGATGCGAACATGATGACGTAATTTTTGACATGATGCATGTTGAAACGGTATATGAATGATGTGTGGATGAAATGGCGTATGGATGATTTAATGGGACAACAGTTTTTTTGGACGAGTGAAAAGGTGCGTGAATGCTATCATGATATTGCAAATGATGAAATGCCTATATTATTTAATGATGGTTTTTGTGAATGATTATGAATGAATGCATGCTAAATGAGATGTTCAGTTATTTATCAAAAATGTGATCATGTTTTTTTATTTTTCTTTTTCATGAAAAGAAATGCAATGTATGAACGAATAACGTTGCATGATGCAGATGCGAGGAAGGTGAATGAATGATCACTTGAAAAGATTGACTATCCGAGATGATTTTTCGGAGGCAATGCAATATGATGATGAATAATGCAAGAAAGTGGCATCATTTTATTATTTTTCTTTTATTTTGCATGTCAGATGACTAATGCATTTTTATTTTTCTATGCATGAAGAGGAGTAACGAATATAGTATATTTTTGAGTATGCGAGATGATGAAAGTTGGACAACTATGTAGCGTCTTTATTTTTTGGAGGATGATATGCATGTTAGTACCATGAGAACGAGATGTATATGAAAACAAGTTACTCGTTCTATGGTGATTTTTTTATTTTCTAGCAAAATATAATGCCCATGATGACAGATATGTATGAAAAATGCGAATGCATGAAGAAATAAATGTTGGATTCTAATGCAATTATTTTCACATTCTGAGAGGTAATGCAACATGTATGCAGACTCTTATTTTTGATTTATTGGATGACAAATGATATAATTATAATGAAATGATTTTTTTGTTTTATTTGGGAAATGACACATGAATATGGAATTGTTGCATTTAAACTAGGATGACAACACGAGGGAAAATGATGTATGAATGATTTTTTTTTTTTTTTTTTTTGAAATGTAGTTCATGACTTTACAAATGATGTGATGCCTACGCTATGTGATCATGATTTTGAATGATTATGAATGAATGTCGGTGCATGTTAAATATGAAGCTGGTTTTTTGATCAAATGATATACTAACGTTATATGGGTAAAAATTACTTCTCTTTCTTTTTTTTTTGTGTGCGAGGAAACAAAATGCATTACACTCGCAGCGACTTTTTTTTGATGCGTGGAAGGGAGTAATGAACATAACATTTATATAATATGGGGGTAATGTTTTTTTGGTGTACAGATATGCAAGATGGATGCAATTTTGAAAAAATAATATCTTCGCGATGCATGATAGTGCGATAACAATGGAGTGCTTATGGAATGATGATTTTAGTATGAATGAATGGTAATTTTTTTTATATGTTTTCTTTGAATTATAATGCATGAACATATGGCCGTTTGTTGTACATGAGCAACAATGGAGATGAATGAAATGCGTGATGGTTTATCCTTTTTTTTTATGCTTCAACTAAAATAAAAAGCTAACAAAATGCTATTGGGTGATGAATGATGCAATAATGAAGAAATTTATAATTTTTGTTTTGACGCATGTTGAAGGACTGATGCATTTGAGATGGATAGGAATAAATGACTTTTGTCCTTGTTTTTTATGATGCATGAGGATGATGCATTTAAAAATAAATTTTTATAATAGCAATGCGATGTATGAGTATGAGAGATGATGCAACTAGGATAAAATGATGCATGCATGGAGAAATTGCGCATTTGGACTATGATGCATGTATGGAGAAATGATGCATGTATGGAGAAATTGTGCATTTGGACTATGATGACAATATGAGCGAAATGTTATAGAATGTCTCATGCAATTTGTAATAATGACGTTGCAAATGACAAGATGCCTACACTATTTGACGATTTTTTTTCGATATTTATGAATTATGAATATATGATGAATGGTACGGTAGGGAAATAGCAATGTGATGCATATGATAAAAAATGATCTTATTTTATGATAGTTTTTTGTATGATGAATGAAAGGAATGATGTCGTCTCGTACGCATGGAAATGAAGGAAGCATGAATTTTTTTTGGGTGATTTTAATTTTGGAGAAAAACTAACCAGATTGATAGAGAGGGTAAGTATAGTTCCCCTGTGTCCTAGGTGGGTCATGTCTAAATTGGGATTTTCGACATGATCTAGGGTCACTTATGTGATCAATCTCTCAGTGGCTCTATTCACTTCCTCACAAAGGTCTCCAGAGCTAAAATCCCCTTCATGATATGATCCACAACGATAGCGAGCTACCTGGTGTGGGATACCATGAAAGAGCGTACTCTGGTTGAGACTTTCATGAGAGTCAGACAGATAAAATCCAGAATGACTGTCACTAATAATCTCCACTCGTCCTAGGTTATTTGCAGACCCGGGTATAGGGCCCCACTCAAAGGTGTGTGCAAAAGTGTAAGTGAGGTGTGTGATGAGAGAAAAATACCTAAACTAACCAAACTGGACAAGATGTACAACAATAATAACAAAAAGTCGTCTACCCTAAGGTTCAATGATATAAAGAAATGCTAATAAATAAATAATATAAGAATAAGGGTAAAAACAAAATATTAATAAAATTAACAAATACTTACACATTTAGTTAATTTGGCTTGACTCTCTTAATTGTCCCCAGTGAAGTCGCCAGCTGTAACGACCGAAAAATCCGGAGGAGGGATCTTTCGAAGTTCTTGAATGAAGCCGCCACCAAGGTTTTAGTTTAAGGGCAAACATTGGAAAATCCCTATTGAGTGGATAAAGGGGGTCTTGCGGACCAGGTTTAGACTCGGGAGTCGTTTATGCGTAGGGAAGGTATTAGCACCCTACGACATCCTTCCTAAGGAAGGTTACCTTTTAACTAAATGTGCAAACATTTATTAATTCAAAAATAATGCTTTTAACCTTATAAAATAAAATAAAAAGATTCGATAAACGGCTAGTTGTTTTTTGTAATTTTGAGAAAAAAAATGAGAGAAAAGAATTTAAAGAGAAAAAAAAAGGTTTTTTTATTAGTGCAATTGACAGAGGTCGGCCGCCCTCCGCTCCTACGTATCTCCTGGTAGAGAATCAAATCACACGTAGTTCTTGGTAGAAAAATATTTGTGTGTTTGGTGTTTTTTTATTTGTTTTGAAATTGAAAGAGGTATTCGTGACGACCAAACAAGCAAAACTCAGAGTGGTCGTCACTCATAGCTCGTTTGAAAACTAAAGCTGTTATTAACGGTCAAACGAGCTAAGCTCAGAGTGACCATTTGTAACGAACCATTTCTATGTTTAGAAAAACATTTATTTGTTATTTGGAAAGAAAAAGGTTTGTGAAGGAAAATATTTATTTAGGCAAAAGAAATATTTTTAAAAGGAGAAACAGGAGCGCAGTAGTAAAACAGGGTGTGATTAGCCATAGGGGCTGTATGTGTAAAAAGAAGGGGTGCATTTAGTAGCAGCCCAGTCCAGTTTGAAGTATTGGGCCTTTTATCCTATTCTGCGAAAATGGGCTAACAAAAAAGGGAGGGTGTATTGTTTAAAAATCAGAGGTGTAGTCAGTAAACTGTGAAAAAGAAAAAAAAAATAAATAAAAGGGTTAGATCAGATGGTTAAATGGCATATATATGTGTTTGTTAAAAAAAAATGGGAACCCTAATACTGACTCCCCCTTTCTCAGCGCCGCACGGATCCCTTAGGAGAGAGAGAGTGTGAAATTTTGAATGGAGGGAGAGAGAGTGAGATGCTGACAGAAAGAGAAGAGACTACGGAGGGAGAGAAGACGATTGCCGGCGAGAGGGATGACGCGCGACGGTGCCTGTCCACGGCGCAGCTTGAACACGGCTGCGTTCGCGGTGGGGGAGACGACGATGACTGCGGTGTTGTTCGGAGAGAGAGAGGGTGCGATGACGGAAGGAGGGAGATGTACGGCGCTGCTACTATGATGGTGTCCGAACGATGGGGGGGCCCTGCCGGAGGGAGTCAGCCACGGTGGGGAGCCGTGGAGACGCCGACATTGCGACGGCGAGTAAGAGGAGAAGCCTACGAGCCGAGGAAGACGACGATGACTGCGGCGCGGACGCCGGACGCGCGACGACGGCCGAAAGACGACGACATCGACGGCGGTTTGCGGTTTCGGTGGTGGGTGGTTGGTGTGCGATGGAGAGAGAACGGGGAGGCTTGGGGCGGTTTACGGTTTTTGTTGGTGGGTGGTGCGAGAGAGGAGAGAGAAACGGAGAGGCTTAGGGCGGTTGGTGTACGGTGGTGTATGGTGGTGACTGAATTTGGCTGTGGGGGTGGCTGGCCGTGGGAGTGAGGAGTTATGGTGGCAGGTTATTGGATCAGATTTGAATATGAGGTTTAACAGTTTTGGTTGAAGGACTCTGTTGAAATTTGCAGGTTTGTTGTTATAAGCTTTTGTGGCTTCCCAACTTCTTCTTTCTGATTCATTTCTTTCCCTCCTTTATTGCTACATTTTTCTCTAAATTTCGTTCCCTCTTTGAAACTGAGATTTGAAACTGAGAACTGAGTTTTAAGAGTTTCCTCCTCCTCTGTTTTTGGTTTGATTTCTTTTTTATAGAGTAGCTCAACACTCTGGGACAAATTTTGCTGTTATTCTTTTGCAGGGATGGTGGCATTGGAGCAGAGCTGTAGGAGACAAGGCAGCAAGGGAGGTGCTGCCCCAAAGCTGCTTGGTTGCTGCTGATTTGGAAAAAAACAAGGGAGCAAGGAGAAAGAACACTTGGCTTCATTCTCTATCTGTAAAAGTAGTGGCAACAGCCTTGCTGAAAGTCCACTCTTGTTATTTTATTTTTAAAATTGTTTTTCACTTTTCTTTTGATTTTGTCCATATTGTAACACATACAAATTTAATTATTTTTGTATTTGTAATAAAAGACACTTTTGACTAATCAACTTAAATTGCATATCTCATTTTATTTATAACAAAATAATGATAACAACTTCGATTAATAAATATAATGATAACAATAAAGTAACGAGTACCAAAAAAATGCGTACACGACGAGAGGCGAACACGCGCGCGCAAAGAGAGTAACGACACGCACACGATTAGGAATGACACGTGTATGTGGTTAGAAATAACACGTGCACGCAACAATGCAAAAACGTTAGGCTAACGCGTGTACGCGACTAAAAATAATACGTGTGCACCATGGAACATGTTTTTGGGATTTTTCGAAAATGAAACAAGAAACAGACTAAAATCAAATTTCTACAATATTATTATTTCTAAAAAAACAAATCACATTAATCTAACGGACAAAATTAGGGTATGACACTTGTCATGATGAAAGGCTTTTTTGTGATGTGCACTTGATGGGGCTGAAGTGAAGGGCATGAGGGTGGAGTGAGGGAGGTTGTTTGCTTGTGAAATTGGTGCTTACTTTGGCCAAAAATGGATAAAAGCAAAAAGCACCTAAAAGGAATTAGCCCTAATTCTAAAAATACCATAAGCATCCAATATTATTTTGTTATTCATTTTTTTATTTTGATTTCAGATTTCTATTTTTAATTATACATATTTTTGAGCCTTTTTGAAAGTGAGAGAAAAAAAAACCGTTGTAATTGACCAAAATGCCCTTTTTGGCTCTAAAACCCTAATTTGCCCGAAAAGTGCGTTCCAACCCTAAAAATGATTTCAAGAACCTTGGAATGCCTTCTAGCATCCGAAATGTAGTGCATAAGGCTCTTCGCTCTTCAATTTATTTATTTTTTGGAAAATTAGGGTTTTGACCTAAGCCGGACAAAATTGGGGTATGACAGCTGCCCCTCTTTATTTGGATTTTACCAAGAATTATGAATTGCACGAGACATATTTTGAAGGTAAAATAGAAATAAAGAATTCAGAAATTATACCAATTTTGTCCATTTGGAGAAACCCGAATTTCCCTTTTTTTTTTTGGAAAGATAGACACTTTCGTGTTGATGCGAAAACAGTAAATGAACACTGACGTGCAGACAGAAAAGGTAAAATGGGCACTTGCGTGCAGACAGAAAAGGTAAAATGGGCACTTGCGTGCAGGCAGAAAAGTAAAATGGGCACTTGGCGTGCAGACAGAAAAGGTAAAATGGGCACTTGCGTGCATACAGAAAAGTAAAACGGGCACTTGGCGTGCAGAAAGCGGTAAATTGCCCAGGCTACCTAAAACCTGTAATTCTTAAACGAACTCTTGACGAATCCGAGTTTGCACGTGGCTTTGAGGAGCACGCTCTTCCTGTTGGCCTTTTCGAGCGACCGGGGGGGATCGTTATCAGCTCCGGAACTGATATACAGATCAATGCACGACGTCCACTGTATCTTAGGCTTGATACAACTATTCTGTTGCGCCTCGCATGGGGCTGCGGTCCATCGCGTTGCTCGTACACGATGTGAGACCTGGGCAGAAGGGAACGATGATCTCTGTGCTCAATCCGCAATGCGCGCTTGAGCGCTCTCTTCTCCTTCTTTTCTATTTCTCTCTTTTCTTTTTCTTTCTGAACTCCCAACTTGGGGGAACATTTTCTGGAATCTGGGGGCGAGGGCTAACACCGAAGTGCTCATCCTCTCTTTGTACCTGCAGCTGAACAAATGCATGCAATGCAAATGCCATGATTGCGGTTTTCTTTTTCTTATGATGAATGTAAATGTAATGCGTTTCTTTTTTCTTTTGTCTATGTCGGATGAATGCATGATTTTCTACTGTTCTTATATGCTTGATGAATGCGATGATTTTCCTTTTCTTCTCCCGTCTATATGTAATGCATGATTTTCTTTTTCTTTTGCTTACGTCTGATGAATGCATGATTTTCTCCTGTTCTTATATGTCTTTTTCTCTTTCTCTAGCTTCTTTTCTTTCTTTTTCTTTCTTTTCTTTTCTTTTCTCTTTGTTTCTCTCTTTCTTCTCTTTTCTTTTCTTTTCTTTTCTGTTTCTTTTTTTTCTCCTGAACTCTCCCAACTTGGGGGAGCATTTTCTGGAATATGGGGCGAGGGCTAACACCGAAGTGCTCATCCTCTCTTTGTACCTGCAGCTGAAAATGAACAAATGCATGCAATGCAAATGTCATGATTGCTGTTTTCTTTTGCAAACGTCTGAATTTCTTTTTTTGTCTTGCTCTTTTTATGAAGTGCTGGTATGCAAATGCAAAATTTTGGTATGTAATGCTCTTGCGTTTTGATGAAATGGCAGATGACATGCAATGGAAAACTTTTTCTTCTTTGCCTTTTTCTATGAAATGGGAATGCTATAAAATGATGAATGACATGGGATGTTTTAGCTTTCTTTTCTTCTATGAGATGCAAGTATTGATGTGATGCAACTGTATTGCTTTGATGTTTGAATGCAAATGTATGCGGTGATCGATGCTTTGATGAATGAAATGCTCCTGTTCTAACTTCTGTTTGTTTCTTTTTGCTTCTTTTATGAAATGCAAACATTAATATGATGCATTGCTCTGATGTTTGATGCAATGATTCTTGTTCTTTTCCTTTTATGGAAACGCTAATGTTAATATGATGCATATGCACTGCTTTAATGTTTGATGATTGAATGACAGATGAATGCTTGTGAAATGATGAATAATATGGAATGCTGGATGACAGGGAATGTTTCTGTTCTTTTTGTCGCTTGTTTGGAGTTTGCAAGTGATAGTCAACGCCGGATGTGCTAATGAAAAAGCAATGAATGAGAAGACATGAAATGAGGATCGCCTGGGATCAAGGGAGTAGCTTTGAATTATGGACACAAAGGGTCTGGTTTATGGGTCAACATATGTCTGTATCGATCTAATGGTCTGAAGAATTTTGATGATGCAATGTGCATGCAATGATTAGTATCTTGTGGAATGGTGAATGACATGGAATGCTTTTGTGTTGCTTTTGTGGTTTCTTTTCTTTGTTTTCTTTTTGCTTTCTTTGCTTTTTCTGTGAAATATCTGATGCGAAATGTAATGCTCTAGTAATGAATGACATGCAATGATTTTGTTCTTTTCCTTTTTATGAAGTGCGAACATTAATATGATGCCAATGCAATGAAAAGATTTCTGCTTTTTCTGTGCAACTGACGTGGAACGTTTTTTCTTTTTGCTATGTGATGAATGCACAAAATGTGAAGATGCAAATGTAATGCTTTGATGCATATGCTATAATGAATGGATTGAAATACCTAGATGCATGAGGTAAACATTTTTGTGATGATGAGATGCGAGACTTTAAATGCAAGGACTTTGACCATTCTGTTGAAAAATTGAATTTGATTCAACCTCTGGTGTTCTCAAGGTTTTTATTTACAAACAACCTCACTTGTGTTCTCCTTCTTTCCATGATGACTGAATTTTAGATATCACGTAAACAACTTGTGTTCTCTCTTTTTGAAGCATTGTCTAGTAAGCATGCATAAGAGTGCAAATGTGAATGAATGAGTCAGTTAACTTGGAATTGGTTTAGGGCATGGACTTTTATGGCAAGTGAAGGAATGACAAACATGGTTATTGCCGAAGCTTATGAGGGACCAAGAGATACAAGATTGCCCCAATTCAGGTCTTCGACGAGTGAATAACTTGCCCCTGTCTAGTGGTGACAACAACTAGGGGTGTAGAAGATGATGAATTGGGAACGCTTCGGCTCTTGGGATGAAAGCTGGAATGAAAGGGGTTTTGCTTCAACCCACAGAATTTGATGTTGCCCCAGTCATAACAAGGACAAAGCTGCCCCAATCAGAATGACAAGGTCTTGTTTAGGATAGTGAGTTGAGAGATTGCCCCGGTGAGGTTTTTATGGGAATGAATGAGGTGAAGGAATGGGAATGCACTTGCCCCACTTTGGAATGACATTGACAACTGGAGTGACATGGGATGGGCATTGAACAGACTTTCCCAAGATTAGGGTGTGTGGGTGGTGAAGAGAGTGCCCCAGCCTTTGGGTCTGAGTGGTATTCTCAGCGCAAATCTTTGGTTCTCTACTGATGTCTTGACTTTTGGTGCGAAAGAATCCTTACCTGGTGATCACTAAACCTTGTTTTAATGCATCTTGAATGTGTTTTGGAGTGCAAGTCCCTCCTTTTTTATTTTGCCAGCTTTCTTTTTTTCTGACTGTTCGTTTTTGTTTCCTCAGTTCTCTTTTTTCTGAGGGTTTATTCTTTCTTGATCAGCTTTCTTTTTTCTGATCGTTTGTTTTTCTTTTGAGCAAAGACATCGTACATAGATAAGCTTGTTCGTCCTAAGATTAGAATTTGAGAGAACAAAAGCAACCGGTCATTGATCGGAATGGACTTTTCGGGATTGTGGTGTTTTGTGGAGGAATGAGGGTTAGGCTTAATGAAGTGTTTGAGGCTAATGGGAGGATGAGTTTTGTTCGGCGTTGATTGACGGTTAATGGTCTACGAGGAAGATGGTTATTGGGCTTGTTTGGGCTCTGTTAAAGCAAATTCATGTCTCATGGTACAATGACTAAGGGGTTTGATGTTGAGGCCAAAGGAAGTGTTTGAAGGTTTATGGAATCAGGTGTTGGAATGATGAAGTGTTTGAAGGTTTATTTAGACAAGGATCTCTTGTATTTTGTGGTAACATGTACCAGCTCGCCACTTATATTTCTTTTGTATTTTCTTTTGTTTTGGGATTTTCATTTTTGAATCCCCTTTTTTTGATTTTCTCTTTTCCCTTTTTTTTTTCGATTCTTTTCCTTCTTCGACTCGGGTGAGCTGATAAAAAGTGATGCACTGTTTTTTTTATTTGGGGTGATCCTTGTCTAGGGTGATTTTTGGATTTTGGTTTTTCTTGGCTCAAGGTGGGTAGGAAAGGGACTTTCTGGGATTTTGGGGTTTTTGAGGAGATGGCCAAACTTCATTTCAAATCCCGATTGCTTATTTCTATAAGACTTAACTTCAGAACGATAATTTATCTATCTTCATGTGTTTGCTCTTTTTCCTTTTTTGTGCCCTAATTTTTGCCTGGACCGCTCTTTGCGAGTTTTCAGTCCACCGGGCGCTCCTTTTTTCCTAGGCCGCCCTTTGCGGGTTTTCAACCTAGCGAGCTTGTTTTCTTGTTATATTATTATTATTATTTTTTGAGAGACTTGCACTGAAGGAATATGATATTAATCAAGGGGAATTAATGATCACAGACTTGCCCCAGCAGAGAGGACTTGAACCAAAAGTCAAATACGCACTGATGGGGAGAATATGCACTTTATGGGTGGACGGGGCGGGACTAGACTTGGACGGGAAACTGTGGTAAGGGAGGAAAACCAACGGACTCAAACAAGAGAGTGTACTCATAGCATGCACGCTCATTAGAAGAATGCTTCACAAAGAGTTAACATCAGTTAAAAATTTGTTTTTTTTCTTTGATACACTATTTCAGTCTTTTGTCATAGAATGGATGGAATGCAGTGCTTTTGAAAGAAATGCAAATGAACTATTGATTTGAAAAACTGAGTGCCTTGGAACACCTTGAGTTTGCAACCAAGTAAGGATAAACTTTTTCAAAAAGGATGATTGTTTCGCAAGAACGTCTCGCTTCTCATCACAACTCTTATTTTATGCAATGAATGAATGAGCAAATTATGATATGCAAGTATGATGCAAATGCGTGGAGAATGATCACTCGAAGAGTGTGGCTTATTCTAAATAATGCAAGACAAAATATGGAATGCCAATGCGAATGATGCAAGAATGATGCCCCCTTTTCAAAATGATTTTTGATTTTGATTTTTTTTTATTTTTTAGAGGTGAGACAAGGTACGAAATACCAATGCCCCCTTTTTCTTTTGAATGATGAAAGATGCAGGAATGATGCTTCTTTTTTTCTAAATGATGATTTTTTTTTTATGGCAAGGCAAAGTATGAAATGCCAACGCCCCTTCCTTTTTTGAAAGATGCATGTATGGAGGAATGATGTATTTGAACCAAAGTGATGAGGTTAATGAAATGGTGCATGAATGCTACATTTGATGATGATTTTTATTCATGATTATGAATGAGATGCTTTCTTGTTTTCATTTTTTTTGTGCAATGAAATGCATGATACTCACAATGATTTTTTTGTTTTTTAGTTTTGGAACATGATTTTGAAAATTATTTGGAGATGCGAATGATCTAAAAAAGGTTTTAGAAAGGATGTGCTTGACGGGGTATGACCCTCTCCTACGTATCCCCATTGTAATGAGGAATCAAAGCTTGCGTAGTTCTACTTGGTCTTTTTTGAAATAATGCTTATGCATGAATGTCTCATCTTGGAGAACTTGACGAGGATTTTTTTTGCATGATTATAAATGAAATGCTTATGCTATGCAGATGATAATTGTTTTTTGTTTTATCTTTATGTAATGAAAGGGAATGCAAGATGAATGGTTTTTTTTCAAAATCTGAATTTTATGCAATGCAAATGATGCGATAATGTAGTGATGCAATGATGCAGTGATGCAAGGATGCTTCTTTTTTGTGTTTTTACAGAAAGAGGATATTTACAGGTGGTGATTTGAAAATTTCCACATTATATGCCACCTCATATAGGCGAAAAGGAAAAGCATATCTTTTTTGATTTTCAAAAATTTTGAAGGAAAAATTGATTGAACTGAATGCAACGATGCAACACACAATTTGGAAAGCCCTTGTGACCTAAAAGGGGGTAGAACCTATGATCTAAGGCATTTTAGGGATAATCTTCTCATGTAGCTCTATTCACACCCTCACAAAGGTTATCAGAGCCACAGTCCCTCTCATGAAAATCCCTGTAAATGCAGCAAACTGCTAGATACGAAGCATCATGAAAGAGCACAACTCTGATTGAAACTTTCGCGAGTAGCCAAACGGACAAAGGTCCTGATGGGCTCCCAGTACTCGAATCCACTCATCCTAAGGTATCCTAACAGACCTGGGTTATGGTCTATTTCTCTAATCATATAATCTCAAGGTACAAGTGTGTGTGCGCGAAGGGCATTTCCTTAAAAACTACCCCACCTGCAAATGAAAATCCAGAACAGTCCAGACAATAGAAAGCCATAACATGTCGTCTACCCTAGGGTTCAATACCAATCAAATACAACTAATCTAGGGCGCCAACAACCAACACATTACTTACCTCAGAAAGGGAGCTGAGAAGAAGGGGAAATGACAAGAGAGGGGAAATATGTATGAGGGAACTAAGCATTTAAGCAAAGAAGTAACTATCTATTATTTTAAACAAAAGCAAACATAGAAGAAGAATGCATATGGATGCAACATGCTTATGTAAAAGAAGAAGAATAGAGGCAAAGCAAGATATTCAAATCAATCACACAAACCACACACTTAATTAATTAGGCTTGACCCACTTTTGAAAAAAATGTTTTTTTTTGGTCCCCAGTGGAGTCGCCAGCTGTTGCGCCCGAAAAAGTCCCCGAGGGAGAACCTTCCTCGTTCACAACTTTTCCTAAGACAATGAAGCCGCCACCAATATTTATTAAGGAAAATATTAGGAAAACCTTTTTTGGAAAGCGATTGGTCTTGCGAAACTAGAGAATAGGGTTCGGGGGTCGGTTACGCGCAGGGAAGGTGTTAGCACCCCACACGTCCTCTCTACTGAGAGGGAACCTTTAATTAAATGTGTGATTTTAGTGTGTTGACTTGAAAATACTTAGTTTTGCCTCTCTATTTCTTATTGAAAAACTCTTAATGAAAACCTTTTATTACGAAAAAAGGGGGAAAGATGGTTTTTTAGAAAAATGCTTGACGGGACATGGCCCGCTCCTACGTATCTCCCGGTGCGATGGAGAACTCAAAGCTACGTAGTTCTTCTTTGCCTTTTTGAAAAGTTTTTGTTTTTTATCCTTTTTTAGTGAGTTTTTGAAATAGGACGAGCATTAGCGAATGATTAAACTAGCAGAGGCTATGATGAATCGCCACTAAATACTCAAAAAGAGAGTTGTACCGCTAGTCAAACGAACAAAGGTTCTGATGGACTATCAATAACAACTCGTTTTTATTATCTTTTTTGAAAGCGATTTTCTAAAGAGATTGATTTGCACGATGATCAAACTAACAAAGGTTATGATGGATCACCATTTATTATTCTTTTAGGGAAAAAGACATCGCCATCAATGGCTAGACGAACAAAGGTTCTGATTAGCCACTAGCGACGATGGGTTGAAAATGATTTTAGAAAGGAAAAGATTTTTGTTCTGCAAATGATCTTGGTTTGTAAAAGTGATTCTTTTTTGTTACGAAAATAACTCTTTTCTTTTTGTTAAGCAAATGCTAAACTTTTTATGGTTGCGCTTGACGAGAATGTGACTCGCTCCTACGTATCCCAAATGGGAATCAAAGCGACGTAGTTCTAACGAGCCTTGAAAATGAAAGTCTTTTTGCTTTGGTTTTGAAAAGTGGAGGGCGTTCATAATGATCAAACTAACAAAGGCAAACACTAGCCTAGACTACACATATTAAACCACAACACATAAATAGGCAAAGAAGGAACTTGAATTGGGCCTTAAGCAAAAATGCGAGAGTAGGCAAGATTGAACCTAAATGCACATCTAATGGAAGATGCTAGGCGAGAACCATACTCAAATATTTCTACAAAACGCAAGGGAATCTAAATGCACATCTAGTGGAAGATGCAATGTAAGGAATTGACCTATCTAAGTGTTGATGATATTCTTATATGAGAGTGGACAATGAAATTGTTAGCTTAAGGAAAATAATTGCCTCAATCATGATCATAGGCAAGCATAAGAAAGCAAATTATTTAGCAACCAAAGTATCAAAGAATGTTGAATCACTTTGGTCAATCCTCACACTTAAGATTAAGTGCACAAGTGTGAATCACCTTGCCAATCATCAACAAAACAAGTTTATTAAAGCAAACCCAAACCCTAATTTTTATGTTAAAACCTAGGAGCATACATACCCTAAATCAACTATTATTCATCCCCAAATCATGAAATAAACAAAAGCATTCAAGAACCCTAAACCTAGGCCCATGGCCGAATGTTATCATGCTTGAAATGGGGTTCTTATTTTGTGAAAGTTATGCAAACAAGAGTGAATATGCAAGGAAATGTGAGAAAACACAACAACAACTAGCAAATCACATTTTTATGAGAGTATGCGACATACAACATGCCATAAAACAACATTTTACTTCATGAAAGGCAAGGATTAAGATCCAAATCAACACAAATCAACATTTATTAAAGGGTGAGAAGCACCATAAGCACCCAAGCCTCCCTAAGTGCTTGTCAAAGTGCTTATGACACCTCTCACCAACAACAATCAACTATATGAGAATATGAAGATGATGGGATGAATGCTTTTTATATTTTTGAGGAAATACTCAAAGATGATGCAAGGTTTTAAGGGTTACCTTAGCTTTGAGCTAGAAAGTGGGGTGAGAAGATGAAGCTAGACACAAATCAACAAAACTCCAATATTCTTCAAAGAAGTACCCACTTGATGATGATGCTTGAACTTTGAATGAGAAATGGAGGGAGTATGTGAAAGAGGGGTGCAAATGAGGTGAGTTGTTTGTTAGGGTTTTTGGTGTAGGAGAAAATGAGAAGGTTCCTTTGAGATGAAAGAAAAAACAAGAGGAAGTGAGGAAGAGAAGGGGGGCTACGAATTTCTTGGTCTTTTTTGGAGAGGAGAGAAGTGAGTTGTTCTTATTCAAATCCTTGGGAGGCCAAAGATCTAATGGGTTTAAGGTTGTGAGAGGGAAATAAAGAAATTAGTGTGTATTTAGTGGTGTAGAGAGAAAGAAGGTAAAAATATGTTGTGTATTGAATGTTATTGGATTCAAAGGTGTGCTTGTCATGATGAAAGGCTCTTTTGTGATGTGCACTTGATGGGGCTGAAGTGAAGGGCATGAGGGTGGAGTGAGGGAGGTTGTTTGCTTGTGAAATTGGTGCTTACTTTGGCCAAAAATGGATAAAAGCAAAAAGCACCTAAAAGGAATTAGCCCTAATTCTAAAAATACCATAAGCATCCAATATTATTTTGTTATTCATTTTTTTATTTTGATTTCAGATTTCTATTTTTAATTATACATATTTTTGAGCCTTTTTGAAAGTGAGAGAAAAAAAACCGTTATAATTGACCAAAATACCCTTTTTGGCTCTAAAACCCTAATTTGCCCGAAAAGTGCGTTCCAACCCTAAAAATGATTTCAAGAACCTTGGAATGCCTTCTAGGATCCGAAATGTAGTGCATAAGGCTCTTCGCTCTTCAATTTATTTATTTTTTGGAAAATTAGGGTTTTGACCTAAGCCGGACAAAATTGGGGTATGACAATTATGAATGTTGTTTGGTGCCAAATTGATGTGTTGTTATGTTCGGGAATCGATCGGGAGGGATTTTGGAATTGATCGAAATTACGAAACGGTCAAAATGTAGTGTAAATGTTGTTTCTGCACTGGGAGCATGGACCGTGCGCCCCTTAAGCACGGACCATTCGTCTCGTTCGCAGCAACATGCTGAGAAAATTTTTCAGGGAGCATGGACCGTGCGCCCGCTTCTGTTACCGTCTTTTAAAAATACGTTTAAGTCATTCCAATTGGTTCCAAGTCCATTCCAATCCCCTCCCCAACCCTATGTAATGATAAATAAACCGTAAATCGTGGAAAAAGTGTTGGTATGATGATTTATGTGAACTCCATATTGTGTTAAATGAATGATAAACGATTAGGATTCACGAGTGAGAATATACAAGTATATGTTAATACTATGGACTGAATGTTAATTGAGGTTTTGGTAACCGCTAAATAACTACTTGATAAAAGGATCAAGGTACGATAAATGAAAGGACTCGATATAATTCAAAGTATGATAATTAATGTAAAAGACATTAATTTGGGTGACGACCTCTATGTATAGCACACTAGGGGAGGGAAGCCATGAGCCCAAAACCTAGGCCCCTTCTTTGTTTGCCCACTAGTGAAAGTGGATTGGGTTCACCGAGGGACTGAAACTGCAGGATCTTCGGTGTTGTGCTAGAATAAAAATAAGATCAGTGGGTAGCTGCTAGACTGGGCCTCACTTGATCTAGGTAGTTGTTGAACTAGGCTACGATTAAAACGGTAGCTGCTGAACTGGGCTACGATTAAAACGGTAGCTGCTGAACTAGGGCTACGATTAAAACAAAGTATAATGAACCGCTAGTGTTAGTAAGGGGTCTCGATAGGACTCACTGAGATAATGTTTATCTCACCCTTTATTATAATTGTGGTTTTTACAGAGAAATAGGGAAAGGCAAAGGTGAAGAAGCACGGCTAGACGGTGTGCCTTATGGAGTTATTGAAGATTCAGTCTTATGATTATGCCATTTTTCCCTTTGTTGTCTTTGTAGTTCCGATTGTATAACTTTTACTCGCTAACAGTTGTAAATCGTTTCTGCTACTTATGTTTTGGATATTGAACACCAGCTTGTAAAAGTTTATAAGTCAGGAGACTTAAGTACTTTACGTTAAGTTAATGGAATTGAAGTGACTGTTTGAATGTTTATTCAAGAAAAGTTTTTAGTTGTGTTCAATATTCTAAACAGGAAGTCAACTCTGATGTATGTCATGCTGTGTATTGTAGTGTTTCTCGGTGTTAGAAATACTGGGGTGTTACAGAAACCAATTGTTAGGGTTTCATTGTTTTAGAGAGAAGTCAGAGAGAAAAGAAGAAGAGAAGAAACGAAGGGAGAGAGAGAGAGAGAGAGAGAGAGAGAGAGAGAGAGAGAGAGAGAGAGAGAGAGAGAGAGAGAGAGAGAGAGAGAGAGAGAGGAAACTTACATATGAGGTGTGTGGTAGCTAGGGTTAGAGGTTAACCCTTCGTTGATTCAATTGGACTGCATCAGCAGTGTATTTGGGCTTAAGTGCATAGTACCTGCAACATAACAAGTGGGTCAGTTTCGTTTTTACATTCATGGGCCTATTTTTCTGCTATCTACATCACACAGATTTTCATGTTATACACCAACAGTAAAAGAGATTGAAAAATCTAATGAATGATGTAATAAGAAAATGAAAAGTGGTTGAAAAGGAGATATATAA
Source organism: Astragalus membranaceus (assembly GCA_039519185.1). Taxonomy (NCBI): domain Eukaryota; kingdom Viridiplantae; phylum Streptophyta; class Magnoliopsida; order Fabales; family Fabaceae; genus Astragalus; species Astragalus membranaceus. The sequence goes on along the minus strand of CM076846.1, from coordinate 197,177,010 downwards.
AAAAGGTAGTGTGATGAGATTAATTGCTCATATCCAATTTTCAATACGAGACAACAAAACACCTAAAATATAGGATTAGGATATGGACAGATGCTAACTTGGTTAAGCTGGCAAAGCGAGTATCTAGGGTAGATATATATCAACAGAAATTTTGCTGGCTTAAAATGTCTCAATTCTCTTCCGATGTCTAAAATCTACCTACATATATATTGGGTAGCGGTTTGGTTTTCAAAATACATGAATCATAATCATAATTAGTTACACTTGAAAGTTGGCATTGGTGTGAATATGCACGCCTTTAGGATATGCATGCTTTATGGAGACCATTCCATAACCTTCCAAATGCATGCAAGTCTGTCTGCTAAGACATCTTGCAGTTTCCTAACATTAATTATTACTTATATATATATATATATTATAGGGTGATTAAGCTGGAAATCTTTTGTCAAAAAACAAAGCTGAAAATCTCCGCTTTAATTTTAATACCGTTTGGGTGGCATCTATCAAAATTAGCGGAAATTCATCAATAATATATTATAGCTGAAATTGCTGGTACGGGTGTGCTAGGATAGTTTGACTTGCTATTCAGAATTTGTCGGCATGACGATTTCAGATACTCTAGTAGGTGTCGTGCATTTTCGGGCCCATGGCTTGCAATTGGAATCGAAGAAAGCGTGTAGATTGAAGTATTTGATATATATGAATGGTTGTCACTTAGTGTATCTGGTTCCATATCGAAACCATATTCTTTTCAGAGGTCAACTTTTTAATCCGCAGGCAGTGGCGGATACAAGCTATGTTGTACGGGGGCATTTGTCCCCACCAACAAAAAGAAATTAATATACAGGCATATAACAAACTTGTATTTGCCCCCATTATTAACTAAGTACCCAAATACACAAGTCCAATTCACTTTAGTAGTACACAATCTCAAGTAAACAATATATAGACTTTGTTTCTAGCAATTACAACGGTTGAAAGATGTTTCTCTCCATTGAGTTTTGTGAAAAATGGACCGTGTAATCATAAAAAAATCAGTAGTTGAGGTGTTTATTTTCCATTTTATCTAGTAGACCAAAAAAAACAATAGTTGAATAATTATTTGGTTACATATACTAAGAGATAGATTTTTTTTGTAGTGTTGATAATGAAACTATCATACAACATTTTTAGAATATAAAAATGCCTAGAAAATTAGTGTAATTAGTAGAAGTTTGGATGTTTTTTTTGCAGTTTTTTCTTCGCCTACATGATTTTGTCTTTTTTGAAAACTTTTAATATTTTTATTTTTAAAATTACTATAGATAAATTATTTTTATGCCCCCACTAATAAAATTTTCTAGATCCGCCACTGTCCGCAGGTGTCTGTTAACCATGTTAAGTCTATAACATGGACTTAGTTTATAAGCATAGAAGGTCCAATTTCACTCTTAAGATGATTGGTGGGAAAATATATACTTTTGTTTGTATAGCAATCTGGGATTTTCCCACCAATCTAGGTAAATCCTTTTTGCGGTCATTTACCTAAAAAAAATTATAAAAAAAAATTTGGGTGATTTTTTTTTCACACAAAAGAAAAATTTCGTTCATTAATCACAAATGTGTATAGCAATGGTTAGTGGTCACTAACCACAAATGTGCATAGCAGTGGTTAGTGGCCACTAACCACAGATATGGATAATTGTGATTAGATGTCAATGGTTAGATGTCACTAACCACAAATGTGCATAGCAATGGTTAGTGGTCACTATCCACAGATATGCATAACTGTGGTTAGATGTCACTAACCACAAATGTGGTTAGAAGAAGAAGAAGAAGAAGAAGAAGAAGAAGAAGAAGAAGAAGAAGAAGAAGAAGAAGAAGAAGAAGAAGAAGAAGAAGAAGAAGAACACGATTTGAAACAAAAAGAAGATGATGAGGAATTGCAAATCGAAAAAAAAAAGAACGTGAAAAAGAAGAAGAACGTGAAGATGATGAAGAACGTGGAAAATAGAAGGAGAACGTGAAAGAAAAAGAGAAGAAGAACGTGAAAAAAAGAGGAAACGTGAAAGAGAAGAACGTGGAAACAAATTCTGATTTAGTTTTGTAACTGTCCCTAAAAAATAGGGTCTGATTTAATGGTTAATTTAATTTAATTAAAACAAATAATAATTGTGATTACAACAATGCCTTTATTCAATACTAACCATTAGATTAAATTTCATTAAAAGTTTGAGAATCCAATGACTATTATTTGTTTAGTAAGAGTTACTAAGGAAAAGACTTAGTAACATAAGCCAAAGTCGTACGCCTGCGACTACAGAGTAGTTGAAGTTCCATCATTTTTCAGATCAATTAGGGTTTTAGTGTTAGAAGTGGTATTTATCAGTGTTTTAAAAACCGGCTCGGCCCAACCGGTCGGACCGGTCTAACCGGGAACCGGGGGGTAACCGAGTCGGTCAGCTCTCTTGATCAGAGATGCACTGACTCGCCCTAAACCGGCCGATTTTGCTCAAACTCGTTGACTCGGCGGGTTCTCTCAAACCGGACCGGTTTTTGCTAAAACTAGTGATCTCCAAATCTTTGAAGCCATCTAGGTAAGTATGTTTCCCATTGACATACGCCTTGCTTTTATATCTCATTCTCCTCCCTGTTCCGTTCATTCTATGCGATGTGGGACTATTTGTAAACTATTTAAAACAAAAGAGACTCAAAAAACCCTCAACAAAATGCCATTAATGGGGTTTGAACCCCTGGCCTGTTGAAAGCAAATGTTGAGCGCTACCATCAGGCTACCAATCTTATTGAGGATATTATTTATTTCAAATATATATAATTGGTACCTCTTTTCCTAAAAGTCAAGTACGTTCATCCTCATGGCATTAGCTTGTAATATTAATATTATGTTTCAACAAACTTATTTAATATTAAGTACTTTTTTAAAGATTTATTTAATATTAAGTTGTTAACTTATGAAATTTGTTCTAAATATTTATTGAAGCATGATATGAACTTTTAAAATTTATTTAATATATACCAAGCAAATAAAAATTAAATAGGCATGGTGTGTAATTTTAGCAAATTAAGTTTTACAAGTATGAAATATATAGGTCCTGAAAATTTGAGAATTTTTTATATTTTAGTAGATATAAAATAAACATAGTTATTAATTTTACATGGACGAAATTTATATTATATACTATATAGGTATTGAAAATTCTCGAAATAAAGACCGGGTCCGAGTCATGCGGTTACGGTTTTGGTCATGCGGTTCAACTGTCGACCCCTCGGTCCGACCCTTGACCCAGTGACCCGGTACTTTCACCGAGTTGGTCACCGGTCCGAGTTTTAAAAAATTTGGTATTTATAACGATAATATCTCAGTCTAGATTAGATTCTAATACGCTGGGTCAGCTCCCCGTCCTAAGCTCCATAGATAGTGTATATGAGTCGTACTCGATAGAAATTAACGATCGCAAGCCTGGCATGAATAGTGAAAAGAAGAGGCTGAGAGTAGATCTACGTATTCAAGTCTTCAACTATATGTTCAAGGATGGTGGCTGCTGTATTTAGAATAGGTTAAATGTACGTAGTAAGTAGTAACTAGCATAGATCCCACCAAGCAACTAGCATAAGGACATGGTATTCAGTATTTGCATGTGTCGGAAATTCGGAATCCATGGGCCCATATTTCTGTCACCATTCACAAACTTTTGAATGTATTAAAGATCTTGTGGAAATGATTTTGAGTCTTACATGCTTGTATCACGTACGAATGGTGTGTGGGTTGAGAAAATAATTTAGGGTATTTTGGGTGGAGACTTAGTGTCTGTATTTGGATTGAGTATCTCTTATCTTAAATTTTTAGTTTATCTCTTTATTGATTTCCCACATTTATCCTCATGCATATGTCCATTTGGGACTAAAGAATACTTAACTGGTCTATTGCAACTCTACTTTGTAATTTTTTCTGGTCTGTACTTATTGGCTATTTGAGATATATACTTGTGGGGGCTTGAAGTAGTGTTTTTGAATAGATGTCTAATATGTGTGAAGTTATTTGTCAAGTTGAGAACACTGCTATTATGGATAACCTCTAGGATGTGGTTTACACTTCATGGCCTATCCCTTTATTAATGATTTTTCTTTTGCTTATTAAAAGAGTCACACTTTCCGAACAAAATGAATCATAAAAAAAAATTAAGGTGGGGTGACGGACCGACTATACTGAAGGGCTAATCACGTTTGGGTTTGGGCCTAGAGGTAAAGCTCACTATTGGCCCATGCAATGGCTATATAAAGAGGACCCCAAACTTAAAGTAACTTCTCTAAACCTTAAAAATACTACAGGTGACCTAACTTTAGCATCGGAGTGGTTTTGTACGTACACTCCACCGACTGCCACCACGTGGAGATCGGCAGAGCCACCATCTTCAACCTATTCCAAGACTACTCGGTTCTATACAAGAACCGAATCTAAAAATGTTGTTTGATATTGCATAGATGTTTTCATCCCTAGAAATAGGATTGATAGAAAAAATACTTTATATAACATTAGAGAGATAAATGACCAAAATAAATCTGGTGTAAAGGACAATTATAAATTTGAATGGATGACAAATGACAAGAATTAGTTTTTGATAAGAATAATCAATATTTTTTTTTTGTGATATAAGAATAATCAATCTACTTAAAAACAAATATTCAAATGAAATCTTTTGTGTAAGCTATTTTTATGTACCATATATAAGTTGACCCCACTTCAGGAAACATGTCTTGAATCCATCCCCACTCCCGTTTTCTTCCTACTCTGTTTTTCCTTTTATTTTATGTTTATCTTCTTCCTTTTATTCCTCACCCCTTTTTTTCCTTTTAGAGTATTCTAACTCTAATGGTGGGTGGTTAGTTATAAATTTTCAAGACACTAACTATAGCTGGCAGCTAGGCTGCTCTCAGCTCTTTTATGTTCAAACTTCAAAAGTTCAAACCCCACCTTTCAAGTTAAATAAATACTGTTTCCAACTGTTGTTGTATACTTATATATTGCAACAATGCATGCACATTTATAATAATAGTCCTTAATTAGTAAATCAAAAGAAAATGTCACAATTTTAAAAAAGCACAAACTATACGATTGGCATCTTTGGATAAACAGTTTAATTAAGCACTTATGATATAAGTACTTATTATATAAGTGCTTCTGTATAAGTTGTTTCTATAAAAAAAGTAAAATAATATTAAATTGTTTTCATAAGATGAAAACAACCACTACAAAAAAATGACTGATTAGCGACGGAATTTAGCGACGGACTATTGGTCCGTCGCTAAAAAAAGAATTAGCGACGGAATTTTACTCCATTAGCGACGGAATTGATTTTACTAATTTAGCGACGGAATTGCACTCATTTAGCGACGGATTTGACAAGGCGCGAAACTTGAAAATTTTGGTTCGAATTAGCGACGGAAATCCGTCGCTAAATCCGTCGCTAATGTTTGGAAAATTGTGCCACTGACCGTTGCAGTTGATTTGACACGTGACAGACATTAGCGAGGGAAATCCGTCGCTAAATCCGTCGCTAACGGGTAATTTTTTTTTTATAAACCCAAATCATTCCTCTTCCTCTTTCATTTCTTCCTCTTCCTCTTTCATTTCTTCCTCTTCTCCGTTTTTTCCTCTCTTTCATTTCTTCCTCTTCCTCTTTCATTTCTTCTTACCACCACCACCATCATCTTCTCCCTTCAACACCACACCACACCATCCTCTTTCATTTCCTCCTCTTCCTCTGTCATTTCTTTTCCTTCTCCATTTTCCTCTTCCTCTTTCATTTCTTCCTCTTCCTCTTTCATTTTTTCTTACCACCACCACCATCATCTTCTCCCTTCAACACCACACCAAACCACCACCACCACCACACCCTCTTTCATTTCCTCCTCTTCCTCTTTAATTTCTTTTCCTTCTCCATTTTCCTCTTCCTCTTTCATTTTTTCTTACCACCACCACCATCATCTTCATCCTTCAACACAACACCACCACCACACCATCCTCTTTCATTTATTTTCCTTCTCCATTTTCCTCCCCAACCCCTTATCTCTCCCTCTTTCTATCTGAGATTAGCATTTTAAAAAAAAAAAGAGATTAGCGACGGATTTTAGCGACGGATTTTCGTCGCTAAAATTGGTCAGTGTCACTGTCAAATCAACTGCAACGGTCAGTGTGCACAGTGTTTAGCGACAGATTTTAGCGACGGATTTTCCGTCGCTAATTTTAGCGACGGATTGTATTCCCTCGCTACCCAATTAGCGACCAGCTTTTTAGCGACGGAATTGGTCCGTCGCTAATTCCGTCGCTAACAGTCATTAGCGAGGGAAAAACAGGCATTAGCGAGGGAAAAATCCGTCGCTAATGCGCTGTTTTTTTGTAGTGAACTTATGAACATCTCATAATTTGTTTTCTTAAACTCTCTCAAATAATCTCAAAAGTGCATATGTCGATAGATAAATCCAAATAAGTCGATCCAAACGAGTCAAATCTCAAGTAAACTTGAAACACATGTCTCTCTTTATAACATAACATAACACTTTTTAGAGCAATGTTGTAAGAACCGGACCGAACCGGACGGTTCAACCGATTGAACCGGACAGTTCGACAGTTGGTTTAACCCCATTTGAACCACAGTCCAATTGAACCGTTCAGAACCGGATTGAACCGCGGCTCAACTGCTTTGAACTGTCCGAAATACAATTTTTGCTTTTTTAATTTACTTTTTTCTCCAAAATTTAATATTTTTTTATTTTTTATTTAATAATTACTCATCCGATTCAACCATAGTTGAACTGAGTGAACCGATTGAACCATGACCCGAATGTCTCTCCGGTTCAATCTCCGGCCTGGTTTTAAAAACATTGCTTTAGAGTGACTTTTTTTTCTAAAATATAACTTATATACTCATAACATAAATTAAAAATGTATATCCTCCTAATCTTAATTTATTAAAATTGATACTCATGTATATGGGGTCTCAACTATCAAGTCTAAATGGCAATGGCAACTTGGCAACGCGTTTAATGCATTTTACAGATATACTCATCATGCGTGTACAAAATGATTTCGTGTCATCCTCTTAATGCCCAATCTAAAGTCCATAATGAGTTAATCTCAAAAAAAAAAAAGTCCATAATGAGTTTAACAGAAAGCTCTGTTTTTTTCTTTTGTTTCCACTAACCAGGAAATGCCTTCCTACCGGGGGGTATGTATGTACATTGGACAAAACAAAAGCATCTCTATGACTCTAACTACCGAATGATTAGTATTCATAAAGTAAGCGTATCTCTGGCAGTTAGTATATATCTCTTCCTTATAACCATTAACAATATTTGTGAGACTCACACCACCACACCACCATATTATAATAACCTCATCAACTTTTTCAAACCAGAAGCTTTGCTTTCTGGTGTCCCATTTGACTTCAATACTTACCTGCTTTGAATTTGTGCAAATGCACGTTGTGTACTCTATCTAGTCATATTTATAAGAAATATTTAGATAAATTAGATATATCAGTTATTCAATAAATCTAAAACTGTAATTTTTTCTTATAAAAAAAAACAGAGGAAATATTTTTATGTGGCTCAGATGCAATGCAACATGTTGTAACAACTAAGATAAATGAATTTATTTACTTGACCAACTCATGAAGGGCTTTGGGAGTTCGGATCCTCTACATGCCGTAGAGGGTGCAGCAAGTTGCTGCACCGTCCGATCTAGAGAGAGAACCGTTCTCTCTCTAGATCGGACGGTGCAGCAACTCGCTGCACCCTCTACAGCATGTAGAGGATCCGATCTCAGGGCTTTGGTGATAGTAACTAATGCAAATTGCAAAGTTTTGACAAAGAAAGGACGTAGATTCTTCAATATTTTCAGATAGAAATGATGGCATAGTCACTGATGTAGACTTTCCGGTAACTTGTTGTAGGACCTCCCAAGTAGCCACATGCTAGTAACCTTGGTGGTTTCAAACTATGCATGTGAGGTTATGTCCCAAATCTTTTTTTTTTTAGATTTCTTCGTCGCAATCTTTGATATCGCGAATAATTGCAGACAAACATAACTCTGATTCTGGAAAGCATCCAAAACCTCTATATTAGTGTCGTAATTGAGAGTGAAACCACTAATTAAAACCATAGTAATCTCATTGTAGTATATCCGAGTGAATTTGTTAAATGTTATTTTTAGTAGAAAAGTAACTAAAAAAAGTAGGCGAATTTGAAAATTATATAACTTGGTAAGGGAAATGAATTCCCTGCTGTTAATTTAGCAGCAATGGCAATCTCAACTATAGAATTATGATCGGATGATCCAATGGAGAGGGACGATCCTGACTGGAGTGACTGGAGGGAATCAGAATCCGGGTCCGTACTTGCTGGCTATGTACTCAGTACACAATGCATGTTACCTTGTCTCTAAAAACTGTAGCTGATGTAAGTGATGAATATGTGTGGCATCATGTAACTGAACCTCAAGAGGGGCCAATGAGTCAATTTTTACTTTTAAGAGTCACAAGAGAGAGCATCTTCTTAGTTAATCCAATGAAAGGAAGCAAGTAGGAAAGTAGCCACAAAGTCTATTTCAATTTTCTCTATTTAGTATGGACAATTCTAGTTATTCTCTTTAGTTATTATATAATAATAACCAAACACCCACATTAGGAAACCCATGAAAAAAATTCCATAACTGAAGCAATCAATGCAACATAGACAAGAAAGTTTTGTTGTTATCCCAGTCACATTCTACTCACAAAATAGTGTACTCTGCTGCCAGCTAATATTTATCCAAAATTCATCTCATTGTCAAATACATCAATTTCAGAGGTAGTAGTAATACAAGAACAACAACAACCACTTACATTGTCCACAAATTAACAAATCTCCCATATAACATATTCATTACTAAGAAGCCTCCACCTCTCATCTCAACAACAACAACAACCACTCCCATTCTAAAACCTAAATTAACTAATTGAACCGGAGAAACCTCTGAGTCATGGTTTAACCGCTTAAACCGCTCAAACTCAGATGAAACTGCAGTCGAACTGCTGAAATAACGGAACTATAGACGGTGTTGGATTATGGTTTAACCGATTCAACCACTCGGTTGATTTGATTTTTAAAACACCATAACTAACTGATTGAACTAAAAATCAAAATTATTGACAATACTTGACTTTTTTAAAAAAAAAATAGAATGTACAGCATGGAAATTGAAAAAAGACGAAGAATGAAGAACCGTGCCATACATACATACATACATACAGAATAACCGAGTTCCCTTGTGAATGTCAGTTATTGCAGCTAAATAAATTACAGCCAAAAAAAGGCGAGTATTATTATCATGTATTTATAGAAAATAGGAAAATAATAATATTCTTTTTTTTCTTGAATGCATTGCAGTGCAGGGTGGTGATTTGAATTGGAAGCTAGCAAGCGTAAAAATCGACGAGTTCATCGAGTGATTCAGGTTGAGAATCAGCACTTTCAAGCATCCAAAGTAAGTGTTCAAAGAGAACGACTTCACAAGCGACATTAACGGCGTCGTTTTGTTGCTGTTGTTCGGATTCGCGAGACCTCTCAACGAGTTCGCGGAAGACAGGATGGTCGGCGACGTCGGAGGTGACTCTGTAGAGGCGGCGTGACTTTCCGACGTAGACTGTTTGGAGGTCTGATCTGGAAGACGAAGAGGAATCTTCGTCGGCGACGGCGCTGATGCTATGGCGGCTTTGTTTGCCGTTTCCGTTACCGAATGAGTTCCATTTCTTTAGTGCTGATTTCAGTTTTAGCAGCTTTCCACCTTTTGCCATGTTCTAATATAGAAAGTCCCGCTCAATGAGAACTGAAAATGAAGACTGAGAAAGTTGAAGAGAGAATGAGAGAGAGCGAGTGGGAGAGGGACGAAGGAGGAAGGTTCCTATATAAAGGGCTGGTAGAAGGGTGAAATGGTCACACCGTAGCAAAAAAAGGTTGTAATAGTGGACCCACTCAATGTATATTCAAGCAAAAAAACTCAATTCTCCCACCACGGGATAAGTAAGGGTCTCAATGAAAAATGTTTTTAAGGCACTCAATTGTAACATTACTCATTAGAGACTTTGAGAGAGATAGCGATACAAGAGTGATGGATCATAGATGTAACTAGCAGTAATATCCATGTGACGGATCGGCTAAATTTGATTTAGGTAAATTCTACCATTCTCATTCAGAGTTTGGTGGGTATGATACCTAGGTACGTAAAATAAGTTCAATATTTATTTTTTCAACAAAATATTTAAATAGAAAAAATAAGATGTCATTGAGTGATTGGATGTTGGGATGTTGGGTATCATGCCTAAAGAGTATGGGAGTCTTCACCTTGTGTAAGATATATAGGCTTTTTTTAGTTTGGATCATTGATCACTCCTAACTTTTTAACGGAAGATTAATATCCGCTCTTGCTTACAAGCAAATTTTGCACTATCCAACATAGAGTTTGTCCACCGCAAGAATCAAGCCCGAGAGCACCGAATCGACCTCCGTGTCCCAGGTAGCTTATGCCACTGGACCAATAGTGTTGGTTTGTAAAATATATAGTGCAATAACTGTGAACAAAAATTAAATAAGGCGATTATAAAATACCAAAAAAATAATAAGAAGATTATAAAATTAAAAAGAAAAATCAACAAAGACAAAGAAATTGAACATCATTGATAATAATAATAATAATAACAATAAAAAGTTTAAAGAAATTTAATACCAATCCATATTTCTTTAAAGAAATTTAAAATAAAAAGTTTAAAGAAATTTCTTTGTCTTTAAACTATTCATCAATATAAAGTGAAATAGGTGGGTATCAAGTAGGGTTGGATGAAAATCACCAATAAAATAGAAGCAGCTATACAAAGTTGAAAGAAAATGATGGAGGGTTCTATTGTAAATATGACTGAAGTTCCCACAGGAGTAAATATTCCAATGCGGTATTCCAATATAAAAGAAAGATAAAAATAAAACACTAATGTAAGTATGCTTCTAATACATGTTGGTGCGAAATGACCAAAATAACTAAGACAACACAAATAAAAACTGAAACACGTGGATATCATGCGGGATTGAATGAAAACCTCCAACAAAATAGAAGAACATATACAAAGTTGTAAGAATATGATGGGGGTTCTATTGTAAATGTGACTGAAGTTCCCACGGAAGTAAACTAGAAAGTGAAACATATGGGTATCATGCAGGGTTTCATAAAAACCATCAATAAAACAGAATCACCTATACAAATTTGAAAGAATATGATTGGGTTTTCTATAATAAATGTGGTTGAAGTTCTCACGAGAGTTATAATGTTGCAACGCGGTACTCAAATATAAAAGAAAGATAAAAATTTAAACACCAATTTGAGTATCTTTCTAACACCTATTGGTGCGAAATGACTAAAGTAAAGAAGACAACACAAATAGAAAGTAAAACACGTGAGTATCATGCAGAGTTGGATAAAAACCACCAATAAAATAGAAGCACCTACACAAAGTTGAAAGAAGATGATGGGGAGTTCAATTATAAATGTGGTTGAAGTTCCCGCGGGAGTAAATGCTGCAAGTATAAAGAAAAAGAAGTCGTCGCAACGAATATGTGCGGTGGTGATGAGTATCGGTGCGGTGGAGTTTAGAGAGAGTTAGAAACTGTTCATGACTTATGGTGGTTGTAAAGAGGGAGTAAGAAGAAAGTAATGCCCGAGAATGAAGAAAGATGGTCTTAGGAAGAGGAAGAAAATGTGTAGCAGGAGAATGAGAAGTGATGGATTTTTATTGGAAAGTGGAAACCAATTTAATTGTCAATGAATGTGGTTGCATGACTGCAAAGAAGAAAGTGAAACATGTGGGTATCATGCAGGGTTGGACGAAAATCACCAATAAAAAAGAAGCACTTATACAAATTTGAAAGAATATGATTGAGGTTCTATTATAGTAAATGTGGCTGAAGTTCCCACGAGAATTAATGTTGCAACGCGGTAGTCGTATATAAAAGAAAGATAAAATTTTAAACACCAATTTGAGTATGCTTCTAACACCTATTGGTTCAAAATGGCCAAAATAAAGAAGACAATACAAATAGAAAGTAAAACATGTGGGTATCATGCAGGGTTAGATAAAAACCACCAATACAACAAAAGCACCTATACAAAGTTGAAATAAGATGATGGGGGAGTTCCATTATAAATGTGGCTTAAGTTCCCGCGGGAGTAAACGCTGCAATTATAAAGAAAAAGAAGTCACCGCAACGAATAACTCATGCACGGTGGGGATGAGTACCGGCGCAGCGGGATTTTGAGAGAGTTAGAAACTATTCATGGCTTATGGTGGTTGTAAAGAGTGAGTAAGAAGAAAGTAATGCCAAAGAATGAAGAAAGATGGTCTTAGGAAGAGGAAGAAAATGTGTAACAGGAGAATGAGAAGTGAGCGATTCTTCTTGAAAAGTGAACAATTAATGAGAGATATTGTGGGCTATGGCTATAATGAAAATAAGCTTTTTAGAGGTAAAATAGTAATTTTTTGGGGGGACTTTCGTCAAATCTTACTAGTAATTCCAAGTAGAAATCGCTCGGACATTGTCCATGCAACAATAAATGCTTCCTACATTTGAGATCAATGTCAAATATTACATCTAACGAAGAACACGCACCTACATAGTGGTAACAACGATGTTGAGGAAGCAGAATTGTAAGTTTTCGAATTGGATTTTACATGTTGGGGATGGGAAACTCAACTACCAAATGATGGATTTGCGAAGATTGACATTCCAAACTATCTTCTCATCACAGATTTTGGAAATATAATTGAAGCTATTGTAAAATGCACTTACCCTGGAAATATAATTCCAGACTCGGACTACGATTAAAATGATGCATAATGAACCGTTAGTGTTAGTAAGGGGTCTCGATAGGACTCACTGAGATAATGTTTATGTCACCCTTTAATGTTGTTGTTTTTCAGAGAAACAGGGGGAAGTTGAAAGCAGTGAAACATGGCTAGACGATGTTCCGCATGATGATGTTGAAGACTAGCTAGTTGCTTGTGTTGTTTCTTATTTTGAGAACTTCAATTATATGACTTGTACTTGTACTCAAAGTTGTATGTCGGTTTTCCGCTTTATTTCTGTATTTGGGTATTGAACTCTAGGTTTGAGGCGATGACGTCTAGTTATGGAACTTATGTTAATTATGTACTTCGGTTTGAAGTTTTAAATGCGAGTGGTACTTTGATATGCTTAATCAAAGTTTTAGTATTGTTCAATGTCCATAAAACAGGAATAACACTCTGATGTATGCTATGAAAGCATATCTCGATTATTTCTACAAGTTAGAAATATCGGGGTGTTACACTTTCGTCAAATCTTACTAGTAATTCCAAGTAGAAATCGCTCGGACATTGTCCATGCAACAATAAATGCTTCCTACATTTGGGATCAATGTCAAATATTACATCTAACGAAGAACACGCACCTACATAGTGGTAACAACGCTGTTGTGGAAGCAGAATTGAACGAGTTTTCAAATTGGATTTTACATGTTGAGGATGGGAAACTCAACTACCAAATGATGGATTTGCGAAGATTGACATTCCAAACTATCTTCTCATCACAGATTTTGGAAATATAATTGAAGCTATTGTAAAATGCACTTACCCTCATTCGCTACATCAATATGAAAACCAAGATTTCTTGAAGACCAGGGCTATACTGGCTTCAATAATTGAGACTGCTGATCAAATCAATGAGTATGTTCTTCAATTTATACCAGGTTTGTATACGTCTATTTTATTTATGATTTGCCTACAATATTATGATTTTTCCAAATGCCTATATTTATTGATTTGCGAGGTGAAGAAAAAGAGTACCTTAGTGCAAATTCACTTGACAAGACAGATGCCTGTCACACAGATGCTTTTGATGTACTAACCAGAGTTATTGAACACTCTTAGAACATCAGGACTTCCAAAATGATCAGACTTAAAGTTGGAAGCAGTCTCACTATGTTACTAAGTATTGATGTATTGTTACCATTGGATTAAATCAAAATTAATGGGTAGGATATGAAGTAACTCTATAAAAGTTATTCTTGAGTAACTTGAACCCTACTCTTAAAAAAAGGAAAAATATATTTTTTAAACTTTAGAGACAAAAAAAACTCGAATAGTCAACATTACTAGTTGTGAGACTAAAAACATTAATTAAACCTTTTTACATTAATTACATTAATATGCCTTAAACTTGGTGGCGTACAAATATAAAAACACATTTAAGTCATTTTAATTGTATGCTGTCAATAATTTTATATTAAACATTTTTATCTTTTTGGTTGAGAATTAATATACTAGTAGTTTTCAATCCATTTGATCCAAGTTTCCAGTCCCTCTCGGAATCTTAGCGTTGAAGTTCATTGTTTAGTTTTTGCTTTTTTGACAAACAAGTTCAATTGTTTAGTTAATTATCTTTTGTCTTTTGTTAATTATCAGTTACGCTGAACTTCCCACAAGAAATAGTCTACAAAAGTTCAATCCCATTTTTTGTTTCTCATTGGCACCGAAAGCTACAGACATGTGAAAGTATGTTGCCAATGTCTCAGACTTATATTAACCTATATATTCTAATCATGGGTTACTGATTAATTTATTTCTTCCAAGTATAAAATCAAATTGTTTGTTTTGTTCATTCCTCCCTTGCATGTTTAAATTTAGAATTTGGGGTTATAAATATAATTGCCAACAGCCAACCGATGCTAACAACCCTCTAGTTTTAAATTTAGCAATAATGCCAAACGAAGCACATTTTATGCTGTTGAGAAAAAGGAAGCATTATATTCATAAATTCTGTAGGTAAGATATTTAAAAATATAAAAATATGTAGCTAGATGGACGCCAGTGTATACTGTTCTACTTAACAATGTTATTTTACATGCTTGAAAGATTCTTGATGGAGATGGACTAACAAAATCTCTCAACTCTTATGCTGCCTTTATATATATATATATATATATATATATATATATATATATATATATATATATATATATATATATATATATATCTTCTTAAAAATGTTCAGAAATTGTCAATGACATGAAGGGAGACTAAAACCACCATCTTGATGGTGCATAGGATACATTCACATGTTAGAAAGAAAAAGTCTGATTAACAACGAAATTTTAAAAGAAAAATTATGATGCTTTGTACCCTAAAAATATAATAATGGTTGGAAAAGTTGGAATAATTTACAAATAACTAAACAAGAACATGAAATATATAATATATAAGCAACATCAAATAATATAAATAAAGAAAAGAAATTAATAAAGACCAAAATATTTACAAAATTAGAGAAATTATTGAACAATTAGAAAATCTTTTAGTAAGAGCATAACAATAAAAGATTTAAAAGTATAATATTATAAATCAAGCGAAATAAAATAGTACCCAAAAAAATCAAACGAAATAAACTAATTAGATCTATTAATAAAGCTTGAACATTTGGAAAGTGAACCTTTGATGTTCAATCCTCTCCACTTGGTTTAATGAATTAAGGAATTTCAACGGTTATTAGAACAACTAAAAATAATATTGAAGAAGAAAACAAACAAATAGAAACTAGAGATGAAGACGTCAAAGAAAATAAACTAGAGATGAAAATGAAGAGCTAATATTAAATTATAGTTCCTCAGAATTATAATCATAATATAATGTAATATTTATGGAAATGAAAGAATCAACTATACAAAACCCAAAAGAAAATGTGAAAATGTGAAAAATATGAAAATGAAACGATTAATCGTAAAGGCTATGCTAGTTACACTAAATGAGAAATGGTATTTTCCGGCGGAAACGTTATTATTGGCGGATTTCTTAAAAAAATGCGGGAAAATTTAAATTTTGAAAATCCGTCGGAAAGGTACTAAAATCCACCGGAAATCCCGTTTTCCGTCGAAAAAAAATTTAATCCACCGGGATGTTGTTTTAGCGGCGGATTTGTCAGTGTATCCGTTGCACCCATCTTCCTCTATATATAACTTCTTCAAATTTCTTCTCCACATTTCTTCTTCACACCCAAATTCTCTTCTTGAAATTCCTCTTTTCCTTTCTACGAATTCTCTTCTTCTGTCTACTAAATATCTTCCTCTCTTTGGCAAATTTCTTCAATCTAAGGTATGTTTGTAGCATGAGTTAATAGTTTTAGTTTATTAATTATTTTATAATATGAGTAAGTTACTAATTGTGGTGTTGTTTGTTTAGGTAATTTGAGTTTGGTTTCCTTGGTGTTCCTCTTTGTTTGAGTTGGGGATTCGCATCAAGTCAGAGCTTTTTCTTCACTACGGTTAGTTATCAAAGTTATTAATTGTCATAAAACGTTATTTGATTTTATTAGTTTGAATTTCTTTATTAAGTAAATATTATAATATATTAGTTTATAAAAAAATACGAAATATAATAATATATTACTAATTGTGGTGTTGTTTGTTTAGGTATTGTTTGAGTTTGGTTTCCTAAATTATGATAATGATAATATTTATTGTAGTGTAGTACATAGATCCTAAAATTATGGACCGTAGTTGAATGTATATGATCGATTGTTTCCTGGAAGATCCGGTTTAAAGCGACGTTTTGTAGAAGGAGTAGAAGAGTTTATTTTTTGTGCTAAGCGTCATGAAGAATTTGCGCGACAAGGCGGAATTAGATGCCCGTGCTTGAAATGTTCATTTCGATTTATAAAAAATGAAGAAGTTAGAGTTGATTTGTACAATAATGGGTTTAGGACAAATTAATGGATATGGAGTCGTCACGGGGAAGTAGGACCAGGGGTAGCTGCAGTTCCTATGGTTAATGTTCCGGTTGAAGTAGTAGCTCCCACATCAAGTAGTTATCCAACGACTACGACATCTGGAGGCCAAATTAATTATACAACCGTTAGATATTTATCAGGGAATGATATCTAACGCTGTTGGAGTAAATTTGGATTTTGAAGAACCAGAATATGATGCTGAAGAAGTTCCAAATGAGGAAGCTCAAAGGTTTTACATGTATTTGAGTGAGACAAATAAATCTTTATTTGAAGGATCTAAAGACTCAAAATTATCAATGTGTGTTCAGTTGTTGAGTCTTAAGTCTCAATTTAATGTTGCTGAGTTGTGCATGGAATATATGACCAAAATGATATTGGATGCAACCCTCATTAGAGGGCTTTTGCCGCAGAGTTAATATGATGCTAAAAGACTGGTATCGAAGTTTGGCTTAAAATCTAAAAGAATTGATTGTTGTGTGTCTGGTTGCATGCTCTATTATAACAATGAGTTTGGCATAAATGATGGAGAATTGTTGGAATGCAAGTTGTGTGGAGAGCCACGCTATCGTGTGAGTAGGAATGGGATGAGCAGAGGCAAACCGGTTCCATGAAAAACAATGTTCTATCGGCCGCTTATTCCAAGGCTACAGAGGATGTTTACTTCAATGGAGACCGCAGGTAAAACGACGTGGCACCATCAAAATAGAAATAATTCTGGTGAATTACGTCACCCATCTGATGGTGAAGCTTGGAAGCATTTTGATCGTGTTCATCCAGATTTTGCCAGTGATCCACGCAATGTTCGGCTTGGTTATGCTCTGATTTCACACCATATATTCAAGTCTCGGCAACACCGTATTCATGTTGGCCAGTTATTGTTACCCCATACAACCTTCCTCCAGAAATGTGTCACTACAAGAATTCGTAAATTTCCGGCGGCCAAAATCCGCCGGTAATGGCCAAAATCGACGACATTACCGGCGGATTTTGTCCGCCGGAAATTCATCCGCAGGTAACGGTTACCGACGGATTTTCCGTCGAAAAAATCCGCCGGTAATTACCCGCGGAAAATTCGCCGGTAATCACCCAAAATCCGCCGGTAATTGTTTTTTTAAAAAAATTATTTTAAAAAATCCGCCGATAATTATTTTTTAAAATTTTTTTTTTTAAAAATCCGTCGGTAATCACCCAAAATCCGCCGGTAATTATTTAATTTTTTTTTTAAAAAAATGTTTTTTAAATACGCTAATTTAAAAAATTAATATTATTTAATTTTTTTTGTTTTTTTAAATTTATTTCTTTTTTAAATTCGTTTATTTTAATTTATTTATTTATTATTTAAAATATTTCTTTTTTAAAATTCGTTTATTTAAAAAATTAATATTATTTTATTTATTTAATTATTTATGTGAAGAGATTGAGAAAAATAAAGTGTATGTATGTGAGATTGAGAAGAAAGTGTATAAATGTATAAATGTGTGAAGATTTTGAGAAGAATTGAGAAAAATGAAGTGTATGTATGTGAGAAGATTTGATAAGAGATTGAATGAGAATGAAGAAGAAAGAGCAAATAAAGATTTGAGAGAAATATGAAAGAGAGATATGTAGAGAAATTTATGGAGATTGGAGAGTATTTTTTTTTTTTTTTTAACGAACAGGCAGGAGGCCCGAATTCATTAATAAAAGAAAAACAATACAAAAAGCACAAGGGGGGACTATACCAAAACCCTTGGAAAATAAGACAATAAAAGAGAGCCTAACAAAGGCCTCTAAAATTAACAACCTTAGACCACAAACGAGTTAACACACCCCGTACCACTGGAGACGGGACCCCCGCCATCATCGCGAAGTCGTGCCACCGGCCAGCACCGAGACAGCACCTAGCTTGAACGAGGAAGTCGAGCCACCAACCACCCCCGCGGTCTTGCACTCCCGGCCAACACCGGGGCCCAATCAAGCAGAACCGCGAGCGACAGGAAAAAGGGCCCACGCCTAAAAGTGCGGAGGTAAAACTACGGGTCCAAAGCCCACGACGACAGTCGCCAATGCCTCCAGAGCAAACATGGGTTCACTGAAGCCCAACCCAGGTTTCCTCCAACCCAAACCACTCGGGTCAACTGACCGACCCAGAAAGCACCAAACCTCCATCACAGGCCGCCACCATCACAAACAACCACAGGCCGCCATCGGTGGAGGGGGTTCAGGTGGAGGAGGTTCAGGAGGAGGAAGTTCAGGGACATCCATCGCAGGGGGAGGAGGATCCGACGGTCTGAAGCTCAGATCTGAAGCGACGGCCTGAAGCAACGATCTGAAGCAACGGCCTGGATCACGAGCGACGACCTGGAACGCGAACGACCCGGAGAAGACGACCTGGAACGCGAACGACCCAGAAACCGGAACGCGCCGCAAGAAAGCTTCCTCTTTGGGGTCCACCCAGCTCGCGACCATCACCGAAGAAGTTGCAGGAACCGGAGGAGGGGCGACGACCGCCGCCTCCGGAAACAGCACCTCATCACGATCCACGGCCGACCAGAAACTAGCGGCTGGCCTCTCAATCAGCTGAAGCAGATCGGTAGGCGGGCTAGCCATGGCGGCCGCCTCAGCGGCGGTAGGGAGACCTAGATAGAACAACCCGTCTCGCGGGTGATTGAACGCCCACACCATCGCGGGTGCTAAGGCCACCTGATTTGCTGTTAAAATTATTTTATATCTCTCATCGG
The DNA here is from genome assembly GCA_039519185.1 of Astragalus membranaceus. Lineage (NCBI taxonomy): Eukaryota > Viridiplantae > Streptophyta > Magnoliopsida > Fabales > Fabaceae > Astragalus > Astragalus membranaceus. The sequence continues at coordinate 197,157,451 of CM076846.1, read as the reverse complement.
AGATTGGAGAGTATGAGAATGAAATAAAGAGTGAAATGAGAGAATGAGAAGAGTGTAGGAGAAAGTTGTATTTATAGGAAATGAGAAGAGTGTAAAAAAATTAAATAAATAATTTTTTGAATAATCCGCCAGAAATGGCTATTACCAGCGGATTTTTAAAATTTTTTATTATTATTTTTTTAAAAAAATCCGCCGGTAATGTGCATTACCGGCGGATTTTTTTAAAAAAATAATAATAATAAATTTTAAAAATCCGCCGGTAAAAGCCATTTCCGGCGGATTATTTTAAAAAAAAATATATTTTTTTATGCAAAAAAATTCCGCCGGTAATTTACCGGGGGATTAAATCAGCCGGTAACGCCCAAAATTCGCCAGTAATTTACTGGCGGATTTAATCCGCCGGAAATGGGCGAAATTCTTGTAGTGAGTATGTCTAAACCATACACCGTATTCATGTTGGCCAGTTATTGTTACCCCATCGCTATTCTGAATTACTGCGGGATGCGCGCAATAAGAATGTGAAGCCGTCTTATATGGGAGACTCAACTTGGGCTTCGTTCAGAGAGTATTGGGAGACACCAGAATTTAAGAATTATTGTGATAAAGCCAAGAAGAACCGTGCTTCTGAAAAAGGTGGTCGCATACACACAAGGGGGGGTGTTAATGCTGCAACCCATCACAGACGTTTGGTAAAATTTATTACTTTATTACTTGATTAATTAATTATTTATAATTAACTAGTCATTTTCATGTGTATTAATTAATAGCACTATATATATATATATATATATATATATATATATGTATATGTATATATATAGGAGGCGATGCATCAAAGAACAATCACTTTCCCTGAGTTGCATCGCTACCTTCATATGCGAGAGGACACTGGTGAGTTTGCTACAGATCGGGTGAGGAATATTCAGGTAAAACTACTTTTACAATTATATATTAATGTTTATTATTTATATTTATCTTTATATATATAAATATATATATATATATATATTGTTTTTATTAAATTATATATTATTATTAATAATTAGTTATTTATTTCTTTGTTGGGTTATTTATTTCAGGAGAGCTTCCAGGATGGGCTGACTGAGTACCATGAGTCACAGTAGAGCATTGAGACAGATATCGATCCTGTGGAGGAGGCTAGAGTAGCTCGTGATATTTGGGAGAGAGCAGTTGGTCCCTAAAAGAGTAATCGTATGGTAGGATCTGGTGGTATTGGACCGGCTGCTTTCAGAACAAGCACTATTCCGAGTCTATCTTCACATTCTGGATCAGAGAGTACTGGTCGCTCTTATGTTCCTAATTCTAGTGAGTTGAATGCTGTTACGCAATTGACCCAGCAACTGAACGAGGCCCATCGTCAGTTTGCCGAGTGGCAGGAGCAAAATGAACGGGAAGTGCAGGCGCTTCGGGAGAAAGCTAGCTGAGGAGCGCATGGAGGAGCAGGCTAGGATAGCTGCGGAGCAGGCTAGGATAAATGAGGAGCGCTTTAAGCTTTTGCAGGATCAGCTGATGTCTCAGAACTCGAGGCCATCATCATCAGCCGTGGCCTCAGCCCCAGTATTCCCAACAGTATGCACCCCAGTATTTCCAACAGTATCCACCGCAGCAGGTTCAGCACCGCCAGCAGCAGCCATACCAGCACCCCCAGCAGCAGTCACCCCACCAGCCCAACTCAAACATCGATCTTAATATCGATGCGATTAGTGCTTTTCTTGCATCAGATGATACCTATTATCATGATGATGAGTCAGGCGAGCAGCCACCCCAGTAGCTTTTGATTGCTTTATTTTGTTGTATGGATATTTAAGTTTTCATTTGTATTGGTTATGGATATTTGAGTACTTTGTTCGATTTTAAATTTGAATTAAATTAAATCGTCTTTAGTTTAGACCTATTATTGTTTTTCATTTCGTATATTATTAAGATCGATATTATTAATTTTAATTTTTATTTTTTATTTTAAAAAAAATATGATTTTTTTAATTAATTTAATTAATTATTTAAAATTAATTACTATATTAAATTAATTATTAATTATCATTCCTAATTTTTATTTTTTTAATAAATAAATAAATTAATTTTTATTTTTTATTTTTTTACCAATAATTAAAGTTTTTAAATTAATTATTAATTTAAAATAAATAATTTTGAAAACTTTTTTTAATTAAATTAATTAATTATTTAAAATAAATTACTATAATCTATTAATTAATAATTAAATTAATTATTAATTTTCATTCCTAATTTTTTTTAATTACTAAATTAAATAATAATTAAATTAATTATTAACTTTTATTTTTTTATCAATAATTAAAGTTTTTAATAAAATAAAATTAATTTTTTAAATAAAAAGAAAATTAATTTCCGGCGGATTTAACGGGTTTTCCGGCGGATTTTTATTTTTTCAAAAAAAAAAGTTTTTCCAGTGGATTTAACGGGATTTCCGGTGGTTTTTTTTTTCTAAAAAAGTTTTTACCAGCGGATTTTTCGGTGGTATTTCCGGCGGATAATCCGCCGGTAATGTTATGCGATTTTTTTGGGAGTTTCCGGCGGATTTTTCGGCGTCACGAAATCCGTCGGAAATTACCGACGAATAATCTGCCGGAAAACGTTTGCTGCGAGCTGGCTACCGGCGCGAAAAATCCGCCAGAAAGTCCAATTTTTCGTATGATTTTTGACTTTTCTGGCAGATTTTTCCCGCCGAAAAAACTAACTTTTCTTGTAGTGTCATTAAGTATAACTCGCTAAACGAGAATGGAAAAACTATAAATAAAGGGAGAGGTTGAAGCATTTTTCATAACTTCATCGCAGAAGAACTTTCACTTCAAATAATTAGTTCTAAACTGATACTCTTGTATTTAAGGTTTTACTTAATTATTTTCTATTGTATCTTAGTTATCATGGAAATGAATAGCTAAATTATCTCAGTTGAGATTTGATGTAACTATACTTTAATTTTTATATCTACTTTGATTTATGTATATTATCAGCTTTTTATTAAGCTTAGTGATTTATTCTTGTTCTTAATTCTAACCGTAACTTGATCACTTATAGCTTGATTATAAAAATTAAAGTTTAACTGAAAAGTTAGCTTTGATTCACGTACTAGAAATTATCATCCCAGAAGGGTAGTTCATATGGTTGACTGAAAGAGACATTGTTGGAAAAATGTAGGCATGCGAGTTCGAACCCCGCTCATCCCTCCCCTCTAACAACTAACACACTAATTATTAACCACTTTGCCTATAAAAAAAACGTACTAGAATTTATCACCTATTAAGCTAAAATTCTAGGATTAGAGTTTAGTTTTCTATTCACATTTATTATCTGATCTTAATGTTGTTATCTACTTAAATATTTGAGAAATATTTGTTTAAGTTTGTACATTAAAAAGAATTGATAAGTGGTGAACCGGTATAAAAAATCAAAATATGTTAAATTAGGTTGATATAAATAAAATTAGTGAAATCATATTTTAACACTTTTTGATTTATTTTGTGTTTGTTATGAAATTGATCCAAACAAGAGTAAGATATAACCATTATAATAAACTATAGATGAAGAAGAAATAGAAGAAGAGAATGAGAGAAGAAAAGAGCATTTACATTCTACTATTGAAGGTGTCATTTACATTGCCATATAAGTCCTATTTATAGGATACAAATCGTGTAACTTACAAGCACAAAGTTAAGAGCAATAAGAATGAGTTAAAACTCTTTACTCATGGGAGTTATAGAGTATTCTAGGTAAGATGAAAGGACTAAGGAGAGATAGACATCCACAAATTATTCATAACACTCCCCATTGGATGTCCATTGAGGATATGCCTCATTAAAACCTTACTAAGAAAAAACCCAGTGGGAAAAATTCTTAGTGAAGGAAAAAGAGTACAATATCCTTTATGTGGGGAACTGCCTCGTTAAAAACCTTTTGTGGAAAACTCAATAGGACAAAACCACGACAAGGAAAAAAGAGTACAGTTTTCTCCCCTTGTTTGAAGAATCTCTTAAGAATATACATTTAGATTTTCTCCCCCTGATGCATATGAAGCAATATACTTCGTAATATATGCTCATTTCAATTGAGATTCATAGTTGGTATTATCTTCGGGGTTTCTTCCTTGAATTGTTGGTATTCAAACATGATATGAGGAAGTGATAACTATAGATTGTTATGTAGATCATGATGATGCCTCAATGTCGCCATATGTAAATAATCATATACTTCAGAGCTGGCTTGATCTGGACCAGAAAAAGATCTTGTATCCGCATGGTTAATTTGATGGACATATATTCATAAAATAATTGCTTCAATTCAATCGTAAAAATATAAAATAAATATATCTCACTTTGTTCTAATGCATTTTTGTTGGCGATAAATTCTATCTCACTAATATGTACCAAATAATATTATCACATCAATCCATATGACATCTAGTAATATACGCGCACTAATTTAAAGTCTTATAGATCGGGATATTTGATATATTTTTGAGACACACATTGTAACACCCATTTCTACCCGGTAAAATATAGTAAAATCAGAGTTTTCACAAACAAACGGATGCTACATTTATCAACTTAAAAACCATAAACAGACATAAATAAGTCTTTTCTGAAAATCGGATACATAACACCCTAACTCGGACGAACCGACAAAACAACATTTCAAAACAAATCAAACTTCTTTTAACTACGCAGCGGAAATTCAAATGGTTCAACTAAACAATCGTGGCAACTATGCAAGATTCATAACTCAAAATCCAACAGTAAACAACTTAAATAACATAAATAAACGTTCATCCCCCCGAGTGCTACGTATCAGAGCGACGACACCGACCCGAACTAATGAAGGTACAACGGCATTCATTCGAGGTTACCTGCACGTTACCAACATTGGGGTAACATTCAAACAGAAGGGTGAGATATCGAACTATATAATGAATCATATGAAAGACAATATATATCAGGTCAGGACATCAAATCATCATTTCACAACAGTCAATATCATCATATCACAACGGTCAAGTCATTACGTCACAACAGTCAAAATCGTTTCAATCGCATAAATATGCAACATGAATGCAGAATGTGACTCGACTCAGGGCCACCGCCCTATAATGCATGTGGTACCATAATCCAGCCAATAAATAGAGGCATTAACATCGTAACATCATTTCATCGTAATTTTCCAGTCCAGGCCATCGTGTTTTGAGCATAGCTCCATCGTAAAAATATGCTATGTATGCGACGCTATGTAAATGCACAACCAATAAACAGCGATTACATAGCAACGCAACAACATCGGAAATCATCGTTGGCCATAGGCCTACAACATAAAATCCATGCCAATAAATAGAGGCAATCCAACTGGTTTAACATCATCGACTAACAACATCTGAACCAACAATTCAGCCACAACAATGGGCGCTAAGGCGCCAACAAGCAACAGCAACAACCATAGGCGCTAAGGCGCCAACATGCAACAACAACAACAAACAGGAACATGCGCCTAGAGACAGGGCGCCAACAACAAGCAAGCAACAAAACAGGGTATGGCGCCTAAGGACAGGGCGCCTCAACAACAACAGGGCAGCACCAACAGCGACAACAGCAACAGCAGCAACAGCGGCAACAACAGCAACACCGCCAACACCAACAGCAACAGCAACAGCAACAGCGGCAACAATGACACCAACAGCAACACCAGCAACAGCAACAGCAGCACAGCAACGGCAGCACTGCAACAGCAGCAGCAACAACACCAACAACAACACTGCAACAGCAACAGCAACACAGCAACAGCAACACAGCAACAGCAGGACAGTAACAGCAACACAGCAACACAGCAACAGCAGCACAGCACCAGCAGCACAGCAACAGCAACACAGCAACAACAGCACAACACTAGGGTGTGGCGCCTAGGGACAGGGCGCCAACACCAGCAACACAGAAATAGGGTGTGGCGCTTAGGGACAGAGCGCTAACTCCAGCAACAATAAAATAGAGCATGGCGCCTAGGGAGAGGGCGCCATCATCCGCAAGCAACAGGGACTGGGCGCCTAGGGCGCCAGTTTCAGCAACATGGCGCCTAGGGCTCCCTTGATCATAGCGAATCATTTTCCTTATGAACATGGCAAAGCACAAATATAATTCTAGGGCTAACAACATAGAACACCGATCACACAAACATAATTATTCAACAAGGCAATCAAATACATATATGATCATGCATATGACAATCATCAAACCCTAACCCCCACATAAAGTAATTCATATATCCCATTATAAGGCTTGAATCCCACCCTTACCTTAGCCTTAGAAGATCACGAACCCTAGCCTTAGAAGATCACGAAACCCTAGCCTCCTCTCTCCTCTTGGCATCGCTCTCTCCCTCTTCTCTCCTCTTGGCTGTTGCGCCCTTTAGCTCTCTCACTCTCAAACTTTTGTTTTTCTAATAATGAAACCCTAACCTAGTTTCCTACTATTTATCAACTCATTTAACTTCATGGGCTTTCCCTTAGCTTATGCGACTTAATCATGGGCTTTTTCCCTAACACCTCTCCTTTACTAATCCTAACACTAATAATAGGTCCACATACACTAACATATAGTTATTCCATTATTTTCTACTAAATAATTCCTAAACAATTAGTTAAATAATTAATCAATTATTTCGGGGCGTTACAACTCTCCCCCACTTAGAATATTTTCGTCCTCGAAAATTTACCTGACTCAAACAACTCGGGATATGACTCCCGCATCTTGCTTTCCAGCTCCCACGTCATGCTTTCTCCGGCAGCTCCCAACCAAACCACTTTCACCAAGACGATCTCCTTGCCTCTTAGAGTTTTCGCCTCATGATCCTCGATACGCACAGGCATCGTCTCCACAGTGAGATTATCCCGTACTCGCACATCATCCGCTTGAAATTCCAAATCCTTTCTTCGCTTATCATGATAACTCTTCTGTCTACTTTGCGAAGTTTTCCCTTGCTCCCGAATTAATTTCCGCGATTGTCTAGCAGACAACAAACCAGCTCCCTCCTCTTCAGGAATAGAAAAACTTACAGACTTGCTATGACAATTATTATGGGCATGGTTATACTCTAACCAGTTCATACCTAAGATCACATCCATTCCGCTTAACGGCAACCAAATTAAATCAACAACAAAGTCTCTGTCGAAAATCGACAAGGGACACCCAGAACACACAAGAGAAGTAGTCACCGACCCATTAGCTGGAGTGTCGACAACCATCTCTCCATTCATAGAAGATAACGCAAGACCCAATCTTTCAACACAATCAGCAGCAATAAAACAAAGAGTAGCACCGGTATCAACAATATAAGTTAGAGGAATACCATTAATGAAGCATGTACCTCTAATAAGTCCGCCCTCCTTAGAAGTCTCTGTCCCTACCAAAGCGAACACTCTTCCACCAGCTCGTTCCTTCTTCGGTTTCTGACACTGACTACTGATGTGTCCTCCTTCACCACAGTTGAAACAAACCACCTCCTTATGCTCACACCCGGACACCTCATGCCCGATCTTACCGCAACGGAAACACCTCGTCGTCTCAGCTTTGCACGCATTACTCTTATGACCAGCTTTGCCACATTTGAAGCACACAATACCAGCAGGAGCATCTCCCCCACTAGTCCTCTTACCATCAGCAGCTTTCGGTTCACCTCTACCAGCAGGAGCATCATACGGCTTACCACGACTCTGAGACTTGCTCCTCTTCTCATTAATAATCTTATAATGCGCATTGTTATCCTCTTCATAGATTCTACAGCTGTCAATCAAATCTGCAAAGACACGGATCTTCTGATATCCAATGGCCTTCTTGATCTCTGGTCGCAACCCGTTCTCAAACTTGATGCACTTCGAAAATTCGGCAGTTGCTTCACTGTAGTGCGGATAAAACTTAGCCAACTCCACAAACTTAGCAGCATACTCAGTAACCGACAGGTTTCCTTGCTTCGGCTCAAGGAACTCAATCTCCTTCTTACCCCAAACATCTTCCGGATAATACTTCCTCATAAATTCCCTACGGAACACAACCCAAGTGACCTCTTCACCTGCAGCTACCAATCTTTGACTAGTCTCTAGCCACCAGTCATCAGCCTCTTCTGCTAACATATGAGTACCATAACGAACCTACTGCGCTGGAGTGCAGTCCATCACACGGAAGATCCTCTCCATCTCCTTCAGCCAAGCCAACGCTCCATCAGGATTATACTTGCCTTTGAAAGTAGGCGGATTCTCCCTTTGAAAGGTTATCAAACTACGAGACCCAGCGTTTTCACCAACGTTTTGCTGACCTTCCACGGCCTGAGCCATAGCACCCAAAGCAGCAGCGATAGCAACATCGTTCCTTCCAGCCATCTCAACTAATCACTTTAACATAAACAACAGTTAGAACTAATTGACAATACATGATCGTCAATAACACAATAACTTGACAACTTGGCCGGACAGACTGAAACTGCTCTGATACCACTAATGTAACACCCATTTCTACCCGATAAAATATAGTAAAATCAGAGTTTTCACAAACAAACGGATGCTACATTTATCAACTTAAAAACCATAAACAGACATAAATAAGTCTTTTCTGAAAATCGGATACATAACACCCTAACTCGGATGAACCGACAAAACAGCATTTCAAAACAAATCAAACTTCTTTTAACTACGCAGCGGAAATTCAAATGGTTCAACTAAACAATCGTGGCAACTATGCAAGATTCATAACTCAAAATCCAACAGTAAACAACTTAAATAACATAAATAAATGTTCATCCCCCCGAGTGCTACATATCAGAGCGACGACACCGACCCAAACTAATGAAGGTACAACGGCATTCATTCGAGGTTACCTGCACGTTACCAACATTGGGGTAACATTCAAACAGAAGGGTGAGATATCGAACTATATAATGAATCATATGAAAGACAATATATATCAGGTCAGGACATCAAATCATCATTTCACAACAGTCAATATCATCATATCACAACAGTCAAGTCATTACTTCCCAACAGTCAAAATCGTTTCAATCGCATAAATATGCAACATGAATGCAGAATGTGACTCGACTCAGGGCCACCGCCCTATAATGCATGTGGTACCATAATCCAGCCAATAAATAGAGGCATTAACATCGTAACATCATTTCATCGTAATTTTCCCGTCCAGGCCATCTTGTCTTGAGCATAGCTCCATCGTAAAAATATGCTATGTATGCGACGCTATGTAAATGCACAACCAATAAACAACGATTACATAGCAACGCAACAACATCGGAAATCATCATTGGCCATAGGCCTTCAACATAAAATCCATGCCAATAAATAGAGGCAATCCAACTGGTGTAACATCATCGACTAACAACATCTGAACCAACAATTCAGCCACAACAGTGGGCGCTAAGGCGCCAACAAGCAACAGCAACAACCATAGGCGCTAAGGCGCCAACATGCAACACAACAAACAGGAACAGGCGCCTAGGGACAGGGCGCCAACAACAACAAGCAACAAAACAGGGTATGGCGCCTAAGGACAGGGCGCCTCAACAACAACAGGGCAGCACCAACAGCGACAACAGTAACAACAGCAACAGCGACAACAACAGCAACACTGCCAACACCGACAGCACGACCAACAACAACAGCAACAGCGGCAGCAACGACACCAACAACAACACCAACAATAGCAACAGCAACACTGCAACAGCAACACAGCAACATCAGCAACAACAACACCAACAGCAACACTGCAACAGCAACACATCAACAGCAACACAGCAACAGCAGCACAGCAACAACAACACAGCAACAGCAACAGCAGCACAGCAACACAGCAATAGCAACGCAGCAATAGCAGCACAACAACAGCAATAGCAGCACAGCACTAGGGTGTGGCGCCTAGGGACAGGGTGCCAACACCAGCAACACAGAAATAGGGTGTGGCGCCTAGGGACAGGGCGCCAACGCCAGCAACAATAAAATAGAGCATGCGCCTAGGGATAGGGCGCCATCATCCGCAAGCAACAAAACACGAAGCACAGGGCGCCTAGGGCGCCAGTTTCAGCAACAGCAACAGGGATTGGGCGCCTAAGGCGCCAGTTTCAGCAACAGGGCGCCTAGGGCTCCCTTGATCATAGCAAATCGTTTTCCTTATGAACATGGCAAAGCACAAATATAATTCTAGGGCTAACAACATAGAACACCGATCACACAAACATAATTATTCAACAAGGCAGTCAAATACATATATGATCATGCATATGACAATCATCAAACCCTAACCCCCACATAAAGTAATTCATATATCCCATTATAAGGCTTGAATCCCACCCTTACCTTAGCCTCAGAAGATCACGAACCCTAGCCTTAGAAGATCACGAAACCCTAGCCTCCTCTCTCCTCTTGGCGTCGCTCTCTCCCTCTTCTATCCTCTTGGCCGTTGCGCCCTTTAGCTCTCTCACTCTCAAACATTTGTTTTTCTAATAATGAAACCCTAACCTAGTTTCCTACTATTTATCAACTCATTTAACTTCATGGGCTTTCCCTTAGCTTATGCGACATAATCATGGGCTTTTTCCCTAACACCTCTCCTTTACTAATCCTAACACTAATAATAGGTCCACATACACTAACATATAGTTATTCCATTATTTTCTACTAAATAATTCCTAAACAATTAGTTAAATAATTAGTCAATTATTTCGGGGCGTTACACACATCATGTACTCAATAGAGATATAATTTATCATGATTCAATTATCTAATTGATCGATCTGCAGGTCGAGACAAAACTCTTTTTAGGAGAAATATTTATTTAAGATATTTCTCTATATCTTCAATCTTTATAGAATTTTCTATTTAGAGATCAACCAGAGAGGTTCAACCTCAAAATCCATCAAATATAATTTGAGGTCCTTCATATCAAACTCTTTCTTTAAGCAATTTAAAATATGCATTGAGATGATTATACCACATGTGTGCAGGTAATATTATCCCATGGAGGGATTATTTCAATTGGAGTAATCATCTCAAGAGTCCAAACAGCCAATCTCAAAAAATTAGATCCTTCTGGGATCGTCATATAACCATGACTATCAAATAAGCCATACAAAAAGTTGTAACACATCCATCGTTGTACTTAAGCCTTTCAAAATTACTTGCATTCACTACAGGTGAATTTATCTTCGAAATCAAATGTTAAGTTTGTGTGAATACTTTAGAACATCGAGTCTAACTAGACTCACATTTTCGGCTGTATAGACTATAGGTCGGAAAAACGTTTTTCATTCCAAAGCAAGTTTAATTCCGCTTCAATTGCATTTTCCTATTTTGGCCAATCATTGTTTTGTCTAAATTCTTAATAGACTTTGGTCCATGATCCTGTTCATCATTTATCATATTTAGCGCTACATTATACACACACAAAATTGTCAACCTTGACTTTGTTTCGGTTCCATCATATTTCATTATTGACATAATTTATTGAGATCTCATTTCCACAAATTTCAAGTACCTGATCAGTTCTTCTGGAACTTGAAAATTAATTATGTATATGTAGCCATTTATTGAGATCTCATTTCCATAAAATACTTATCAGATGCTTTCAACATAATTCACATGATAAGCTTTTACTCGAATTAGTTGAGCAAACAATCTCAGAAACTTCTGGTTGTGAGTAGATGACAATTATATATATGTAGCCATTTAGTTGATGCATCAATTAAAATAATAAAATATCTAAATGGTTTTTTTCTGCAGCATAATAGATCCGGGATGGCCCAGCCGGTCTTGCCAACAACAAATTTATTATGATCCATAAACTTCTGGTTTAAGGTTAAGTCTCATGATATACAGACATTGAATATTTTCTTCATTTATTATTCAATTTGGTATACCCACTTAGATGAGTATCCTTGAAACTTAATTAGTTTCTATGAGACTTGATGAGAGAATTTAATACAATATCAATGTGTAATTTTGTTCCTTTAAGTAACAATACAATAGCTCTTCTTGAGTCCTCTATTATATTTGCAAACTTCTGGTTGCAAGTTGGAAATAAGTACACATGCTATCATATGGCTTGTAAATGCTAAAACTATGTAGACTATTAAACTTCAGGTTTAATTTTTTTTTTCTATAAGTGTATAGCAAACTAATGAAAAGAAAATTTTTAATTGCTCTCATATATATTTGAATTGACAATGAATAAAATTTCAATTGCTCTCATATATTTGAATTGGCAATGAATAAAAATAATGTATTAAACTCTTATCATTCAAACAACAAAATATAAAAATACTACCTAATGCATATAACAAAATTACTATTTACAAACAAAGAATTAGACACACACATTTCTTTTTCCTATATATTTATATGGAATTCCAAGCATGAGAAAGAAAATAAGTTACATATTCCATAATACCAAAATAGTAAACCATTATTAGTAACACCAAAGGTCATAACCACAAAGCATACTAATGAAAAGAAAACCACAACACATTTATTAAAAATATTAAAGAAATTAACTTTGTGTCAATCCGTTACTACATCATTATATTCTTGAAAGAGAACCGCAACACCATTATTAGGAGTAGTAAAGGATATAAACACAAATTATGATGATGTTATTCTACGATATGAATGGTCATAACCACAATATTTACCACACTCTAAAATTTTAGTATAAACCATTCAATTTTGGGAATAAAGTTCAATTGTTATGTGACATTTCACATTTTAATAAACAACCACTCATTTGTTCAATCAAATTATGTCTAAAAACTTTCAAAATATTCTTGAAAGTATTTTCTCAATTTTGTTACTTCAAGAGCATAATTGTGAGACATAGAAATAAATTACCTGTTTTTCTCACTTTTCCTTGTTTCAAAGTATACTAAGATCAAGTAGATCTTACAAATTTCAATCACAGTCTAAAAGTCTAGTTCTTCAGGGACTCGGCCACAAATTTTTCATATTTTTGTGGTCACAAAAGTTCAAAGAAATCTTTCATAAAGGATAATGGTAACATTTACTACACCAATGATCATAACCTCAGCTTTTATTGTAACCCAAACTTTTAAGTTGATTCTTTCTCTTCTGGGAATGAAGTTTAATCCATTGAGTGGTTTGCGGTTATTCAATCTCAATATCACATAATCTTGATTCAAAATATTTTCTCATTTGTGCTACTCCAGGAGCATATTCAAGTAAAATTTTCCTTATATTCCTTTGATATTCTATTATACTAAGATAAAATAGATCATTTAGATTACAATCATGGTCTAAAGATTCGGTTCTTCAAGACATGACCACAAATATTTCATTAGTGATGATCAAGAAAAATCATACTTTCTAACTATTTGTTCTCCAAGAATTAGACCACGAGTTTATATGATTACCATAATTCTTTGAACAATCCTCCAAGGATGGTTGAATATTAAGTTTTTTTTTAAGTTCTTCAAGAACTATCACAAATCTTCACATTTTAATCCTACAAGGATACTCAGATATTTTTTTTTTCAGTTCTTCGAGAACTATATAACAAATCATCACAAAAAATTCTTTAAGCAATCCTACAGGGATTCTTGAACATTTTTTTTCCAGTTCTTCAAGAACTATATCACAAACTTTCATACTTTGAGCAATCCTATAAGATGCTTCAATATTTAGTTATTTGTGCAATCCTTCCAGGACGCTTGATCAAATGATGAATTCTTCTGGAATTCATCAAGAATATAGACAAACACGATATGCTTCAATATTAAGTTTTTTTTTGTGCAATCCTTTTAGATGCCTAAATGATGAATTCTTTTAGAATTTATCAAGAACACATAAACATGATAGTTGTCCCTATGCAATCCAATAGGGATGCTTGAATATTGAATTCTTCAAGAATTCATCAAGAATAGACAAACATGCTAATTGTCTTTATGCAATCCAACAGGGATGCTTTAATGTTGAATTCTTCAGGAATTCATCAAGAATAGAAAATGATAACCATAGTAGCTAAATTAAATTCTCAATAAAATTTCTAGACGAGAAATAAAAAATGTTAACATGATAAAATAAAAGCTAAAAGAAACAAAACATGATAATATGAGTTAGATTAACTATAAGATAGTAGAAGAAAACACATCTTTGCCAAATAGCCTCCAAGCTTATTAAGTCGTCATTTTGGTAGAGCTTCGTGCTGATAACGTGTTATGAAATTGATCCAAACAAGAGTAAGATATAACCATTATAATAAACTATAGATGAAGAAGAAATAGAAGAAGAGAATGAGAGAAGAAAAAAGCATTTGCATTCTACTCTTGAAGGTGTCATTTACATTGCCATATAAGTCCTATTTATAGGATACAAATCTTGTAAATCTTACAAGCACAAAGTTAAGAGCAATAAGAATGAGTTAAAGCTCTTTACTCATGGGAGTTATAGAGTATCCTAGGTAAGATGAAAGGACTAAAGAGAGATGGACATCCACCAATTATTCATAACAATTTTCACATTCTTGTTATTACAATTTATTAAATACAATTTCAAAAAAGCCTTTTTTTACACCGCTTAAAGATTTGAAGAATCTGTTGAACGCTTTAAAAAATATCATCAAATCCCTATGAATCCTATGAATATGATATCTAATACAATAGTATGTTGCTATTAGAACATAAGTAACACCTTAAGCAAGCATAGGGTTACCACAGAGAATAATAATCATAACAAAAAAAAAACATATATCATCAATAGCCGAACCGAAGCTTGTCATCTTATATGTGCACATGACTACAAAAGCAATTTCTTCAGTTTTGTCGGCCATTTGCTAATCAATAAAACTAAGAATGGCACAAAGGTCAAATTCATAAATACGTATGCATCTCTTAGAAGAAAAATCATGCGCGAGTTCAATTAAGGTTCTACATATTATGTATATATCCAAGACATTAATTAGTTAAACTTAATTAACATAATTGTGTACCCAAAAAACTACACATAATATAATTAATTAGAGAGTTTGTTCCACAAGGCAGGGGACAATTTGGTTTTGGTCAGAATCAGCAAACAGAAGCTGATCATTTTGGACTGTAATGCAATTAATTTGATAATCTCATTTGGAAATACAATCAACAAACAAATACCTGCTAATACTTTAAACCACTTCTTGTTCGTATATCATGCATATTTTCTTCTGAAAAAAATAAATATTATTCCTCTTAATGACGTGAACATAATATATATTGTATTTGTATAAAAGACAAAGAATTCGGATTGAAGAAAATAGAAACAAAACAAAGAAGACTATGATCAGATACTAACTTACTAATTAAGTGGAAAACCATGTGCACTTTGTAAACGAAAATCTGAATAAGGTATATGAGGATTAATATTGTTGGAATATATTATTAGCATTCTCTTTCCCATGTGCTTGATGTTACTGGTTTAATCAGCATCGCCACAAATACTGGCTGATTGAATATGGAGTATTTATTTATTTATTTAATTATTTATATATTTTGTGGAAAACCTGCTGATTATAAACGAGAAAGAAATGTTGATGAAATCCATGTACATCGGCATGGGGATCATTGTTGGATTAGCAAAGATATCTTTCCCATGTGCTTTATGTTGGCCTGATGATTAATTATCAGCATTGCTACAAGCTTAAGTAACATTATTAATTAAGACCCAATAATCTGGCCTTTGGAGACGACTATGCTAACAAATTTGGACGGTTTTTCATTGCCAAATTAATGATGAATTTTATATATATACATATATTTATAAAAGCAATTATACAATATAGTATGTCAGATTATTGAGATACTAATATCTTTTCTTTGGATTCGATCCTCGTTATATTTCAATAATCATATGTAGTAGCTTTATCTTATTGATGGAAAATCTCCATAGTCCAAGTTTTAGTTCCCTATGCCAAGACATACATATCCCGTTATATTGTTTCACATATATTAATTAAGAAAAATGTACAAATAAAAGGAAGAAGTAATTTTACGAAATTGATTTTATTTATAATTGATGTATCACTACTATTATAAATATAGAGTAGATGATAATAAATTTTGAATTAGGGTTCAAAGCCACGTTATTTGATTTGGTTTTTTTGTGTATGAGATTTTCATTTTTAGTCTTTAATAAATATTTTTTCAATTTTTGCTCCTCACTTATATTTTCATTTGCGCTTTTGGTCTTTGGCATTAAGTTAGTGCTTAGATAAAAAAATTATTCGAATAATGTATTGTCGATATAGACTCACTGGAAAAGTCTATTACAACCTTTCACATTTGGTACTAACTACGCCTCGCTAGCCCCGCTCTTGACATTTTATGGGCCCTAGGAAAATCGTGAGAAAATGTCCCCCCACGTAACTATTTTTTAATTTGAAAATATTTCAATAAAAAATAAAAAGAATAACTTATTTCATTTAACATAATACGCCTTAATACATAATAATAGTTTTACAAAATATCAAAAGAAGTAATTTCTTCGAGCATTTTGAGATGCAAAATCATCTGTAATCACATCAACCTCAATGTTCTCCAACATATCCTTCTCAATTGACAAAGTTGTCAAACCGCTCAATCTCTCTTGTGACATTGATGATCTCAAGAAGGTTTTAATCAATTTCAGGTTTGAAAAACTTCTTTCTGTCGATGCTACAGTCACGGACACCGTCAGTAAAACTCTATAAGCAATTGCTACATTCGGATAACAATCTGCAAGTTTGACAAATTTAAGAATATCAATGGCGGACATTGTTTCAATTAGCAAAGTGAATTGTAACCCTCTTAATTCAAAGAAAAGATCATCTACATCGATCGACATCCGATAAATTGCCATGAGAAAAAGTTGAGTAAAATTTAACACAACATTCTTGCAACTCATTATCATTCAATGAATTTAACTTTTGTGAATCATATAAAATCCAAAGATACTTCCAAGTATCTTCACTTCCTCAAATCTGTTTTTCAAAGAAGTGATTGTATATCAACAACAATAAGAAAATAGTTGACTTTAAATGATTCTTCTGGTGACTGATTTTCATGTTCCTCATTGTTCTCTCTAAAATGTTTTTTCTAATCACATGACGTTTTGTTGGAAAGATGGGTTCAACATTCATTTCAAGTGCAACACTTTTTGCAAGATTAATACTTTTTGTAAAACCTACCTCTCGATATTTTTTAAAATATGATAACATATCTTCCAATTGTTTTATGGTAGCATCGAGGCACAATGACTTAGATTTCAACTTTTTGCTAACCATACTAATAGCAAATAAAATATCATACCAAATAACCAACGAAGCAAAAATTCAAAACTTTCTAGTGCATTAATCAAACTCTCCGCCTCACTCTTTGTCTTTGCATCATTATCACAACATTCATATATAATTCCGACAAAACCAATCTTATTTGGGGACATTGAAATCTATGGCTTTAGCACTCTTAATTCGACTTTCCCAACGAGTATTAGACACATATTTCATAGTTAAACCGAGAACATTATCAAGCAAAATTTTCCATCTTTTTGTAGATCTCGAAAACAGTAAATATAAGCATTGAATAACTCCAAAGAATGAAATAGCCTTAATGAGTATTAGACTAATATTTCATTGTTAAACCAGGAACATTATCAAGCAACATTTTCCATCTCTTTGTAGATCTCGAAAACAATGAATATAAGCGTTGAATAACTCCAAAGAATGAAATAGCCTTAACACAAGAATGTGCCATATCACCAAGAATAATACTAAGACTATGACAAGCACATGGCATGTATAATGCTCTAGGATTATTCTCAAGAAATCTCTTTTGAACACCATCATAGAATAGGTTTTTTCTGGGGCCTTTTTTTACTTAAAGTTTTTTTTATAACACTAGTATAATTTAGATTGGGTATAAAAAAAAATTTGGTCCCCCTATAAACTTGGGCCCTAGGCGGTCGCACCCCAGGCCAACCGCGAGTCTTGCTTGATTAAGTTCACCTTCTCTCCAAATGTCGCAACTACCTTGTTCCTAAGAAATTTATCCCTAAGTAGCATAGTTTTTTAATACTAGTGTACCTCCCACCACCATTGTTAGCTGGTGGGGTGTGTCTCTCCATGGTGCCTAACAGACACTTGCTCATTAGAACTGAGAAAAGAATAAACAAATATAGAATATGAAGAATGTGTTATGTTCTCTAGTCACATGCCCCTGTCGACTCCTTGCACTCTCTTAACACATCTGATATCTAGATATCAAGTGACAACATTAGTCAGATATCGAGTATGTTAGGGGAGTGCATGTAGTGGGAATGAGAGTGTGAAAAGAATATCCCTTTTTGTGATGGGGTTAGTGATGATTTCTAAATCGGCCCATGAGAAGTCTTTTTTGGTGAAAAGCCCGTGAGAAGTCTCTTTTTGGTAAGAAAAGCCCATGAGAAGTTTGACACCACTCAAATTAGCATATCTAAATTTTTAATTTTAATTCAACTGAAATGAATTAAATGAACTAATATTCAACCATCATTTTTAGCAACTTGACTAACATAGAAAAAAAACACATTCTTTTTTGGTCGAGACCAGGGTATTCACTGCCGAACGCAGTGACTAATCCTCTCGTTGGATTGAAAGTACCTCGAAGGGTGAGACAGCTGGCCCAGGGATTTAAAGCTGCTCCATACCCAATGTGAGTATCGAACCCTCGACACTTAGTTAATGGAGAATGAGCCTCAACCGAAACACAAGTTTTTTAACACATTCTTTTCTATATTGATCAAAATTCATAATCTCACCAAATTTATATGGATTCCCATTATTTAGATTTTTTCGAATTTACAAAAACAAATAGAAAAGTTCTCATTCTCATTAAGAAAAAAACAATAATGCTATTCAGCCAAAGATGGTAGCCAAAATACAGCCAAAAATACAAAATACGTATGATACAATGGAAATACAGTTGTGGGACCAGCTGATTTAATTGGAAAAAAAAACAGAAGCCCCCTCACTCCCTCGCACTCCCTCATCTCTCGCTCTCACTCCCTCGCACTCCCTCCTCTGTCGCTGTCACTCCGTCGCACTCCCTTCTCCCTCGCGGTCTCTCCTCCTTCGCCTTGCTCTCCCGTTCAAGCGCTCATCGCCCTCCGCCGCCATTCAAGAAGGTAGCGTGTGTGTCTCCCTCCAATCGCGCGTCTCCTCTGCTCCATTCCTCTCCGTTTTTATCTCCGCCGTGACTCCGCCGTTTAATCGCTTCTCCACCTCTTCTCCACTGCAACCTTCTTCCACTCAGGTAATGGATACTGATTTATTCCTTAATTTGTCCCTAATTTGACTGATTGCAAAAACCCCAATTTAATTTGAAAGGAAACCCTATTGTTTCTTCATCTTCGTACCAGATCGTTCTCTTCTTCAACATGATGGTAGATTAATTGATGGCACAATGTTTGTTTGCTTCTTTCAATTAACACGATGATAGGGTTTCTCCAAGTATATTTTGTAATTGTGTTTGACTCAGGTAAATGTGTTTGTGCTATTAAGGACATTTGACTTTGTGTTTGTATTCTGGTTACTGGTTAGAAAGAAAACACTTTGAAAAATCAGCTTGGTTTATGACATCCAAAAGTTGGTTAATTGTAGTTGTAATGTGGCTCTTTGGTTCAAGTTGAGCATGTACATGTCAGAGTAGAAACCTTTTAGTTATAGTTACATTAATTGTCCTATTTAGCACTTAAATAGAGTCCTCATGTTGTTCATAGTGAGTAGGGAAGAATAGCATGTGAAAAACCAAGTTTGGGTTACATTGAGCCCTCTTGTCCTTTACAGTTAGATTGAAAGAAATAAATGTGAAATACCAGATTGGTTTATGGCTTTGAAAAGTTGGTTAATTGGGGCAGTAATGTGGCTATCTGGTTCAAATGGATTTTCTACATGTCATACCACAAACAATTGAGTTATACTTAAGAAATTGGGGTTGAAAAGTTGGTTAATTGGGGTTGTTTAGCTGATATGTTAAGATGTTTATTTGATGACCACAAAATGTGGCACTGAAGAAACCTTTTGACTTGAGTTGTTGTTACATAAATATGAGTGACATATCTATTTCATTATAATGTATTGCTGAGAATAAAATGTGACAACAGCCTTGGTGTAAGACCTTTTAAACTTTGTTTTCTACTTATATTGGTATGATAAATTTAGAGTTAAGATAAGAAACTTCCTATTATTTCCTATTATTGGTATTCTGCATGTTGCACCCCGAAAAATCCCCGGCTTTGGGTTTCTCGATGTACAACGTGGAAAAATTATGGAGCCGCCACCAATATTTTAATTTTGAGACCAAAACATTGAAAAAAGGTCTTTTGGACAAGGCGGATGGTCTTTTGAAAACTAGAGATATAGGTTCGGGGGTCGGTTACGCGCGAGGAAGGTATTAGCACCGCGCACGTCCTTTCTACCGAAAGGGAATCTCTAATTAAATGTGTGGTTTTAATGTTTGATTTGAAAAATACCTAGATTTGCCTATTTATTTCTTATTTGGAGATGAATGGGAAATCTTTAATGAAAATTTTATTTTAGGTGAGAAAGGGGGAAAAAAGGGTTTTTAGAAAACAAGTGCTTGACGGGACATGGCCCGCTCCTACGTATCTCCCGGTGCGATGGAGAATTCAAAGCTACGTAGTTCTTGGTTCTTTTTTGAAAAGTTTTTGTTTTTTTTTTTTATCTTTTTAGTGAGTTTTTTAAAATAGGACGAGCATTAGCAAATGATTAAACTAGCAGAGGCTATGATGAATCACTGCTAAATGCTCAAAAAGAGTTGTACCGCTAGTCAAACGAACAAAGGTTCTGATGGACTATTGATAACAACTGGTTTTTATTATGTTTTTGAAAACGATTTTTGAAAGAGATTGATTTGTACGATGATCAAACTAACAAAAGTTATGATGGATCGTCGTTTATTATTTTTAGGAGAAAAGGACATTGTCACTAATAGCTAAACGAACAGAGGCTCTGATGAGCTACTAGCAAC
This sequence comes from Astragalus membranaceus, assembly GCA_039519185.1. Classification (NCBI taxonomy): domain Eukaryota; kingdom Viridiplantae; phylum Streptophyta; class Magnoliopsida; order Fabales; family Fabaceae; genus Astragalus; species Astragalus membranaceus. Next base: position 197,136,376 of record CM076846.1, on the reverse strand, counting down.
AATGGGTTTGAAAAATGATTTTTGTTTGTTTTATGAAAATGATTGGTTTAGGGGGATGACAAGAATTTTTATTTGTTGCGCTTGACGAGAACGTGGCTCGCTCCTACGTATCCCAAACGGGAATCAAAGCGACGTAGTTCTAATAATATTTTTGAAAGGGGTTAAAAGGGGCAAGCTGAATCACCAGAGACCATCTTCACCACTTAGAACATGATGCACTAGGCATAAGTGGGAATCATATGGTTCGTCATCAGCAATGGACGATAAGAATGCTATAGTTAAGTTAAATCACATGGATCACAATAACTAAACATTAACAAATGAAAAGACTGAAATACCTCTGATGAAGACAGATATTACAGATCTGAAGAACGCAAACCCCGACTAATCCTTGCAAGAGATCAGCTCAGACGGACCAACGGCGCGGATAGAGCGAAAATGAAACGGAGAACTGGAAAATGAGATTTGCGAGAGTTGTCTTCCCAGATCTCGTGAAAATGTTTCTGGAGCGATTCGTCTCAGATCTCGTGAAAGTGTCCGTGTCTGAAATGTGAAACACACTTGCCTATTTATAGGCGTAGAAAGATTTGAAAAAATAAATGCATGAAGTAATCGATTATGTTGAATGTGTGAAACATATGCATAATCGATTATTTAGATAAATATGGAAACAAGGAATGACTTGATAATCGATTATCCTATGCAGTTATAGGAGTGCATAATCGATTATTGTTGTCAATCGGGACAACAACAACAGGACAATAATCGATTATGTGATATGGTTATATTAAGGAAATAATCGATTATTGATCTTAAAAAGGGAGAGTAAGGCAAGCACATAATCGATTATGTGATATAGTGAGAATGAAAGAGTAATCGATTATGTTTATGAAAAAGGAAACTTTCATTTACTTCTTAATCGATTATTTGCTTAGGATAATCGATTATGCTTTATAAAAAAGGAAAGAAAGGCAAGCTCTTAATCGATTATTTGTTTTAATTAAAATAGGAGAGTAATCGATTATGTGCTCTGAAACATTCAGGCACATAATCTATTACGATAATAGATTATCTTTGTAAAAGGATAGGATTTTGATTTCAATCCTTCAACCAAAATATTTTTAGAAATATTTTTCAAAACTATTTTGATGCACCATGCATGTTTTGAAAAACTCTCTCAGCTACTAAAGTATCCTAGACCTTAAGTGATAGGACCTTACCAAAATGCCCTTTTTGACCCTAAAAACCCTGATTTTGCTCCAAACTTCATTTCCACTCTAACAATGATCCTGAGACCTTTTGGATGACTCTAAAACCCTAGAAATGCATGCATGATGAGAAAATACGTCTTTTTGGCGAAATTACCAAAATACCCTTTGAACGAGGAAAAACCCTAGAAACCCTAGAAATGCTCTAAAGTGCTCTAAAATGCCATGCAATGTTTTTCTAACCCTAAAATGCATTCTGAAACTTCTAAGATGCAAGCATGATGCTCTCCCTAACCTCTAGGACGAATGCCAAGACTTGATTTACTTATTTTTGGTTGAAAATTAGGGTTTTGCCCCAAGCCGGACAAAATTGGGGTATGACACTGCATATTATGGCAAACACATTTCGGTTTACATCTACACACTATATTAATTTTGATATAAGCTATACATAATTGGATTTTATTGTGCAGTACTGATGTGACGCCGCCGACATCTAAAAGTTCATGGAGGGTGGTGATACATTCGTTGAGGGTGATAGTGCTGAGGCTGAAGGTATAACAGTCGACAACCCCAACAATGATGATACATGTTGGGAGCCAACAATCGGGATGTGTTTTGCTTCATTAGATGAGGGGATATCATATTATGGTGAGTATGCTTTAAAAAAAGGATTTGGATGGAAAATTAGAACATCAGTAAAGGGAAAGGATGGGGCAATCAACTACAGAATTCTGTCATGCTCGAGAGAGGGGTCTAGCGCGCAAATGTCAAAAATTCCATGTTCATTGAAGACACTTCCGACTAGGGTGAGCAATTGTCCTGCCAAGATATGTTTCAAGTTAGAAACAGATGGAGTATGGTATATCAAAAAATTTGTAGATGAGCATTGTCACCAGTTGAGCCCCACAAAGTCAAGGTTGTTTAGGGCAAACAAGAAAATAAATCTGCATGTGAAGAGAACAATCCAAATCAACGATGAAGCGGGCGCGAGGATCAACAAAACTTTCCAATCTCTTGTCACGGATGCAGGAGGGCATGAAAATATACTATTTTGTGAAAAGGACGTAAGGAATTTTGTCAACAATGAAAGTCGTTCAATTGGTAAAGGCGGTGATGGGAAGGCGTTGATTAGTTACTTTTATGAAATGAGGGAACAAAATTCAAATTTCTTCTATGATCTTGATTTGGATGATGGTTTTCATGTCAAGAATGTCTTTTGGGCCGATGCGAGAAGTAGAGCTGCTTATGAATATTTTGGAGATGTGGTGACATTTGATACAACATATCTTACCAATAAATAAGAGATGCCTTTTGCTGCGTTTGTAGGTGTCAATCACCATGGTCAATCAACATTACTTGGGTGTGGCCTAGTTTCCGGTGAAGACGAAGAGTCATTTGTGTGGCTTTTTCAATCATGGCTTTCTTGCATGCTAGGAAAGGCCCCCTTGGGTATTGTCACCGACAAATGCAAGGCTATGAAAAATGCCATTGAGACAGTCTTTCCTACTACTCGCCATAGGTGGTGTTTATGGCATATCATGAAAAAAATTCCCGAAAAACTTAGTGGCTATGGTGAATATTACAAGATAAAGGCGGCAATGAAAGAAGCAGTTTATGATACTTACACAAGACTTGATTTTGAAGATAAATGGCGTTCCTTCATAGACAAATTTCAGCTTCAAGAGAATGACTGGTTAAGTGGGTTGTATAAGGAACGACATAGATGGGCACCGACATTGTTAAGGAAATTTTTATGGGCGGGGATGTCAACAACACAACGCAGTGAGAGCATACATGCTTTCTTTGATGGATATATCAATTCAACAACAAGTCTTGGTCAATTTGTAAAACAAATAATGTGATTATTAACAGGTAGGAGGTGACATTCCATTCATGGAACTTTTGGCAAACATGGAAACAGACTTCACGGGATTGTCACAATTGACTACAAATCCCTGACTTTAGCTTGAAGGATACTCCCTGCATATTAATGGTCATGAGTATTTTTTGTTGTAATTAAAGATATATGTATATTAATGCTCATGACAAATTTTTGTTGTAATTAGACATATATGTATCTTTTGATTAGTATTGATGTAAATGTTGTAAATGACATCGGGTTCATGTCCCAACCCACTGATTTAGTAACCTCTTAATGTCCCATGGTCAATTTCAAAAGAAATGATGGTTAAAAAAGTTGGTGAATTGCTTGGATACCTTGGTCATTGGTCATGGCTACTCAAATGAAAGGAGATGACCTAACCCCTATGCGAATATATGACATATCAAGGTTCAGAGTACCCTTATTTGGTGTCCCATGTGAACACACAGTCATATGTCATAATGGTTTTGTACTAATGTGGGTTGGCTATTGCGTTAAAAAAGTTGGGGAATTGCTTGGCTACCTTGGTCATTGGTCATGGCTACTCAAATGAAAGGAAATGACCTAACCCCTATGCGAGTATATGACATATCAAGGTTCAGAGTACCCTTATTTGGTGTCCCATGTGAACACATAGTCATATGTCATAATGGTTTTGCACTAAGGTGGGTTGGCTATTGTGTTAAAAAGGTTGGTGAATTGCTTGGATACCTTGGTCATTGGTCTTGGCTACTCAAATGAAAGGAGATCACCTAACCCCTATGCGAATATATGACATATCAAGGTTCAGAGTACCCTTATTTGGTGTCCCATGTGAACACACAGTCATATGTCATAATGGTTTTGGACTAGGTGGGTTGGCTATTGTGTTAAAAAAGTTGGTGAATTGCTTGGATACCTTGGTCATTGGTCTTGGCTACTCAAATGAAAGGAGATGACCTAACCCCTATGCAAATATCTGACACAGTTAATAAAATCTCATCATTCAATATGAAATTTACCAAAACATTCAAAATCAATTGATACCGATGGAGCATTTGATACACAATCATTGAGAAAATATCAATTACAGTTAAGAAATGTACAGCTATAGCCACTCCAAAATAACAATTAATAAATGTACAGCTAAAGACGCAGTGACCATCAGGCTTTATTTCACAAACAGTCAAACCAATAGGCTTCAACTTCTTTCCGAGTTTCTCATTTTCAACCATACGATCACTTATAATGTCGTTCTGCTCTACTTGAATTCTTTGTTCCCTGTCGATTTCTTATTGAGCTTATTTGTCGCGCCTCTGAAACGATCGTCACAACATTGTTAACAACTTCCCCTTGAACAATGATACTCAGTAACTCTTCAAAACGGGTGCACTAAAAAATCACAATTATTTAAATTGTCAATTTATTTGAAAGGCTTGAAAAGTGTTAAATGAAAAACCTGAAAATCAAAAAGTGTTATCGTAACACAATACCATTGCCAAATCAAGCAAAAACCAATTCTCATTCCTTTCGTGTTCCAATGAGTCCAACACATACATATTCTTTTCGTGTTTGTTTAGCACGTAGCACACCCAATGCCCATTAAACACGGCTGGTGCAAAAATCAAAAACATGTATACAAGTTAATTAGGTAATTTTCATAATTTGAACATGTACAACAATGGGACCCAAAGAACTCCAAATACACGCTTACCAAATTGGAAGACCGTAAGAGATAAATGGGTTTTCCCGGGAACTTATGAAATTCCAAATAATCTTTCAAAGTCCAACGCTTTTGGGTCCCATTTTGGAACATTGGTAATTCACGAATAACTTTCTCCTACATTATAAATCACTACGGCCAGTCAAACTGTATTAACAAAATGTTCCCTAAATGAAATGGCTTCAATAAAAGAGTTTTAGATTTCCTCGCCGCGGTTCCTCTCCATTGAGAGTGGTTTCTAGGGAACCTTGAGGAAATCAAACATTAATAATAGCTTAACATAATTCTCAAGTTAGATAAAGTGGGAAACATGAAGACTTCGTTATGTCAACGGGTTTCCAAGCTGAAGTTAACAACTTCCATAGTTAAAGACACCTAAATAAGAGACCAAGGGAGCTGAGTATATAAAAAACAAATGAAATCAATAGAACATATCACACATGTGTCGTAACCTCATGTTGCTGGTTTTATTCAGTCCACTAATTACCCATAACACAAAGCATACAGAATTCTTTGATTTCTGATAGAGAATGGATTGCAAAACTCTAGTTTCATTTTTAGTATTTGTGCCTTATTGATATGATATCTACATGTGCACACAACTCAAAGATATATCTAACTCACTACATCAAAATTTCAAAGGTATAATCCAAATAAAAAATACATGGACGCACCTGGTTAGCAATAGTAATTTGTGGAAGTTGTAACTCTTTTCCAAGCTCTACAACCTTACCATTCAACACATTTATATCATTGATATTTAGAATTATATCTATTGCTTATTTGCTTTACAGAACTGTGGTTGTTAACCAATGAAGCACAATAGGTCGTGCAGTATCACAAATATTTACCATAGAGCTAAAACTTTTTGTTTGCATTTTGCACTATGCAGAGTTTTATGCTAACTGGTTCTGTCATTATGTAAACCTCGAGGTTTCAAGTTCCAATCACCACAATCTAAAAATTAGGTACGAGAAAACAAAGACAAAATTTGGTGTACCTGGGAACATAAACAGTTTTGAGTGTCAACTGTCAAGCAATGCCATGACCATAAAAAATCTCACTGTAAAGGGTAATTTTCACAGCAACAACAAGTAAACTTTCATGCCCTTATCTGGTCCATAACTTTGTGTTAGTGTTAGTAGCAAGCTGCAATTATAACATCAAAAAATTGTGAAAGTTTCATTATTTTGACATCAAGTATAAGTTTCATTACACCTGGGAAGCAAACACATATATTTCACGACCAAAGGAAGAAAACACACTTAAAGGTGGTGATGCACAACAAAGCACTCAAGTATAAGTTTGATCCAGCTTATCTGTCTAGTCCGTTTCTCTATCGCCGCTGTCGTGTCGATCTTATCTGACCTGTGAATTATTAGACCAGAAGATTAATATCAAGATTTTCATAGCAAAATCAATATATAAAGTCAATATGTCATATTGCAATCGCATAGTCAAAATTAGATTCTAGTAATTAAAATATATATAAAGTATTGTTTTCCATCACAATAGCCTGAAGACAAATAACACTTCTCCTGTATATTCCCATCATCACAACTTGAGGTTAAGTATGTTCTAATAGAAACTCACTCACTCTATTACAAACAACAAAAAGCATTTTATTTGTCAAAACTTTTGGCTTTAGTGTTTTGCTCATTTTGCTATCACTATAAATATCAAAGATAAGAAAGTTAAACCAAATCATAGAAAGCAAATCCATCTTTGACCATCCTCTTGAAATATACGTACATGGTGGTGCAAATCCATCTAAACCTACATTTTATCAAACACGTGGTGTGCAATTTGGTAGAGGTTATACCTCACCCGAAGTTCTTTGCACGATGGTGTTGTTGTTGTTGTTGTTGTTGTTGTTCTCTTCTCTGTTTTGTGATTGACAACATTGTGGTTGTTCAAATTTTCTTCTCAGTTTTTCAAGTTGAGATGACTACAATCTGCAAAATTTAGAAAACAAAAAACAAAATGAAATTAATAGAAGGAAGTGAAATCCAGAAGAAACGGGGAAAACAAAAAATGAAAATCAAACTGAAAAGGTGAGATCGAGAGAGAATGTTTTAGGAAAATGAAAATCAAACTCTAGATCTCCAACGAGAGCAAAAGCGTGGACGAAGAATTCGAGAACGAGAAGTTATTCTTGGATGGTTTCTGAAAGGGAGAGCAATGCGAGGGAGGAGAGAGTGCGAGGGACTGATGATTTTTGCTATAAACCTAAATATTTGTTTTATTTTTCAATGAAATGATAGGTGGTCCCACCACCGTATTTCTGGAGGTATTTTTGGCTAAATTTGGCTGGAATTTTTAGCTGAATAGCATTATTGAGAAAAAATAACGAACAGGCCAGGAACAATCTCGTTGACAGCAACACCAAAAGGCGGTGGAGACGTTAAACTCCGACTAACGGACAATCAAATTTGGACCGTTGAGGCTTCCCCACCGGTTCACGGGAACCATACATGGTAATGATATGATCGCAATTTCCTCTCTTCCTTTCCCTTCTCATCTCATCATCGTTCATGCAATTCTCGAGTTGAACCGATCATGTTGGCGGTTACCCCCCTAACTTCCTCTTTACCCGCCAAACCTTTCCACAATCGCGAATTTCGGGTCTATAGACGCCGTAAGAGGCTCAAAATCATAGCCTCCATCCCGTCACCGTCACCGTCACCGTTTGAGAATCTCTTTAACACGTTAATCAACAAAAACCCTTCCATTAATTCACTCGATTTCATAACTCCCGCTCTTGGCTTCGCTTCCGGCGCCGCACTTTTCTTCGCGCGCTTCAAATCCCCTCGCGATTCCGCACCCTCCGATGTCGGTGAGTGGATCTTCTTCGCCAGTCCGACGCCGTTTAACCGTTTCGTGCTGCTACGGTGTCCTTCGATATCGTTTCAGGGGAGCGACGACGTGAACGAGAGACTCGTGACGGAGGAGAGGTATTACGTAACCAACAGTGGGAGGATTCAGGTGAACAAGAGGGAGAAGGATTTGGAGAAGTTGAGTTATCAGAGAGTGTGCGTGAGTGCAAAGGATGGAGGTGTGGTTTCGTTGGATTGGCCCGCTGAATTGGATTTGGAAGAGGAACGTGGATTGGATTCTACATTATTGCTTGTTCCTGGTACGCCTCAAGGGAGCATGGACAATAATGTAGGGTTATTTGTGATTGAAGCTCTGAAGAGGGGTTTTTTCCCAGTTGTCATGAATCCCAGAGGATGCGCTGCCTCACCTCTCACCACTCCCCGGTATTACTCCTCTCTCTTTTATAATTATTTGGTTCTGAATAATTTAGGATGAGCTGTTCACATGATCACCTATTCATTCGAAATGCTAGTTGTTTTAGGAATCAGTGAAGGCAAAAAACATAGTGATTGGATGGTGTAGTCAAAGGGCCTATAGTCTATAATTTTTTGGGCTTATCTTATGGTATGAGCTCTTATGTACTTTTTTGAGAGAGCGAAGATAAGCTGCGTTGGGCTTTAACAAGCTTATGAATTGGGCTTACATAATAGAGCTCATGTGCTCTAGGAGATAGAATGCTACTCTTGTCTTCTTTCCTTGGTGTTGGGTCTGGGATTTTGGTCATTTTTTCTCCTTATAGACTTATGGCAATGATAAAACAATCGTAAGGACTTTGAACCACCTTTATTTTTCTTCGGTGTTTGGGGGGTGGGGGTGGGGGGGGGGGGGGGGGTGGGATAGAATGCTACTTTTGTCTTCTTTCTTTGGTGTTGGGTCTGGGATTTTGGTCATTTTTTTTACAATGGATTGGGACTTGGGAGTACCTCTTTTTCTCCTTGTAGACTTATGGCAATGATAAAACAATCGTAAGGACTTTGAACTACCTTTATTTTCTGTAGGTTATTTACGGCTGCTGACAGTGATGATATCTGCACCGCTGTAACTTATATCAATAATGCAAGGCCGTGGACAACCTTGATGGGTGTTGGCTGGGGATATGGTGCAAACATGCTGACTAAATACCTTGCTGAGGTTGGGGAAAAAACACCACTGACAGCTGCTACATGTATAGACAATCCTTTTGATTTAGATGAAGCTACAAGGACTTCTCCTTATCACATTGTTACTGATCAGAGACTCACTGGTGGACTGGTAGATATTCTACAAACCAATAAGGTAAATTAACTGCTTTCAGTCTTCACCCCCCTTTCACCAGGCCTGCATCTCACGCAATCTACAATCTGTTTATGTAGGCACACATTTTCATGTATCATTCTTCAAGTATCCCTTAACACCAGTAGGTATGTGTTATGACTTAGTTTAAAATTGCCTACTTCTGTAGGCACTGTTCCAAGGCAAAACAAAAGGTTTTGATGTGGAAAAAGCTCTGTTGGCAAAATCAGTGCGTGATTTTGAAGAAGCGATATCCATGGTATCTTATGGCTATTTGGATATAGAAGATTTTTATACAAAGTCCAGCACAAGAAATATGATCAAGGATATTAATATTCCTGTTCTCTTTATACAGGTAAGTATACATTACTTTATGCCGCTATCACGGTTAAATTCCCTCTTATAGCATCCTTTGCATTTTTCTAAATATTAATATATAAAGTGCTCTATTGTTTTGGTGGGATTGTTTTGGGAGTAATAGCATACTAATGAAAAAACATGCATTACTTATTGGGATAGCTGCACAAATTTTGCCAGGAGCATGTGAGACAATTCAAGAATGTTCTTCAATATTCTTTATCCACTATTGTTAATTTGTTACAATGACACAATCTTATTAAAGCTGTATCTATTTAAGAATCATGAGAGTAAAAATGTGATCAATTTAGGGGTATTTGCCATTTAGCTCTCCTTAGTTTCCTAGTTATTTCTTTCTCACAACTCCTTGTTATTGTAATCCTTTGGGGACTAGGTTCGTCTTTATCTTTGTATTATCTAAAAAGAGCAAGAGAAAAATATTATTTATGCAGTTCGACAGTGTGGCTCCGTTGTCTCTGATTGTATTTTCCATTCAATATATTGATCAATATACAATTTTTTTATAATAAGACAAAACGGAAGAATTGGGATGTCCCAATCATCTATGCCATATTTCACCTTCATTGACAATAGGAGAAATTGAAGCAGCGTGATTTGAACTATAGAGATTTTCCGCAGAAACAAAATCCAACTTTAGGGTTCCTCTGTGATCATCATCTCCGACACTTTGTTCTGCACACAACCGCCATCACAAGAAAAATGCACATAACAGTTATTATCTAATAGTTGTCCAACTGAAAGTAGATTAGCAGAAAATCCAAGCCATGCAAAAGAATTGTTGAAAATTGGAGTAATATCTCCAATAACAGTAATTGGTTTATTCTTTCCATTAGCAACCTGAATATGTGCAGAATCATGGTGTGGGCATAAGTTATTTAGCAAGTTTTCTGAGCTAGTTGATTGGAAATTTGGATTCTGCAGAATCATTAGGGCAAGAATTAGATGGGGAAGTTCTATCACCTTGAAGCCCCAAAACTGAGAAGGGTGAAATAATCATTTGCTGCACCATTTAAGCAACATGAAATGTTGTCTCAGCGTGTTATTAATATTGACTGCAGAAATAGTTGAGGTCTTAGCTATAATCTGACTAGTAAAAGAGTTGCCCTTAGTGGCTTGGAAAGCAATAGTTTGATGATATTGAGTTTGAATTTAGCACTTTTTGATAACAATTACTGGGTTTTTGCAGTTGTTACAGAATTTCTTGGTGCAATATTTAGAAATGTAACCATCAGAACATTGTCTTATATAATTTTGTTTGATGGATCCACAGCCTTGCTTCCTCTTCCTTTCTCTTACTTTAGGATTTGACAGTACGCAGACACAAAAATAATCTATGAATCTCAGTTCATAACATGTTTTAGCTCTTCTACAACAGGGATAGATTCTATATATGACTGCATAGGTTGTTTATTAAACAGTGGCATTTTTGAATTATTTGTTTTTTTATGAAAGAATTATTTGTTATTTTCTTATTATTAATTATTAATACCCATATGAATGTAAGCAAATGCATAAAATGTCAAATGTCTTACTGTTTGAATTTTTTTATCAGAGTGATAATGGGATGGTTCCAGTGTTTTCTGTTCCACGGAATCTGATTGCAGAAAATCCATTCACAAGCCTGCTCCTATGTTCTTGTTTGCCATCTAGGGTTACGGATGCTGACACATCTGCTTTTGCCTGGTGCCATCTTCTAACAATTGAGGTAACTCTATCGAGTCATGGATAAACATTTTGTTTATTTAGTTAACATTCTTCAAGCTGAAAGTTCTTGTCTGGATAATCTTTACCCAAATAAAGGCCATATAGACCAGCAAACCAGCTGGAGGTTAGATTATAATGTGAAATCAGTAATACACAGAACCAGTCAAGTCAACAGAAACTGTCAGGTTAACTGGAAACTGGAAATTTCATACGTTATAGTGATTTGACTGGTTGTATAACTTCAAGAACATAGAGAGAGAGACGCAACAGAAAAACTGAATTGTATTATTGATCTCTCAACTGATTTCAGAGACGAGACCTTACATTTATAGGCTTTTAGTTGATAGCAGTTTAGAAACCGCCACTCTAACAACCAAAGTAATTGAACGTATGCGTGTGACTAACTAAGAAACTAACTAAATGTTTAACTAATTGAGTGTTCAATTGTGTAGCAATTGTGACCTAACTGTCTTATACTCTATCATTCCCCCTCAATGAGCAGAAAAAGTCTTGGGCCGGAACTTGGTAAGAATATCAGCAGTTTGCTCTTGAGCAGTGAAATAGGAAACATCAACGGACATGCTGAGCACCTTGACAGAGGTGGGCCTGCCCTCTGCTCCTACGTATCTCCGGATAGAGAATCAAAGGTTGCGTAGTTCTTGGGTAGAAAAAGCTTGTTTGTTGGTGTTTTTTAATTTAGGGATTTTAGGACTTGTGATCCGTACGGTTCATTTATCCTAAAACGATGACTAACCTGGCCGTACGGCCGACTTAATCCCCTATTTTTGAAAATATGATTTTTGATGTTTTGGAAGAAAACGATTTGTGTGGGGAGTGATTTTATTTGAATAGGTATTTTAGGACTCTTGAGCCATACGACCCATTTGTCCTAAAACAATGACTAACCCGGCCGTACGGCTGACTTAATCCCCTATTTTGAAAGTAAGATTTTTATTTTTGGAGGAAAATGATTATTTTACTTTTCTGTTTTGAATATGAACGAAAAGTTAACAAAGAAGAAAAAATGAAAAGTGCAACTAGTGAAAAATAATTATCAACAATATTTAAAAATAAACTAATTAAAAGAAAAATAAAATAAAATAAAAAAGGGAGGGGGAGAGAGAGCGAGAACTTCGCTGGGAGAGAGAGAATGTGTTCAGTGTTCTTGTTGAATCACTGTGGTGTCCTTTTCACTGTGGACAAGGCCTCCTTTTATAAGTGAAGAGTTAGATGAAGAGACTTGCTGGACAAGTTGGCTTGCTAGGCAAGTCGACTTGCTGGGCAAGTTGACTTGCTGGGCAAGTTGACTTGCTGGGCAAGCAGCTTGTTGGGCTGAAGGAGTGTAGAGACTTGTTGGGAAAGTAGGAGTGTAGAGGCTTGTTGGGCCGTTGGTTGCTGCTGTGCGGGCTCTCAATCTCTCAACTCTACAAAGCTATTTTTTACTTTTACATCCCTGTACCATTTTATTTATTTGTAATTTAATTTTTTTTATTTTGTAACAATCCTTTTTGATTTTGTAATTTTTGATATAAAAGAGTCCTTAAAAATATATTTTTGGATTTTCTCTATTTTCTATTTTGTTTTGTCTTTTTAACAAATAAACAATAAAATTACAATTTAAAACATAAAAACTGAAAAGTCCATATTATTCTATTTTGTTTAAGATATTTTAAATTAGTCGGGCAAAATTAGGGTATAACAACTGCCCCTCTTTATTTATATTCCGTAGAAAAAATGAAGGGTTTTCAAGATTTCATAGTAGGAATAGAAATAAAGATAAAAGGACACTAATTTTGTCCTAAAACCCGGAAAAAGGGGATCACTGGGAATCTGAAGGAGCCACGGGCTTTAAAGGACCACTGGGGGCTGAAGGATCACTGGGGATCTGAAGGTCTAGTTCAAAATCAATGCTTGGTGCATTGACTTGAGTTCAACTGAAGGACCGATGGGGTCTGAAGGGCATGCCTAGGCTTGATGGACCAAGATGGTCTGATGGAGCGCAAACTAGCAACGGTACTTGTAAAACGGTCTGCTTGGGGGTGGCCTTTTTCGAGCGGCCATGGGTCAAGATCAGGTCGTTGATCTGATTTGCGTACCTCGAAGGACGTCCACTATGTCTTAGGCTAACAGAGCTAGTCTGAAGGACCTGGGGTCGGATGATCCGTCGCGCTCAGTGTCGACATAGTGATCTGAAGGTAGAGTTCGAAGCCGTTGCTTTGACATTTTAATTCGAATTGAACTGAAGGATCTGGGGTCGGATGATCCGTCGGTTGCTCGATAACGCGACGTGCGATCTGGATTGATGGACCAATTGTTGGTCTGAAGGAGCGCTGGGGGTCTGAAGGATCGGCTAAGCCTTATAAATACTTGGCATATTTGCCCGGGCATACCTTATAAATACATTTTCCTGATAAGGAAAAACTATCTATATTTGGCATGTCTTAATAATGCAATGAATGGAGTATGCGCGCATGCAAGCGTGTGCGACAATTGGTGTTTGCTGGGGTAGTGAATGAGATGTGGCGGATAATGGATGCTAAAGTTTGATGGGCTAATGAAGTTGATAAACTGTGTATGTGGATAATATATGAATGCGATTGTAATTATTATATGCAAATGCTATCGTGAATAAAAGGAAACACCTGAATGCATGGTAAACGATATGATTTGTGATGTAGGAAGTTTTTGACAACGATGGGACCAACACTTGGCACATCTATCGAAACAAAAATAATGTTATATGTGTGCATGTATGTAATGTTTGCGCGTGCAATGATAAATACTTTGGTGGGGGTAATGAATGCAATGTAGATGATTTTTTGCCTCTGATTGCTTTCTTTTTTCTTCTTTTTTTTTTAAATATATGATGTAAGTATATGAATGAATGAATGTGCAAATGTAATGCTTGGAGGCAAAAGTTGTGGTAGATGGATGTTGGAATAAAATGTGTGCTGCAATGATTTATGATATGATATATTAGTGATGCACGCATATGTGTTTTTGCATTTTTTTTATGAGAAACGAGACTTTCTATTCGAGAAGTAGAGGTGAATATTTTGAAATAATCATTCCTTGGAAAAAAATGTTTTGAACTCAAACATGGAAATCTCAAGGTTGTTATTTACAGACATTATGATGTGCAAAAGTATACTTTTTGGTCGTATTTGCAAACTCGTTCATATTGCTCTTCCATTTGACTCGGATGCCCCATGATGGCTGAATTTCAGGTCCACAAAGTTAACTGAGTGGCTTTTCAGTATCACATTATTAGCTTGTGTTCACTCTCTTTGAAGTATTGTTTAGTAAACATGTAGAGTAGTGCAAATATAGATGAATGAGTCAGTTGACTCGGGGTTCTAGAGATTTAGGGTACGAACAGATGAAGGGATAAATGACAGGTTTTTGCCAAAGTCATGAAAGGTAGGTTCTCCCCAACTCAAGAAATGTGGGACTGCCCCAATTTAGCGTTGATGACGGTGAGTGCATAACTTGCCCCTGTCTAGTGGTGAAAACAGCTAGGGGTGTAGAAGATGATGAATTGGGAATGCCTTGGCTTTGAAATGAGAGGTGGGGAAGCAAAAGATTTTGTCTCAACCCATGGCGTTTGGTGTTGCCCCAATTATGACAATTGGTTGCCCTGACTAGAGTTTGTGAAATGCTGTATTTAGGATAGTGGGTTGAGAAATTGCCCTAGTGTGGTTTTATGGACGTGAATAAGGGAATGAAATGGGTGGAAGGTGAATTTCCCTAATTTTCGGTGGAGTGAAGGATGACGGGATTGCCCCACTTTGGAATGGTATTTCAAATGGTTGCTTTTAGTGAGACTGTGAGAGGTGACAGAGTTAAGGTTATGGGTTTTTTGGAGTTGGTCGTATGGCTATATGGATTGGGCGTGGTATGAATGGGATGGACAATGGCTAAATCTCCAAGTTCAAGTGGTATGGATGATAAAAGGAATGTCCCACTTTAGGATCTAAGTGGTGATCCTAGTATAAACTTTTGTTCTCTTTTTAGGTGAATCCCAATGACTGTGACAGTCTTGAGTTTTTTTTGATATGATGAAAACTTCACTTGGTGATCACTAAACATTGTCTTTATATCAATGCAACTTGAATGAACCTTGGAGTGCAAGCCTTTTGATTTTTTTTTTAACTTTCTTTTTTTTTATTTTTTTAGCAAATATATTGTAAATAAATAAACTTATTTGTCCTAAAATTAAAACTTTGAAAAAACAAAAGCATTCGGTCATTGATCGGAATGGACTTTATAGGGTTGTAATGTAGCCGATGGTTAGGGGTTCATAAAAGAAAAGATAATTAGGCCCAATGAAGTATTCAAGGGTTTATGAAATGACGGATAATTAGGCCCAATGAAGTGTTTGAGGGTTTATGAAAGAAGGTATAATTAGACCCAATGAAGGGTTTGAGGGTTTATTCAGACAATGATGTGTTTGATGGTATGATGTATTAGCTTACCATTTTTCTGATTTTGTCTCTCTTTTTTTTATATTATTTTGGTTTTTTTCTTTTCGTGAGTTTCACTTCTCTTGTGTGATTTTCACTTTCTTTCCTTTTGAGTTGAGTAAGCTGATAAAAATGAAACACCATTTTTGATATGGAATGGATGGTCTAGGGTGATTAAAAGATTTTTGATTTTTTTGGCTCAAAGTGGGTAGCAAAGGGTGTTACTATTATTATTATTTTTAGGATATGGAGAGATGGCCAAACTTCATTTCAAATCATGACTGCTTACTTTCTCAAAACTTAATTTTAGGACAAAAATTTATTTATTTTTGTATATTTGCTCTTTCTCTTCATTTCTTTTTACGCCCTAATTTTTGCTTAGGTTGCTCTTGCGAGTTTTCAATCTAACGAGTCTTTTTTTATGTTTTGTTTTCCAAAAAGACTCGCACTTGCACCGAGTGAATATAATGTTGACTAAATGTTTAAGTGGTCACTAACTTGCCCCAGTTTGGAGGAACCAAAGTGTTGGTTTATGAAATTTTATCGTTGAGAACAAACCAAATAGTCAACTAGGTACTTGTATGGAGAATATGTACTGGGTGGTCGAGGTGGGACTGGACATGTACAAGGGAGGATGATAAGATGCAAAGATGTGGACACTAACTGACTCAAACAAGAGTAAATGCACATGACATACAAGTTCACCATACGAATGCTTCATAGAGAGTTAAAATTAGTTAGAAACATGGTAGAAGAAATTTTTGATAACACATTAGTTAACAAAATGGACCAATTTGATCATTTATCATGGGATGGATGAGATGCATCGCTTTGCTGGCAAAATGGACCAATTAGTCAACCTTATTTTGTAAGGCTAAACTTTTCCAAAGAAAAATAATCAATTAGAGTGTGTTTCGCAAGAACGTCTCATCTCTCATCACAATTTTTTTAGGTTATGCTCATGGTTTTTTTTTTTAAAAAAAATATAATGCATGATTGAATAAACTATAATGTATAGGCATGATGAAAATGCATGAAATATATGAAGGAATGATTACTTGAAAAGACTAACTATGCTAAATGACTTTTTGTTCTTGTTTTTGTTTTTTAGGGGCAATGACACATGTAGATGATACATAGTATCATTTACGTGTTAAAATGAATGCTAACTTATTTATATTTTTGGATGTTGAATGATGCAAAAATAATGACATGACTTTCTTTTATTTTTATTTTTATTTAGAAATGATGTATTTGAACTAGGATGACAATATGAGTAAAATGATGTATGAATGTTATGTTTTTTTTGAAATGTAATTCATAATAATGACATTGCAAATTATGTAATGAACACACTATGTGATGATTTTTGTGAATGATTATGAATGAACGGTGGTGCATGATAAATGAGATGCTTATATTACATGACTTAAACATTGTTTTTTTATATGCGAGGAAATAAAATGCATGATACTCACAATGATTTTTTTAATGCATGGAAAGAAAAGAATACATGATGCTTGACATGATTTTGAATATTTTTGTTTGTTTTTTGGAGAAAGGAAACCAGACGCATGAGTGTTGACGAACCAGCTTGCCTTTTTGCTCATGAATGAATGAATGTGCATGAAATGCGAATGTATGATTTTATCATCGCGTCGGGGAATTGTAAGCTTTTTATTCGAAAAATAAAATATGATTCTGGTGGTCTGACTTGCATGTTTTTTTTTTGTTTTCCTTATACTTTCATCCACCTCTTTTAAAAAAGGTCTTATAATTCCCCGACGGTCATTGAGATGCATGCAATATGAGTTTATTTATATATTTCTTTTTTTTATGATATTCGGAGAAGAAGGAAAATAAGAATGCATGAGACATGCTTGCAATAATAAAATAGGTTTTTTTTGGGTTTTTTTTAGGGAAATGAGAAAAATGTATTAGTGTTTGTTTGAGTGCAGGGGTATGAAGCTCATTTGTGTCCTACAAGGATTCCTAAGAGAATAGGGCTAAGACTTTTCTATTGAGTGAACCTTTCAAATGGTAGCTCTAAAGGGTCCTAAATAAGGTTTCTAGAGCCAACGAACCCAGTTAAGAACACTGATCCCAACAATAGGCAAGCTATTAGGAGTGACAACATTCTCAAAAGAGACCAAACTCTAGGTGAGACTTTCGTGACCACCCAACAGGACGCACATCCAGTAGGCAATCACTACGCAGTCTCGTTCTAATTTAGGCTATGCTCCAGTCCGGGTATAGGACTATTCTCACGTGTGTGCAGAAGTGTGATAGTGGAGTGTGTAGGAGCAAAATGTCAAGTGTACCCCCAAGCTGCAAAGCAAACAACACATATGCAAAAGAAATATAGTCTTCTATCCTAAGGTTCACATATCATATAAAATATAACATGCAACAAGAATAAAAGATGAAAGAAAAATAAATACCGAAAATGTTAAAGGTTTGGCACAACTAACCAGGTTAGGCTTAACTCTCAAAATGTCCCCAGTGAAGGCGCCAGCTGTTGCGACCGAAAAATCCGAAGGATCTCTTGCGTTCAATGAAGTCGCCATCAATGTTTAATTATAAAGGAAAACACTGAAAAATCTCTTTGAAAAAGAAAACGGTCTGGAAAACCAAATTTTGGGTTCGGGAGTCGATTATGCGTGGAGAAGGTATTAGCACCCCACAGCATCCTTTCGAAAAAAGTTACCTCTAATTAATTGTGCAAAACTATATTAACTTTGAAAATATTTATTTCCCTTTTATAAAAAAAATGAATGAAAAGACTTGATGAAAAATATTTGTTTTTGCATTTTTATTGAGAACTACGAAAGAAAATTTGAGAAAAGACTTAAAAAGATTTTTTATTATTGCACTTGACAGATGTGGGCCCCCATCTGCTCCTACGTATCTCGGGGTAGAGAATCAAATGCTGCGTAGTTCTTGGGTAGAAAAACTTGTTTGTTGGTGTTTTTTAATTTTGGGATTTTAGGATTTGTGATCCGTACGGTTCATTTATCCTAAAACGATGACTAACCCGACCGTACGGCTGACTTAATCCCCTGTTTTTGAAAATAAGATTTTTGATTTTTTGGAAGAAAACGATTTGTGTAGGGAGCAAGGTAGTCAAAATCGAGATTATACGTATAATCGGAAAGAAGATGTAAAATCGTAAATCGTGGAATCGTAACTATAATCGTAAGATTATACAAAATTCATCAAACACATATATTGGAGATGTATTATATATAAATACTTTAAAAACTTAATTAATAGTAAGATCGATAAGTCATAAGTTGATAAAACCTTAACTTATAAGTCACAAAAAACTAATTAAGCTATTACAAACAGAGCACAAGCAGAACAAAGGCTGCAACAAAAAAAATGTTGAAAATAAGGTTTTTCTTTAAGAAATTACCATAACAGAGTTTGAATAAGAAAGAGTTTAAATAAGAGTTTGAATAACAGAGTTTGAATAATAGAGTTTGAATAAAAAATGAAAATAACAGAGTATAAAAAATCATGAACTTGACCTCTTGGCTGGGAAGATGCAAGAGGAGATATGCAGAAAAGAGACGCAAGAGATGCGTGAGAGAAGGGAGAGCGATGAGCAGGAAGCGTTGCAACGAAGAAGAAGACCTGCGAAGAAGCGGACGTGCGAAGAAGAAAACATGGAGAAGCTTGTTTGGGGAACGTGAAGCTCTCTTTTTTTTATTTAAATTTAAATTTTAAAACAAAAAAGTAACTTAAAGTAAACGTTTTACTTTTTACTCAGGTTGGTAATTTTTTAACCAAAAAATTTAACCCTAAGTGACTAAACGCAAACTGGGTCGCGAACTGGGTCTTTTGACTCGTCTTCCTTACCCGATTTCTGGTTAGGGTTTTTGATTCCAGAGGCGCCGCAGCAGCAACAGAGCACTCCGCCATCTCGCAAGCAGTAACAACAACGTTTGTAGACTCAAAAAAACGCTAACGATTACACGATTTTACGATTTTCAGATGCGATTCCACCCGATTCGACCATTTTACGATTCTACTAAGTATTATAATCGTTGGAGGGCTGTGTAATCGTAAAAACGTACGATTATACGATTTTAATCGCGATTCTGACTACCTTGGTAAGGAGTGATTTTATTTGAATAGGTATTTTAGGACTCTTGAGCCGTATGGCCCATTTGTCCTAAAATGATGACTAACCCGGCCATACGGCTGACTTAATCCCCTATTTTGAAAATAAGATTTTTATTTTTGGAGGAAAATGATTATTTTGTTTTTGTTTTGAATATGAACGAAAAGTTAACAAAAGAAGAAAAAATGAAAATTGCAACTAGTGAAAAATAGTTATCAACAATATTTAAAAATAAACTAATTAAAAGAAAAATAAAATAAAAAAGGGAGGGGGAGAGAGAGAGCGAGAACTTCGCTGGGAGAGAGAGAATCTGTTCAGTGTTCTTGTTGAATCACTGTGGTGTCTTTTTCACTGTGGACAAAGCCTTCTTTTATAAGTGAAGGGTTAGATGAAGAGACTTGTTGGACAAGTTGACTTGCTAGGCAAGTCGACTTGCTGGGCAAGCAGCTTGTTGGGCTGAAGGTATGTAGAGACTTGTTGGGCAAGTAGGAGTGTAGAGGCTTGTTAGGTCGTTGGTTGCTGCTGTGCGGGCTCTAAATCTCTCAGCTCTACAAAGCTATTTTTTTACTTTTACATCCCTGTTTTATTTATTTATAATTTAATTTTTTTTATTTTGTAACAATCCTTTTTGATTTTGTAATTTTTGATATAAAAGAGTCCATAAAAATATATTTTTGGATTTTCTCTATTTTCTATTTTGTTTTGTCTTTTTAACAAATAAACAATAAAATTACAATTTAAAACATAAAAACTGAAAAGTCCATATTATTCTATTTTGTTTAAGATATTTTAAATTAGTCGGACAAAATTAGGGTATAACAGTTCTAATGTCAATTCAAGTTGGTATCTTGATTCCTGTGATCTTATGGATCATATGGTGCTCTAGAAATTAAGTCATTTTTACACCAGAGATGCTTTGCTTCATTGAAGGCTAATTGTCAAGAAGGCTGGGAATTGGGATAAAGCACCTTTTTAAGGTTCATTGGATTAAGCCAAATCTGGGTGAGATCACTCTTTATGTGGATGGCAGTGCAATTTCTAATCCAGGGCGTGCTTTGGTGGTTTATTTTGCGTTGCCATGATGGTAAGGTGCTTGGGGGGGGGGGGGGGGGCTTTGGAAACATTGGTATATCCATTAGGCTACATGCTCAGATTGTTGCTCTGCTTTTTGGAATTCAGCTGTGCTGTGTTAAATTTCCAGATTAGAGGTTTCAGATAGGAAGAATGAACATAATTATTTCTTTGATTTCTAAATTGATTTCACACTTACAATTGATAAGCGCTACCGCTCATTTATAGATGACTAAGCCAACGGGATTAACAACTAACAAACTTAACGGCTTAACTGAAGCCAGTTACAGCCATCTAACTGACTTCAGTTTTAACAACTTAACTGCTTTCAATTCTAACAGCTTAGGTGAACTAACTTTTAACTAATTGTGCTTAGCTGTCACCAACTGTTGAGCAGTTTAGTGCCAGCTAAGCTTGGCTTGGATGATCCTTTAATATGCTGTTACAGTGGATTCCATAAGGTTTTGTGTTAGTGCTCTTAAGCCCGTGAAGTAAGAAATTAATGCGTGTCATGTGTGTGCTAATGAGATAGCCTTGATTAAGGGAGCTAGAGATTGGTCAATTTCTCTGCATCACACTTACAGAAACGGGAAATGCTGTCTGGATTTGTTAGCTAATTGAGGCGAGGATGAGTGGTGTAGCTGTCTGAAGCTCCTGCTGATTTGAAGCCTCTGTTTTTGGGTGATGCCTTGGGAGTTTCTTTCCCTAGAATGTTGTCTTGCTTGTCTGCTTCTTTGTCTCTTTTCCTTTTCTTGTGAGACAAAAAAAACTTCTATCTTAAATGGAATTGACTATTGTTGATTGTATTTTGTTAAGATACTTATTATTCCACCTGTACCAGCCCTCACTTCAGATGTCCAGAGCTGATTTTGCGTACAAATATTATGTCATATTCTTTGATGACATCTCAATGTGTCCTTGGATATTTTTAATTAATGATCATTTTGAATTACATCCCAACAAGGTAGCTCAGTTGGCGAGCTAAGGGATACCGAAGGAGTGCACCAAATGAGTGCAAGAAGGAGGTCCCTGGTTCAAACCCGGGAAACTAACAATTCCCCCACCCCCACTAACATTGCCTATCAAAAAAAAATTTGAATTACATTTTCCTTTTGTATAATTCTGTGAGGTTAGCATTTATTTTTACAATACATGTTTTGATGTGTGTTATGTATGCAGTGGCTCACTGCAGTGGAGCTGGGACTCTTAAAGGGTCGTCATCCTCTTTTGACAGATATAGATGTTACTATAAATCCTTCTAAAGGATTAACTGTTGTGGAGGAAGTAAGGCCAGATAAGAACCCAAAAATGGGTAAATTGTTGGAACTTACTCAGTCAGATGTATTTAATGGTTACTCTATCGATCCTACTAAAGATTTGTTGGAAGAAAGTGAGAATGGTTCTAGCCTCCAATTTAGGTCCCAGCACGATCTACAAAGGAAATTTGAACAGGAAGATATGAGCTTACAGGTAAAACTTTCTCCATTACAGCAGACTAGCTCCACTGGTGGGGATTCAATTGAAGAAGAGAATGTTGCCTCAGGAGATAGTGAACATGGTCATGTTCTGCAGACAGCACAAGTAGTAATAAATATGCTTGATGTTACCATGCCTGGTACTCTAACAGAAGAGAAGAAGAAAAAGGTAGAGCATAAAGTGTTATATTATCAGGTGTCATTTCTGTGTTTGGAGGTTGCTTCTTGTTCCGTCTTACATTAGTTTTATCATCTTTCCTGTTAATAAAGCAATGCAGAGGGAGAACTTTCAGGTTTGACCTTGATGAGGTGCATTTGGGGCATGGGGGTTAGGAGGTTGTGTGTAAACTACAGGATTGTATACGTATTTGTTTTGTATTTATATTCAGATGTGAAATGCAATTGATGTTTGAACATCCATCACATTTTTGGAGATTTCTGTTTATCATATTAAAGATTCATTTTATTCAGGTTTTACTGTGATCCTGCTTGCTATTTTTCATATACTCCTAGTGAATATTTGGTGAATTTGCTGGAAATCTTCTTCAATTGTATTTTTTTCTAAATTATTTTTTATATATTTTCTGCATGGTATTCTGTTGCAATTTGCAATGAAATAGTCTTATCAAGAACTCTAGCTTTTAGTTTAAATTATGACGCAAAGAAATAACCGGGTTAAGATACTGAGCTTATATAAGATGTAACCTCACAGATAAAGGTTTTAAGGAAAATAAAAAACTCCATTCAAGGTATCTTATACTCAACGGTTCTTTTATAGATAACAGAGACAGTTTTGGATTTCATGGTTAGTTTGTTTCTTAGAGTTCATCAATCGTTTTGCAAAAACTCTGGTACTGATGTTGTTATGGGAGAACTTGATGTGTTCTTCCCTCACTGGTTTTGTACTTCTATTTTCTTTATATAAAAATATAAAAATTGTTAGAGTTTTAAAATCAATTGGATTATGTTTTCTTCTATTTATAAATTAGCTTCTCAATTGTTGTCTTCAACTGTGTTTGTGTGCTTCATGTTTGCCAGAATGACTTGTCTTTATTTATCCTCATTTTAACATATGCATTATTTTTAATGATTTATTTAAATTCTGGGTTAGTTTTAAAATCCTGTCATTGCAATGATACTTGTAGCAAAATTCCAGGTATTAACTGCTGTGGGTCGGGGAGAGACTCTCAAGAAAGCTTTGGAAGATGCTGTTCCAGAAGATGTTCGTGGAAAGCTAAAAGATGCCATGGCTGGAATTTTGCAAGCACGTGGTTCTGACTTGAAATTTGATAGGATTCTCAGTGTTGCTCGGGCTCCTAATTCCTCATCAGGGCAAAAGGACCAAGAAACATTAAGTGGAGTATCGAGTGCAGAAGTTATGTCTGGAGATCAGTCCTCTTCGAATCAGATGAAAAATACTACTAGTACTATCGACGGCACTGCTAATGTTCCAAATGGCATGGGTGAGTCTACTGAAGGAACCGAAACAGAAGTTCTTCCTGCAGAGAAATCATCAAATTCTGCAAATTCAGCTCAATCCCAAGAATCAAACAACGAAGTTGGTTCTTTTAGGGAGGAAACTAGTGAGTCTATCAGGGAGGAAACTGGTGAGTCTAGAGACAATAGTGACAAAAATGATGAGTTAAAAGGCAAAGCTGTTCCTGATATGGATAATGGCGAGAAGGAATTGGAACCGGGTTCTAAATCATATACTCCCAGCCATTCTGATGGGGTAGGTGGATCTGAAGCAGCAGCTGATACTGTAGCTGAACAGAAAAGCCAAAACAGTGGAATAGCTCAAACTGACACTGAGGAAAATGATATCACGAAGGTTGACCAAAAAAGTCAGCATTTATCTAGTGATCAAAGTAAAACATCAACTAATGCAAAAGAAGAACCTCCTTCGCCTCCTATGTCTTCTGAGCATCAAACAGTGGAAAGGGAAGGTAGTGAAAATGAGAATAAAAATATCAAGAATACGCAGCCTATTTCACCCCAAACTAACGCTACTAGTTCAGATCCCGTTGCCCCTGGCTTCAGCGTTTCTCAAGCATTTGGTGCCTTGACAGGGATGGATGATTCCACCCAAATGGCTGTTAATAGTGTTTATGGCGTGATAGAAAATATGCTAACTCAGCTTGAGGAGAGCTCAGACAATGGAGATGAAGTCAAGGATGGAAAAGATGTTGACTACAAGTTAAAAGAGCAGCAAAAGAAAAATAGCCAAAGCAATGATTCGAATGCATCCGGAAATCCTTCTGTAGATGATCACCATGATGGCATGTCCTTGAAGAATGATTCTTCTCATACAGAGGAACAACTAACTCAAAGCCTCAGCACAATTAATGGAAGCGGTATAAGCAATTCTCAAAAGTGCTACTCTAATGATCACCCAGTTAAGAAGGCAAGTGATTCAAATAGTCAACTAATAGACAAGAGAAATTTAGTGGGTGAATGCGATGGACATGGACATGTAAATAACATGCCAGATTCCATAGCTGCAGGTTCATATGGGGACTCTCCAAATAATAAATACCTCCCGAAAGACCTTGTTTCAACGATTCCTACCAAATCACTTGATTTAGACCCGACTTCATTATTGGTTGACTATTTCCCAGAAGGTGAATGGAAAATCTCTGAACAACCACAAAACATGGAAATTGCTTCTGCTAATACTGAAACTTATAAAATGAAGGACCGCTCATCTGCAGAATCTTTTGATGCAAAGCAGTATATTGAACCACCGTATGTAATATTGGATGCTGAAAAACAACAAGAACCTGTTGATGAGTTTATTACAACAGACACCGAGAACAGAATGATTCATACTGGTGATGACATGTCAGAAGAATCAATCCAATTTGTGAAAAACAGAGTACTAGATTCATTAAAGACGGAAGTTGGTCGCAAGCTGAACTCTGCAGAAATGATAGAAATGAAATCGAAGATTGCTGAAGATCTGGAACATGTGGCAATTGCAGTTTCACTGGCTGTTGTAAATACCAAGGGGAGACTACTATATTCTGAAAGTCAGGGTCATCATATTGAGAGTACTATTGGAAAAGTTGGCACTCTTGACGGGGAGCATATCATTAGGGTGATTTCATCCTCTGTTCAGCAAACAAGCTGCCTAAGAAAACTGATGCCTGTTGGTGTTATTGTTGGATCCATCTTAGCTGTCTTGAGGAAATATTTCAATATAGCTACATGGCAAAAAAATGGCCATGGGGACCCCCATGATGATGCGGAGAAACCTGGGAAAAAGAATAGTAGGATTGTTGGTGTAACAGAGGCAGATCTAGTACCAGAAGAGAAAAACAGTTTGGACCGTCCCATCAAGAGAGTGTTTGAAGAAACTGAACTGGAAGATGAAAGGAAAAATACTGTCATGGTTAGTGCTGTTACAGCTGCAATTGGGGCTTCTGCTATGCTTATGCAACAGAAGGTATTGTTTCAGTCTCTTCATATGCTTTCAGTGCTTTTGACTGACACTTCAAACCTCTGCAAGATAGGGATCAAATGTGGTATTTTATTGCGTGGTTTGCTTAACCGCGTTCTAGATATAGATGGTCGTACATACTGAGGTATGCCAGGGTCCACTGACAGCCTCGTCTGAAAACTTGGTTTAAAAATTACCTCAACATGTCTAGTTCCTCATATATTTCTCAATTAAAATCTATACTTTTGTGTGTTGGTTCAATCATTAATTAGTGTTTCTTATGTTATGTGTCTTTCATCTACTCAATTTACATTTTGCGAAAGGTGTTCTGAATCTGATTTATAAGATTTTTCTCAATCAATGATTAAAAGCTTGAAAGAATCAACTTGATTTTAGACCATCTTAAGTTGTGTGCATCCCACAAAGGAGGAAAACAGAAAGTGGTGAAACAGATGGGACAAATACCACTTTACCACTTTACAAATGAATTTCCAGTTACTAGGGAACAGAAAGGATATGGGTTTTATACATGAGTTGCTCTGTTCTAGGGTTCACAAGGAGGAAATGAAACTGCTGAAAGCTCAACCACATCTTTGATAATGAAAGATCGCCCAAAAAAGCCGGCAGAGCTTGAGGAGGAAGTATCTGAGAATCAGAGTAACATAATCACAAGCCTTGCTGAGAAGGCCATGTCAGTTGCTAGTCCAGTTGTACCTACCAAAGAAGATGGTGGGGTGGATCAAGACAGGTCAGAACATATCTATTGCCAACATACAAGCCCTCCACTGTTCTTTTTTTTTCTTCTAACAATTTCACGCAGCTTCCCTCTATGAACAGACTGGTTGGAATGCTAGCTGATTTAGGACAGAGAGGTGGCTTGTTGAGACTAGTTGGAAAATTTGCTTTGCTATGGGGTGGTATACGCAGTGCAATGAGTTTGACAGACAAGCTTATCTCATTCTCGCATATTGCTGAACGTCCGTTGTCTCAGAGGTAACTTGAACTGGTGAATGTTCATTCCATTTTCTTTTCCTGTACTGCTGCTGGTTCTGCCCTTTCCATTTTATAATTATCTGGTAGAAAATAGAAATTGCAATAATTTAGCTATAGAACGAATTGTTGGTTTTGTGGGGATGAGTCAGGCCTTCAGCCTAATTTAAGCGTATCCAAGAATATTTTATTTGCGTGGAACTCTATAAGTTTGGTCTACTTTATAACAATTTTGAATTAATGGTTGAATTGGTTAATTTCGTATTTTACAGTAGTAATGCAAGTGTTAAAGATTGAACCCGGTGTCATTGGATCACATCCCATATATGTATATGTGTGTGCGCATGATAAATTTCAATAACCAGAGAAGAGAGAAAGATAGAAAAAAAAAAGAGATTTGAGAAAGAATCAAAGAATCCCGAAATTGGGACTTCTCTGCCAAGGGCTTAACCCCTTCCAACTGAATTAACAGTGTGTTAATCCCTTTCCTACTTACAATCAGTATTTATGTATATCTAAGGTCCTTCTAACTAACTTGCCAGCTGTACAACAGCTTTCACAAACTCCTAACTTCCCTCAACTGATTTAACTCTTCTATTTATACTTTCTTCCTTCTCACATACACTTTCAGTTTTGGGCTATCTATGCCTAACAGCTCATCGCGATAACTTCTGCATAGTTTTAATGATATAGAAATGAAAAAATACTAAATAGCCTGTCACTGGAACTTTGCCAAGTTGGTATATGAGATCCTAAAATGAAGACCTGAATTTATTACTCTAGATATTCCTTTGTAAACATCCAATGATGGCTTTCCCACATATGAAACTGATTGTGAATGTAAATCGTTCCTAGGTTTTATATCTGTGCTTATCGCTGTAGTGTGATACAATCCTTACATAACTGCACTATTTTTCCTACTCCAGGATTCTTGGGTTTGTTGGCATGATCCTTGTTCTATGGTCTCCTGTTGTTATTCCATTGCTTCCAACAATTGTCCAGGGTTGGACAACAAATACACCTTCCAATATTGCTGTGTTTGCTTGCATTATCGGCCTGTACATTGCTATAATGATACTTGTTATGTTATGGGGGAAAAGAATCCGCGGGTATGAAAATGCATTTGAACAGTATGGGCTGGACTTCGCATCGTCACAAAAGGTAAGACTTTGACATAAAAACCAATGTATGGGGAGTAGTTTCAGTATGTAGAATTTAGAGAATATGGTATTTTGTGAATCTTTGAATATTTCATTGAATTAGAATAGAATTGATACAAGGTATTTATAGAACTAATAGTAACAGTTAGAATAACAGCATTCTAACTGATAGACTAACAACCTAACAGAATTAGTTATTTAACTAACTAATTCTGCAGCTAACTAAAGGACTACAATAGTACACATTAAGATAGATACAGAATAGTACTGCACTATATATCAGATACAACAGAAACCAGATTTATATTTCTATTACATCCTTCATTCCCCCCACAAGCTCAGAGGTGTGGAACACTCTGAGCTTGTCTCGAAAGTAACAGAACAGATTCTTTGACAGAGGTTTTGTTAAGATATCTGCAACTTGAGCTTGAGCAGGAATGTATTCCACAAGAAGAGATTTGTTCAAAACTTTCTCACGAACGAAGAAAATGTCTAGTTTCATATGTTTTGTTCGAGAGTGGAGCACAGGGTTATGAGTGAGGGCAACTGTACTTTGATTATCACAAAAAATAACAGGAGTAGGTAAGGAAACTTGAAGCTCATGGAGTAAAGACTGAATCCATAAAACTTCTGCAGCAACAAAAGCCAGGCTTCGGTATTCAGCTTCTGCTGATGATTTAGCAACCAAAGTTTGTTTGCGAGACCACCATGAGATTAAATTGGGGCCTAAGAACACACAAGCACCCGAGGTTGATCGTCTGTCATCAATGTCCGAAGCCCAATCAGCATCACAGAAGGCTCGGATAGAGAGAGGACAAGCTGCAGTAGCTTTAACAAATGTCAGACCAATGTCAATTGTGCCTTTGAGGTACCTTATAATCCTCTTAACTGCTGTCCAATGCGATTGAAGGGGTTGTGCCATGAATTGGCACACTTTGTTGACAGCATAACCAAGTTCCGGCCTTGTAATAGTAGCATATTGAAGGGCACCTACGATGCTTCGATATAGAACAGGATCCTCATACAAGTCAGTGCCATGTTTTGACAGCTTGAGATTGGTGGGAAGAGGAGTGCTGATGCTTTTACAATCATCCATACCAGCTTTGTGAATAATATCCCTAATGTACTTAGCTTGAGATAAGGCAATATCACCCGAGGGAAGATGCTTGCATTCAATACCGAGGAAATAATCAAGAGCACCCAAATGTTTCAAAGAGAATGCAGCATTCAATTTGGTAATGACAGATTGAACAAGGGCAGTGGATAGTAACAAGGATATCATCCACATATATCAAAACTAGGATGGATTGGCCACCACGTTTGTAAGTAAGGAGGGAGGCATCACATCTAGATTGGACAAACCCAAAGGTAATGAGAGTTTTGGTAAGACTCTCATACCAAGCCCTTGGGGCTTGTTTAAGGCCATAGATAGCTTTGTTGAGTTTACAAACCATACTTTTGTCATTGTTGGAGAACCCCGGAGGCTGAGCCATATACACATCATCATGAAGGGTGCCATTAAGGAAGGCATTATGAACATCAAGCTGTTGTATAGTCCATCCAAAGGTGAGAGCAAGAGACAAAACAGCTCTGACCGTGACTGGTTTTACAACTGGAGCAAAGGTGTCAGTGTAGTCTTGGCCAAACTTCTGTGTAAAACCCTTAGCTACAAGAAGTGCTTTGTATTTGTTGATACTTCCATCAGGATT
Organism: Astragalus membranaceus; assembly: GCA_039519185.1. Classification (NCBI taxonomy): domain Eukaryota; kingdom Viridiplantae; phylum Streptophyta; class Magnoliopsida; order Fabales; family Fabaceae; genus Astragalus; species Astragalus membranaceus. Next base: position 197,106,917 of record CM076846.1, on the reverse strand, counting down.
TTGCTTGATTCTGAATATCCATTTGCATCCTACAAGTGTTTTCCCTGGAGGTAAAGATGTCAACTGCCAAGTATTGTTAGATAGTAAAGCATTATACTCATCCTGCATGGCCTTAGCCCAACATGGAGAGGAGAGGGCTTGTTGAAAAGTAGAAGGTTCAGAAGTGGTGTGGTTGATGCTAGGATAAAGAGGTGGTTTAAGGCTGCCAGTTTTAGATCTAGTGAGCATGGAGTGATGATTAGGGTTGGGTGGTGGTGATGGCAAATGTGAGGGTGGTGAATCTGGATCTATGGTACTGGAAGCAGTAGATGGTAAAGGTGTTGAAGGTGGTGTGTGTAAAGGACTGGCAGGTTGCACATATGGGCTGGTAGGAGAGTTATGAGGTGAGGGAGAAGGAGAGTGTTGAGGGTAGTGAAGGTTAGGTGTAGTGGCAGAATTATTTGATGATATATTTGGGAAAACAACATGCAATGGATGCTGTGAAGAAGTGTTTGTGGAAGGTGTGTGATTAGTGTTAGTAGTGCTTAGCTTATGATTGAATGGAAATGCTTGTTCATTGAATATGACATCTTTAGAGAGATATAAACGACCGGACTTGTCAAGACACTTGTAAGCTTTATGAGAGGACGAGTAACCTAGGAAAGTACATTCTAAAGATCTGAATTCAAGTTTGTGATTGTTGTAAGGTCTAAGTAAAGGGTAACATGCACAACCAAATGTACGAAGAAAGTGGAAATTGGGAGGCCTGTGAAAGAGTAACTGAGATGGTATAGATTGTGTGTGAGCAGAAGGCAACCTATTGATAAGAAAGACAGCTGTATGGAACGCATGATCCCAGAAGTAATATGGAAGAGATGAGTGGGAGAGGAGGGATAGACCCATTTCAACAATGTGTCTATGCTTCCTTTCAACCACACCATTTTGGTGATGTGTGTGTGGAGCAATGACACGGTGGACAATACCTAAATCAGCTAAGAAGTTCTTGAAGGGACGAAACTCACCCCCCCAATCTGATTGAATGGCTTTGATCTTTCTATTTAGCTGAAGCTCAGCTAGAGACTTGAATTGTTTGAAAATAGTGAGTGTTTCAGACTTGTTTTTCAAGAAATAGATCCAAGTATACTTGCTGTATGCATCCACAAAGGATACATAATATTTGTATCCCATGGATAATTCCATAGCAGCAGGTCCCCACAAATCACAGTAAATGAGCTCTAGAGGTTCAGAGTAAATAGTAAGAGAAGGGGAGGAGGGAAGTTTATGAGCTTTAGCTAAACAACAATCAATGCAAAAATCATTATCATTTCTTTTGAAAGAGGAAAGATTACAAAGAGAGAGGACATTGTTGAGAGTGGCTAAACTAGGATGCCCAAGGCGTTTGTGCCACTTAAAAAACATATTGGAACCAACATTAGTAGAATTAATGCTAGGTCTAGTATTACCACAGAAACCGGATTTATTAGAGACCAAAGATGCTGTCCGAAGTGGATACAGACCATCAGCAGTGAGGGGACCCTTGAGAAGCTCTTTGTTAGAAACCTGAGATTTCATAACATAATGGTGAGGGTGGAATTGAACATAAGCATCATTATCATAAGCTAATTTACTAACAGAGATCAAGTTTTTATTAAGAGTGGGAACATGAAGAACATTGTTTAAGTGTAATTGTGTGTGAGGTTGCATAGGAGAAGGGAATGAGTAATTGCTAATGGATTGAACTCTCAAACCTTGACCATTGCCTAAGTAGACATGATCCAAATGTGATGGAGGTGGAGGGGCACCAGCTGGAGCAGGCATGTTGGTTACATGATGAGTGGCTGCTGTGTCCATGGGAGCAACATATGAAGGCATTAGAGCAGGAAAAACTGGTGTAGTAAGATGAGCTTGAGGTGTGGCAGCAGCATGTTGAGGGTAAGATGAGTTTGAGGCGTAGCCTCATGACCCATCTTATAGCAAACCTGACACTGCACAGTACTCCGGCCACCGCCACGGCCGCTCCGGCCACCGCGACGACCACCACGACCCCGGTAGTTCGAATTGCCACGATAACCGGTTTGATTCCACTGTTGTTGACCCGATTTGGTGTTTGAATTGAAGTTAGGGTTCGTAAAATTGATTTGGGAATTATTTTGGGAATTAGGGTTAGGGTTTTCAATTGAGTCAGAATTGGGGGCAGATTGAGTGAAATTGAGCGACACAACTTCCTCTTTGATTTGTTGCTTCGCAATTTTCTGTTCTTGCGCTAAAAGCAGAGCTTTAATCTCTTCTAAATCAAACCAAGAAATCTTACTGTTGATAACGGTTGTGAGCGCATCGTATTCTGCAGGTAAGCCCTCCAAGATCACATCAAGCTGATCTTGAGTAGTGACGCTTTCACCGATGGACAAAAGCGAGTCGGAGAGGAGTTTAATCTTTGCAAGAAACTCGGTGATGGAAGAATTCCCTTTCTTGGTGGTACGAAGCTCGGTGCGAAGCTGGCGAGCTTGAGCTTTCGTCTTTGATTGAAACGTCTGGTGAATTGAGTCCCAGAGTTGGTAAGTATAACGACAACTGATCACGGAGGGAAGAATTTCTGGGGATAACGACGACCGAAGCCAAGACAGCAATAGTTGATCTTGTAATTCCCATTGAACATAGGCTGGATTTTCGCGATTGGCAATTCTGTCTGCATCATTGAGAAATTGGGGAGGTATCTCCGGCGAGATGCAGTACCGGTGAAGACGGTGAGCACGTAATACGGGCTCTATTTGTTGTAACCAAACAAGATAATTCTTGTCATTGAGTTTGGTTGTGATCTTGTAACTGAAGCTTGAGAGAGGAGGGGCAGCGGAATTTGTAGTGTTTGTTGCTGTCGATGCAAAGACCGGTGAAGAACCACCGTGAGAAGACGCCATGATTGGCGGAGAAGAAATGAGCGTGGAGGAGGATCAACCACGATGGTGGTGATTGCCTCGTGATACCATGTAGAATTTAGAGAATATGGTATTTTGTGAATCTTTGAATATTTCATTGAATTAGAATAGAATTGATACAAGGTATTTATAGAACTGATAGTAACAGTTAGAATAACAGCATTCTAACTGATAGACTAACAACCTAACAGAATTAGTTATTTAACTAACTAATTCTGCAGCTAACTAAAGGACTACAGCAGTACACATTAAGATAGATACAGAATAGTACTGCACTATATATCAGATACAACAGAAACCAGATTTATATTTCTATTACATCCTTCACTGTACAATATAATGGAGATTATATTGGATAATAATTTGAGGTTGTCACTATAATGTTATCTTTTTTTTGTTGAAATATTCATATTAAATTTGAAATTACATGTATAAAATTTGGTAAGTTGTGTGACTATTCAGTCTACACGAGTGTATATTTATAACCTATATAGCATTCACTACAAATGGAATGTGATACTAAATCTAAGGGTGTGTTTGTTTCAAGTCTTCTTAGAACACTCTTGGGATTATATGGGTAGGAAATGTTTATTCCCATTTTTGTTATAAGGATTTAAAATTTTATTCATGGTTATAAAATGTTCTTGGGAAATAAATAACTCTCACATTCCAATAGTTTTATTCCCAAGGGAAGAGGGTGGTTAAAAAATTTCCATGGAGGTGGGAATAAAAGCTGTGTTTACCTATAAGCCCATTATTGGAATAATCTCTGGGAATGTTATAAATGTCTGCCAAATACATTTTTTTAATAATACCTAAAATAGGATTCCCATCATTTTGTTCCTAAGAAAATTATTTCCAGGAACGAAATTACCAAACTTGAAACAAGCATCCCCTAACTCCTAAGGGCAAGCAGAAGGAATCAGTAACAGATAAATCAGTAGTAGTAATAGCTAAACTGAAAAACAGGCATTTACATGTCTTTAATTCTAACAACGTAAATTATTAGTTCATTATCATAGACATTTACTAAGATATAGGGAATGACAGTGGAGAACATGCTAAAATTTGCTAGGGCATGGAGGAAACACTTCATTTCATTTGGAATAACTTCATCTTAGAATGAAATGATAGGTAGTGTTTTCAGGCCTCTGGACAATTACTGAAGCTTTTAGGGCAAGTGGCTCTTTGGCATGGTATCTGTTTGAAGGACAGGAGTGGGCAATTCAATTATTTATAACTATATATTGGGTTAATGCTATTGCACTATGACTGTGTTCAGGATAATTTTTATCACTCCACTCGATATATGTTGTATAGTCTTTTGAAGATGAGTAGACTGTACGGTTAAAAGATTAGTGGTTGAGTGATAGGTAAGGACATTTTAGTCAAAAAAAAGATTATTTTATGATAGAAATTAGTTTTTTTTCAAGATGTGTGTATGAGACCTTCAACGATAAATAATGAGATGGAGGGAGTATGTAAGTGTCCAAATATTTTGAAAAATTGATGCTGAAAGCGTGCTATTATTTCAAAATTATTACAAACTCATAGCATACCAAGTGTATACCCCTTACATACAATGTGTTTGACCAGGTAATATACCAAGTACTACATATCACTACCTGTACCAAAGAGTATTTTATGTTAGGTAACTATGCTCTGGCCTTCCTGCGTCAATATGCATCAAGGTGAATTCAGCATATTTATGTTTGTTAAGGGATGGGTAAGGGGAGCTTCAAGAAAATATGAAATATTTATTGAGAAATTATTCTCCAGAAAAAATATGAAATATTATTCTTCATTGAAGATAAGCTAATTTTGGGTCCTTGTTGCAGTTAATTGATTTTTTTAAAGGCTTGGCCGGTGGAGTCGTCTTCATTTTTTCAATCCATGCTGTGAATGCATTTCTTGGTTTTGCAAGTTTCTCTTGGCCTCTTACTCCCCCTTCCTTAAATGCCATGACTTGGTTAAAAGTGTATGGGCAGATGGGTTTGCTAGTTGTCCAAGGAACTTTAATGGCAAGTGCTATTTCACTGGTGGAAGAATTGCTTTTCAGGTCATGGTTGCCCCAGGAAATTGCAGTTGATCTTGGGTATTATCATGGAATCATAATTTCAGGACTTGCATTTTGTGTCTTGCAGAGGTTTGTGTTATCTTGTACCATTTATGTGCTTAAAGGTTTCCTTGAACTTTCTCAGTTTAAAACGTGATTATATCTAAAATGCCATATAAAATTTACATGAGTCTTTTTCTCTCTTTTTTGCTGGGGTTTTCAGGTCTCTACAAGCAATACCAGGACTTTGGCTTTTATCTATGTCTTTGTCAGGTGCTCGACAGAGAAATGAGGGTAGCCTCTCCATCCCTGTTGGGCTACGTACAGGAATGTTGGCTTCCACTTTTATCTTGCAAAAGGGTGGTTTTTTGACATATAGTATTAAGGGCAACTTTCCTCTTTGGATAGTCGGGTCCCATCCATTTCAACCACTTACTGGCTTAGTGGGATTAGTATTTTCTTTATTGTTGGCAATGATTTTCTACCCAAGACGGACTTCTCAAGAAAGAGAAGCTCAGGAGTAAGTTGAAAATCCATCAATAAAAGGCATTGTAGTTGTTGAATTTGGTGATGCTGTCCTGTTAATATGCCAAAGTTGGTAGTGGTTGGTACCTTTGGTGTGAAATAATACACAGTACAAGCTTTTCTTGTAAAGTGCTTAGGGGGGTGGAGAATGGGAAAGACGGTAATTGAGGCATACAAAGATAGATGAAACTTCGGAAAATTGAAGGCTTCAGTTCTTTCATGTATCAAATTCTCATGAGGAGGCACCAAACGTGTCATGGGTTTTACATTTCAGGTATGATGTGCAAAGGGCCTTTGTAAGTAGAAGGGTACAGGTTTGTACAAAATTGTATGTATTTTTTTTGTGTAATTTATCAGTCAAAGTGTGCAACAGTACTAGGATTTCTGAAAGTTTCACTAGTAGTGTCTCTAGTTAACAGAACGTGATATGATGTAAATTTGTTTTACTCATTCCAGTTTTGTTTTACTCGTTCCTTTTTTAGCGGCATGTTTTTATTGTTGCTGTAAATTTGTTTTACCCCATTAACTATAAAGTCAAACATTTTTTATCACGTGTCACTATTTTGTGATTGGTTGACATTAACTAACTGTGTATAAAAATTAAATTCATATTGTAATACTAAGTCATCGGTGACTCGAATATTTTCCATTTTCCACAGCAATGAAAATCCATGTTACTTTACTTAATCTTCATGCTTTACTTTCTCTTCTACTAGCCCAAGGAAAAACTAGATAGTGGTCGCAAAATTTCTTGTATCTCACTTGCCTGCGTGGACTCTTTCATAGAAGGGCATAAATGGTAACTTATTGTATACTTGAAGTCTTTCTTTTTATGTCGTTTCAGGCTATTACTTGATTTTCTTGGAGAAAATACTTCTGTAGACATCGATATGGGTTTTGTATTTCTTTTCCACGATACATGAACAGCATGTCAAAACGCTTAGTACATATTTGAGAGGTTGTTTTACTTACAATGACAGTAAAATGTAAAAGTTAAATTTTTTTGTACAAAATTGTTTTCTTCTGCTTTTTTTTGTGTTATTTTGGGCATTGTTTGAGGCTTCAACATGATTTTTATTTTTAGCCTTTTTTTTGTTTCTATGTTATTGGTGCGTAGTTTTCACCGACTTTGTCGGTGATTAATCTACGCCGGGGAACCTGGCTGGCCACGAGTACCCGGTTTTGCCGGTCCGCGTGGTTCTCCTCTCCCAACACAGTTTTTGCCACACTTAAGATTCGAATCCGAGACCTTGGAGTGGGATCCAAGTCCAGTTACCACTTTGACCAATTCATGTTGGTATTTTAATTTTTAACCTTGAGTGCACGCGTTCAAATATATTTGTAAACCTTTGGGAAGCAAATTGGAAATTGAATTGTATAGCTTTCTGCTAAATCTATTTTTTATTTATTATAAATATCATATCAGTACTTCCAATATCAAACGCAATCAATGGTACCAAGTGGGTGTGGCACAAGTGGTAAATTGCTTGGGCCTCTTAAGTATTTGGTCAGGGGTTCGATCCCTGACCGGTGTGTATGGAGAGACATCGCTTGGGAGAGGTCAGCCCTTAAATGAACTCCAGTACCTCGAGGGATTAGTCTCCACAGTCGCCGTGAAGGATACCCGGGTTTACCAAAAAAAACGCAATCAATGGGATCCCAGAATGTGGGGTTCAGCAGTTGGGGCTGAACCTCCCTTAACCAAGGGTCGGGGTTCAATCCCCGCCTTGGGTACGGGACAGCGTTAAAACTCTGGGCCAGCTGTCCTGCCCCTCGAGGCACCTACAATGAGTGGGGGATTAGTCACTACTGTCTGTGTGGTGGATACCCGAGTTTACCAAAAAAACGCAATCAATGAAGATTTTGAAGAAAAAGAAAGTTCGGTAGTATGTTTTGTTGCATGCATATATTTAGTAAGGACAAATACACAAATGGGTAATTGATCAATACACGTATGGGTATGTTGAGTGATTAGTTGCGGATTTGTTTCTGCAGTGGTATGTTTTTTGGCGCACGTTTGGGTTAAAGCTTCTCTTTGTAGAGTTGAAATAATAGTACGTTTGTGAAATAATAGTACGTTTGTGGGATAGTTACCCTGTAACCAAACAGACATTAAAGCACATATTTTTTTTTTGACGTGGACATTAAAGCACATATTGAAAACACAACAAGCTGCGCACTCCAAATCAAAGCACCTGTTAAGGACAAATACATATATGGATATGTCGAATTATTTTTATATTCTGCTTTTTAGTTACGACGGAGAAACATTACATCTTGTTGGTATTATTTCATTACTGACAAAATGTTATAAAATATTTTATTTTATTTTAAAAAACTATAAAGATATTTGACTAAAAACATAAAAATTTGTTTACTATCCAAATTTATTTTTAGAATATTTAGTACCATATGATAAGATACATTTTCAATTATTTATCTTATAATTATATTGTTTTTTTACGGGAAAAACAAATTACTTCATTTTATTCAAATAGTGTAACATCATACAACGTTGAATATAATTAAAAATACTAACATAACACCTAAATGCCCTAACTAGACTATGGGCAATTTGATTGGGTTTTCTTGGTCAAATGTGTAACATTTCATTGAAACTAGGCAAAATCTGCCAACATTACACAAAGTGTAAGTCTAATGCTTACTAAGTTACTAACAAAGCATAAAACAAGTCCATTAGGGGACACACTAGTCAGGATTAGTTGAAACTCCTAATAAACAGGCATTAACCATAAGCACAAGAGCAGCACCTGAACAAATATAGTTCCTAAAAAATTAATAAAGAGAGCCCGTGAAGGTTAAAGCAAAAGCTTGAAGGGTTGGAGCTAGGGGTTTAAAATCTGAGAGAGACGACAGTTGAGAAAGGAGATGAAGCAAGAGGCAAGTCAAGAGACTGACCTGGAGGTTGAGGTGGGGGCGAGGTGCAAACGAGCTCGCGCGGTGGAAGGTGGAAGGTGGAAGGTGGAAGGAGAAGACGGACAGTGGCATGAGCTGCGTTGAAACTGTTAAATAAGTAAGCTAGTTCGACTAGCTGTTTCGACTTAGCTAGTTCGACCACTCTCAACTTGTCTGTCGAAGTAGAGGGTGTCGAAGTTTCCCTTTAGATTTGATTTTTTATGCTTTCATTAATTGCTGACTCAGCATACGTAATGTACTATATAAACAATCTCAGTGATGCAATGTGCAGTGCACACATTTTCAGTTTCACTCTAACTGAATTCTGTTATTCTCTCTCTCTCTCAAGTGTGTGTGTGTGTGTGTGTGTGTGTGTGTGTGTGTGTGTGTGTGTGTGTGTGTGTGTGTGTGTGTGTGTGTGTGTGTGTGTGTGTGTGTGAGTGAACACAGTGAATCAGAAACTTCCAACAAATGGTATCCAGAGCATAATTGTTCAAGTTTCAGAGTGTGAATCCAGAGTGAAGTCTCAACGGTGAGAGTGAATCACGATGACGACGAACGGCCATTTTCAGGTGAACTTTCCAATCCTCGATGGAAGAAATTACGATCAGTGGAGTATGAAGATGAAGGCGATCCTTGGATCTCAGGATGTGTGGGATCTAGTGCAGAACGGAGTAACTCCGTTACCGGTGAATGCGACTGCTGCGCAACAGAAGAAGAAGGACTGGAAAGGATTGTGCATCCTCCATCAGTGTGTGAATCCTGCAATTTTTGAGAAAATTGCTAGATCGGAGACAAGCAAAGCAGCGTGGGACATTCTTGCGAGTTCCTACGCCGGAGATCAGAAATTGAAGAAGGTGCGACTTCAAACTCTGAGAAGACAGTATGAATTGCTAGGAATGGAGGAGAGTGAAACGATTTCTGCGTACTTCACGAGAGTGCAAACGATGACGAATCAGATGACGTATTGTGGTGAAACGATGTCTGATGAAACAGTGGTGGAGAAGATTTTGCGATCTGTGTCTTCGCGTTTTGATCACATCACGGTGGCGATCGAACAGGCGAAGGATCTATCAACGATAACGATAGAAGAACTTCAAGGCTCACTTGAAGCGCATGAGCAGAGGATGAATGAGAAGAAAGTGGTGAAGTCTGGCACTGAGCAAGCTCTAGCAGTGCAAACAGGCAACAAATCAGGTGGAAATCAAAGAGGACGTGGTAGAGGCAGAAACCATTACAGAGGAGGAAGAGGAAGAGGTAATTTCTATAACTCAAACTCTTCCAAATCGAACACTAGTGATAATAGTAACAGTGATGAGCAAGGAAGTGGTAGTGGTGATAGCTATTGAGGAAGAGGGAGTAGAGGTGGCAGAGGATATAGAGGAAGAGGGAGAAGATTCGGCAAGAGCCATATACAGTGTTATAACTGTGAGAAATATGGACATTTTGTTGATGAGTGCTACAGCAATGCTAATGGCAATGATGCTAAAATGGCTGAAGAAGAGGAAAAGAAGGAGGAATCTCTGTTGATGGTGATTGAGGAGACAGAGAGCAGTGATGAAATAGTGCAAATGGTGACAACTAAGGAGGAATGTGAGAGTGGTGAGCATTGGTTCCTAGACACGGGTTGTTTGACACACATGACAGGGAGGAGAGATTGGTTTGTCGAACTTGACTTTTCGATCAAGAGCAGAGTGAGGTTTGCTGATGATATAACCATGAAGGTGGAAGGTGTGGGGAGAGTAATGATAAGAAAGAAGGATGGTTCACTGTGCTTCATTTCTGGTGTACCGTATGTGCCAGGGATGAAGAGCAATTTGATGAGTATTGGACAGCTATTGGAGAAGGGATATAGGATGGTGCTGGAAGACAATGCTATGAAGGTGTATGACACTGAACAAAGGCTGTTGATAAAGGCAACTCTCTCCAAGAACAAGACATTTAAGATCGAATTAGGTGTGCTGATGCAGCAGTGCTTAGCCACAGCAGTCGACAAGGAAGAGTGGCTATGCCATTTCAGATATGGACACTTGAATTTTGGTGATTTGAACAGAATGCAGAGCAAGACAGTAGTGAAAGGTCTGCCGCATATGCATGTTCCAAAGGATGTATGTGCAGAGTGTGTGGAGAGTAAAATGCCTAGGGGTTCCTTCAATCCAAGTGTGCCCAGTAGAGCAAAGAGGAAGCTGCAGGTGATTTTCTCAGATGTGTGTGGCCCCATAGTGCATGAAACTCCTGCAGGTAACAAGTATTTTGTTACATTTATTGATGAATTCACTAGGAAACTTTGGATTTATTTGATTAGGAGGAAGAGTGATGTGTTGGGAGTATTCAAAAAATTCAAAGTCCTAGTCGAAAAACAATGTGGACAAACTGTCGAAGTGTTAAGAACTGATGGTGGTGGAGAGTATGTGAATACTGAGTTTAATGAGTTCTGTGAATTTGAAGGAATAACACATGAAATCACACCTCCATACACTCCCCAGCATAATGGAGTGGCTGAGAGGAAAAATAGGACATTGCTTAATATGGTGAGAAGCATGTTAAAGAGTAAGAATATGCCTAAGAGATGGTGGGGAGAGGCAGTTAATACTGCGGCATATATCATTAATCGAAGTCCAACAAAGAGATTGGAAGACATCACCCTTGAGGAGGCTTGGACAGGCGTCAAGCCAAACGTGTCGCACTTCAGAGTATTTGGATCTATTTGTTTTCGAGGCGTGCCTGATCAGCAGAGAACGAAGTTAGATGATAAAGGAGAAGTGATGGTTATGATAGGTTATCATTCGACCGGGGGTTACAAATTGGTGAATCCTGTGAATAATAAAATTGTGATAAGTCGAGATGTTGTGTTTGATGAGGGGAAGACATGGGAGTGGAGTGACAAGGGAGAAAGTTCGACTGCTGTCGAACAGAATTTATTCGACGTACCTGCTGGTGTCGAAGAGTCAGAACTTGAAGGTGAAACTGAGCCTGTCGAAGAGAATGATGGTGAAGAGGGTAGTCGAGAAATACCAAGAAGATCAATGAGACAAAGACAGGTTCTTACAAGACTAAGTGACTGTGAGGTGATGACTGATAGTGCAGTCAATGACGAAGGTGATATAGTGCACTTTGCACTTCTTGCTGAGACAGAACCAGTGACTTGGCAGGAAGCAATGCTGAATTCGAAGTGGATGGAAGCTATGAAAGAGGAGATTAGATCTATAGAGAAGAACATGACTTGGGAATTGGTCGAATTGCCCAAAGGAAAGAAAGCAATAGGTGTGAAATGGATATACAAAGTGAAAGTAAATCCTAAAGGTGAAGTAGTGAAGCACAAAGCAAGATTAGTGGTTAGGGGTTCCTACAGAGGTATGGTGTCGACTATGAAGAAGTCTTTGCACCTGTTGCAAGACTCGAAACTGTGAGAGCTGTGGTAGCTCATGCAAGTATGCAAGGGTGGAAGATACATCAACTTGATGTAAAATCTGCCTTCTTAAATGGAGAACTGGAAGAGGAAGTGTATGTCGAACAACCAGCAGGTTTTGTGAAACAAGGAAGTGAGAACAAAGTGCTGAGATTGAGAAAGGCATTGTATGGCCTAAAACAAGCTCCACGAGCTTGGAACAAGAAGATAGACAAGAGCTTGATCAACATGGGGTATGTGAGATGTATTTCTGAGCATGGGGTGTATGTGAAGTCAGATGGTGGAGATGTGATAATCCTATGCCTCTATGTTGACGATTTATTGGTTACGGGTAACAATGAAAATAAAGTGGCAGAATTCAAGAAGAGAATGATGAATACTTTCGAAATGACTGACCTAGGAGAAATCTCATATTTCCTAGGGATTGAATTTCGAAGTACTAGTGAAGGAATGCTGCTGTCACAGAAGAAGTATGCTTCTGATATACTGCACAGGTTCAATATGCAACACTGCAACAGCGTCGAAACACCAGCAGAGGTAGGGCTATGGCTCGACAAAGATGCTGATGAACTAGAAGTGGATGCAACTGAGTTTCGACAGGTGGTTGGGGCACTGAGATATCTCTGCAACACCAGACCTGACCTTAGCTTAAGTGTTGGTCTGATTAGTAGAGTTATGGCAGGCCTAGAACATCGCACCTAGCTGCTGCTAAACGAATCCTAAGATATGTCAAAGGCACTGTGGCATATGGAATTCCGTTGCCTAGTAAATGCAGAGACAATGAGAAATGTCTCTATGGCTTCACTGATGCTGATTGGGGAGGTGACAAATCTGATCGAAAGAGCACTGTTGGCTGTGTTTCTGCTTGGCTCAGGTCCCATCTCATGGAGTTCGAAGAAGGAATTAGTGGTGGCATTGTCCTCATGCGAAGCTGAGTACATTGCTACTTCAATGGGAGCCTGTCAAGCAATCTGGCTACACAATCTGATGCAAGAGCTAATGATCAAGAAGGAAGGTGTTGTGGAGTTATATGTCGATAACAAGTCTGCAATTAGCTTGGCGAAACATCCAGTGGCACATGGACGGTCGAAGCACATTGAGACACGTTATCATTTCTTAAGAGACCAAGTCACAAAAGGAAGGCTGAAGCTGAGCTACTGTAGATCAGATATGCAGGCAGCTGATTTGTTCACCAAGGCAGTGAAGGCAGAGACATTCAAAAGGCTAATGAGCATGCTGAATGTGATTGATTGTAATAAGTTTACGCAGATAGATTCTACTGTATTTTGTTGTTATTTGCTTATGTTAGTAACTAGCTTAAGGGGGTGTGTTAAATAAGTAAGCTAGTTCGACTAGCTGTTTCGACTTAGCTAGTTCGACCACTCTCAACTTGTCTGTCGAAGTAGAGGGTGTCGAAGTTTCCCTTTAGATTTGATTTTTTATGCTTTCATTAATTGCTGACTCAGCATACGTAATGTACTATATAAACAATCTCAGTGATGCAATGTGCAGTGCACATGTTTTCAGTTTCATTCTAATTGAATTTTGTTATTCTCTCTCTCTCTCTCTCTCTCTCTCTCTCTCTCTCTCTCTCTCTCTCTCTCTCTCTCTCTCTCTCTCTCTCTCTCTCTCTCTCAAGTGTGTGCGTGTGTGTGAGTGAACACAGTGAATCAGAAACTTCCAACAGAAACCACCTAGCATGACTTGGGACAAGAGGCGTTGTGTACGTGCTCCCTTTTCTTTTGCAACTTGGTTGGTTTGTCTCCTAACAAAAGTTATTCAGAAGTTTGGTAATGTGTGCAAAATTTCCTTGCACTTGGTCAATGATGCCCTCAAATTCTTTGTGTTGGGGTGTCTCTTTCTCCAATTTCTCAACTACTAGCTTGCAGTCCAAATTTATAATTATATTGTTTAAATATTATAATTGAGGTAATATGTAATTAATTTACAAAATATTATCTACAATTTACAAATTGAAACTATATTATAATTTTAATTTGAGACTACTTTGTAAAAATAGCAGGACGCTACTCGTGCATATACACAAGTATTTCACTAGTGTTGTCTTGATACAAAAATTACCTCACGTACATTCCTCTTTCGGTAAACCCTACTAAAATTTATGGATATTTATGAGAAAAGATTTTGACGCAAAAAAAAAAATTCACATGAGGTGTATAAAAAATTAATATTGAAAATACTCCAACATGCTTTTTTTATAGGTGGCTTGGCGCGCTTAACAGCTCAAGTAACTGCCGAGTACAGATGGAATCACAAGCACACCTAGAAATTAAATGAATTAAAGTTGTTTTCCCTTTTCATCTTCAAAAAAGGATATTTCTGAGTTCAGAAAATGACGAGGAAAACAAAAAACGGGAAAGAACTAATTGGTACCTGCGGCATGTGACCCTTCCTAGGTAATTGGTACTATTACCACCAAGATTATTATTTAGATTTCTTTCTATTGGCAAGAATTTTAATTTTATTTTATTGATTAAGAGAAACCCTAAACAACTCCTAGTGTTCATTTTTTGGTAGATACATACAAGACGTGTAAGGTTTATAGCCCAAGACATTAACCCAATTGAAAAGGAATTGATTTGCCAATTGCTGCTCCGCTCGTGAATTATACTAATCGAACAATGAGAATTGACAATGACAGTTGCATCTCTAGATTGTAACGTTAACTTTGCTCTCTTTTGTTATTGTAGTTGGAAGGATAAAGACAAAAGGAACTAATAATTTGATAAATTAAAAATCAAGGTGGAGACGAATATAATGAAGAAGGGACGGCTTAAAATTGGATTGATGGGTGCAAAACACACACCCTATTCAAGCTTTCCAATCACTTTCAAATCATGCAAAAGATAAAGACAGTGACCATCTTTTTTTATCCAAACAAAATTAAAATCATTGACATCATTATTATTTATAAAACTCAAAAGACAACTGATAACTCAAAATAAGTAAATATATAAGCCGATTCCTCCATTCCATTTCTTTATCTAACACTCTTCAGCCTCAGTTTTTTACTCCTCAATAGCTAGGGGCACAGACTCAGCCTGAGGTCAAAAATAATGATGACAGAACACATTAGTAACAACTTGAAACAATGACATTTACCGATTTGAAGAGAGAAGGGAATGTGAAGAAACAACTTACCAATTTGCGGTACTTGAGTGCATAGAACATCTCAAGATAGCGGCGGCTCTCGAGGCGGTCAAGCTTAGACACATGCTTCCAGAAGCCATAGACACCAGTGAGTGTGAGAAGCCTCTCTGAGTAAATTTGCCATGTATACCTGTGCAAGTTGAACCAAAGCAAAAAATAAAACCAAGTTAATTACACTTAACATGACATTTACTTTGTGATATATATCTTCTATATATGGTTATATATATTATAGAGAGAGAAAGCTAGAGCAAATAGCTTACTTCTCTTCAATACGTTGGAGACCGCCATGGGAGATATAGTCCCAGTGAGATGGATCTGTCTTGCACTTCTCAAAGAAGTCAACAAGGAGATCAGCAGCTCGGTCACCATGGTAAGGGTCAATGTGGAAGCCAGACTTGCCATGCACAATGATCTCAGCAGGGCCACCGTTGCAGGTTGCAAATGTTGGCAACCCACAAGTCATTGCCTCAACAACTGTCAAACCAAAAGCTTCATACACAGCAGGCTGCACAAAGGCTCCCTTTGTGTCGGCAATGACACGGTACAGCTCTCCGTTTCTAATTCGGTTCATCTGAGAGGAAATCCATCTGAATTGCCCATTCAACTTGTAGGTCTCAATGAGGCCGTACATCTTCTTCATCTCGGCTTTCTCTTCTAAGTCCTTTGATTCCTTCCTCCTGTCTCCGGCGACAACCACAAGGTTCACCAACTCACGGAGCTTGGCATTCTTTCCGTACCACTCAACAAGTCCTGAGATGTTCTTCACGCGGTCCAACCTTGCCATGGTGAAGATGATTGGCTTGTTGCGGTCCTTCAATACACATCTGTTACAGTGGACTTACATTAGATGAATGCTCCATGTGACATGAGTAAATGACAATAACAATTACATACAAGGAAGAAATGTCAAGAAAATGAGAGGGAGAGACACTTACATGTGCTCTTCATTCTCCACTGTGCTGTAAAGAAGCTCTTCAATTTCGGCATGGAAGGATGTCAACCTACGGCTAGTTTCGGTGTACGGGAAGTAAATGGTCTGATCAGCTCCTGGAGATACAATGTTGAACTTTGGATCAAAGACATCGATACCATGTACGACACGGTAGAGTCCTGGAAGGGTGAAGGCAGTGTGAGACTCATACTGTCCAACGGTATCCTTGCTGCACATATATAAGGGATACAACAATTTTAGTGAGTAAATCAATAAATGAAATTGAGCGAAGGAAAAATATCGTGAACAATAAGGGGATAGCACACCTTCCAGCAATCTCTTGGAAGGTACTGGTGATGATGAAGTCTGTGTGGTTCATTGCAAAGAGATCAGCTGTAAATTGGCAGGAGAAGTGATACTTCTCTTCGAATTTTTTCCAGTAAATATCGGATTCGGGATACTTGGTCTTCTCAAGTGCATGAGCAATGGTACACTGTAATGAACAAAGGGAAAAACATTAGGACAAAGGATAGTCAATAAAGGGTTACAAACTCAACTAGTAAGCGTCCATGTAGAGTAGACTAACCTGAGTGACACCTAATTTATGTGCCAACAAAGAGGCAACAATGTTTCCATCACTGTAGTTTCCAACGATCAGATCTGGCTTACCTTGCAATTCTTTGGCAAGCTCGTGGGCAACATCCTAAATTCAATATATGAATAATTAGGATGGATGTTAATTTACAAGTGAAAAAACATCAAAAAAAAATCAAAACATCAGGATTATGGATCAAAATTTTACCTCGGTGTAAGTTTCTAGGTATGGCCAGACTTCGAATCTTGAGATCCACTTGCGAACAATTCCCTTCTCATCTCTGAAGGGAACTCGAAGAATGTGGCAATGCTCAGTGTTGTAGACCTTCTCAAGACGTTGGCCACAAGTAGTTCCCACGGCATCGGGGAGAAGACGAGTGATCTGCATTCAACAGCAGCATCCACAAGCACCACTTAGAGAAATATTCATACACAATACACAAGCAAGTTAGCTTGCTGAAACTACATAAACTATACTAGGACTCACAATGAGAATGCGAGGGATGATATCTAATCCTTGTTGCTTAATGCGATGGAGCATCTCATTCTCCAAGGCGCGAACTTGATCTAAGATGTAAACAACCTGGCCACCAGTATCAGGGTATCCCAAGACATTATCTTGGGCAAAGTAACCATGGGGAGAAAGGATGACAACATTAAAGACCATGGGGATTCTTCCAAGGAAAGTCTCGAGGGTGCAAGCATCAGGAGCCTCAAGAAGATCCAAGAGAAGTTGAATGGACTCAAGGACACGCTCTGCGGTGTCACCCCACCCTCTCTCCAAACCAATCTCCTGGAATTGATGTTCAAATTCTGAGTATGGTGTCTCAGAAGGAAGTGTGGCCAGATACTCTTCAGCTTTCCTCAAGACATATTGAAGAGAATCAGGGTTTTGAATTCTGTCGTTCAACATCAGTGTCTGCATATGTAAAAAATCATTGTCAGTTAAATCAAGGCAGAAACACAAAATCAGTACTAAATAAAGATATTCTATAACATGTATCAGGTGAAACAATGCATATAACATCTTAAAGATATTCTAAAGACACATTAGATTTGTCAATAAGCTAAAGACACATTAGATTTGTACTGCAGATTGTGTTGTGGACAAGGCTTTAAATCACAGAGAATTGTGATCAAATGCGACTAATAAATGCGGTCTCAATCGCACGTTGAGATTGCGGTGACATCAAAAACCATAATTTCTCGCCTAGATCGTAATTGCGGATTTAAAAGCATAGATGTGGATTGTGGATATTCAAGGTCACAAAATTATACAAGAATATATGTTATACAAAGCAATTACTACCGGCTGTCACCAAATATGGGTACCAAAGGTGGGCTGAACTGATGTTTAACTTGGAAGCGCAAGCAAATCAAGGGCAAGAAATAGATACCTTTCCCTTGTAGCTGTGAAGTCTGAGGAATTCAAGAAGGGGGTGGAGGCTCTCCTTGTCATGGAAGAGCTTGGCAGATAGGTGGCGGTTAAGGAATTGCACACCATTCCCAATTGACTTGTTGAGAGTTGGGCGAGGGACGGATGCAGTGAATGGTTCAAAGTCCAACTCAAGCACAAAGTTGCCATTAGAACTGCAATAACAGTGAGATAGCCGATCATAAATTTGTATGTAACATAACAATATATTGCTTCTGTTCTGATTACTAGAAAAACTTTTATTACCTTCCATCAACAAGTTCTTCCTTGAAGTGAAGAAACTCAGCAGGTTTCAACTCTTCAACAACAAGAGCATGCACATTCACTCTCAGATATTCCCAAACACCAGGCCTTGGACGAACAGCCAAAGCAACCCATGGTGGTAAAACTATAGCTTCCTAAAAAGTAGAAAGGAAAAAAACAATGAAATTAGAAAAATCAACAAACCCTACCAATTATTTTATCATATAGGTTAATCAAAGAAAAGAAGTTACCTGTGCTGATCTCAAAACTTCACCGAAGGCCCCATCAGTGAGCTTCTGTCTACTCTCCTCAGGGATTTCCTCAAACTCAGCAATGATTTGGTGGTGTTGCAGAATTCCCTTTCCCTTTGCTTCAATCCTTTCAAAATCCAAAACATTTTCAGTCTTAACGGTTGCTTTGCATGTGAAGTTGTGAACTTCTACTAGCTTAGAAATAAATAAAATTCCAAAAAATTATTGAACTTAAACCACTGATCATAGAATTCATAAAACAAAATAATGAGAGTTACCTTGAGAGAAGGGACAAAATTTCATTCCTATTAGCAGTTAAGGTCTCATCAAGCCTCTCACGGAGACTGTGAACACGAGTCAAACGATCGGTAGCCATTGGCTCTGAAAATTCAAGGCAAAAACTTCAACTGCAACAAACAACAACAACAAAAAACACTGTAAGAAGCAGATCAAGAATATACAAATTAGGCCATCATGAAAAAAAAAAAAGAATTAAATTACTAATAATCAATGATTCGCACAATTCAGAAATTAAGAAACAAAAATCAAAAAAGATAAAGATAAAGTTATTATTCTACAAAATGGATTGAATTTGAAGACATGGCCACCCCTCACCAACCACCTGTCCATAAAATAAAATAAATAATACTAGAACTTCTTCCACCTTTGTTCAACTAAGATTTCAACCTCAAACAGTGCATCAGAATATTTTCCTTTTTTATTTTAAATAATTGCATTATCAATAGGAAGCAACCAAAGTATATGTCAGAAATAAATAAATAAATAACTCCAGCTTTTGTTTGGAAAAAATTCAACATTCTGTTTCAGTTTCAGTTTCAGCCATGATCCGAAGGAAAAAAAATAAAAAAATTAATTATTAATAATGAAAAAGCAACAAAGGAGTTCTTCTTTTGAGGCCAGGCTGTATAAAGTTTTCTTTTTTTGTTTTTTTATTCTTAATTAAGGCCATGCATTTTGGCATCAAGTTCCTTCAACTAGTAACCGATACTACTAGAACCTTGTTCCCAGAAACCGTAGTTTTAGAGTCTGATGAACAAAAAATTGTGAGTAAAATGAAGCAAAATTGAACAGAACTAGAGTGAAGAGAGAAAAAGCATTGAAAACCGGTAGATCAGAATCTGATCTAGGGGTCAGAAAAGAATGAACATGCAGTGGTGAACAGAGCATCGAAACAGAACAACAAGAAAGAAAGAAGAAAGACCAATAAAGAAGAAGAAGAAGAAAATGAGAAATAAAGAAAGAATACCTATGGAAACGGAATAAACGCAAAAAAAGAGGGGGTTGTATAATGAGAAGTGATGAATGAATGGAAACTAAGGTGGTGGCGGAGTCAATTTATAGACTTGAAGCGCGAACTAGAATGGGAATTTCACATGCATAATAATAAGTAAGTGGAAAATAAACAAATCATTTTATTTATTTTGAGAGAGTAACCAAAGGTCAAAAAAACTTTATTTTCGCTTTTCTTTTCTTACCCCACCTTCGGTTAGCTGGCTCACTTCGTAAATGCACCACAATGGATTTTTTTATGGACCATTACTGACTATCTACGGAGTGTCCCAACGCTTTCAACGAAAAATTAACGCTTTCAACGAAAGATTAATCACTATTTATATTTAGGATCAAATTTCACACTCACTAACACCAAATTTATTCACCGTGGCAATCGAACCACGATGATATAAAAAGTATATTCTGTATGTCGCTTCAAATACAATATTGAATATTGAATTCCAGTTATTACAATTTACAAATACAATATCTACTTTTTACCAAATATATAGACGTCAGCTTTTTTGACATCTATATTGTAGCAAATTTTATCTGGATTTAGGACAATTAAAATTATTATTTGTGTAGGGCTAATTAGTTTTCTTATTAAATAAAATTATTGCTTCTAACCAATACTGTTACTCGAGTATCAATATGGGTTGGTTCGAGAGGTAACTGGGTTTAGATCTCACCCCAAGGTTTTGAGTTCGAATCTTGAGTGTGGCAAAAGCTCTGTTGGGAGGGGAGAACCACATGGGCGAACAGATTTGGGTACTTGCGGTCAGTCTGATTCCCTGGACCAAATTAGTCATCATCAAAGCAACAATAACTAAAAAAATGTTACTCTAGTGGCTTGAGCTACCTGGGACACAGGGGACGACCAAGTGCTCTCAGGTTCAATTCCAGCAACGAGAACTCACTGTTTTTTAGTGTGAAATTTGCTTCTAAACTAAGTGGAGATTAGTTTTTCGCTGAAAGTGTTGAAACACTCGAGAAGTAGCCGAAATAAAAAAAATGTTTCTTCTCGGGCAATGATGATAAGACTCTTTTTAAGACAAAACTTTTAATTGTTTATTTCCCAAAATAAATTCACTCAAAATAAGTTTTGGCCACTTGACAGTCAAACTCACACATTTTTAGTGAAAATTTTGAATTGTTTTTTTTTTCTTTAAAATAAAATCTATAAATCTATATGGCCTCAACCGTTGGTGGTGCATTGTGGTGATCGATTGATCGTCACAAGCTAAGACTTTCTGGTGTTATTTTTGTTTTTATTCTTGAGCAATTTATGTCCGATGATAGCAGGGTGTAGTGCTATATAAGCAGATAACATTATAAACAGCATTAAAAAAACAAGAACAAATCATTAATTAGATATTGCAGCCGTAGCTTTATAAAGAATATGCTCCAAATTAAATAAGTCAGCAAACTAGCCACTAGCCAGTGATTATGACTATATGACAATTTACCCCATGCAAATATCGAAAATACCAAGATTTGACGTTGTAAATAATATATGGATTTTCTATTTATAAACATCAAGTTGCTATACCTTATATTTTCTAAATGCCAGAACCCGGAGGAGGAAACAATGCAAATTAAGAAGTCAAGCAAGGGGTCCATAGAGAAAAGAATTACCCATCGTAAATATTAACTAGGAAAAGAAATTGGTTAAAATTAAGAAAAAAAGTATTTACCCTCACCAACCTCCTAGCTATCACATGAATGTAGCTAAGTTGGCGAGCTAAGGGATACTGAAGGAATACACCAAATGAGTGTAAGAAAGAGGTCCCGGATTCAAACCGGAAACTAACATTTCTCTCACTCCACTAACATTGTCTATAAAAAAAAACCAACCTCCCAGCTCCTCCAATTTATCTTTCTGTAGTTTTTGGTAGAGAATTTGAATTTAAAATTTAATTACTAAATTTTGCCACTGTTTTCTAGAAAAGAACCATAATTATTATTGCTGCCAAACTTCCTGTGGTTTAGTTGTTGTTTTCACAAAACGACTTTTCTCCATCTGACCCCATCACGAGTGTTTTTTTAATTCGTATCCTTATCCGCTTTCTCCTATTAATTAAGACAAAACCCTTCTTGTCTATTCCAATTTGATTAATTAATGTTGTTTCCGTATTAAAATATGTAGTACTTGCTAAGCATCCTTATTTTTTGTGTGGTTCCTGTAGTAGTTGACTCAATACTGTTGTCCGTGTTAAAGAAAGATAGCGGAAAGGAAGAGATAGTTTGCTCGGTTCGTTGCAATGTGTAAGTGAACTCTGTACTTCTCATTGATTTCTTGAAACAATTAGTTACAGTATATAGCTACAATTTGCCATTTGGTCCCTAAACTGTCTTCTATTTAACAAATAGATAATGGCCCAAGTTAATACAATTGCTCAATGCCACAATGGGCTTACAACCAACTAAAAACAGGCTAGGCCCAAAAACAATCAGAAGTAATATCAACAATCCCTCTCTTAAACTGAATACTGATAAGTATTCAGTTTATCTCAGCTGTAGAATGCATTCTCAGGCACCTCCTAAGCTTGATGAATGTTTCATTCTTCAAAGCCTTGGTCATGATATCTGCAAATTGATCCTCTGGTGCACAATGTTTCAGGTCCAGCTTGCCTTCTCTGCACATATATCTTAGGAAGTGAAATCGCACATCTATGTGCTTGCTTCTTCCATGCATGATTGGATTTTTTGAAAGTTTAATTGTAGAACTGTTATCACACATAACAGTTAAACAATCAGCTTGCTTGAGTCTTAACTCCTCAAGTATCCTCTTCAACCACACTCCTTGACAGATGCAATGAGCAGCAGCCACAAACTCTGCTTCAGTGGTGGAGAGTGTCACAATTGGTTGTCTTTTGCTTGACCAAGATACTGCTGATCCACCCAGTAAGTAGACAAATCCTGAGGTACTTTTCCTGTCATCTAAGTCACCTGCATAGTCACTGTCGCAATAAGCCTTGAGTTTCTGTCCTTCTTCTCTCTTGTACAGCAACCCCAAGTCACAAGTACCATTTAGGTATCTGAGAATCCTCTTGATGGCCACGAGATGTTTTGCTGTAGGTCTCTCAACAAATCTGCTCAAGAGGCTTACTGGGTACATTAAGTCAGGTCTTGTGGCATTCAAATACATGAGGCTTCCAATGATTTGTTTAAACCATGTTGCATCTATCTGATTTCCTTCTTCGTCTCTACAAATTTTGGTTCCTGCAGTAACAGGATTGGCAACAGGCTTGCTGTCAATCATGTTAAATCTGTCCAGTATTTCCCTAGCATACTTCTGCTGGGCAATGAAGATGCAGCCTTCTCTTTGAGTCACTTCAACACCTAGAAAGTACCTCATCTTTCCTAGATGAGTCATGTCAAACTCCAGCATCATAGATCTCTTAAATTTCTCAGTTACTGTCTCACTGCTTCCAGCATAAATCAAGTCATCCACATAGATACTTACAACCAGCAAGTCATCATTATCATCAATTTTAGTGAACAGGGTGTGTTCATGAGCACGTTTCTTGAAACCTTCCTTGTCAAAATAGCTTTCTATCCTGCTGCACCATGCCCTAGGGGCTTGTTTCAGGCCATATAAAGCTTTCTTCAATCTGTACACCTTATCTTCTTCTCCCTTCTTTTCATACCCCTTTGGTTGCTCCACATGGACTATTTCTTCAAGCTCTCCATAGAGAAAGGCACTCTTCACGTCCAGTTGGTAAACACACCACTGGTTGTATGCCGCAGTAGCAAGGATACACCTAATTGTATCCCACCTTGCTACAGGAGCAAAGACCTCAGCATAGTCAACACCATGTTCCTGTGAGTAGCCCTTGGCTACTAGTCTGGCCTTATATTTTTCTACTTGACCTGCCTCATTAAGCTTGGTCTTGTAGATCCATTTAACACCAATTTTCTTTCCATTACTTGGAAGAGACACTAACTCCCATGTGTCATTCTTGATAATAGATGCTATTTCATTGTCCATAGCCACTCTCCATCTGTCTTCCTTAACTGCCTGCTCAAAGGTCACTAGATCAGTTGTCACACATATCATGAGACTGTGCAAGACATCATTATCAAGTAACTTTTCAATATCATCATTTTCGCCCAACATGTGGTATTGTTCAAACCAACCAGGTGGTTTTCTAATCCTGCCAGTCCTTCTTTCACCCTCCTCATTTTCATCTTGAACAGGATTATTTTGTTCATCAATTGTGACAGTAGCAGCAGTGTTACCTACACTACTGGTGTTGGCCTCACCAGTGTTTACAGTGGTGTTACTTTCTTCTGTGTTGTCCTGTACCTCAGTGGCATCTTCCTCAAGCAATTCAGTAACTCTTTCCTTCCCTTTTCATGTATCAGTGGTGCTCCATGTGGCCTCTTCATCAAACACAATGTCTCTGCTGGTTAAAATCTTATTGGTTGTAGGATCATATACTCTATAAGCCTTGGATTCATCACTTGGAAATGATAGGTATGCCTGTCACAACAAACATTCTGTTATTAGACATGTATGAAGTAATGATCGGGCCTTTTTCCTTGTGATACAGCTTGCAAGTGTCGTCCTCAAACACCACTTTCAAGCCCTTCTGCTGTAATTGTCCTATGCTGAGTAGGTTGTCCCTTAGGTTAGGGATGTAGTACACATAAGTGATGATGAGTATTCTTCCCTCAACCATGATCTTGACACTGCCTTTACCAGTAACTTGTATCCTTCGATCATCACCCAATTTTACAGATTCTCTAAATGTCTCATCCGATTCAAAAAACCAACTCCTTTCACTACACATGTGATTGCTGCATCCTGAGTCCAAGAACCATACTCTCCCTTTCTCATCTTGGACCCACACCTTGTCCTTTCCAGAATTTTGAGGCTCAAATCTGGCCATGAGCATCATCTCTTCTTCCTCATCAAATTCAGCGTGATTGGCAATCTTGGCTTCAAGACTTGAACATTCATACTGGAAGTGGCCCAACTTGCCACATTTGTAACATTCAAGATGCTCTTTAGACCCCTGTCTTCCTCTACCTCTGCCACCAATTCTTCCTCTGCCTCTACCTCTTCCTACTGTGCTCACCTTGAGGGCCTGCTCCTCTTCTTTCTTTTGAACACTCATGTGATGCTCTTCTACAATCATGCTACTCTGCAATTCATCTATTGACATGTCCTCCACATCATTTGCTTGAGCAATGGAGCATGTCACATAGTTGAATCTTGGAGTCAATGATCGCGTGATCTTTTCAACTATCACGCTTTCTGCCATATTCTCACCATAACTCTTCATTTTATTTGCAATAGCTAGGGTTCTTGCAAAGTAATCAGATATGGACTCACCTTCTTTCATCTTGAGAATTTCAAATTCGCACCTCAGCGTTTGCAAGTGAGTGTGCTTGACCTTCTTCAAACCCTTGTGCTTCTGCTTCAGTGAGTCCCAGATATCTTTGGCGGTGTCTTGCTTCAGAATCGTCTCCAAAACGCATCTGTCAATGGCCTGATAAAGTTAGTTCTTCGCTTTGAGGTCCCTCAATCTTGCATCGTCCACAACCTTCTTCTGTTCTGGTGTAGGATTTGGGGCTAGGGTTGGAATCCCGTTTTCCACAACCTCTCAGTATTCCTTTGACCTCAACAAGTTCTCCATCAGAATCGCCCAATGGTCGTAATGACCATAAAGCTTGGGTATCGCCGCTTGTACGAACGTTCCGCTCTCCCTGTCCGCCATGGATGATTCGATCTGCTTCGTTGCTTCGTTTGCTTCACAGAACATGCCGTTCTTGATTTTGCTCAGGCCCCTTTGATCGGAGCTCTGATGCCAAATGTTAAAGAAAGATAGCAGAAGGAAGAGATAGATTGCTCTGTTCGTTGCAATGTGCAACTGAACTCTGTACTTCTCATTGATTTCTTGAAACAATTAGTTACAGTATATAGCTACAATTTGCCATTTGGTCCCTAAACTGTCTTCTATTTAACAAACAGATAATGGCCCAAGTTAATACAATTGCTCAATGCCACAATGGGCTTACAACCAACTAAAAACAGGCTAGGCCCAAAAACAATCAGAAGTAATATCAACAGTCTGTATTGAAGGATATGGTATCCATGGAAGATAAGAGAGAAAAGATTAAGAGACTCTAATATTCATCAAAATGAAATTGATACAAAAGGTGATTGATTACAATGAGAGTTTGACCTTATATATATAGATCCAATCTCACCTAACTAATATGTAACAAACTAGTAACTATAAAACTAACTCTAACCGAATTACCTAACAGACTAACAATAACTACCAAACTATATATCTAATAGTCCCCCGCAAGCTAGAAGTTATTCACAACACTTATAGCTTGACATGAACAATAGAAAAATACATCAAGACAAACGAAAATTACAATGAAAATGCCGGGAATACAACGGCAAAAAAATCTACAACCAATTGGAGGGCCAAACATAAGCTTGCATAGAGTAATCAATTCCTGAGGAACTCCCATGGTCCTCATCTAGTACCAATCATCAAGAAGCCAGTAAACTCTCTTAGACTCATGTAGATGGTCAAAGCAACCAAAAATCCAATGAAACCACCAGGTGCTGACAGAACAAGTACTAATAATTGCCGCCACAACCAAGTAGAAGGCTGGCAATGAACTTGTTGGTAACATTGGAGGCATCATGCATAAATCCAAACTTGAACCAACATAGTATCAATGATAAACAGTTTTTGATATTACTGCTTTTTAAACCATCATAGACAAAGATAGAATCCACAACAACATGGAGCTAATAAGCAAATTTATCTTCAAAGAGCATTAATTACCAACTAACAGGTAAGCAAGATCAAAACTGAAATTTTCAGAAGATCAATCTGAACTGCTGATTGGCGTACATAAACATAAAGTAGAACCACGTCATCTCAAATGTTCAAAAGCATAAAGTAGAACCAAGAGGTGTTTACTCATCTGAGATTATTCTGAGCTGAGACCAGAGACACGATGCCAAAATCATATGATGATATAAGGGGTTATAACAACCAAAAGAGCACAATTTCCACCACTTCCAATTTTCGGTGATTCCAAGCCAAATTATTCCCTTCATACTAACATTCGAGGTGGCCAAAAAAAGCTTCAAGAAATAAAAGTAACCTCTATGCATCAGTTTATCGTGAACAATCTCATGAGTTCGGTGGCATGCTTGAATCACTTACACAAGCTTGGATATCTCTTTGAGGCATTTCATCAAACAACTTGAATGTTGTTTGGTAAATAATTGCACAAAGATGAACACCAGAACATTGGCGACATGAACAGAATCCGCATGGCTGATTTTGATAACGCACTGAAATGCAGAAAAGCACACGAGAGATTGCAATGATATCAGAACTGAAAAAGGACGATGACAAAACGCACGCCATTGCACCGCCACGCCGTCGCTCAGAAGGCCATAGAACGACATCACCGTAATACAAGCCCGCAAAGAAATGCAAAAGAGTAACAGATCAGAGGTCGAAGGAGGTTAAGATGAAAATTCATTTTCCAAATGAAGAGGAAAGGTCAAGAAAAAACGATACAGGAAATCGAAATCGATGAACTGTACGAGAAACGAACAAAAAGAGGAGAACGCAACTGAAATCAAATTTGCAATCAAGAGTTAAAACAGAAATAGGAAGCGATTCAAGATTAGAATCGTTTCAAGATGAAGGAGAAAAGCGATGGTTTGCGGAGAACGACTCAGAACCCAAAGAACAGCGACTAACCAAAATCGAAAAATAAATCGGATTCAAGATCGAAAATGAAATCGAAACTCGATCCAAAATGAAATTGGAACTTCGCTTCAGATCACAATCATCAAAAAAACAAATGAAAGGAGGACAATGAAGCAGAATCGCAAAACAGAACTGCAAGAATCGCAAAACGAGTTGAAAGAAATTTAGAGACTTCAAGAATCGAATTGGAGAAGGAAAGTTGCAGAAATAGACACACTCTCAAAGAAGCGAGAGAGGAAGGAGAAAACGGTCAAGAATTGAAGAGATTTTGAACATGAATTGAAGAGCAAAACCAAAGACCGCAACAAAAATAGGAGGAGTTTCGAACAATAATTGAAGAACGAAACTGAGATGAAATCGGACTCAAGAACGATTCACAGAGAGGAAAGCAAAAAGCATGTGAAATCGAAAATGCAAACGCAATGGAGAATCACAAACTCAGAAATTGCAAAACGCAAAAGAGCAATCAAGGAAAATTGCGATACGAAAGTCGCAAATGAGGAATCACAAATGCAAAGAATCACATATTAGACAAGAACATAGAAAAGATTAGAGAGACACCGAGAAGAAGAAAGAATGAAAGTAAAATGAACTTGAAACAAAAATGAAATTGATTAAAGAAAAATAAAGAACCTATAGTGAAGTGCAACGGAAGCAATCTTCATGGAGGATACCATATTTGCTCTGATACCATATTGAAGGATATGGTATCCATGGAAGATAAGAGAGAAAAGATTAAGAGACTCTAATATTCATCAAAATGAAATTGATACAAAAGGTGATTGATTACAATGAGAGTTTGACCTTATATATATATAGATCCAATCTCACCTAACTAATATGTAACAAACTAGTAACTATAAAACTAACTCTAACCAAATTACCTAACAGACTAACAATAACTACCAAACTATATATCTAATAGTCTGTCCCATGAAAAAGTGTTGTGAACATTTTTCTTTAACTAAAAAATTACATAAACCAAAAAAGAATAATAAAAGCACCTTGAAGTATTCTGAACATTATTGAAAAGAAAATGATCATTTTTTTGAATAATAATAATAGTATAACGAAAGAATCCGTTCAGATATATCTCCGTCCTGTGCCGTGCATCCACGGGTTTGTTCGAAAGGGTAGATCACCTGGAAGTTGCATTTGTATTTGCAGGCAGCAGCGTCAAATACGGTATGAATATGAAGGATGCGGTGGGGGCGTAATAGATTTCCGTATGTCGGAAAAACCAACAATATACTAGGTACATACAATGACTTGTCATTACCTGATTATATAATCAACTCACATTGTAACGATACCAGCGTATGTAGTGGCGAATCTTGACTAAAAAATTTGGATGAGCCGCTAATTAAAGAGACATGGAAAGTCAGAAACGCATGAATAGAGACGAAGAAACGCAAATACTGACTGACGAGTACATGTGGCAAAACTGGTGGATACTGCGCACCAATAACACGGTAACCAATAAAGTTAAGAGACTAAAATGTAATTTTTATTTCACATATAAACTCAATTGAAATTGTTTGTAAAGAGATAATTTTAAATTTATTTGAGCCAAATATTAAAATTCTAAATATATTTTTTCGAAAACTATCATCCATCTATTCATAATATCCAATTCTAATATAAGAGATGTGATAGTATTAAAAATATGAATAAAATTTATATATATTTTGTTACATATACATAGAGTAAAATAAATAAAAAACGGTTTTATTATGTATTTTTATATAATTTAGTATTGTAGATTTAACCATATCGGAAAAGCTGGTGAAATGATAAACCATTAAATGTGTTAGAGGAAAATAATTGGTATAAAATGAATTCTCAACTTTATTGATATTCCAGCAAGGCTATATATACATTGACTGAAACAGCAGAAAACTAAATAGCTAAAAGGTAAGCAACTAAAAAGGACTTAAAAGCAAAATAAAATTTACAATATAAATTATCATTTAACAGTCCCCCTCAAGCTAAACAGTGAATATCTTTCATGTTTAGCTTGGACAACAAAAATTGGAATTGAGAAGGCTGCAAAGACTTAGTAAATATATCTGCAACTTGTGCCTTTGTGGGAATTGGCATGAGGTGAATGACTCCATCTTGAACTTTGTCACGAACCAAATGGCAATCCAATTCAATATGCTTGGTGCGTTCATGGAAAATGGGATTGTGCGCTATGTGAAGTGCAGACCTGCTGTCACAGAATAGAGGAACAGGCTTGGACATAGGACAGTCACTACAAGAAAAACAGGATTTTCCGGCGGGCAAAATCCGCCGGAAAAGCCATATTTCCCCCGCAAAATTGGACTTTGCGGCGGATTTTTGTCGCCGGTAGCCAGCTCGAAGCAAACGCTTTCCGGCGGAAAATCTGCCGGAAATTTCCGGCGGATTTTCCGCCGGAAATGCATTTTGCGGCGGATTTTTTTTAAAAAAAAAAATTGGAATTTTCCGGCGGATTTTAAAGGCATTTGCGGCGGATTTTAAAAAAAAAATTATTTTTTTTTCGAATTTTTTTTTTTTTAAATCCGCCGCAAATGCCAAAAATCCGCCGCAAAATCCAAAAAACAAATTTAAAAAACCGCCGGAAATGCCTAAAATCCGCCGCAAAATCCAAAAAAAAAATTTTTAAAATCTGGCGGTAAAAAATTTGAATTTTTGAATTTGTTTTTCAATTTTTTCGAATTTTAATGTTTAATTTGTATTTTAATAAAAAGTAAGAAAAAATGAAAATGAAGTAGAATATGAGAAAAAATGATATAGAAAAGAATGAGAATGTAGAAGTAGGAAGGAATAAGAATGAAAGAGAATATTAGAAGATAATGATATAGGAGAGAATGTGAATAAAGAAGTAAGAAGAAATAAGAATTAAGGAGTGAATGAAAAAGAATGAAGAAGGAAGGAGAAATATATAAGAGAGATATGTAGAGAAATTTATGGAGATGAGAGTTAAGAAATATAGAAGAGAGATATGTAGAGAAATATAGAAGAGAATGAGAATGAAATAAAGAGTGAAATGAGAGAATGAGAGGAGTGTGGGAGAAATTTGTATTTATAGGCGAATTTTTTCCCTCCGAATTTTCCGGCGGATTTTTGAAATTACCGGCGGATTTTTTGAAATTTTTTTTTGCTTTTGCGGCGGATTTTTTGGCATTTGCGGCGGATTTTTTAAAAAAAAAATATATTTTTTTGGCTTTTGAGGCGGATTTTTTGGCATTTGCGGCGGATTTTAAAAAAAAAAAATTTCGAAAAAAAAAATAAAATTTGCGGCGGATTTTTTAAAATTTTTTTAAAAAAAAAAAAAATTTAAAATTTTTTTTTTTTTAAAATCCGCCGCAAATGCCAAAAAATCCGCCGGAAATACCCCAAAATCCGCCGGAAAGTCCTAAAATCCGCCGGAATCTTTTCCGACGGATAAAATCCGCCGGAAATTCCTAAAATCCGCCGGAAAGTCCTGGCCGGAAAATCCCATTATTCTTGTAGTGAGTGGAGATCCTGTAGGAGGAACAGCAGCCACTGTGTTTCTGATGTGGTTAGTGCAAGGGCACGGTACTCAGATTCTGAAGATGAACGTGATACAACAAATTGTTTCTTGGATTTCCAGTTGACCAAAGATGATCCATAGAAGATGCAGAGACCTGTGGTTGATCTTCTGCTGTCAACGCATGCAGCCCAGTCTGCATCACTGAATGCAGTGAGCTGTTTCTCAGAATCAGAAGCAAGGAAAATGCCACGGCCAGGAGTGGACTTGAGGTACTTTAAAATATGTAAGGCTGCATCCATGTGAGGAGTGAGGGGATTGGCAATGAACTGACTCAGCTTGTGGACAGCATAGCAGATATCAGGGCACGTATTTGTCAAGTAAATCAGTCTTCCAATCAAGCGACGGTATACAGTGGGATCTGCTATGGAAGTGCCTGTGTGAGCACTACTGAGCTTCAAGTTGGGGACCATGGGAGTAGAGACAGGCTTGCAGCCAAGGAGGCCTGCCTCCTCAATGAGCTCAAGGGCATACTTTCTTTGAGATAGAACAATGCTAGAGGAGGAACGGGCAACTTCAATGCCAAAGAAGAATTTTAGAACACCCAGATCTTTGATCTTAAACTCTGCATCCAGGAGAGTTTTGATCTTAGCAATTTCATCAAGATTGTCACCAGTTAACACCACATCATCCACATAAATCAATAGAATGGTAATGCTGGATTTTGAGTGTTTCACTAAGAGAGAGTAGTCATGCTTTGACTGAACAAATCCCAAGGGAAGCAGAAAGGAAATGAGCTTGGCATTCCATTGCCTGCTGGCCTGCTTCAAACCAAAGGGACTTCTGCAACTTGCAAACCTTGGCTGGGGATGAGGTAGGAAAACCAGGAGGTATGGTCATGTAGACTTCCTCTTGAAGGTCACCATGTAGGAAGGCATTGTTGACATCTAGCTGCTGTAGATGCCAATTGTTGATGGATGCCATTGCAAGGACCAACCTAACTGTGGTCATTTTGACCACAGGGGAGAAAGTCTCTGAATAATCAACTCCTTCAAGTTGAGTGAATCCCTTGGCTACCAAATGGGCCTTGTACCTCTCAATAGACCCATCAGCATTCAATTTGACCTTGTACACCCACTTACAACCAATCGGTTGCTTCCCTGGTGGAAGATCAGTAAGGATCCAAGTTGAATTCTGATTTAAAGCCTGGATTTCCTTATCCATAGCATCAAGCCAGCATTGATGTTTAGAAGCCTGAGCAAAGGTCTTAGGCTCAGAGAAGGTGCTCAAAGCTGCAATAAAATTTCTATGGGAAGGAGAGATGTTGTCATAGGTAAGCAAATCAGATAAGGGATAAGGAGTACCTGAGTGTGATGAGCCAGTAGCAGAATCAACAGAAAGCATTCCACAATGAAAGTCTCGAAGGTAAGATGGTTTGGTTTTGACTCTGTTGGATACTCTTAAAGAGATAATAGGCTCTGCAGGGGAGGGGGGGCATCCGTGGGTGTAGGATGTTCCTGAGGAGCAGGAGAGGTGAGAGCAGGTTGGTCAGAAGCAGTGGTGGATGGAGACAGAATGCTTGGAGATACAGCAGCAAAAAAATCAGTGAGAATAACTTTGGAGGGTGGTGTGAAGTGGCTAGGGGAAGAGGCTTGTGAGGGCAACACATTTGGAGAGGATGCATAAGGAAAAATGTTCTCATAAAAGGATACATTTCTAGAGAGAAAGACCTCATGATTATGAAGATCAAACAAGAGGTAACCCTTGACACCTTGGGAGTGGCCAAGGTGAATACATTTTCTGGCTCTTGGGAGAAACTTGGTTCTATGAGCAGAAAGAGTAGTGGCATAACAAAGAGAGCCAAAAACTCTAAGAGAAGAAAGATCGGGAATGGTGTTATAGAGGATTTGGTGAGGTGATTTGGATTGAAGTGTTATGGAAGGTAATCTATTGATGATATCTGTGGCATGACAGATAGCAAAATCCCAAAAAGAGATAGGGAGATTGGCTTGGAACATGAGGGCACGAGCTACATTGAGGATATGTTGGTGTTTCCTCTCCACTACTCCATTCTGTTGGAGTCTCAACACAGGATTTTTGATGGATAATGCCCTTGGACAGATAGAAATCAGTCATGGAAAACTCAACACCATTGTCAGAGCGTATGACTTTGATGTTGTGTCCAAATTGGGTAAAAGCATAGGTGATAAAGTGAGTGAGGTGGGTTCTTGTCTCAGCTTTGGATCTCATAAGTTTGATCCAAACAAATCTGGATTTATCATCCACTGTGGTTAAGAAATACTTGTTGCCATTCATGGAGGGTGTGGCAAAAGGACCCCAAATATCAACATGGACAATATCAAAAATGTTAATAGAAGGAGGGGTATGAATGGGAAAGGGAAGTTTCCTTTGTTTTGCAAAGTGGCAAGTGTCACAATTTTCATTAATGATGGAATGTATATTACAGTGAAGTTTTTGAATAAGACTATAACAAATGGGGGAGGGTGACCTAAACGGCTATGCCATATATCTTTACTTGAATGAGAGACAGAAACATTATTACAGTGTAGTTGGTTGGGTGGGCTAGATGTGACAGTGTGCAAGACCTTCATTGTGTAGAGTTTTCCGCCTCTTCTAGCTTGGCCAATCACTCTCTTGGAGGGGATATCCTGTAATACACCACAATCACCATCAAAAAGAGTTTGGCAATTTATAGTGTCAGCAAGTTGACCTACTGAAATGATGTTGGAATTGAAATCAGGGACAAAGTAGACATCATAAAGTGTAATGGTGGGAGTAAGCACTATGGTTCCCTTGAAGTGGGTGTATCTTGTGTCACCAAAGGGTAGATTGATCAGCAGTGGCTTAATTGCATAAAAGGAGGTAAACAGATCAAGGCAGCAACATATATGATCTGTGGCGCCAGTATCCACGAGCCAGGCAATGATTAATTGAGCAAGGGAAGTACCTGAGGGCAAAGGATTGCCAGTGGTGACACTGACTGAGTTGGCAGAACCTGTGGCAGTAGAAGGATTGGCCGGAAGCAAAGATGATAGACTTTGAATCTGCTCTGCACTGAGTGTAGCAGGTGAAGCAATGGAGGATGTAGCAGCAGAAGGCTCTTCAACATCAGCATTGTTTACGAACTTCTTGTATGGTGTGAACCCAGGAGGATAGCCGTGCTTCTTGAAGCAAGTTTCCACGGTGTGATTGGTGCGGTTGCAGAGGCGAGAACCACGTTGCTGTGAGGGTTTTCCACGACCACGAGGAGCAGTGGAAGAAGGATTAGGAGCAGAGGCAGTGTTAAACGCAGTAACAGAAATCTCAGGGACAGCAGAAACGCCAAGTTGACGCTCTTGTTGAAGGATCATAGCATACGCCTTCGCCAGAGAAGGAAGAGGCTCGATCAGAAGGATTTGAGCACGTGCAGCAGCAAAGTTATCGTTCAAACCATGAAGAAATGACATCACAGCGTCGCGTTCACGGTAATCCTGAACAACTTGTGAAACGTGGCAGCAACAGGTGCCAGCAGGAGCAAGGCAAGCAGGGATTGGCTGATAGTTGCACAGTTCATCCCATAGAATGCGCATTTTTGTAAAAAACGTTGTGACAGAAGATTCACCTTGTTTCAGGGAGAAGATATCAAGTTGAAGATGAGAGATCCGTGTATTGTCACCTTGCGAGAAGCGATTTCGCAGTTCCTTCCAAACAGCAGAGGCATCCGTGATCCACAGAATGCTAGAAGAGATTTCGGTAGAGACGGCGTGGTTGATCCATGAGAGGACGAGCATGTTGCATCGTTTCCACAAAGGAAATTGTGGATCTGAAGTCGCAGGGCGAGGGATGGAGCCATCAACAAATGGAAATTTGTTTTTCATTTCTAAAGCCATGGTCATCGCTTGGATCCAGCAATGGTAGTTCGGTCCTTCAAGCACCGGTTTGACCAGAATCAGAGATGGATTCTCGTTGGGATGAATGTAAAACGGATCGGAGTAGTCCTTTGGTTGGCGCGAGGTGCGATGGGTAGAGCGCACCGAAGCAGCATCAGAGTCGCCGTCGGAGGAGGAGGGAGAAGCCATGCGAGCGAAGCGATGAAAAATCAAGGAAAAGGGGAGAACGTAGAAAACGATGGAGAAGCGAGAACACGTGTTAACCGAATACGGTTACACGGTTTGGAGAGAGGGGCCCATCGTAATCTGATACCATGTTAGAGGAAAATAATTGGTATAAAATGAATTCTCAACTTTATTGATATTCCAGCATAGCTATATATACATTGACTGAAACAGCAGAAAACTAAACAGCTAAAAGGTAAGCAACTAGAAAGGACTTAAAAGCAAAATAAAATTTTCAATATAAATTATCATTTAACAAAATGTTCCATTGTCAATGGACTGACGCGGGTTCAACTCTTGTTTTATTCATTTTGGCAAGTTAAACAACATCTTAAAAATACTTGCACTTATTTTATTTGACACACTTGCTTGCACTTATTATATAGGGTGTGAAATGGTAAACTGTTAAATGTTTCAATGTCAATGGACTGACGCTCTTAAAAATACTTGCACTTATTATATAGGGTTAAAAAAAGAAAAAAACAATCAATTAGGGATTGAACTTGGAACCCTGAAGCGAAGAGAAAGAGTTTTAACCGTTGCGCCATAGTATAACGTACAAAACTGTTTCACAAAACAGATATTAATTTAGTTGTTAACAATTTCACATATTTTCTAGGGCGGGCCGTGGTCCTCCCCGACCCTAACGAAGATCCGCCCGTGAGCGTATGCCTCCGGTTTCTCGTATAATATCATAGTCAGATCAATATATTCACGTAAAAAAAAAGATCAATATATTTGGATAATTTTGCATGGTCCCACGTGACACGTACTCTCTTCGTTGCTCTCAACATTAAGAGGCTGGGCCCACATGCACATAGAGAGAGAGAGAGAGAGATGGGAGTCTGATTTTCTGATGTATGACGTGGCAATAACCACTGTTAGGTCAAACCAATAAAAAACAGCAAACCGAACAAACCCCACTTGAAATTCGTAAAAAATTGATATTTATTGGATTTATTCAGTTTATTTTTTTAGTCAACGGTGCGGTTTGGTTCGACTCGTGGTTTTTATTCTACCGACCGAACCAAACCAAACCGAACCGCAAATATGTTAATTTTATACTATATTTCAACGGTTATAAATAAAATTGATGTAGTATACTTTTTTATAATTATTTTATTCTAATTTACAACTTAAATTATTATTGTTAGTCAATATGTTATGTTTTAGTTTAAAGTATAAACTCTCGGGCATTATCAACCTATTAGTGGTAACATTATGAACTCATGGGTAGGGGGTGCAAAAAAAACTGCGCCCGCGGGTACCCGCGGATAATACCCGTAATGGGCACGGGGCGGGTCCCTTACCGGGTACCCACGGGCAAAATAAACAGACATTTAAAATACCCGTACCCGTAGCATATATTTATTGATGAAGTGAATTTCTATCATTGTTGTTGTTTAAGTGGATTTTTATTGATATTTTGTTGTCGTTTTCGATAACTTGTGTTGTATATTTTATCCTAATATTTTGGATAATTAATGGGTTGTTGTTTTTAAAGTTTCCTATTGTAGTTCTAGTATTTTTATCTCCATTTGTTTACAATTATAAGTTAGTAAAAGGTTTATCAAATTTAATAGGTTAATTTTGTATAGTATTTTAAATTTTATTTTATAAAAAATTATTTTTACAACACTAACAAGTATCCGTGGGTACCCGTTAAGAGAAAATACCCATTTAATACTCGCTATGCGGGTACCTGCCCTGTTTGCATCACTACTCATGGGTCTTATAGGCCTTTAGGTGGTTGTAATAGTTTCTTTTGCTTAAACAAAAAAGTAGTAATATTTAGATTTAGGATTAAATTAGTTAATTTTAAATCTAATTTAAATCATGTTTTGTCTCGCAAAAAACCGAACCAGTTGAACCAATCCAAACCACGATGGTTTGGTTTGGTTTGGTTTGATTCGGATTCTTTAAAAAGCTGATCGAACCAAACCGCATGTATCTTTATCTTGCGGTCCGGGTGGGTTTTAGGCTCAAAACTGAACCAAACCACGCCGCAAACATCCCTAGTAAAAGGTTCCTCAACTCACGATCCGTAAGACCTAGCTCAACTGGTAAATGCCAAAATTGTTAGTCCGGATTAGGGATGGCAAAAAAACCGCACCCGTGGGTACCCGCAGGTATTATCCGCGATGGGTACGGGGCGGATAGCTTAACGGGTACTCGCTGGTTGAATAAACAGATAATTAGATTACCCGTCAATAAACGGGGGATGGTCCGGATATTGAGGTACCCGTGCCCGCGGGTACCCGTACCCGTAATAAATATACTTATTTGGAAAATTTTCCTATTATTATTTATTTTAGTGTTATTTATCTTCTTACATTAACAACTATAAGCTTCCAAATAAATGATAAAAAAAATGTATAATGAAATGTCTAATTTTTTATATGAATGAAGAGAAAAAATGGTGTACAAAAGGTTAATTTTGTTTGGTATTTCAAATTTTATTTTAAAAAAAAAAACAATTATTATTATTATTATATGAATGTATAATGAAATGGCAAATATTTTTATATGAATGAAGAGAAAGTACGGTGTTCAAAAGGTTAATTTTGTTTGGTATTTCAAATTTTATTTTCAAAAAAAGAATATATAAATTAATATTAAAAGTATCCGTGGGTACCCGCGAGGAGATTATACCCGCGAAACACCCGCTACACTGGTACCCACGCGGGTATGGGGCGGGTAAATGGTATCATTTATACTAAACGGAGCGGGTAGCGGGTAGCAGGTAACTACTACATGTACCCGCCCCGTCCTGCCCCGTTGACATCCCTAGTTCGAATATCATATCCCGGGTTCAAACCCAGTACCTCATAGTTGTGTTGTGTGTGTGAGTTTCTAGTGGCAGCGAGCACTCCTTCTACGTACCCAAAATAATTCCTCAACTCACTGATTTCCGTAATTTTAGTATTTTTGAAATTAGTGCCATAATTGTATAAAATTTGAATTTAACTTGTATGGTTTATGTGATGGAGATGGGAAAAAGATATCGGTTTGGCATGACCCTTGGCTTAAGGGTAGAAGTCATACCTTTGTTTGGTCTCCGGTGGTCACATGTACGGAGAATCTAAGAGTGAAAGACTTGTGGGATGGAGATACATCAGATTGGAACACTACTCTCATTGAACAGTTGTTTGATGCACAATAAGCTGCCTTGATAAAGGCAATGCCACGATTTCACGCGATTGAAGATGATAAGCTGACTTGGTGGCGAAGTAAGTCTGGCCACTATTCTGTCCGGTCCGCTTACTTTGCTATAATGGAAGATTTCATAGATAGCTCTAATCTTCAGATTTCAGGAGATTGGATGTCTATTTGGAAAGCTCGTGTGCCACCTAAAATTAAGCTTTTCTCTGGCGGTTAGAAAGGGGTTGTCTTCCAACCCATAATAATTTGATTCGTAGACACGTTGACTGTGAAGGACACTGCTCTTTATGCGATGATGATCATGAATCTGAATGGCATGTACTTTTCAGCTGCACAAAAGCCATTAATGTGGCGAAGGCGTAATGATAAAGTGTGGGAAGGAACAATTCAACCAATTGCGCAGGTGATTCAGAGAGCTTTGGATTTTCTACATGAATGGAGCTGGGCTCGGTCTAAGGGGAGTTCAGCAGCTACCAGTTCGTGCCAGCAGCAGCCTTCGGATTGCAGGTGGGTGAAACCGGTTATAAGATCGTTGAAATGCAGCGTGGATGCGGCCTTGTTTAGCAGTGAGAATAAATATGTGCTGGGTATGTGCATTCGATCTTCTAGTGGCAGCTTTGTTCGAGGTAAAACAATATGGTTCAATGGTAGTCCAACACCACAAGAGGCTGAGGTTATGGGACTTTGGAACGTTTTACTTTGGTTGCGGGAGATGGAGCTGAATTCTGTCACCATAGAGCTGGACTCTTTTCCAGTTGTGAATGATTGAATACATCATCACTCCCAAACAATGAGTTTGGTGTTTTATTGTCTAATGTAAGAACTTATTATCTAGTTTTCCAAGCTATCGGGTTAGCTTTGTTAGGAGATTAGCAAATTGTGCTGCTCACACTCTCTAGCTAGGGTGGCTCGATTAAATGCTAGTTCTCAGGTTTTTGATTTGATTTCTTCCTGTATTAACACTATTGTGCTAAATGAAATGATATGAGTTTATTGTTGTCAAAAAAACGTGACGGAGAAATTGAAGTGTTTCTTGTTTTAAAAAAAATAGGGTATTAAATAATTTAAAAACTATTGTTATAATAAAAATAAGATTTTTTATTTTAAATTCTCACATGGCAATCCAGTAAAATGTTTAACTAAATTAGGAAGGGATAAGGATTTAAGAAATTGAAAAAAATGAGAACTAAATTTGTGGGAAAAAAAAATGGGTGACTAATTGTTGTTGTGGTGGGGTTATAATGTCAAAATCTCATTCCGCCCGGGTGGTCCAATTCGTTCACCAGACGGAGAACATTATGGGTTTTAGTAATATTAAATAAACTCAGTAGTGATAGAATTCATAAAATTAAATTTTCTTCTTATAAAAAATATAACTATATTTTATCTAATAATTAATAAATTATTAATGTGATATTTTTCACAAGAATTAATAATGTGACTTAACTATTGCAGGATAAATATGTTATTTAGAATTTTTTTTAATTAATTATATTATTAGCGGTATTCTTTTTTCTTTGTCTCTATTACCAGTGGTATTTTATTTAAGTCCGTTTGTGCTGTTTCTCTGTTACTGGGTGCCGCGTTTTCCTGTTTCTCCATTCTCTTTATGTTAGCCCAGTTTGGCCAGCTTGTTTTGTCAGAAGCCCTTTTCAAAAAGTCATTGTAATGAACGAACTTCGTACATGCAGTGTCAACATTTCTGCACGTGATCTTCACTCCTCCATTGGGATATTCCTTGCCATCGTGGCACCTCCGTTCTTTTTAATTTATTATCTGTATTTAAGATTGTTTTACTTTACCTATGCTTAAAAAAAGATTGTTTTACCTAATATTGTGGAAAAAAAAGATTGTTTTAGCTAATAAAACAAACTTAAAATCTAAAATAAATTCCGAGGTGACTGAATAATTTACAACATGTGGGGTCGCATTCAAGTGGAGTAGTATTTATTTATTTATAATTGCCGTGGAAAAAAACCAGTGGGTTACTTTGATGGTTTTTTGTGGGGACGAGGCAGGTATCATATGTTGGCTTTTCATGTTTGTTTTGCAAAATGACTTTTCTTACACTCAAAGCGCCACCAATTATACTACTCATTACCGTAAACAATGAATTTATACTATTAGGAGTTGTGTGGATCAAGTGTTCAATTCAACCAACTCCTAACTTGCTTGGAAATTAAACAATTTTATTATTGCGTGATTCACGAATTTCCATCTAAAGTTGGTATGTCAATAATAGCCTACAATTCGAGTGGGATTTTTAACAAATTAGGTGTGCATTGCAGCACTGAGTGATGGTTACTAACCCGAAAGAGCTGCTCTCTCCTTTCACAGTCGGATTAGTAATGAGTTATTGAAACCGTGAAACCACTCATTCATAATTGAATGATTTAACCGTAGTTGAGTCATATCATAATTAAGAGAAATGCTATTCAGCCAAAAAATTTGGGACAAAAATAGACAAAAACCATCTTACAACATCAATTAACCAAGTTTTTTAAGCCACTAACCAACCTACTTTTTCACAGTTTTTAGTCAATGGCCTAGAAAACTGTGAAAAAGTAGGTTGGTTAGTTGCTTAAAAAACTTGGTTAATTGATGTTGTAATGTGGTTTTTGTCTATTTTTGTCTAAAAATATTTGGCTAAATAGCATTGCTCCATAATTAATAAATACATATTTTAGTATTATTAATAATATACCACATTAATTAGGGAGGGGGGCCGAACCCCACTCCAGGCATTATTTTTTGGTCAAAAAAATAATAATATACCACATTAATTAAATAGTTAAATAGTAAACTAATAAATACTAGTATTTTGTTTTGTCTAATAGGATGGGTAAGAAGAATAGGTTGGTTAAACCTATATTGTATGGATCACACACTAAGGTTTCAAGTTCAAGTTCCAGGTGTCGTAAAACCTCTAATAGGAGAGAAGAATCACATGAACCGGTAAAGTCAGGTATACGAGTGGTCAAACAGGTTCTCCGACGTAGATTAGTCATCGACAAAGTCGATAGATATTGCGCATCAATAACACGGTAAGAAAAAAATGAGAAAGTCGAACATTGCAAATTCGAATTTGTGCATATAAAGTGAATTTGTGCATATAAAGTGAACAATGTCTATATAAGAATAAATGAATGAGTTACCACAACCTCTGATACAAGGTACCTTAGAGGTTGCAAGGTGTGTCAACAGTGAGTCATTATCGATGTTCTTAAAAGCTCCTATGTATACCGTTGTTGGCTATTACACCAGGTTTCAATACTAATTATTATATATAAGCATTACATTGGAGATTTTGAAAGTGGTGCAAACATTACGGTAAACCCTTTGCGCCCAATACTAAATGTGTCCATTAGTCTATTGACGCATCTTCAATGTGCCTCCCCTCATCTAGCTAGTAGTTAGGGTGCTTGCTAGATGGACGATGAGCCCGTTCACAATGGTTGTTGGGTGTTTGTCCTGGTACATAGTCCTTCGAGCATCGAACTCGTAAAATGAAAACACTCTCTTGTTTTGAGTCTTTTAGCATGCATTTTTTTTAAATCCATCGTCTGTCAAACTCAGTACACGTTCAACTTGGTATGGATAGTTCTCTGAATTCAAAGGATTTTATAATAGATTTAAAAATATTTTCTAAAAATATGTAGTTTTAGACGCAATCATTCTAGGTAATATTTTCATAATCCAAGTCAATAATAAAGACTTTAAAAAAGCCGTTTTACTCTAGATTTCACTTTAGTCCTTTATCTTTTTTTTGATTTGTTTTGGTTCCTCATCTTTCATTTTCGTTTTATTTTGCTCTCTGCCGTCAACTTAAGCTAACGGACACCACGCTTGCAGTTAACTGCTGACATGGCGTCTTAAATGTCCAACTGAGGTTGGATTATGATTAACTGATGTCGCATTTTATTTTTATTAAATAAAAAACAAATTACATTTTTAAATCAAAATCAAAAATACAAAATAAAAACACATTCTGAAAAAAAAAACCAACATTTGAAACTGAAAATCATAAAATCAACCTTCGATTTCATGATGAGGAGAAAAATCATAAAATCAAAACTGAAAATCACATTCATCTTTGATTTCAACTTTCGTTTTCAAGATTTGCAGAAAATCATAATATCAAAACCGAAAATCAGATTTCATCTTCGATTTCGACTCTCTTCATCTTCGTCTTCGTTT
The DNA here is from genome assembly GCA_039519185.1 of Astragalus membranaceus. NCBI lineage: Eukaryota > Viridiplantae > Streptophyta > Magnoliopsida > Fabales > Fabaceae > Astragalus > Astragalus membranaceus. The sequence continues at coordinate 197,064,442 of CM076846.1, read as the reverse complement.
TCCTCTTCATCTTACATAAGTGTTTTCTGGTTTTTTGTTTTTTTCTTCAGATCTGTCTTCATGGGTAGAAGAAAACGAGCATTTTTTTGTTTCTTCTTCCAGATCCGTCTTCATGGGTTTTCTGGGTTTTTTGTTTCTTTTTCCAGATATGTCTTCTAAAGTTTTCTTCTGGGTTTTTCATTTTCAGAAGTTTTTGAGCTAATGGCTTTGGGTTTTCTTCATTGTTGAAGGTAGAAATTTCTTCTGAGTAAGAAGAGAAACACAAAAGCTATTCTTTCTCTTCTTCACTTTCTTTCTGTTCTTTCTCTTCTTCATTTTCTTTCTAATTCTAATGTGTTTGGTTTTTTGTTAAGGAAGAAGAATAAAGATGAAGGTGGTGAAAAGGATGAAGGAAGAAGAATGATGGAAATCGAAGATGATTTATTGTTTCTAGGTTTTAGTTGTTTTGCTTCAAACATGATGAGCTTAAAGATGATTTAATTGTTTCTGAAGTTTGTAGTTGTTTTTGGGTTTTTAGTTGTTTTGTGTTTTGTAATTTTATAATTTAAAAAACATATATGCTTATGTGTCCTTTTTTATTTATTTAAAGAAATTAAGAAATGACATCTCAATTAATGAGATGCCATGTGATAAATGAATTTAAGACGTCACGTCAGCAGTTAACTATCAGCGTGACGTCCGTTAACAAAAACTAACGACAATGACTAAAATGAAACGAAAATAAAAGATGAAAAACCAAATCAGACCAAAAAATATATAAAGGATCAAAGTAAAACTTAGAGCAAATATAAAGGACATTAGCCTGTTTTTTTATTTGATTTGCTCACTCGCTCTAAAAGCACCCTAATTGCACATAAGAAAAAGGATGTCGATATAAATTACGTGTGCGAGGCGTGATTAGTGACCTTGGCATGTGACCAAATTTTATATCTTAGGCCATTATTTGTCAAGAGAAATCCCATTTTTTTGATGAATTTCCCCACCTAAAACTAAACGTTGCTTTCACATAAGAAGACTTCTAATAAGGACGGTTTAGCGCTGTGCATATTATTTTTGTTTAAGAGCAACAAATCATGAAAAGGACATGCAAAATTTAATAAACTCCCTGGGATGCAATACGCCAATCGATCACGTGACGATTCCAATGAAATCCATTTGCATTTGCTCATGATTAGTGGCTGGTTCTTAAAAATGTTTTCGTGATTCGGATCAAATGATTTGGATCCCCAAAATATTTGGGCGTCATTATGGAGCACTGCAGCTCATTCGAAGGTATTGTTGTTCGGCTGGCGGTTGTTGTTGAATTCTTTGCCGGTGCGTGATAAATTGTTGCACAGAAATATTTTGCACTCAACCGAGGACGCCTTATGTCCTATGTGCAGGGAGTATAGCGAAACTTTGAACCACCTGTTCTCTTCTTGCACTTTTCCGAATTCAGTTTGGTCTAGTGTCAGCGTCTAGTTTGGTGTGGTCTTGGATTCATCGTTGGACATTGTGGATCTCTTCCATAGGTGCGGCCAATTGTGTAAAGGGAAAAAGTCCAAGAGAACGAAACATCTTCTTTGGGTGACGACTTGTTGGAGCATTTGGATTACAATGAACAGAGCTATTTTTAAAAATGAGGAACCAAATGTTGAATTGGTTGTGATTCGCATTAAGAGTTATATTTGGAGTTGGTATATTTATAAATTGAATTGTAGTTCCTCTATTTCTATTTCACTGCGGTGGAACAACCCACAACATTGCCTAAACAATATGTAATTTTGTTGTTAGGGATTGAGCACCCCTAGTGCTCCATCAGTGAAACTGTTGCTTATCTAAAAAAAATGTTTTCGTGATGTTATTTTTTTTGGTTTTTGCCTTAAAAATAAGTCAAAAATGGTTTCTGCAGCCGTGAGCAGCCAATGGGACAAAATAATAGCGTTTGCATCCTCTCTTTCCCTCCTTCCTCTCTATCACAAAATATAAATGTGGAATGAGAGAAAAAATCATTAAAAAGTTATAAATAATAATGAGAGAGGGTGAATTTAAGAGAGAGATAGAGAGGATGGATGGAGATATAGGGTGAGTGGGAAGGATCCAAGTCCCAAAATAATAGGAGAAATCTCAATATTCCAACGGGAACCATTTTTAGCAAATTTCTGATGAAAAAAAAAGCATTGTGTAAGAGGTAAAGTATCACAATATCATATTAAATAAAAACTATTTGCCATTCTTATTTTCTTGGCCATTAACTATTTGCCAACCCGGTGCTCCCGGGTTCAATTCCCACAGTGGACAAACTCGGTGTTGGCCAGTGCGAAATTTGATTCTAAGCACGAGTGGAGATTAGTTTCGTTGAAAGCGTTGGGACACTCCGTAGGTAGCCAGCAATAGTCCATACCAAAAAAAAATCTTATACCCGAAATTAACAAGTCTACGAAGGAAAAGGAGGGCTAGACTTCTTACGACCCCCCCTACTCACCACACTTCCCCTAACTCTGAATATCCCAAAAATACCATTAACCTAAAACCCCTTATTCTCGCACTTTCCCTCTCTCACACACTTCACCCCCCTTCTCCCCCTCAAACCAAACCACCATACCCACTCTCTCACTCTCCCTCTCCCATTCGCATCTCTCCTCTCTCACTTACTCTCTTCACCCATCTCAGTCACTCACTCTCTACTTGTCTCCCTCTCATTCCATTCTACCAGGTATGCATCTCTTTCCCTCTCTTTCGTTTCTTATTTCTGTGTTTTTTTCTGGATCTGACCTTGGTTTGGTACTATAGTACCGAGCGCGTAAAAAAATTTGAAAAAAATGTGTGTCCGGCAACATATCACCGAACCGGTTCGACAACATATCACCGAATGTGTTTCCATTATGGTGTGTACGTCGTCGTCGCTCCGAATCTCCACAGCTGAATAGCGAATACTACCGTTGTGTCATTAACTGGGCTTGCGGTAAGTAACTCTCCCTCCGTCTCAATTTAAGTGTCATTTTTGCCATTTTTCTTCGCTCAAATTATTTGTCATTTTAGAATATCAATGCAACATTTATTATTTTTTTCCCAACAATACCCTCATTTAGTTTGAGACTTTCCTCATACCAATGTAAAGTTTTCCATTCCTATCTCCTCATAATAATATAGGGGTATTTTAGTCCTACCATACTTTTTGAGCATAAATATTAGCATATCCAATCATTTTCTTAAGACCCGCGCATAACCTTAAACGACAGTTAAATTGAGGTAGAGGGAGTATTCGTTTAGGAAACTTCCCCTCTAGAACCTTCCTCTCTGCTTTTTCCTTCAACTCCGTGAAAGTGATGTCCATTTTCATCCTACAGAAGACAGGTTTAGGACATTGAAACCAAACACCATCTTCGTTGGAGGTGATACTTCCACGGTGATGAAGGACAATCAGGAATGCGTCATTTGAGAACTGAGTTGATGTCAACTCCATTTCAGAGGGAGGAGTGTTTGTGAAGAAGCAGATATATTGGTGGAGGTTAGTGTGATACGTAAAACTGAGACTCTATTTATAATGGGTGTCGTCGAATGTGAGCTGTTGATTTTAATTTTTGATCATAAATCTGAACCGGTGAAATTTTATCCGTTGTGACACATTTTCTAAAGGAAATGTCAACCACTCCTTTTTCTGACACATTTGACTGATTATAGGTCGTTGATGAAAATGATCGGTGGAATTTGAGCTGTTGAAACTCACAAAATATCTGTCAAAAAATATGCAAAAATTTTAACAGGTACGATACTATGGTACCGTACAGGTTCGGTTCCATAATGTCGAGCCTTTTAAAAATTCAACAAAGGGGGTGTCTGCCAAGACACAAGACATAAGACATAGTACTATGGAACCGAACGAGGAAGGTACCATAGTGCGTGTCGTACCTGTTAAATCCCAGGAAAAGAAAAAGGACGCACTGAGAACTTTTTCTTTTATTAATGACATATTGGTCTTTTCACAAGGTTAGGGGACGTGCTGTGAGTAGAGGGGGTTGTAAGAAGTCCAGCTCAAAAAGGAAAGGGCTAGGCCCATACAGCTTCTTAATAGAAGCCCATAAAAGCTATTTGGCCCATGATGGCAAGTCCATGAAAGTGGATGATGTGGGGCCCGAGAATTTAAAACTGTCCTCTTTTATTGATTCCCGTGCCGGTGCGCGTACTGAAAGGAAAGAGCCACCATTGAAGTAACCGTTACTAATTTACTATACCCTCTCTATCTTTACAACATCATTTTTTTTCTTCTAACCATAGGAGATTGAACGAATTTGATTTTTTCTGGCTCCAAACTACGTCGTTCTGCATTTCCCGACGAATTCACCGGCGCTTCTCCATTTCCGACCGGCCTCAAGAACTGACAGTGACGACGCCACCGAGCATTCCTTCTCTCACACTTGCAAGTACTTCATTTCTTTCATTTCTAAGAAAGTTTCTTTCCTAGGACCGATTTGTTTTTGTAGAAATGTACTAGTTGAACTTGAAAGTGTAACTGCAACGAAAGATCAAGAAAATTAAAGAAATGATTTCAAATCGCCTTAATAAAGTAGCGGATTTCAGTTTTCAGAGGCGTTTTGATAAATGTATTTGTGATTGAAATAGAAGCTTCAGTTCATGCTAGGTTCTAGCTTATTTAGAAACATACCTTGTATTTATACTTCCATGTAGCTTGAATTTCGTTCGCTCTTCCTAATTTGGAATCTCCTTTATTACGTATGCTATTATTATGATTCGTTTTCTTTTAAAGTGTAAACCACCGTGAGCTGCAAAATGCAACAGTTTCCTTTAAGTGTTGGGAATTGATATTGCTGATGTGTAATGGATTTGCAGAAATTTAGGGCGGAGCAAGATGGTGGGAACACCGTCATCTAAGATACAAAGAAATGTATCTGGTACTCCCGGTGGACCAAAAATTCGGGAGGAGAAAATTAGGGTGACGGTTCGCATGAGGCCACTGAATAGGAAGGAACAAGCTATGTACGATCTAATTGCTTGGGACTGTTTGGATGAGAACACCATTATATTCAAGAATCCAAATCAAGAGCGGCCTGTAACGCCTTACACCTTTGGTATGTTTTGCACGTAGCTGTTCTGTTCAACCTCGCTGTTTCTGAAGAGGATCTATTTGATTTTTAAAAAATTAATAACTGATAAATTCATAATAGGTAATTAATGAATTCAAATTTCTTTATAAATGGTAATTTATCTGAATTACCATTGGGTTGGTAACGATTCTACTAGCATTTATTGGTTTTTGAGTTTCCTTCTGGAGCGTATTTGTTATTTTTTTGACCAAAAGTCTTCTTTTTTTTTTTTACAATAATTAGTAGTATGTTTTTTTATAGGCAATATTAGTTGTTAATTGTTAGACGGGTGAGAGAAATGTTAGTCTCCAGGGTTTAAACCCTGAAAGTCCTTCGATATCCCTAAACTCGTCAACTGAGCTACCTACTTTTGATAATTAGTACTAGTATGTTTCTATTTTCCTCTTATCTTAAGCTATATTTTTATTATCGCGCAGATAGAGTTTTTGCCCCTGCATGCTCAACTCAAAAGGTTTACGAAGAAGGGGCTAAAGATGTTGCTTTATCAGCCCTTTCTGGAATCAACGGTAACTTAGTCTCAGCCAAACCCTTATATTATCACTCTCACTGATTGCTTTATTCAACAATGTCATTTTCTTGCAGCAACAATTTTTGCTTATGGACAGACTAGCAGTGGTAAGACATTCACGATGAAAGGCATCACTGAAAATGCTATTAGGGATATCTACGATTGCATCAACAATGTGAGTGACTTTCGGTATCACATTGCTATTTATGCCAGGTTAAAAATAAGTAAAAAAAACCTATTCATGATTTGATGATCCTATTCCTATGTACCAAGTCTAATTGCAGTGTTTGCCAGTAAGTGCTTGCATTTATGAAGCTCTATTTATTTCAATTTCTCAGACACCAGAAAGGAATTTTATTTTGAGAATCTCTGCTCTGGAAATTTACAATGAGACTGTCATAGACCTTCTAAATCGTGAAACTGGTCCTCTTCGGCTTTTGGATGATCCCGAGGTATAGTTCACAGATAAAGCTTCAACTGAAAGTTATCAATGGATTCCATGCACTTCCTTGATATGTATTTTATTGCATACAGAAAGGGACTATAGTGGAAAAGCTCAATGAAGAAGTAGCTAAGGATGGTCACCATCTAAGGCATTTAATCGGCATCTGTGAAGGTAACTTAGAAATCTGGATTATTTTGTGTCCTATTTTTCTCCAGGATGTGTGTTATGATGATGTTCAGATTATACTGTTATACTTCACCAGTGGCCCATTGCCGATGTTCGAATTAAGTTTCCCTTTGTATATCTATGCGGTACAGCCGTAACTGTTCATTAAACAAAATTGTATCTGCAGCTCAAAGGCAAGTGGGGGAAACTACTTTAAACGATAAAAGCTCAAGATCACATCAAATAATCCGGCTGGTGAGCTCAAAATATGAAACATTTGGTAGTCATTATCATCTTTTAAGACGATAAGTTTTATCTTGGCAAACCGTCACATTTCTCTTCTTTAGCTAGTTTATGCAGAGGATAGAGAGAAGGCATCAGGGATACTGTTTTGTGCTATAATCAGTATTTATTTATTTTTGTATTAATATTGCAGAGCGTAGAGAGCAGCTGTCGCGAAAGTTCAGACCGTGTAAAGTCTTACATGGCCAGTTTGGTACGTTTTATCTTCATAGTTTGATCCGAAAGTCCTAATAAAATACTAGTCACATTGATTGATGTTTAATAACTTCTTAGAATTTTGTGGATCTTGCTGGAAGTGAACGCACCTCTCAAGCAAATACTTGCGGAACAAGACTGAAGGAAGGCAGCCATATTAACAGAAGTTTATTGACACTTGCATCAGTCATCAGGAAGCTAAGGTCCTTTAATTCTGAATTCTTGAAAACTATCCGATTGCATGTGGCTACCGTTTCATATTAAAGTAATGATTACAAGTAAACTTCTTAGCAGCCAAGATTAATGGTTTTTATAAGCGGATCTGCACAAAAAATATTTATAGGCCCTTTTGCACGTAGTTTTTAACAGTTTTAAGAAGCTAAAAATAGGGGTTTATGAGAAGAAGATCTAGAGAAAATCTATGTCATAAAATTTCTTTTTGAAAATTTACCCAAATTCACCTTAACTATTTTTGTGCCAGTTATTAAGTATTATGATACTTGACTGCTATCGATGACTACTACTAATATACTGATAGAACCCTTTTCAGTTAACTACATAGTCTTGTGATAGTTTTCATTTAACGAGTAGAAATTGGTTATCTTGGAAATTAGGTAATTTAAAGTGGTATAGATTATCAAGCTAAAATAAAGACCATCGGTGCTATGTGATTCTATTCAATACACAGGATTCTGATTCTGCTTTTGGATTTTTCTTTTGCTTTGCAGTGGTGGAAAACATGGTCACATACCATATAGAGATTCAAAACTGACCCGGATATTGCAGTCTTCACTTGGGGGGAATGCTCGGACAGCAATTATATGTACCATAAGTCCATCCCTTAGTCATGTAGAGCAAACGAGAAATACACTATCATTTGCTACCAGTGCAAAGGAAGTCATTAACACTGCCCGGGTGAATATGGTATGACGAAATGCCTAAATATGACACATTTGATTTGATTGAAAAATGGGTTAGTATGAAATTGAAAAATGCAGAAGTCTGATAGCTGACATCTTATTTTATTGACAAGTGTGATACTAAATGTAAGTTCATATGATAGTAGCTCCCCTTGGCTTCAGATACTTCGTTAGTAGCCATTGCCTGCAAAGGGTATTTGTTTTGATAGAACTGGTTAAAATTACGAAAGAAAGTGATGGATACAAATTTTCATAAAAAAGCACATTGTTTCTCATTTTCAAATTAGAAAATCAAATGGGCTTGCTGATTGCAAAACTTAGGGCATGTTTGATTACACTTTTTAAGGAGCGTTTTCTGCTTTTAAAAATGAATGTTAGGATACAATTCAGTAAGTAAAATTGAATAACAGAAAAAAGAGTTTTACTCTGTTGTTTTATTGAATTTAGGGAATTACACAGAATCTGTTTATAACATACAGATTCAGAATAAGTGTTATAGTTATCTTGAGCAATTAAAGGTGCTCAGGGCCTCCCAAGGAATACAATTCCACTTATAAACTTCCTGTCCTCTTACTGGCTAAACAATACAGTTATATACAACACAATACAGAAATGCTGAACAGTTACAGGCAGTGGCGCCTAGTCATCAGGCGCCTAACAGTTACTTGCCATGTGGCAGATTCTGGCGCCCTTGGCGCCCCTGGCAGTTACGTCTCCTGGACAGGTGTTGGCGCCCTTGGTGCCCTGGTCATCCTGGTCATCCCCTGCGCCAGACACTTGGCAGTTACTCCCTTGACAGTTACTGGCCCCCTTGGCGCCCAGGCAGTTACTGGCGCCTTTGGCGCCCAGGCAGTTAGCGCTCTGCAGGGATCCTTGGCGCCCAGCAGTGACTTCTCTTCCTTTCTTTCTTACATATACATTCTGCCAACGTCTATCAATGAATGAACAAATGACATTTTTTTTAAAAGAAGGTTGTTTTTAAAAAGTGTATCAAATAGACCTTTCCCGTTTACTTTATTTCCTTCATTTCCTGTTTTCATTTCTACTAAGCTAAGAAGTATCCTATTAAATATATCCAGTATTTTTCAAAATTCTGAAACTGGCAAATATATTGTTTTCATTGTTTTAGAAATGCACTCTTCCTAGCTAGTTTTTCATCTTCTCTCTATTACAATGGTTCACTACAAAAATCTTCAATCTTCTTGATAGCAATTTAAAATGAATTCAAATTTTAGAAAATGAAAACATAATATTTTTTAAGAAAATAATTGGGGCCTGAAGTCTCTCACTCTGATGCCAATTCTAACATACTTGTCTTTCTCTAGGTATCTTTTATGCCAAATGGGCTTGCTGATTGCAAAACTTAGGGCATGTTTGATTACACTTTTTAAGGAGAGTTTTCTGCTTTTAAAAATGAACAAATGACTTTTTTTTTAAAAGAAGGTTGTTTTTAAAAAGTGTATCAAATAGACCTTTCCCGTTTACTTTATTTCCTTCATTTCCTGTTTTCATTTCTACTAAGCTAAGAAGTATCCTATTAAATATATCCAGTATTTTTCAAAATTCTGAAACTGGCAAATATATTGTTTTCATTGTTTTAGAAATGCACTCTTCCTAGCTAGTTTTTCATCTTCTCTCTATTACAATGGTTCGCTACAAAAATCTTCAATCTTCTTGATAGCAATTTAAAATGAATTCAAATTTTAGAAAATGAAAACATAATATTTTTTAAAAAAATAATTGGGGCCTAAAGTCTCTCACTCTGATGCCAATTCTAACATACTTGTCTTTCTCTAGGTATCTTTTATTCCAAGAAAACACCTCATTTATCAAATGCTTTCATATTTTTCACAAAAAGGAAACAGTCATGTTAAGAAAAGCCTATTGGCTGGTGGTTTCCAACAGGTTGTTTCAGATAAGACACTGGTTAGACAATTGCAGAAGGAAGTTGCGAGGCTTGAAGGAGAGTTAAAAAGCCCTGAAGTGTCGTCTTCACATGCATCTCTAAGGTCATTGCTAGCTGAAAAGGAATTGCAAATTCGACAGGTACAAAGTTCTTTTCCTGCTCTTAACTTTCATGCAAAATATGAGCTTACTGAGTTGAAAATTTAGTGACATTTACTAGTACTCCAGATGGATGTTATAATGGTACTTTTTGGAGTTCTTCATTATCACTTACCTTCAAGATAAGGTCAATGATTTCTACAAAGCCATATTTTTTTACATTTACCGAAGTCTTGGTATTCTCAACTGTAACAATGCATCTGACTTTCCCATGCCATAATCCTGAAAAGTGGCTTCAGCTTTACCCTTCTAGAGTTCTAGTAAAAAAGACAAACTTTTTGTATAAACCATATAAAAAAGCTGTCTTTTCTGTTTCTACACAAACTTTCTTACTTTTGGATGAATAGAATTTGATAAACACAAATTTGCAGATGGAAAGGGATATGGAGGACCTGAGGCGGCAGAGAGACCTAGCACAAACTCAGCTCGATCTTGAAAGAAGAGCAACTAAAGTTCAGAAGGTATTTGGAAAAATCACGGCGCATTTGTTTAACCTTAATTTTATTGTTCTGACTCAAATTATATGCAGGGATCAAATGATTGCGGGCCCTCTAGTCAAGTTGTTAGATGTCTTTCTTTTAACGAACAAACTGAATCAGCTACTGGTAAACATACTCCGGAGAGAAGGGAAGTATTAGGTAGGCAGGCAATGCTGAAGAATTTATTGGCTTCTCCTGATCCATCGATACTGGTCGATGAGATTCAAAAGCTTGAACATCGGCAGCTGCAACTCTGTGAGGATGCAAATCGAGCACTTGAAGTTCTGCACAAGGATTTTGCAACTCATAAACTTGGAAATCAAGAAACCGCTGATACCATGTCTAAAGTACTATGTGAAATAAAAGACCTTGTAGCTGCTAGCTCTACTGCAGAAGAAATCGTGAATGCAGATAAGGCCAACCTAATGGAAAAGTTCTCCCAGTTGAAGTATCAGGGGAATACCATTGCTTCTTTAGAAAGGAAGCTTGAGAATGTTCAAAAATCTATAGACAAGCTGGTCTCTGCTTTTGGTACAGAGGAGACTCCAGAGAGCAAGTCCCCGTTCCGAAAAAAGAAAATACTTCATTTCACGTTAAACAATAGTCCCAACATGCAACACATATTACGTGCTCCTTGCTCGCCTCTCTCTTCTCGTAAAGCAATGGAACATGAAATTGAGAACATGGTACCGCATAATAACAATATTTCCCTCTCTGGCAGTGATACTTCTGCAAGGTTACATAAAGATACTCCACGAAAGGATGATGAAGGTTGTGATTCTATGTTAACACGGGAAGGTAGCCCTGCTTCGCGGAAATCAAAATCAGTGAATGTGAAGAAGATTCAGAATATGTTCAAAAACGCTGCTGAGGAGAACATTCGGAGTTTTAGAATTTATATTACAGAGTTAAAAGAGCTAGTGGCTAAACTGCATTACCAGAAGCAGCTTCTGGTTTGCCAGGTATGATTTAATAGATTTCCTCTATTTATTTTCTTCATTTTAGCGCCCCCCCCCCCCCCCCATTCAACCATGTTTCTTGTCTTGTATTTAAGGTTTTCTTTCCCTACCGAAAATCATTAATATAATTTGTTAGCAATAACACTTCTTTACCTATTGCAGCCAATGCTTGTATTAGTTTAACTTCAATTGTAATTTATTAATTTATAATACATAATATACTGGTGTTGATCCTATTCTCTCTTGTTAGGTTTTGGAGCTGGAAGCAAACAAGGCTGTAAATGAAGAAATGGATACAACTAACCAATCTCCATTACCTTGGCATATACTATTTGAACAGCAAAGAAAGCAAATTATCATGTTATGGCATTTATGCCACGTTTCTCTTGTGCACCGAACACAGATTTTTCTTTTGTTAAAGGGAGATCCTTCTGATCAGGTTTATATGGAAGTTGAACTTAGAAGATTGACTTGGTTGGAACAGGAACTGGCAGAGCTTGGAAATGCTAGTCCTGCTCTTCTGGGCGATGAGCCTGCAAGCTCTGTTTCAGCAAGGTACGCGAGTGTCTTTGATGATTCATTTAAATGCAAATGTTTATGATAGCGTCTTTCAAAAAGGGTTTATTTCAGGAAATTTTAATAGTATTATTACGGGCCTACATGCTTTCACTATGAATAAATAAATGATGGTATTAATCTTTTGTTTTTGATTGACTGTCAAATGCAGCATCAGAGCTCTGAAGCAAGAAAGAGAGTATCTAGCCAAGAAGGTGGGCACTAAACTTACGGCAGAGGAGAGAGAACTACTGTATGCAAAATGGGAAGTTCCTCCAGTAGGAAAACAAAGGAGGCTACAACTTGTTAATAAGTTGTGGACTGACCCTTATAACATGCAGCATGTACAAGAAAGTGCCGAAATTGTAGCAAAGCTCATCGATTTCTGTATATCTGATGAGAATAGCAAGAACATGTTTGAATTGAACTTTGCAAGCCCTTTTAATAAGAAAACATGGGCAGGCTGGAACTTTATATCAAATCTTTTAAATTTTTAAGCACAAACTATTGTAAGCCTTCATTTATGGTTATAGTTGATAGAACTATCTATCAAGCATTTATTGCATTTTTGGCATACACACACTGGTTGCATTGCTTTGTGAATGGGGGAAAGGGTGAGTCTTTTTAGAGCCGGGAATCATAATTTGGGTTTGCTGCTTTGCTGCTGTATATACGATCAAGTTGCAGCCATTATATCCAGTATATTATTGAATAACCGATTTTAAGTTTTTGGCATGGGTTATTTCTCTTGTAGTTTCTTACTCATGCCAAAGCTTAACCATGCAAAAAATTCCTTTATGCATTGTTGACTTACCACCGTAAATCGATGTGTTGGAGCTAGCTTACAACATGTCGATGAGGATGGATTCTCTCCGGAGGAAAACTCTCCAATTTTCTGCAGTGTTGAGATCCCCACCCTTAAATATATTCTCGTTGTTTAATGTTAAATACACTCTTGATGAATCTCAATTTGTAAATATTTTTTAATTTTTTTAGTTAGATTTTTTGTTTATTTCATTAATTTTGATTAATAGTAAATAGAAGTAGATTTATTTTATTTTATGGTACGTTTCCTGGATATAAAGATGCGATTAATTGAAGAAATAAATTGGATTTAGTGTATGTTTGGTTGCAGCAAAATTGAGTTTGACAGAATTGAGTTTAGTTAAAAGTGAGTTGAATGTAACGTGATTTTTGTTTGGATGCATTTACTGAAAAATGAGTTTTACCAATCATTATTGTTTGGATAGATAAGATCAAAAGGGCTTTTGGGTGTAAAATTACAAAAATGGGTATAACTTAAAGTTAAATTTAAAATTACAATTAAAATTAAAATAAGCATATAAAATATCTTTTTTTGGTGGTGAAGCATATAAAATATCTAATAAATAAGCATATAAAATATCTATATATTAAAATTACAATTAGAGAATATAAATTAAAGTGCAATACAATACTAAATCTTGATATACTCGATAATTTGATCCCGAATCGAGTCACGAACACGATCCATCTCTCTTGAAGAAGCGGTATTTAAAATTTGAGATGAATCCAAGTTACTTGGTCTTTGATAATTGTCACTGTGAAGGTCTATGTTTTCATCCTCATAACGACTAAAATCGATATCCATTTCAGCATTCCTTCGGATAAAGTTGTGTATAGCCATTGTTGCAACGACTATTTGAACTTGGGTTTCCATTTTGAATTTAGGCATGCGACGTAAAATTGCAAACTTGTTTTTCCATACACCAAAAGTCCTTTCTATAGTGCATCTTAAACTTGAGTGGTAATAATTGAAAACCTCATTATGATTTGCAAATCCATGAGAACGCCTAAAATCAGGAAGATGGTAACGTTCACATTTGTATGAACCAAGGTACCCCATTGGTGTTGGATAGCCAGCATCCACTAAATAATACTTACCTAATAAAAAAAATATATTAAAATGTGTTACGGATTGGGCCGTAATAGCCAATCTGCCTAAGGCCCAAACACCAAAGGCCAAATCCATCAGCCAACGGTGGAGATCTAAGACCTAGATCCAATGGTCCCCTTTCATCCCAAAAACCTATAAATAAGCATTCAATGTTAGCATTAAAGGTACACACTCTCCATTCACCTAACTTGCAATCAATTCACTTGCTGACTTGAGCGTCGGAGTGTCATTGCAGGTACCAACCACCCCGGATCGGAGCCAAACTCGGACTGACCAGGAACTTGACTACCAACTATCTCGGATCGGACTAGACATCTAGTGTCGGATTCCAGTCCAGAGGTACGGTACAGAACATTGGCGACCACAGTGGGAGGATCTTATACTTCATTTCCACTCCCATCACCCAAGTCAGCAATGGCTCCGGTTTTACGTCAAAGAAACATCTCAAGTGCGATAGTGAGACCTGACCCGCAACAAGAAACCTATGAAGGGGTGGCAGACCTGCTCCCCCTCATCTCAGCACGTGGGCATAACTCGTCCAGAGCAATAGTCCCGGGAGGCTCCGTCCCGGGTCGACTTCCGCCACCTCCTCAGACCGTCCAGGTACCGGTCGATGCTGTTCAACAGCTCGTCCAGTTGCTGACGAGGCAGGCCGAGGCCGAGCAAGAAAGAAGTCGACGTTACACATAGCTTGAGGCTGAAATTGCCGAGATCCGTGCCCGTAACATCCCGGACCGTTCCTCTCCCCAATACCATTCTCCAAGCAGGGGGGTATGGTCGAAGGCGCCACCGATCTCCGGCCTAGAGAAGGCATCACCCCCGATCTCCTCCTTGGCGTAGGAGGGGACAAGGATCGGGGACTCTTCCAAGCGAGACCTACGACGATACCTACTACCCCGAGGGTTCCTCTCGTCAGAGCTCATCTTTAGCATCCTCATCTCCAAGGCGGCGCTCCTTAAGTCGGGAGAGATCCCCAAGGCGTGGAGCTCGTAGCCCACACTCCCGAAGATCCCCTGCCACACGTGGAACCCGACGATCTCCCGAAAGGACAAGACCGACGACGAGGAAAGGACCCTTCACCGTCGAGATAGATTTCTTCCCGGTACCAAGATACCTTGAGAAACCCCCGGATGGTCTGAAGATGTACGATGGGACTGGCCACCCAGATCGCCACCTCGACTACTTCGACACGGTGATGCAGTATCGAAATGTCCCAAGCGAAATCAAATGTCGGATTTTCCCTCTGACCCTTGAGAAGTTGGCCCTGGACTGGTTCAGGGCCCTGAAACCAAGTTCAATATCCTTCTGGGACCAGCTAGCCTAGTCATGTTTCGGCCATTTTTCCCACTTCAAAATGAAGTCGAAATCTCGGAAGGTCTTGCAGGCTATCCGACAAGGAGAAAATGAATCGCTCCGGGACTACATCGAGAGGTTCAATAGAGAAGCCGCCCAGGTCCGAAATCTCGATGACTCTTTCCGGATATATTTCATGGAGGCCGGCCTCCGTGAGGGAAGTCTTTTCCAGATTGATATCAGAGTCAATCAGACTGAGTCACTGGCCGATTTTCTCCAGCGATCCCAGAAATACATCGACCACGAAGAAGAAGTGATCGCGAGAAGGAAGGTGGTCGACCCCGGAACATCTAAACGTCGGGGTGAAAAGGAGTTTCGGTACGAGAAGGAGACCCGGAATGACGGCAAGCCCAGACCTCGTAACGGTCACCAACTTTACTCCGAGCTCAATGAGACCCGGGCTAGGATCCTTGCGGATTGTATGAACACAGACTTCAAGGAGGTTAAGTTCCCCGACCCACTCCCTCACAGACTGGGCCAGCGATCTAACAAGTACTGCCGGTATCACCGAAGCAAAGGACATGATACCAATCGTTGTAATGCTCTGAAAGACGACATTGAAGACCTAATCAAGAAAGGAAAGTTGAGCCAGTACGTGGCTAAAGCACCTCGGAAGGAGGTAGAGGTTAAAGAAGAGAAGGATGACCCCAAGAAGAAGGGTAAAGCTCGTCAAGAAAGAGAGGAAAGCTCGGAGGATGAGCGCGATTTCTGTTGTGCGAAAAGGTGATGTGCAAGTATACACAATCGCAACAAGTAATATATTGATAAGTAAAGTTCGTTCCCACAGGGATTGGAATTAATCTAAGAAGTTTAAGTGATTAGAATCTTAGTGAAAAGAATTAAGTAACAAGTGAAGGTGAAGAGTTGTAAACATTATAAGTTGTGATAAAACAGGATTAAATTTGCAGTAATTAAAAGTGAGTTGGATAGCTCAATAGTTATGTAAGTCCCCAAGAGAGTACTGTTCAGATAATATTAGACGCTGTAGCGTTAAGCGCTGTAGCGCTTCAGAATCCTTAGACGCTGTAACGCTTTGGTGGCGTGCCTTTCAGTCACTTTCGTCAGGGCTATGTTGCAAGACTCCTATGTCTAGGCTCTAAATAAGTTTTACCCCTGTATATTAAGCTCTTACAGCATTTGCCTTATGAACTACTACTCCCCTATGTCTAGAGTTAAGTGGTGCTTCCTTTAAATGTCTTTAAAGGGTTTTCATTCATATCATTCCTTGAGTTCTCTTTGTGAACCATGTCTGTACCCACAAAGTTACCTTGTTTTAGTTGATCATTCCCAAACCAAGATTGAAAGCATTATGACACAAGGAATAAAACACAAACATCATAATATTATACGAAAGTTACTCAAGGTTCATTACATACCAAGAACAATCCAACTACAACAAAGTTAGCTCATCACAAGTTCCATCAACATAATACAACTTGTGAGTATGTATTACCGTATGAAGACAAGAGAAGAATGGTTGCAAAAGATGCACTCCAATGATCCCTAGTAGCATACAAGAGATGAAGTTGAGGCGTGAGCAAAACCTTGAATGAAGACTTGAAAACTATACTAAAAATAAAATCTTAAGAGTGGAATGTCAATGGAGAGTGGCTACGGTGTCAAGTGTAAGTCCTCTCCTCAAAGTTACAAAACTTTTCTACGTGTGTTACCTCTTGGTGAAGTAATCATAATTAATCTAAATAATATCTAAGTCTTAATAGTATATTAATATTACATGATGATTATTAAACTTAGATATTATCCTTAAAGCACTTTACAAAAAGTGGTAATGATGAAATACAACAACTATCACATGGGTTCCATTTAGGAGGCGCCAAGTGTAATTTAGCATCCATTTGAAAGTCAACAATTCCAGCTGAAAGGAAGAGATAAGGGTGGTGACTCATCATGTCCTCAAGTGGCCACACAAATATCTCAATGGTCAGCCGTCATATAACGCTATAGCGTTTCCTTGATAGCACACGCTGCAGCGCTAAAGCAAAACATCAAAAATATTCACAAAGACATTAACTATGCCCAAGTTTTAAGGAATTGACTTATAACCTATATTTATCCTAGCATTCATATATTCACATATTTAAGCACTAGAATTACTTGAGAAATGAGCTTTGACTTAGGTATTAGGAGCATAAATAACCTATATAAAATAAGGTTATCACACCCCCAAACTTAAACCATTGCTTGTCCCCAAGTAATGACACTTGAACAAGATAAAGTTCTTT
This sequence comes from Astragalus membranaceus, assembly GCA_039519185.1. Taxonomy (NCBI): domain Eukaryota; kingdom Viridiplantae; phylum Streptophyta; class Magnoliopsida; order Fabales; family Fabaceae; genus Astragalus; species Astragalus membranaceus. The sequence goes on along the minus strand of CM076846.1, from coordinate 197,047,212 downwards.
ATATAACTAGCTGCAGCTTTTAAATTAAACAGGATTTAATCAAAAGCTAAATCTTATCATTTTCACACACCATAGTGATCCACAATTCAAATAGAATCATTACTGCTCAGTTGTGAGTGTGTGATATCAAAGCTCAACTTAGTCCCTAGTTAATTTCAGAATCTCTCTAAGGTTTGAGAAGAATGGATTTCTTTTGGGTTAGGCAAAGAATGCTTTCAAAAAGAAGAGTGGAATAACAATTTCACACAAGATCTGAGGGGCTTCAAAGCACAGCAAAGGGCTTTAATTAGGCATTTTTCAGATTATTGGCCAGTGCATAAACTTTTGGTCTAGTGATCAAACGCTGTAGCGCTTCAAAGTCCGTAGACGCTGTAGCGCTAAATTTTATGATTAAAACTAGATGCTATCTTCATTACTGAGCTCCTTATTTGCATTTTCTTTTTATGCTTTTTGGAACAGCTCAGCAATTTATTTAAGATATCTTGCAACTTTTTCAAGACCACATTCATTTTTATTTTTCATTTTGCAAAGACCAATTTATCATCTTTTGTTCCTAGCCTTAACATAACCGATGCACCCCCAAACTTAGCTTTAAAACAACTCTCAATTTTTAATGAAAACTTGACTAACCCTTGGTTATCCAAAACTTAACTTCATCCTTAGATTACTCCTGGCTAACTAGGTTCTTTACTAAGCTTGGATTTGTGCAAAAGCAGCAATACATCATTTCATTGTTTACACAATGCTGCCTTTCTCAAAAAAAATTCTTATTTATATTTGGCTATACGAATCAGCTTTTGCTTACTAAGAAATTTAAAACATGCAGCTAATCATACTTCCCATTCAAGCATACAAAATATTCAAAAATATGCAACACATGCAACACATGGCATAATTATACTAAATATTAAAAAACATCATTGTACTTAATTTAAAAACACTGTTAACCATAAGGTCCTCCCCCAGAAATTAAAATCAGCAGTGTCCTCACTGCTTACTTGACAAGAAAGGGAGAGGCCTTAGAACAACAACAAAATAAGGTACAAAGTACATAACTGGCATAAGAAGCCAACAATTCTTGCCTTATTAGGCCTTCTTGAGCCTCTTACTGGCTCTTGAAGGTGCTGGGGCTCCTTTTTCTGCCGTCTTCTTCTTTGGCTGAGGTGGAGCAGGGCTTTCAGCCGCTACAGCGGTTGGTGGCGCTGTAGCGCTTGCTTCCTGAACTGCTGCCGCTGCAGCGTCTGATTCCTGCACTTCTTCTTCCTCTTCTGTTTGCTCTTGCTCCTCTTCTTCCACCTGTTCTTCCAGCACTGGCTCTGTTTCATCTTGCATATTCACCAGCTCCTCAGCAGCCTCTTTTTCAGATTCCTCTTCTGTGAGTTGCACCTCAGGCAATGGGTCACTAGGTACTGCAGACATAGTTGCTGCAGCACCTACTGGCTGAATACCTTCTTCTGGGTACTCAGCCAGTTTGACACCTGTGGCTCTTCTAGGCTTTAAGTATGACTAGTAAATTTTCTTTAGCTGCTCAGTGGGTTTTTCTTTTGTTGCAGGTTGTTTTTGTTCAGGCTTCTTTGGTGCTACTTGCTTGGCAGGTGTTTTCTTAGGTGTTGGTTTGGTATGTTCAGGGATGGTGGTAGGGGTTGATGGTGGATTGGTTGTTTTGGCAGTGGGGGTTGGTTTGGAAGGTGTGGTTTTTGGTTTCTTTGGGCTTGGGGTTGGATCACATTGTATTTCTTCAGCCTGCTCCTCCTCCTCACTCTCAGTTTCTTCTTCAGACTCACTTTCCTCTCCTGATGATTCTTCATCATCTTGCTTTTCCATTTCTTTCATTACTGCAATTGTTTCTTCTTCATCTTCCTCACTAATGTTCTCAATGTCATCAGAATCCATGCTTTCCTCCTCTACTATAGCTTTTTGCACTTTCTTGGCTGGGCTAGGCTTTGTTTTCTTTGTTTTCTTTAGTGGACTAGCCTCAACCTTTTTCTTTTCTGCCTTAACTCCCTTTTTCTCTTGCTTTTTAATTGGCTCTTCTTCCAGCAGCCAATCAGGGAATTGAGGAGGGGGAATTGATGTTTTTCCTTTGGATATTTGAGCATACAATGCTTTTTCCCAGTCAAATTTTTCTTTCACAAATTTGCAGAGGACCTGCTGCTTCAGCTCTAAGCGCTGTAGCGCTTGAGAGTCAGAAGACGCTGTAGCGGCAGGTTTCTGCTTAACTTTGAAAATGCAAGGAAATGCCCCAAGAGGGGATCTTCTTTCTTCTTTCATTTCTACTTCTACATCAGCCTCCAGACATAACTCAGAAATTAAACAAGGAAAATATAAGTTACCTCCCTTTTTAACTCTGCATTTCTCTATCTCTCTGGCTATCAATCTGCCCACGTCTATCTTTTCTCCTGCCATTATAGCATCAATGACAATGAGTCTTTCTTTCTCCACAAATGTTGTGTGAGATGTTGGCAGCAGGGAGTGTTTGATAAAACTACACCACAGATTTGCTTCTTCACAGAGATAGGCTTTTTTAATTTTGTATTCAGCTCCAAATTTTTCCCAAGTTGATCCTTCCACACAAATCCTTCTTCGAACAGCTTCCATTTCCTCATCTCCCCAGTTCAGAACTTTAGTTTCCAGCGCTTTTCCATGATAACCTAGATGGAAGATATCATTGATTGTTCTGGAGTTGAAGTTTACAGTTTCTCCCCTTACTAGTGAATGGGTTTGAGGCTTTCCTTCCTTAGGTTCTTCAATGCCAGAATAGAACTCTCGTACCAAAGATGTCATGTAATCTTTGCGATGCTTGATGAAGCTCTCCCAACCCAGCGATGTGACAGCGGTTGAAAACGCATCAGGAGCATTTTCTGTCTTGAATCCTCTTTCCGCTATGAAATCCATCTTCCAGAACCTTTGAGGATCTTGAGCTGCCTTAGGCATGGTGTTTTTCGTAGGATTTGAGGGTTCTGGTTTCTTAGTAGCTCCTTTACCAGATCGTTTGAGTGCGGCTTGCTTTTTGGTCATGGTTGGTTAAGAGTTTTGCGTATTTGCTTCTGGGCGCTTTGGGAAGTGTTGGTGTGTGTTGGGACGAAGGAAGAAGAAGGAGTGGAAGTTTATGAGTGGTGATTGTAACGGTTGCGAGCAGTTTCTGCGATAAAGGAAAGAGAAAGAGAAAAGAAAATGGTGGCGTGGGGAGTTGTGGATATTAAAGTTACGGTTTTGTGAGTGAAGTGGGAGAGAGAAGATGAAACTGTTGATTTGACAATGGCAGGTGAGTAGGTGCACGTGCTTGTCAGGCTAGGGATGGGGGTTCAGTGCCAGCTCATCCTGAGCAGGATCTTTTTATTTTTTTGTTTGACCTCACCCAGTCCTGATTTAAGACAAACGCTACAGCGTCGTTGTTCTAAGCAACCGCTACAGCGCTTATCCTAATTTCCTGCATAGAAAATAAACATAACAATTTTGTTAGAATTCTTGGGGTGCCTCCCAAGAGCGCTTGCTTTTAAAGTCTGCAGCCAGACTTTCTCTTTCAAATTAGAGATCTTTAAGCTCAATTGTGGTTTTGTCCCTTACCACATTTTCACCAAAATATTGTTTAACCCTTTGGCCATTCACTTTGAAGGTGGTATTGGTGGTCACATCATAGAGGTCCACAGCCCCATGGCTATATATTTTCATTAATTGAAAAGGGCCTGACCACCTGGATTTTAACTTTCCAGGAAACAACCTTAACCTGGAGTTGTAAAGCAATACCTGTCCTCCTTCTGTGAGATCTCTTTTTATCAGTTTTTGATCATGCCACACCTTGGTTTTCTCTTTATAGATTGCTGCATTCTCATAGGCAAAATGCCTAAGTTCTTCCAATTCATTCAATTGCAGCAATCTAGCATCCCCTGCTTTCTTATAGTCAAAATTGAGTTTTTTTAGAGCCCAATGGGCCTTGTGTTGAAGTTCAATTGGTAGGTGACAGGACTTCCCATAAACCAACCTATAGGGGGACATCCCCAAAGGTGTTTTATAAGCTGTTCTGTAGGCCCATAAAGCATCATCTAGATGTATTGACCATTCTTTCCTTGAAGGCCCTACCATTTTTTCCAACATTCTTTTTATTTCTCTATTTGACAATTCAGTTTGACCACTAGTCTGTGGATGATAAGCAGTTGCTATTTTATGTTTGACTCCATATTTAGCCAATAGGGTCTCAATTAGTTTATTACAAAAATGAGATCCCTCATCACTTATGATGGCTCTAGGAGTTCCAAAACGAGTGAAAATGTTTTTCAATAAAAATTTGCTCACAGACCTTGCATCATTGTTGGGTAAAGCAACAGCTTCCACCCATTTTGAAACATAGTCTACTGCTACTAAAATGTATAGGTTTCCATGAGAAGGGGGAAAAGGTCCCATGAAATCCATTCCCCAAACATCAAAGAGCTCAACCTCTAGAATGTTTGTTAAAGGCATTTCATGTTTGTTTGAAATATTCCCTGTTCTCTGGCACCTGTTACATTTTTTCACAAAGTCTTGAGCATCTTTGAAAAGTGAAGGCCAAAAGTAGCCAGATTGCAATACCTTTGCAGCAGTTCTAACACCACCAAAATGCCCACCATATGGTGCAGAATGGCAGTGCTGTAGCACTTGAATTTGTTCTTCCTCTGCTAGGCATCTCCTCATTAACTGGTCTTGACACTTCTTGTATAGATAAGGTTCATCCCAATAATATTGTTTCATTGTGTGGAAGAACCTTCTTCTTTGCTGATAAGTCATCTCAGCAGGTACCACCTTGCTAACCAGAAAGTTTACTATGTCAGCATACCAAGGTGTTGCTGGTTCAGCCGCTACAGCGTCAAGTGCTGTTACATTGACCGCTACAGCGGTTACTGAGTCATCAGTCATTGCCAACAGCTGTTCATCTGGAAAGTATTCCTTAATCTCCCCACCTGCTGTGCCTGCAATATCTCTTTCTAATCTAGAAAGATGGTCAGCAACTTGGTTCTCCACTCCCTTTTTGTCCCTTATTTCTAAATCAAACTCTTGGAGTAGGAGAACCCACCTAATTAGCCTAGGCTTTGCATCTTTCTTTGTTATCAAATATTTAATGGCTGAATGGTCTGTGAAGACTATTACCTTGGTGCCAACTAAATATGATCTAAACTTATCAAATGCAAAGACTACAGCTAATAGTTCTTTTTCAGTGACTGTGTAATTCAATTGAGCTTCTACAAGTGTCTTGCTAGCATAATATATAGAGTGAAAAATTTTATCATACCTTTGCCCAAGGACAGCTCCAATGGCAAAGTCACTAGCATCACACATTAACTCAAAAGGCTTACTCCAGTCAGGGGCTATAATAACTGGTGCTGTTATTAAAGCTTTCTTTAGCTTATCAAAGGCTAATATGCATGTTTCATCAAATATGAAGGGGTTATCATGCTGTAACAGTTGGCACAAAGGTTTGGAGATTTTTGAAAAATCTTTTATGAATCTCCTATAAAATCCAGCATGCCCCAAAAAGCTTCTAATACCTTTGATGTTTGTTGGAGGAGATAGCTTCTCAATGACCTCTATTTTAGCCTTGTCCACTTCCAATCCTTTTTTGGATACCTTATGCCCCAAAACTATACCTTCTTGTACCATAAAATGGCATTTCTCCCAGTTCAGCACAAGGTTAGTTTCTTCACATCTAATCAAGATTTCTTCCAAATTGGATAAGCATAGATGGAATGTTTCTCCAAACACAGAGAAATCATCCATGAAGACTTCCATGGATCTTTCAATGTAATCAGAGAAAATTGCCATCATACACCTTTGGAAGGTGGCAGGTGCATTACACAGGCCAAATGGCATCCTTCTAAAAGCAAAGGTGCCATAAGGACATGTGAAAGTAGTTTTCTGCTGGTCCTCAGGTAATATTGCAATCTGGTTATAACCTGAATAACCATCAAGAAAGCAATAGAATTCTTTACCTGCTAGCCTGTCCAGCATCTGGTCAATGAAAGGTAAGGGAAAATGGTCCTTTCTAGTTGCCTTATTCAACCTCCTATAATCCATGCATATTCTCCAGCCTGTTATCTTTCTGGTTGGAAGCAGCTCATTCATTTCATTTGTTATTACTGTTACCCCTCCCTTCTTTGGCACACACTGCACAGGACTAACCCATGCACTGTCAGAAATAGGGTATACAATACCTGCATCCAACCACTTGATGATTTCCTTCTTCACCACCTCTTTCATAATTGGATTCAACCTCCTCTGCCCCTCAATGTAATTTTTAGAGTCTTCTTCTAACACTATTCTGTGCATACAAATGGTTGGACTGATACCTTTTATGTCTGACATTTGCCAACCAATTGCCTTTTTATGCCGCTGTAGCGTCTGAATCAGATCTTGTTCCTGCTTTTCAGAAAGGTCAGCAGCAATTATAACAGGCAAAGTACTATTGTTACCTAGATAAGCATATTTGAGGTGTGAAGGCAAATCTTTAAGTTCCAGAGTTGGGGGTTGTTCAGTGGAGGGGAGATCCTTTCTTATATCTGCATTCTCCTGCTCCAATGATTCATATCTCTTAGCCCAGATTTCTTTGGCTGTCTGTTCCTCCTCTCCTGTAGCTTCTGCATCAGACCATGTATCTTTACTGTTGTTCAGTAGTTGCCTCAGATGATCTGTGCTTTTCTGGAAGTGATCTTGAACTACTTTATCAATGACAGACACAAAGGAGCACTCTTCAATATTGGGATCTGGAAATTTCATAGCATTGAGAATGTTGAACTTGACTTCTTGGTCATTGACCCTCATGATCAATTCTCCTCTTTGCACATCTATCAAAGTTCTTCCAGTGGCCAAAAATGGTCTTCCCAATATGATGGGTACCTCTTTATCTGCATCAAAGTCTAAGATTACAAAATCAACAGGAAATACAAATTTGTCTACCTTTATTAGAACATCTTCTAAGATTCCTTCTGGATATGCAAGAGTTCTATCAGCAAGCTGCAGTGTAAGTGAGGTAGGTCTGGCAGTTCCCACTCCTAGCTGAGTGTATATGGATTTAGGCATGAGATTTATACTGGCTCCCAAATCACATAGGGCACGGCCAGAGTAAAAAATTTCCAATTGAGCATGGTATAGTAAAACTGCCAGGATCCTTTGATTTGGGTGGGAGCTTGTTTTGCATCAACATGCTGCATTCCCCAGTCATTGCCACTGTTTCAAACTCCCCCAGTCTCCTCCTCTTAGTAAGCACATCCTTCATAAACTTTGCATAGTTAGGCATTTGCTGGAGAGCCTCCACCAAAGGAACATTAATGTGCAATTGTTTAAGGACTTCCATGAATTTGTTGAATTGCTTGTCTTCATGAGCCTTTCGAAGTCTTTGAGGATATGGAGGATCTGGGTATGTTGGAATAATTTTGGGTGGTGGTGGTGTTCTATCAACAACAGGCGCTGTAGCGGTAGGTTCAGGCGCTATAGCGTGTGTTGTAGGTTCTTTTTGTTTTTCAGAATTTTGGTTTTTTTTATCATCTGAAACAGTTGAAGATCCTATCAAATCTCTCCCACTCCTTAAGGTTATAGCTTTTACATGCTCCTTCCCTGTAGTACCTGAAGTTGAAGCTTCTGTAGTGGATGGTAATGATCCACTGATTCTTTGGGAAAGGACATTAGCCATCTGCCCCATCTGCACTTCTAGATTTTTAATGGAAGCTTCATGAGTTTTCAGGGCTGTCTTGCAATCACTCATGAAACCTTTCATCAATCCTTCTAATGAGTTATCTATCACAAGGGCATTCTGTCTTTGGTAATTCTGAGCAGGGAATCCTGGTGGATTTGCTGGAGCACTATAATTAGGTGCTGTTGCATTGTTGGCTCCCCATCTGAAATTGGGGTGGTTCTTCCAACCAGGATTATAGGTATTTGAATAGGGATTATTGTTTTTATTAAAACCCACAAAGTTCACAGAGACAGGATTACCAGGACATTCTTCATATAAATGCTCTCCTCCACAATATACACAGCTTACTGACCCTGGAGAGGCTTGCTCAATAACAGCTACTGTAGGTTCATGTACCGCTGCAGCGTTTGATGTGCTCATAGATTTTATCATGTTAGTAAGAGAGGCAACCTGTGCAGATAAAGCAGAAACTTCACTTACTTCATGCACACCAGCTACCTTCTTTTGCTGAGCTAACCTTTCTGTAGGCCATTGATAGCTATTTGTGGCAATGTCATCAATCAGTTCACATGCCTCATTATAGGAGGTTTTCAACAACACACCCCCTGAAGAAGCATCTAGCATTTGTCTGGTTGTTGGATCTAGTCCATTGTAGAAGGTCTCCATTTGAATAATCACAGGTATACCATGATGAGGGCACTTTCTCAACAGCTCTTTCCATCTCTCCCATGCCTCAAACAGTGTTTCAGCATCTCTTTGTCTGAATGCAGTAACCTCATTCCTCATTCTTGCATTCTTACTTAGGGGAAAGTATTTTGCTAAGAATTTCTCAGCCATTTCATTCCAAGTATGGATAGAGTTAGGCTCAAGAGAAGTTAACCAGGCCTTTGCTCTATCCTTCAAGGAATAAGGAAAAAGTTTTAATCTGAATGCATCATCACTTACCCCTGGAATGATGAAGTTACTGCAGACTTCCAAAAATTGCTTTAAGTGTAAATATGGGTCCTCTTGAGGAGCACCACCAAACTGTCCCACTGTTTGCAACATTTGGAACATCATAGGTTTGAATTCAAACTGAGCTGTGTTGAGGGTAGGTCTTGCTATGCTTGTCTCCATGGTTTGTGGGTCAAACACAGCATAGTCCCTCATTGGTCTATCTCTGTCATTTACCATTTGAGCAGGTCCTTCATTTATGAATTGATGTCTATACCAGTCCTCTTGGTCATGTAAGGTTGGAGTGGGTGGTTGCTGACGTCTACCTCTACCCCTTCCACCTGGTTCAGTCCCTCCTCTACCAGAGCTAGATCTGCCATGTAGAGTGGTAGCTCTACCAGAAATGGTCCTATGGCTATGTTCTGACATGGTGGGTCTGAGCCTGTGAAGATGTCTTAGCTTCCTGAACCTTCTCTCTGGTTCTGAGTATGGTTCAAATTCTGGTGGTTGAGACCTGGGCATACGCTGTAGCGCTTACTGCTGCAGCAACAAGAAACAACACACCAGTGTAAAATAGGCACTAAGTTTACTAAAAACTTAAACAATGAAAATTAAATGCAATCCCCGGCAACGGCGCCAAAAACTTGTTGTGCGAAAAGGTGATGTGCAAGTATACACAATCGCAACAAGTAATATATTGATAAGTAAAGTTCGTTCCCACAGGGATTGGAATTAATCTAAGAAGTTTAAGTGATTAGAATCTTAGTGAAAAGAATTAAGTAACAAGTGAAGGTGAAGAGTTGTAAACATTATAAGTTGTGATAAAACAGGATTAAATTTGCAGTAATTAAAAGTGAGTTGGATAGCTCAATAGTTATGTAAGTCCCCAAGAGAGTACTGTTCAGATAATATTAGACGCTGTAGCGTTAAGCGCTGTAGCGCTTCAGAATCCTTAGACGCTGTAGCGCTTTGGTGGCGTGCCTTTCAGTCACTTTCGTCAGGGCTATGTTACAAGACTCCTATGTCTAGGCTCTAAATAAGTTTTACCCCTGTATATTAAGCTCTTACAGCATTTGCCTTATGAACTACTACTCCCCTATGTCTAGAGTTAAGTGGTGCTTCCTTTAAATGTCTTTAAAGGGTTTTCATTCATATCATTCCTTGAGTTCTCTTTGTGAACCATGTCTGTACCCACAAAGTTACCTTGTTTTAGTTGATCATTCCCAAACCAAGATTGAAAGCATTATGACACAAGGAATAAAACACAAACATCATAATATTATACGAAAGTTACTCAAGGTTCATTACATACCAAGAACAATCCAACTACAACAAAGTTAGCTCATCACAAGTTCCATCAACATAATACAACTTGTGAGTATGTATTACCGTATGAAGACAAGAGAAGAATGGTTGCAAAAGATGCACTCCAATGATCCCTAGTAGCATACAAGAGATGAAGTTGAGGCGTGAGCAAAACCTTGAATGAAGACTTGAAAACTATACTAAAAATAAAATCTTAAGAGTGGAATGTCAATGGAGAGTGGCTACGGTGTCAAGTGTAAGTCCTCTCCTCAAAGTTACAAAACTTTTCTACGTGTGTTACCTCTTGGTGAAGTAATCATAATTAATCTAAATAATATCTAAGTCTTAATAGTATATTAATATTACATGATGATTATTAAACTTAGATATTATCCTTAAAGCACTTTACAAAAAGTGGTAATGATGAAATACAACAACTATCACATGGGTTCCATTTAGGAGGCGCCAAGTGTAATTTAGCATCAATTTGAAAGTCAACAATTCCAGCTGAAAGGAAGAGATAAGGGTGGTGACTCATCATGTCCTCAAGTGGCCACACAAATATCTCAATGGTCAGCCGTCATATAACGCTATAGCGTTTCCTTGATAGCACACGCTGCAGCGCTAAAGCAAAACATCAAAAATATTCACAAAGACATTAACTATGCCCAAGTTTTAAGGAATTGACTTATAACCTATATTTATCCTAGCATTCATATATTCACATATTTAAGCACTAGAATTACTTGAGAAATGAGCTTTGACTTAGGTATTAGGAGCATAAATAACCTATATAAAATAAGGTTATCAATTTCCAAAAGTCTAAAGGTCGGCCGGTAATGATGGTTATCTCTGGAGGCTACCCCGTCGAAGCTTCAGGCAAGACTATGAAAAGAAAGTGGAAGGAGATTATGTGTGCTGCTTCCACCTCGGCAACAACCTCGACCCCGGAGCGGCCTCCCTTGGCGTTCGGCGACCAAGACCTGTTAGATGGTAAACCCAACAAGCACATACCTCTTTTAATCAGGGCGGTCATGGCCAATCACGAGATAAGGAGAATCTTGGTCGACCAGAGAAGCTCGGCAGATATCATCTTTATCGATCTTGTGAGGAAGCTGCAGATCTCGGAGGAGGACTTCACCCCAAGAAACAAAGTGGAATGATAAGTGCCAGGAAGCCTTTGAAAAGATCAAGAGGTACCTCCAAAATCCACCGATTCTGATGCCACCACCGAGGATCGGACCTTTCAGGCTTCAACGGGTCCCGGACCAAGCCACTCGGTTATTTGGAGCTAATGGTCACCTACGACGAAGAACCGTTGGAAAGGACAGTCAAGACCAAATTCCTAGTTTTGTCATGCCCTTCGGTCTACAACTGTATCATCGGATGACCAACTCAAGGAAGGCTCGGGGCTGTAACCTCAACAGTTCACTTGAAGATGAAATTCTACTCTTTGTGCAACAGAGTAATTACCCTTGATGCCGACCTAGAGTCCGCCCAGAGATGGTTCTATCTGCACGTAAAAGCAGACAGGCAAGCCTTAGAGGAGGGGGTTCCCCCCAAAGAAACAGAAGCCTGGAAGGATTCCAAGAAGAGGAGAAACGGCTGATCTGTCGAGGTCAATGTTACAGACCTTGATGCGAGGTACGACCCTGACAGCTCTGAGGAAGAGACTGATGACGAGCTAACCCGAGAGCTGAAGAAGAAAATCAGGCGACCCCAACCTGATGGTGAATTCGTACAGATCCAACTGGGGGAGGACCCAACCCAAGCTGTCCAGATCGGATCCGACCTCTCTGAAGAAGTAAAAGCAAAGCTCGTCTTATGTCTGAAGGCTCATGCCGATCTTTTCGCCTGGTCAGCGAAGGACATGCCCGGGATCCCCCCAGAAGTCGCATGTCACCAGCTGGCAGTTAACCCTGGGGATAAGTGGGTTGCCCAGCGCAAGAGAGCTCAAAGTAAGGAGAAAGCAACTGCTACAGCCAAGGTCGTTAATGATTTAATTAAAGCCGATTTTGTAAAGGAAGTCAAGTACACAACTTGGCTTTCGAACCCTGTACTTGTTAAGAAAAGCAATGGAAAATGGCGAATGTGTGTTGATAATACCGATCTTAATAAGGCCTGTCCTAAGGACGCCTTCCCTGTTCCCAGCATTGATCGGCTCGTCGATAATGCTTCAGGTTTTTTCGCTTACTATCTTTAATGGATGCCTATTCCGGGTATAACTGGATTCTGATGTTCCCCCCGACCAAGAAAAAACGGCCTTCATGACTGACCGCGGTAATTTATGTTACCAGGTCATGTCATTTGGTTTAAAAAATGCGGGGGCTACCTATCAAAGAATGATGAACAAGGTGTTCTGAAAGCAGATCGGGCGAAATGTAGAAGTCTACCTCGACGACATGATCGCAAAAAGCGAAAGTGAAAACCTCCACATAGCCGACCTGGAAGACATCTTCGCAGAAATCCGAAAAAACAATGAGGTTGAATCCGGAGAAATGCACTTTCGGAGTCCGGGCTGGGAAATTCCTTGGTTTCTACCTCACAAAAAGGGGCATTGAAGCCAACCCAGACAAGTGCCGAGCCGTGACGGAGATGCGCACCCCGTCTACCAAGAAAGAGCTTCAAAAGCTCAACGGCATGATTGCTGCGCTATCTCGTTTCATCTCCAATGTTGCTTTCAAATCACTCCCTTTGTTTAAACTGCTTAAAAAAGAAGCAAAGTTCGAATGGACCCCAGAGCGGGGCTATGCCCTCTCCCAGCTTAAAAAAGCTTTGACCGAGCCACCAATCCTAACTCGGTCAAACCCGGGGGAAACCTTATACCTGTACTTAGCCATCTCGGAAGAGGCCATTGGCGCCGTGCTCATTTGGGAGACAGGGATGGGTCAGAGTCCAGTATACTTTGTGAGCAAAGCTTTACAGGGATCGGAAGTTAGATACCAGAAAATAGAAAAAATCGTCTTTGCTCTACTCATCTCGGCACGCCGCCTCCGACCTTACTTCGTCGCCCATCAGGTCGTGGTACGGACAAACCATCCGATCCGGCGGATCTTACACCGACCTGACTTAGCAGGGCGAATGATTAAATGGGCAGTAGAACTCGCTGAGTTCGGCATCAAATACGAGACTAGATCGGCCATGAAAGCTCAAATACTCGCCGACTTTGTCACCGAGATGACCCCCGCGACCCCGAAGGCGAATTGTGGACCCTGCATGTAGATGGATCCTCAAATCCAAAAGGGAGCGGTGCGGGGATAATGCTTGAAAGCCCGACGGGCGTTGTAATCGAGGTTTCCCTCACTTTTGGTTTTCCTACTTCAAACAACCAGGCGGAATACGAGGCATGCATAGCAGGACTCCGACTTGCCATAGACCTCCGAGTTACTCGGTTCTCTTTAAACACGGACTCATTGTTGGTAGTCTCACAAATTGGAAAGCAATACGAAGCCAAAGACCCGACCATGCAGAAGTATTTAGCCCGTGTGCGGAAATTGCTTTCCTATTTCATATTTGCTGAGGCTGAACACGTTCCCAGGACGGAAAACACCAGAGCGGACGTTCTTTCCAAGCTCGCCAGCACTAAAATTCCAGGAAATCACCGATCAATAATCCAGGAAACGCTAAGCAAGCCAAGTGTTCTCCCCAACCTTTACTTTCCTCAACTACATTGACAGAAAGAGCGGGCTCGGGGTTGGGGAGAACGCTTGGTTTGCTTAGTGTTTCCTGGATTATTGATCGGTGATTTCCTGGAATTTTAGTGCTGGAGAGCTTGGAAAGAACGTCCGCTCTGGTGTTTTCCGTCCTGGGAACGTGTTTAACCTCCGCAAATATGAAATAGGAAAGCAGTTTCCGCACACGGGCTAAATACTTCTGCATGGTCGGGTCTTTGGCTTCGTATTGCTTTCCAACTTGCGAGACTACCAACAACGAGTCCGTGTTTAAAGAGAACCGAGTAACTCGGTGGTCTATGGCAAGTCGGAGTCCTGCTATGCATGCCTCGTATTCCGCCTGGTTGTTTGAAGTAGGAAAACCAAAAGTGAGGGAAACCTCGATTACAACGCCCGTCGGACTTTCAAGCATTAGCCCCGCACCGCTCCCTTTTGGATTTGAGGATCCATCTACATGGAGGGTCCACAATTCGCCGTCAGGGTCGGTGGGGGTCATCTCGCTGACAAAGTCGGCGAGTATTTGAGCTTTCATGGCCGATCTAGTCTCGTATTTGATGCCGAACTCAGAGAGTTCTACTGCCCATTTAATCATTCATCCTGCTAAGTCAGGTTGGTGTAAGATCTGCCGGATCGGATGGTTTGTCCGTACCACGACCTGATGGGCGACGAAGTAAGGTCGGAGGCGGCGTGCCGAGATGAGTAGAGCAAAGGCGATTTTTTCTATTTTCTGGTATCTAACTTCTGATCCCTGTAAAGCTTTGCTCACAAAGTATACTGGACTCTGACCCTTCTCTGTCTCCCGAATGAGCACGGCGCCAATGGCCTCTTCCGAGATGGCTAAGTACAGGTATAAGATTTCCCCCGGGTTTGGCCGAGTTAGGATTGGTGGCTCGGTCAAAGATTTTTTAAGCTGGGAGAGGGCCTCGTCCCGCTTTGGGGTCCATTCGAGTTTTACTTCTTTTTTAAGCAGTTTAAACAAAGGGAGTCATTTGAAAGCAGCATTGGAGATGAAACGAGATAGCGCAGCAATCATGCCGTTGAGCTTTTGAAGCTCTTTCTTGGTAGACGGGGTGCGCATCTCCGTCATGGCTCGGCACTTGTCTGGGTTGGCTTCAATGCCCCTTTCTGTGAGGTAGAAACCAAGGAATTTCCCAGCCCGGACTCCGAAAGTGCATTTCTCCGGATTCAACCTCATATTGTTTTTTCGGATTTCTGCGAAGATGTCTTCCAGATCAGTTATGTGGAGGTTCTCACTTTCGCTTTTTGCGATCATGTCGTCGAGGTAGACTTCTACATTTCGCCCGATCTTATTTCGGAACACCTTGTTCATCATTCTTTGATAGGTAGCCCCCGCATTTTTTAAACCAAATGGCATGACCCGGTAACAGAAATTACCGCGGTCAATCATGAAGACCGTTTTTTCTTGGTCGGGGGGAACATCGGAATCTGGTTATACCCGGAATAGGCATCCATAAAAGATAGTAAGCGAAAACCTGAAGCATTATCGACGAGCCGGTCAATGCTGGGAACAGGGAAGGCGTCCTTAGGACAAACCTTATTAAGATCGGTATAATCAACGCACATTCGCCATTTTCCATTGCTTTTCTTAACAAGTACAGGGTTCGAAAGCCAAGTTGTGTACTTGACTTCCTTTACGAAATCGACTTTAATTAAATCATCTACGACCTTGGCTGTAGCAGTTGCTTTCTCCTTACTTTGAGCTCTCTTGCGCTGGGCAACCCACTTAGCCCCAGGGTTAACTGCCAGCTGGTGACAGGTGACTTCTGGGGGGATCCCGGGCATGTCATTCGCTGACCAGGCGAAAAGATCGGCATGAGCCTTCAGACATAAGGCGGGCTTTGCTTTTACTTCTTCAGAGAGGTCGGATCCGATCTGGACAGCTTGGGTTGGGTCCTCCCCCAGTTGGATCTGTACGAATTCTCCATCAGGTTGGGGTCGCCTGATTTTCTTTTTCAGCTCTCGGGTTAGCTCGTCATCGCTATCTTCCTCAGAGCTGTCAGGGTCGTACCTCGCATCAAGGTTTGTAACATTGACCTCGTCAGATCGGCCGTTTCTCCTCTTCTTGGAATCCTCCTGGGCTTCTATTTCTTCGGGGGGAACCCCCTCCTCTGAGGCTTTCCTGTCTGCTTTTACGTGCAGATAGAAACATCTCAGGGCGGACTGTAGGTCGGCATCAAGGGTAATTACTTTGTTGCAAAAAGAGTAGAATTTCATCTTCAGGTGAACTGTTGAGGTTACAGCCCCGAGCCTTCCTAGAGTTGGTCTTCCGATGATATAGTTGTAGACCGAAGGCCACGACAAAACTAGGAATTTGGTCTTGACTGTCCTTTCCAACGGTTCTTCGCCGTAGGTGACCATTAGCTCCAAATAACCGAGTGGCTTGGTCCGGGACCCGTTGAAGCCTGAAAGGTCTGGTCCTCGGTAAGGAGTGAAGTTCTCCTCCGAGATCTGCAGCTTCCTCACAAGATCGATAAAGATGATATCTGCCGAGCTTCCCCGATCGAGCAAGATTCTCCTTATCTCGTGATTGGCCATGACCGCCCTGATTAAAAGAGGTACGTGCTTGTTGGGTTTACCATCTAGCAGGTCTTGGTCGTCGAACGCCAAGAGAGGCCGCTTCGGGGTTGAGGTTGCTGCCGAGGTGGAAGCAGCACACATAATCTCCTTCCACTTTCTTTTCATAGTCTTGCCTGAAGCTTCGACGGGGTAGCCTCCAGAGATAACCATCATTACCGGCCGACCTTTAGACTTTTGGAAATCGCGCTCGTCCTTCGAGCTTTCCTCTCTTTCTTGACGAGCTTTACCCTTCTTCTTGGGGTCATCCTTCTCTTCTTTAACCTCTACCTCCTTCCGAGGTGCTTTAGCCACGTACTGGCTCAACTTTCCTTTCTTGATTAGGTCTTCAATGTCCTCTTTCAGAGCATTACAACGATTGGTATCATGTCCTTTGCTTCGGTGATACCGACAGTACTTGTTAGATCGCTGGCCCGGTATGTGCAGGAGTGGGTCGGGGAACTTAACCTCCTTGAAGTCTGTGTTTGTCGTGACCGTGATCCCGACGTAGACGGCCCAAAAATTGATTATTTTAGGAGTCGCCACCCAATTTATTAAATAGGGAAAATTGAGAAAAACCTATCTAAGAGTTATTGGTCTGCGTAAACTAGGTTGGATTCGGGACTCGGTTATGCATAGGGAAGGGCGAAAACTTAATTCCACTACACCCCTAGTACATCCGTCCTAAGACAGTTACCCTAAATCTGGTTGTGCAAATATAAATTACGAATTTATTTGTTTTACCCAAAAATAAAATAGTAGAAAATGATAAGGACTAATTTAGAAAAGTTTAATTTTGACTTGACGGGGAAGCCCCGCTCCTACGTATCCTCAGGTGCAATTACGAATTCAAAAGTCATGTAGTTCTTTCTGAAAATTTTTGTTGGTTGATGTTTTTTAATATAGGGTTTTAGGATTTATTGAGCTGTACAGCTCATCCGTCCTGGAACGCTGACTAACCCGTCTGTACAGTCGGCTTAGTCTTATATTTTCGGAAAATACAGTTTTTGGAGTTTGGAAAATGATTTGAAGTGTGTTGGTTTGATTTTATCGGAATCAGGGTTCTAGGATTCCTGAGCCGTACGACTCATTCATCCTAAAACGCTGACTAACCCGTCCGTACAGTCGGCTTAGTCCCCTATTTTGAGAATTTGATTTGTGGGAAGAAATGTGTTGGTGTTAATTTTAATTTAAAAATTTGTCATTTTAAATAGGGATTTTAGGACATAATCCGTAACGGTTCATTAGTGACCTAAAAAACAAACTAACCCGACTGTACAGTCGACTTAGTCCCCTATTTATATTTTTTGGGAATTAAGTGAATTATTCATGTATTTCATAGGTTTTTTGTAAAAGAAATTAATAAAAACGAGAAGAGAGGGTGCGATAGTAAAATGGGGTGCAGTTTGCAAAAAGGGAGTTGTATTATTGTTTGCTTGAATGCAAAAGTATTAAGCTCATTTGTGTCCTAGAGGGGTCCCTTTGGGAATAGATCTAAGGCTTTTTCTATCAAGTGAACCTCTCAAAGGTAGCTCTATAGAGTCCTAAAGAAGGTTCCTAGAGCCAACGACCCCAATTAAGAACACTGATCAACAACAATAGGCAAGCTATTAGGAGTGCCAGCATTCTCAAGAGGGACCAAACTCTAGGTGAGACTTTCGTGACCACCCAACAGGACGCACATCCAGTAGGCCATCACTACGCAGTCTCGTTCTAACTTAGGTTATTCTCTAGTCCGGGTATAGGACTATTCTCACATGTGTGCAGAAGTGTGATAGTGGAGTGTGTGTAGGAGCAAAATGTTAAATATACCCCCTAGCTGCAAAACAAACAAACACATATACAGAAAATAATAGTCTTCTACCCTAGGGTTTATATCAAGCATAAAATAAAGATATACAAAAAGAAACTAAAGAAATAAATAACTAATCAATAAATATGTACATAAATAAATAAACAAATAGATATAAATAAATAAATACAAAACTAACCTCAAGCTGATGAACGCGATGAACGCCGAACCGGACCGAGCAGTCTGACCAGGTCAACTGCGAACCGGACTGCTTTGAGAACCGAAAAACCGATTTAAAAAAATTACAAAATAATCAAAGACAGACTTTTAGTGTCTGGACCGCAAAGGCTAGCCCAAAAGATCACTTAATCTGCCAATGACTCCTCCCTCAAGTCTTTGCCTCTTAGTCTCTTTTATAGTCAAATGTTAGGTGGTTCTTGTTTCTCCCAAACAATGTGGGACTAAAACAAGATAGAGAAAGTCATTCCCGTTTTTCTCAAACTAGCCACTGTAACAGTGTGATTCCGAATTCGTTAACCGTTGGATCATCGTGGTTTTTTGGACACCAGGTTCGTGAGACATCCCTCTTCACTTTTACCGTTCGGATCGTAGAAACTAGGTCTGAGGAGAGAGAAATTGCCTTCGCAAAAGTAGAAAAAAACAAGCCCCGTTTTTCTCAAACCAGCCACCGTACAAGTGCGATTCTGGCTTCGTTAACCGTTGGATCGTTTTATTTTTTTGCCAGAAGGTTCTTGAGACATTCACCTTCACTTTAACCGTTCGGATCGTCGAAACGAGGTCTGAGGAGAGAGAAATCACCTTCACAAAGTAGCTGCAGTTTTGGGTATTTTGGTTTATTTTTGTATTTTTGTTACTTTGGCATTCTTGGGCCAAGTCATGTAAATGCATGTAAATGGACACTCCTTTTTTGTAATAATATTTTTTTTTGTATTGCACCTCCCTTTTTTTATTTAGCACAAAATGACCTCTTCGAGGGATTAGGAATCAAATATACGCGAAAAACATATTTTTGTGATTTTTTGAAAAAGTAAAAAATGTACCGGTTAAAATTGGGTGTTCATAGTGTTCATACAATCCGCAAGGATCCTAGCCCGGGTCTCATTGAGCTCGGAGTAAAGTTGGTGACCGTTACGAGGCCTGGGCTTGCCGTCGTTCCAGGTCTCCTTGTCGTACCGAAACTCCTTTTCACCCCGAGGTTTAGATGTTTCGGGGTCGACCTCCTTCCTTCTCGCGATCACTCCTTCTTCGTGGTCGATGTATTTTTGAGATCGCTGGAGAAAATCGGCCAGTGACTCAGTCTGATTGATTCCGATATCAATCTGGAAAAAACTTCCCTCACGGAGGCCGACCTCCATGAAATATAGCCGGAAAGAGTCATCGAGATTTCGGACCTGGGCGGCTTCTCTATTGAACCTCTCGATGTAGTCCCGGAGCGATTCATTTTCTCCTTGTCGGATAGCCTGCAAGACCTTCCGAGATTTCGGCTTCATTTTGGAGTGGGCAAAATGGGCGGAAAATGACTGGGCTAGCTGGTCCCAGGAGGATATTGAATTTGGTTTCAGGGACCTGAACCAGTCCAGGGCCAACTTCTCAAGGGTCAGAGGGAAAATCCGACATTTGATTTCGCTTGGTACATTTCGATACTGCATCACCGTGTCGAAGTAGTCGAGGTGGCGATCCGGGTCGCCAGTCCCATCGTACATCTTCAGACCATCCGGGGGTTTCTCAAGGTATCTTGGTACCGGGAAGAAATCTATCTCTACGGTGAAGGGTCCTTTCCTCGTCGTCGGTCTTGTCCTTTCGGGATATCGTCGGGTACCACGTCTGGCAGGGGATATTCGGGAGTGTGGGCTACGAGCTCCACGCCTTGGGGATCTCTCCCGACTTAAGGAGCGCCGCCTTGGAGATGAGGATGCTAAAGATGAGCTCTAACGAGGGGAACCCTCGGGGTAGTAGGTATCGTCGTAGGTATCGGTTGGAAGAGTCCCCGATCCTTGTCCCCTCCTGCGCCGAGGAGGAGATCGGTGGTGATGCCTTCTCCAGGCCGGAGATCGGTGGCGCCTTCGACCATACGTCCCCCTACTTGGAGAATGGTATTGGGGAGAGGAACGGACCGGGATGTTACGGGCACGGATCTCGGCAATTTCAGCCTGAAGCTGTGTGTAACGTTGACTTCTTTCTTGCTCGACCTCGGCCTGCCTCGTCAACAACTGGACGAGCTGTTGAACAGAATCGGCCGGTACCTGGACGGTCTGAGGAGGTGGCGGAAGTCGACCCGAGACGGAGCCTCCCGGGACTATTGCTCTGGACGAGTTATGCCCACGTGCCGAGCTGAGGGGGAGCGTGACTGCCACCCCTTCAGGGGTTTCTTGTTGCGGGTCAGGTCTCACTATCGCACTTGAGATGTTTCTTTGACGTAAAACCGGAGCCATTGCTGACTTGGGTCAGGTCTCACTATCGCACTTGAGATGTTTCTTTCAACCACACCTTCACCTAAACCATCACCAACCAAAGAACCATCCCCTCCACCTATAACACCTTCCAGCCATTAATCTATCCTTACCTCAAGCCAAACCATCAAACCTTATTCAAATACCTTCCTCATTTCCAAAACAACCCACTCTACACAAGTCCCCATCTCCTAAGAAACTCCCCTCACCAAAACAAAAATCATCTCAGTCTCATAGAAGAAAAATCCACCCAAAACTCAACTTGCCACAGAGCAACCACCAATGCTATTGGAAACTAAAGTGAAGAGAGTAAATGCTGTCACAGGTGGTGCTATAGCATCAGTATCAGAAGGCAGTGCTGCAGCATCTGCTGTAGCACCAAAGAAAGCTGTAAGAACAAAAATGGTGGCAAAAAAGAGGCCAAGGGTGTCTAAATCTGTTGTGGAGGAACCTAATTCTGTTGTAGGAAATGATTGGGTCCCCTCTCCTACACCAGAGCCGCCATTAGCCAAAGATACCTATCAACAAGACTTAGTCTGGCTGAAGACTCTTAAAGCAAGCGCTCCTGGGAGGCAACCCATGGATTTGAACTAACAAATTTGTGTTTTTAATTTTTCTTTTGTGCAAGAGTGAATTTTGTGAAGTGAGAAAAGAAGCCACCACAGGAGAAACACTGGGACCAAGTTGGCAGATGACCCTCCACAAGAAGAAGTGCCAGTTAGCACTGTAGCGGCTGATGCTACAGCGCCTAAAGCCCAATCCCCGTACAAACCTGCATCTGAGGAGATGACTCTTGATCTTTCTGCAGAGAGGGAAGCAGCAGAAAAGCTGGCTGAGATGAAAGTTTACAAGGAAGCAAAGGATCCCCAAAATGAGGCTACAGCGCCTAGCACTGTAGCGGCAAGAAAGAAAAAAAAATCCAGTAGTAGAGCCACCACAGTGCCCACCAGAGCAAGCAATAGGCTCAAATCTGGGTTAGAAAACAAGTACTCTAACCCTTCTTTCAAAAAAAATGTTGTTTGTTTGTTCTCGATAAATCTGTTAGGTGCTATAGTGTTTGTTTTTGCATCTAACAGTATGTTTAGAGTTTTATTTCTGTTGTTCTGAATTCTGTTGAGTTTTAGTCATAGGCCTCTCCCATTAGAATTGCATGAGAAGTGGAGACACTGCTAGGTCTTAAGTTGGGGGGAGGACCTTAAATGTGTTTAATGTTATATGTGAAATGTTAATGTTATGTTTGTTGAATGAAAAGCACGATCAGTTGCAATTCCTAGCTTTTCAATAATAGAATATGTTTCTTCCTGGGCTAAAATTAATGATGATGAAGTGTATATGTGTAGTGTAGCATTGCTTGATTAATAACTGTTTTATTGCTGCTTCTACACTCAAACTCTAGGCTTAGCACGGAACCTAGTTAGCTAGGACGATAAGGTTTAGTCAAGTTTTTATTAAAAATTGAGAGTAGCATTTGAAGCTATGTTTGGGAGTGCATCAGGTATATTAAGGCTAGGTATGAAGATTATAGGATGGTGAGTGCAATAGGACCCAAAGTGTACAAATGGTCATGTAAAAAGCTGCAATTGTCTGAAACAAATGCTGAACTGTTCCAAAAATGCATATAAAAAAAAAGAAGAAAAATAAAAGAAAAGAAAAAATAAAAAAAGATAGAAATGCAAATAAGGAGTTCAGTAATGAGGGCATTGCAGCTGAATCTGTTCATCAAGTAACTAGTACTATAGTATCTAACGCTATAGCGCTGAGAAATCACCAAATCAATAGTTAGTGCACTGGCCAAGGATCTGAAATGCCTAATCAAGCCATTTGTTGTGCTTTGAAGCCCCTCAAGTCTTTGGTGAAGTTGTTAGTCTACTCTCCTTTTTGAAAAATTCTTTGGCTAAACCAAAAGAATGCCACTATTTCCAAGGCTAGGAGAAATGTTGAAACTAGCTAGGAGCTAAACTAAGCCTAGTAGTCACACACTCACAATTGAGTAGTAATAATTCTAGATGTTGTGAAAAACAATGGTGTGTGTGTGTGTGAGAGAGAGAGAATGTGAATCTGAAAGTTTGGCCCACTAAGAACATTTTTGAAAATTTGTTTGATATAGGGATGCAACTGACCTTGTCTTTCTATGCTGTTATTGTTCTATTTTAAGTTTGTTTGTTTGTCTTTATAAAGTGACATTCCTTGAGGACAAGTAATGGTTTAAGTTTGGGGGGTGTGATAACTCTTATCTATAAGAGTTATTTATGCTTTCTAGACTTAAACAAATGCGAGTTCTGAAGTAATAATAATTTTTTTTTAGAGAAAGATATTGTTGTTGTCTTGTTTGTGTAGTTAATCTATGTAATTGTTTCTTCGTTGTTGTGTTGTTTGTTCTTTGTCAAGCGTCATTACTTGAGGACAAGCAATGGTTTAAGTTTGGGGGTGTGATGACTCATATTTAGATGTGTTATTTATTCTCTTATCACTTAAATCAACACAAGTTCTCAAGTAATATTCGTGCTTTATTAGGTAAATATTAGTTATTTAGAGGAAAGAAGGGTTAGGAGCTTGTTTGTTATCATTTGACACTTTTGGTGCCTTTTTGAGTATTTTAATGCTTTTGTTAAGTGCTGCAGCGGTAAGCGCTATACCGCTATATGACGGCGGGACAGCTGGACACTTTTGGAGCCTAGTACTGTTTGATGAGTCATCATACTTATCCATTGCTGTTCAGAATGTGTGGAAGCTTTTTAGTGACAAGTAGGACACTTGGCGCATTTTTATTGAAAGATGTCATTGTCACCTTTTTGTAAAGCTACTTTATGAGATGTGGATAATATCTATCACACTTCTTCTTCCTCACAAGATAGATTTCGAAATAAGGAGAGTTTTTGGAGAGGAAAACTTGACACCCTTCTCCTCCATTAATCCTCCACTTCAAGCTTTTATTTCTCAAGAGGAGATCATCATTTCCAGCGCTGTGAAGCTGTGCTGTAGCGTCAGCAACCCGTCACATGAGAAGGAGGCCACTACGTGCATCTTTTGCAACCTTGCTTCTTATTTTCATTTTCGGTAATATAAGCTTTTTGGTTTGTATTGTGTTGATGATTGTCATCATGAGCTAAATACTTAGTAGTTGGATTGTTTTAAGCTTTGTAATGACTCTTTAGTATTGTTAATATAACGTTGTGATGTTTGTGTTTCAATCCTTGTATTTTAATGCTTTCAAACTTGTTTTGGGATTGATCAACTGAAACGAGTAGATTCGTGGGTACATACATGGTCCATGATTCGAACTCAAGGATTGATATGAATGAAAAGTTGTTTAAAGACATTTAGACAACTTGTGCTTAACACTAGACATAGGGGAGCAATAGTTCATAAGGTGAATACTGTGGGTTCTTCATTATACAGGGGTGGACTTATTTAGAACCTAGACATAGGAGTCTTGTAACAAAACCATGGTGTCAGTGACCGAAAGGCAGAACAACATATGCTATAGCGCTTAACGCTACAGCGTCTAACGTTATAGCGCTTCACTACTGAGAAATTACTCAGCAAAGAGCAGTCCAACTCACTTTATCAACTCTTGAACTTTCTTTACTTGTTTATTTACATTTATGTTACTCACAATACTTGTTGACAACGTGTTATTGTTACTTGTTTTTCTCACTAGCTAAATTACTAATTTAAATATAGAAGTAAACTCGATAATCTCCGTGGGAACGATCTTTACTTATCACTCTATTACTTGTTACGATTGTGTATACTTGCACAACCTACTTTTCGCACAACAGTTGGTACCTGCAATGACAGTCCGACGCTCAAGTTAGCAAGTGAATTGATTGCAAGTTAGGTGAATGGAGAGTGTGTACCTTTAATGCTAGCATTGAATGCTTATTTATAGGTTTTTGGGATGAAAGGGGACCATTGGATCTAGATCTTAGATCTCCACCGTTGGCTGATGGATTTGGCCTTTGGTGTTTGGGCCTTAGGCAGATTGGCTATTACGGCCCAATCCGTAACAAAAGCAATGAAAGTTTGGCAAAAAATGGGTTCAACGAGTTATTTTAGATTGGTGAAAGGTAGGTGATGAAGAATTTAAGATGGGCAAAGAAGAAAATTCACCTGTTAGCAAGCACGTTCATTTATTGCTGTCGTGATTTGTTGGACGTAGAAGCTAAGATTTCTTGCTTCTCTGCAGCCGTGGTTTCTGAGCGTTGCCGTGCGATGGAAAGGCGCTGCCGTGAAGACCCAAACACCTTGGAATCACGTTCAGTACTGCAAACGTGAGTTAAGGGGTTGCAAACGTGCAACCAAACAGGCACTTAGTGGGTTGGTTATGTGTAATGGAAATTGAAAGCATTAGTCATGGAAATAAACAGCAAAGATAAAAATAAGAGAAGTCACATGGTTCACTTGCTTGTATTTAAAGTGTTTGCAAGTTAACAAAGGAGATACATATAAAAAGAAATATTTGTTTCATAAAAAGGGGAGGTCGACTATCTAATCTAATATCTAGAGTCCAGATCCTCTCCATTTCCTCTTTCTATTTATTCTCTTCATTACTTTTTATACTATAGTTTTAGAGTATTTTAAGTGTATAAAAGATATTTGAATCTCATTTAATGTGATATTATTATTTTTATTTTCTAAAAACTATAATATTAAAAGTAATAAAAGGCATAATTAATGGAGATGATCTTTACTCTAATATCTCTATCTCTATATCTAATATTTCTATATTTTTATAATATCTCTATATGCTAGGAAATTTACCATTTTACTCATCTTATCAAATTGTCGGCTTTCCAATTTAAAGGTTAAAACCGTAAAAAAATGCAAGAAGACGAAACTTCAACTCATCACCTTCTAGAAGTTGAGTAAAATGCAAGTTGGCTACGGGGATGGGGTTGGGGCAGGGATCCCCGAACCCGTTGGGTACGAGGATGGGGATCAATAATTCATCCCCGTTGGGTTTGGGTAGGGGAACGGGGAACTATATGGGATTTGGGGATGGGGAATGCAAAATCTGTCCCCGCCCCGCCCCATTGCCATGCATAGTTGTGTCAGCACAGGAATCAATTTTCAAACACTGAAAAAGATTATTAAAATATTGTTAAGAAGAGAAAAGAGACCAAGGGATCATATGAATATCTATCGGGAAAACAGAAAAAGTAGATGACAAAAAAAGAAGACAGACTGCAAACTGTCAATATTAAAACTATACTGTTGTTTTCGTTACTCCATAACCAACTTCTAGCACACATCAAAGCCTCTAATATATGAAGGAGGCGTTAGCGCTAACAAAGAAATTTAGGGTTTAGTTGAGATGTGGAGAGTTTCTAATATAAAAGGGATAATATTGTAACTTTGTACATTCGGGGCGGGTTCGGGGTGGGGACATATATCCCCATTACCATCCCCGTCCCCGTATTTTGATATCGGGGAAAACCCAAACCCAAACACAGTCAAAGCGGGGAAAACCCGTCAAATCGGAGCGAGTTCGGGTTGGTACCCACGGGGTACGGGTTTTGATGCCATGCCTAGACACAACAAACCCAACTACAAAACTCTACTTTAGAAATAGGCTTTGAAAAGTCAAAACCTACATTCTGAATAGGTCTGTGTTTGGTTGCAATGAAAGTTGAAAGAAAAAAAAAGGGAAGGAAAGAAAAGTAAGAGAGTGCTTCATTTTTTGGTCTAGGGGTCTTTGACCCCCTTCAGTATCTAGGGGAAAGGGGCCCTGAATAACCCGGAGTTCGGCCGGGAGGTAAGTAAAGTCTGGCTCCAACTTGTTTCATCGCCGGGGATCAAACCCGGGTACTAGCCGAGTCCACCCTTTAAGATGGAGCGCATTAACCACTTGCACCCAAGCTTGGAGTTAGTAAGAGAATGCTTCATCCTCCTTTATTTGGCTGTTTCATAAAATGGGAAGGAAAGAAAACTTTTAGTGGGTCTCACACTAATTTTTGGTTCCCCCATTTTGGGAAGAAAAGTGAGTCTACTTTTTAAGGAATTGAGAGTACCTATTTAATAAGAAGAGTGCAACAAATAATGTTCAGAAAAGAGTAGGAACATTTCTACTAGCATAATATATTTGACCCTAGGATGACAATGCCACAATGGGCACCCTCTACGGAGTGTATTATAGTATCCATACCCGAGCGCATACACAAATGCAGAGCAACTTTAGTGTTCGTCTCCATACCCTATAAGCACCCAAGTTCCCATACATGTATTTTAACTGCAAAAATAATAATAATAAAACACAAAATTCATCATAATTCAATTAAAAAAGCAATCATTTTTATCAAATCTAATTATTAAAATATTATAAATAATAGTATTTAAGAAAATAAAAATCCAAAATATTAGTAGTCTGTTCAATAAATTTATTTTTTAAAATTAGTTATACTTAAAATTGTAAAATATATATATATATATATATATATATATATATATATATATATATATATGTATATTATATGTGGGTGCGGGCCGAGCACCATAGTGTTCGTCGTACCCAAGTTCGTAAACATGTGGGCGGGACCCTCCCATCACAGATAAATTTTGCAGGTGCCCAATGGGTATGGGCCAAATTGCTATCGCTATATTGGAGGGACTAAAATCAAATATACTGGATCAAATATATTTGCAGGGACTAAATATATATTTAAACGTTTTTTTTTGACAAAAAATTTAAACCTTTATTTATTTATCAGATAATTTGAAACATGTTAAAGAAATAAAGGGACACAATATTAAAACCCTTGGACAGGAAATTGTTAACCTTCTTATTTTTCCGTCGTGTAGAGGTAGCCAAGTAGGGTTTACGCAATCGCCTCTGGCCACAGCGAAAGCCGATAACTGCTCGAGAGATGGGAAGAGAGGCACCAAAGGAACCGCAACAAGAAGGTGACACTGCGGAGGAGCTCGTTGCAGTCAATCGATACAATCCCGAAATTCTTTCAGATCTCGAAAACTATGTCAACGAGCAGGTGACTTCTCGAGTTCTCCATTTTTATTTTTCATTCTCACCTCATCTTTTAATCAAATTGAAACTAACGAGTTACGATCCTTTATCTCACTAGGTTTCAACTCAAACATATAACCTCGATACAAATCTCTGCCTTCTTCGCCTCTATCAGGTATCTACACAGTGGTCTATTTCTTTATGTTGCTTAATTTTATTTACTAATAGTTTGTATTGATTTTATTTTCCTTTCCGTTTGTTATTTTATCATTATTTTTGAGATTATTGCTCAATGGAACTCATAAAGTGATTAGTAGGTTAGGTTATAGTTGATAGTTTTTTTCTTTATTGTTGCAGTATGAACCTGAGAAAATAAGCTCCCAGATTGTAGCTCGCCTGTTGGTTAAGGTTTGTTAATTATTTATTTGATTATCATTTTAACCTTGGTTAATTTATTTCTTGTGAATAGAAAGTATATGAATTGATAGTAGATGTCAGCACATGCGCAAATCATTTTGTTGTTGTTTCTGAACACAGGCCCTCATGGCAATGCCTGCACCAGACTTCAGCCTGTACCTCTTTTTGATTCCGGAACGCGTGGTATGATTATTACAAAAGTATTATTTTCTCTGTGTCGTGATTGATGTTCTTGCTTTTGGCACGTATATGACTAGATGTGTTTGAGTAAGCAGGACCTAATAATCATTTGCAACTTAATGAATTTTACTCTGTTAACATGTAAAATTATATGGGCTTTCTTTGAGTCTCTGGATAAACTTCTGGTTTTTGGAAATCACTATTTGAATTGGAATTTGATTTTTCAAAAGGTATCATTGATGAGTTAATTTCCTTATTACACAATATATTGTGTGGCGTTTTGATTTTATTTTTTTTGCATATTTATTCTTTTTACAATGAATATTAGCAAATGGAGGAGCAGTTGAAGACGCTGATTGTTCTGTCTCACTATTTGGAGGTATACATCCTTTAGTTGCCCATGGCCTAAGCATTTATTTGAAATTAGAAATTAATACACTTCTCGTATTCAGACAGGAAGATTTCGGCAGTTCTGGGATGAAGCAGCAAAAAATCGTCACCTAGTTGAAACCGTGCCAGGTAATTATATATTGTACTCTATGAAATGATCCTTAGCTGTTATCACCAACGAAATTTGAAGACTGCACCCCATAGATTTCAATTTTTTAATTTGGGCACCTTGTTACTGCATAATTTAATTGCTCTATCTCGATGATTGAGTCATCTTATTGGGATTAAGCATATATCATATCATATGACTTACCTGTTGCCACATTTTTGTGCAGTATCGTGTTTAAAGAGTATTGTACTCTATTTATCGTTTTCAAAAACAAGTTGAGACCTTCACTTATCTTTTGAGGCCATTTTTCTTGTTTGGGATTGTGCTTCATAGGTTCGACTTTGTTAGTTCATTTGTATACACCAGCTTAATTAGAAACTTTATCGCAGGTTTTGAACAGGCAATCCAAAGCTATGCAATTCATGTCCTTTCCTTGACTTACCAAAAGGTTCCTAGGAATGTGCTTGCTGAGGTATGCTAATTTTGTCTATTTGAAGATTAAGTTCATTTAATACGGAACCATGGTTGTCTTTAGCTAGTATCTGCTATCACAAAATCCATTACGTTAATTTCCAATTTATAGTTGAACTCATTTTTGATGCAACTCGAACATTTGATTCAATGATTCTTGAAAACTTTGGCAGCTAGTTATTTGTATTGGAGTTTGTGAAATGAGTGAGTCAAACTATTATGGCTGTGTTTAGGAGTCTTTTATTTTTGGGAGTGGTTGGTTCTGTGCTGTTTTAATGACTTGTAGGTGCATGTATGATTGTATTACATTGAAGTATATTAAGACAATTTATTTTGTGTTAAACTTTCATAGGCTATCAACATAGAAGGTTTATCCTTGGACAAATACCTTGAACACCAAGTAGCCAACAGTGGTTGGGTTATTGAGAAAAGCCAGGGCAGGGGTCAACTCATTGTCCTTCCCAGAAATGAATTTAATGATCCAATTTTGAAGAAAAATACCGCAGATAGTGTACCATTGGAGCACATTACTCGCATCTTCCCTATTCTTAGCTGACTTTTCTGTGGTGGATTGAATTTTCTTTCCAGAAGATGTGCTAAATCTGAGATTATTAGTTGCAGCAACATCTTGTAGTCTCACTTCCCCCTTGGATGCTTTATTTTGAGAATTACTGGACAACTGTTGTATTTTACTCTAAAGTTTTGCTTTAGTGTTTGAAAATTAATTTGCTTTAACATACTTGATGATTACTCAGTGCTACTTATGCCTCAGACCAGATGGTCTCTTCTCTTTATTGTGCCTTTTGGGAGAAGGTAGCGTTTGTTAGGAGTGTCATGATACGTGAGAGAGGAAAGTGTATGATACGTGAGAGAGGAAAGAGTAGATAAGAAATATATACACGATTATGGGTAAAGAATTGTTAACTTTAAATTGTACCTTTATGCAAATGAAGATAAAAATGCCCAAGGTAACCTAATTTAAGGGATAAAATACTAATGCATTGGCGGTTAATTGTGAATGATGTTTCAAGAACATTTTGTTATGCTTATTAAAAAAGAACATTTTTCTGTTAGATTTAAATTAATGATTTAAATTATGTCATTAATTATATATTGTACATAATTATTTCTTTTTAAATTAAAGATCGTTTGAGATTATAATTACATATTTTCATTTCTTACATAAGTTCTCACATAAGTTACTACTTTTTTTTACATTTCACAAAAGTCACTACATCTCTATACATAGTTTTATTTTATTACTATGATGAAAATTGCCACCTATTTTGTAAAGGCAGAATATGTTTAGTTCTCATAAATAAGAAAAAAAATCTGATTTTGGTCCCTAAATTCAACTAATAGAATTATTAGTGTTATAACTTTTGTAGCATGTCTCTAATTGAAACATCTGCAAGAAATATAGGTGAAGCCGAGTTTTGATAAGAAAAATGTGGAGCTGATCCTATTTGTAACCTAGCAAGAAAGAAATATCAATGCTTGGCAGGGGTGTTCGTGGTGCGGTTTGGTTCGTTTTTGAGACAAAAAATGCACCGAACCGCAAGGTCTATATAGACGCGGTTTGGTTTGGTTGACTTCCAAATAAAAAACCAAACCAATGCAGTTTGGATTGGTTCAGTTGGTTCGGTTTTTAGGGAGACGAAACATAATTTAAAAATATGTAAATTCTTTAACGAATTGTCAAGACAGAAGGTGGATGAAATAATCAGTATGTAAACCAGTTAAATTGGAAGGTAGCATTATTTTATTGTAATTATGTTGGCCTCAATAAATTGACAGATTGCATAAATGCTACTGCTGACTTGGTTTGCATTAGACTTTAGAGTAGTTAATTTTTATGAGGTTCTTCTTTTCGAATATAACTTTTAACTTATAACGAAGAAAGGATCCATGTGTTTTGTGGTTATCTAATGAGCTATATAGGATACAATTATTTTCATGTCCAAGGCTACTTAAAATTTTGACTTGTTATATCTAGGTAGTGGACTCTCTGTGTTACAGAGAAATGAGCTTTGTGTGGTTGCTCTTACCACACTAACTTCAACTAGAGAGAATTGGGACATTCACTCTATTTGAAGCTTTGGGCTATTTGTGAGTGCCACAACCCATAAGTAAATAAGTAGGCGCCGGAAAAAAAGTATTGTATATTGATTTTTGCGGTTTGGTTTGGTTCAGTTTCTGTAATCGAAACCGCGAACCGAACCGAACCGCGCGGTGCAGTGAAAAAAAAACGAACAGAACCAATAGAAAGCGGTTTTTTGCGGTTTTCGGTTTGGTTTGTTCGGTTTGCGGTTTTCTATTGGTTTGGTTCGGTTTTGAACACCCCTACATGGAACCCTCGTGAGGATTTTTACAAGGTAAATGTTCGTAGGTCTCACGAAAGGTGGTGTGGTTAGCTTGTGGCCAATTGATTCACAACCAAGCACAGAACTTGACTGAGGGATTGCCTTGTGACATTGAAACCTTGTAATGATGTGACCGGTAATGGACTTAGGATTCTGGGTCAGATGTATACAAAAAATTACTTTCAAAGATTGTTGGATTTTTTCTAGTGTAAATCGGGTATCCTCTGCGCACAACTATAGAGACTATTCCACCAAGCCCGGTAGGACTACAATGGGCAACAAAGCTCTCACTATGCATTTCCAATGTTGCATTCGAACATAGGACATTGGTTAAGTCAGAAGAGACCCAAGAGATTGAACAATTTTAACTAAATTTATTTTAACAAATTCTCAATATAGTCTCTGAACAGTTAGTGAACTTATGCCTTGTCTCTTATTTGGTTGCTAAAGTATATGAAAAGAATAATTAATCTTTAAAGTTTAAGACGTCCATCAAATTACTTCCTTATGTTTTATAAACTAAAGACTAATTTGACAAATTTCATAAACTTTAGAAACCACTTTTCTGAATTAAGTAGAAGAAATTAAGAGTATAAGTTTCGAAATTAAATTAGTAGTTTAGTATTTGTTTAAATGTTAGTTGAGAGAACTAGGGGGCTTAGGTGTAAAATCACCGGACATACATAATGCTGCTGCTCACCGTTGTCAAAGGTCCTACTAGCTATGAAGATATAAGGACAGGTGGAGACAAGACATTGGACACTTTTGGAGAAGCTTGCCTAGCTCGTGGATTGCTTAATGATGACAAAGAATACATTAAGGCAATTAAAGAAGCGTTTCGTTGGGGTTCGGATCATTTTTTGAGAAAGTTATTTGTCACCATGCTTTTATCCAATACTCTTAACAGGCCAGTTGAAGTTTGGAATAAAACAAGATATTGGTTATCAGATGGAATCCTCTATGATCAAAGAAGACTAAGAAATAACAAAGGTAAAGTTTTTTTTCATCAATTAAATTCCCTATTTATAGCTGCTTTATATTTAACTACACTACAATTACTATTAATATACATCTTTTGAATTCTTTACCGTATTTATCTATTCAGGTGTCATAAACTACACATCACTTTTTGTTCCCACTAGCTTATTACTATCAAAAAAAAATAATCTTCCTATCAGTAATAATAATTTTTAGACTTTAGCATTCAAGTAATTTCATCTATAATAGATATCTTTATATCTCATCTATATTTACACTGAGTTGCATCTTCCCTATATAGATTTGCAACTTCCTGAAAATATCATTCAAAATCTTACTCTCATTGAGATAGAGAAGATTCTACAAGCAAACAAAAAAAGTCTCAGGGACTATGTCTCAATGCCATATCCAGAGGGATTTGTAGTTAATCAAACAGGAAACAGACTTATCCTCAAAGAGCTGAGCTACGATAGAGAAGAATTAAAGGAGCAATTTGATCGACTATTCTCCTCATTAACAGGTTATTAAATCTTTTATTCAATACGTAGGATCTAATACGCATTCCTACCAATCTAATTAATTGGCTATATGATAACTCAATGTCTTATGTCAAATAACAGATGAACAAAGAACAATATTTGATAGAATTATGCATGCCGTCAACAACAACTTAGCCATTGTATTCTTTCTATACGGTTACGGAGGAACTGGAAAGGCCTTCATGTGGAATACTTTGGCTACAACATTACGTTCTGAAGGTCATATTGTACTAACTGTAGCATCCAGTGATATTGCATCTTTATTGTTGCCTGGAGGGAAAACAACTCACTCAAAGTTTAAAATACCTGTCCCTGCTATGGAGAACTCAACATGCAATATTCACCAAGGAAGTGAACTTGTTGAATTATTGAAAGCTACAAAGTTAATCATTTGGGATGAAGCTCCTATGACTCACAAGCATTTTTTGAAGCACTTGATAGGACCATGCGAGATATAATGGGTCTAAAAGATGATGATTCGTCTCTTTCCGGAGGGAAGATAGTTATCTTTGGAGGTGACTTTAGACAAATTTTGCCTGTCGTCCTTAGGGGATGTCGTTCTGATATTGTTCATGCTTCACTAAATTCTTCATATATTTGGGATCGTTGCGAAGTATTGACTCTCACTAAGAACATGCGGTTGCAAAATGGATTGAACAATAGTAAATCAGAAGAACTCTGAAAATTTAGTCAGTGGATCCTTGATGTGGGAGACGAAAAGATAAATGAACTAAATGATGGATATGCTGAGATTGACATACCAAGGGAACTTCTAACTACAGACTTTGTAGATCCTATTGAGGCCATTGTGAAAACAATATATCCAAATTTGATAGAAGAGTACAAAAATGAAGATTTCTTGAAATCAAGGGCAATTTTAGCATCTACCATTGAGATTGTGGATGAAATAAATGAATACATATTGAAGTTATTTCCAGGCTAATTTACTATCTTTATGAATTATTATTATTCTCTTTACTTTCAGTGAACTATTGATAGTCATAAGATTTCATAGTTGATCATTCAATTTACAATATTTTGACAACTAGGTGAAGAAAGAGAGTATTTAAGTTCGCATTCAATTGATGATTCATAAGCTTATGAAAGTGAAGCATACCAAATGTTGACTCCCGAATTCAGAAATTCTTTGATAACATCTGGCCTTCCAAATCATAGAGTTAGATTGAAAATAGGGACTCCCATCATGCTTCTTAGGAATATAGACCAATCCGAAGGATTGTGCAATGGAACTAGATTGATTGTCACAAGACTTGCAACTCATGACAGGAAAAAACATAGGAAATATTATTTATATTCCAAGAATGAAAATGTCTCCTTCACATGGCCTTTTAAATTAATGAGGAGACAATTTTCTATTGTTGTATGTTATGCTATGACTATTAACAAGTCTCAAGGGCAATCACTACAAAATGTTGGATTATACTTGCCTAGAGCTGTTTTTAGCCACGGTCAATTATATGTTGCAATTTCAAGGGTTCAAAGCAAAGAATGCTTGAAAGTCCTTATTCATGATGGTCAAAAACAAGCACTTACATCAACTACAGATGTTCTCTTCAAGGAGGTCTTCCAAAATCTATAACCATTGTAAGTATACTAATACTATTTAAATCTATCATCACCAATTCATTTTGGCTAATTCAGTTTTAACTTATGTCCCCCAATATATAATACTTTTAGGTGGCACGGAGTGGCTGTCTCATGAAGATTTTTTCTGCAGATTACAAGCCAACTTTTTGCATTTGAGGTTCATTTTTGCTACAAACTTGATGCTAACTTTGTTGATTATCTAATTTTACTTGCCAATTTTGTTGAATAGTACTCTTATTTTGACTTCAAATTAAACTTCAGGATGTAATATTGTAGAACAGTAAATGTTATGTTTTTAAGACTATAATCTTATTCTCTCAAACTTATCTACTACAGCAATATTCACTTTTTTTAATTCATACTACTTCCAAATTTACAACTTCAGTTCAATACAAACACAACACGACAGACTCCATGCGCATGTACAGGTATTCGACTAGTTAGCTAATATACGAACGTGCATACCATGATTTTGTGTCTATCAATAACTGCATGCATTGCACGTGGAATCTGCGTACAAACAATGATATACAGGTTGTCTAGCCTAGCATGCTTGATACGATGAAGAGTCACATCTTTAAATAGCATCCTTGGGGCATTGCACACATACTGTGAGAACAGATTAACAAACCTTTTTATTTATTTTTTTGCTTTGTGAATTATTAAAAAATATACTAGATCAAACTGGCTATTGCAGGTAAATAAGCATTTCCCATGGAGGGAAAATTTAGTCATATTCTCATGTTAAATGTCACATTGAAAATAATATTGAAACCATGAAATGGAGGAACTGAACAAACATGGTTGAGTAGTGGGAAAAGATCCATATGCAAGATTTTAGACTTCACAAATAGAAAACTTCGGTTCAAATCATCTACGAATATGTTCAAGACCTTGCAAAAACAAGCTTAGTAAAATTCCAAACATTGAGTAAAGAAAAATAGCACCAACATTTTCGCGGGTATAAATCATACATTATGCATGCAGTACCATAAGCAATATCATATTGAAGAATCAATATATCTACAATTCTAAAAGTGGAGATCCCACAAGCAAAGTAACGCTATTTACAAAAAGTGCACCTACTATATAATCTTCAACTGGCAAAGAAGAATGAAAACAGTGAACTCCAGGGAAACAACAACCAGCACAACAAAAAGGAAAATGCATCTAGAATTTTACAACAATGTACTGTGTACTACTTTTGTACTAGGTCTTAAGCGGTATATCATTCGGATTTTCACACGACAGAATCAATGCTGCATGTCATTACAAGAATGGTAGCAGTATGATTCTTAAGCTTATCATCATCATACGCAGAACTCTACCCAAATTCCTGTTTCTTTCCTTAACCCGCTTCCTTTATCATTAGCTTTCTCTCTAGCCTTCTAATCAGCATCTTTGGACCAAGCCAAGTCAATTAAAAAAATGTCAAATATATTAGTGCAAAGGATCACATGCAAAAGTTCAATGGCAGAGTGTCTGTCCATAAGACACCCATTGAACAAAAGTATCAGGAAATTCATCTGGATTGTTGGACCGTGCATTATTGTAAGACAACTCTGATTCAGTTTGCTCCCTTCCCTGAGAATATTACACAGGATTAGCATGTGAATTCTGACATAAAAGTCAAGCAATTTAAGATGTGAAACATAATTTCTACCCAAGTGTAAAAATACTATCACAATGTGCCAAGTGACAACACCTCATTGGATGCATGTATAAAATATTTTTGCGCTAATAGTGCATATATTTTAAACTATTGGAGTACATAATTTAAACTCGTGCAACTCCAAAGAGTTTGCCTGGGAGTTTGGATGGGAGGGAGGGAGGGAGTGAAGAGCCACGGACTAATTATTCATTAGTAATAACGTGAAGGAAAAAATTCCTCCAAAACCCTCCAAAGTCCCTCCTAATTCATTTTTAAATTCCCTCCAACTTTGGGGGGGTTTAGGAGTAATTTTTTCCATATTACTAATAAATTATTAGTCATAAGGCCTCCTCTCCCTTCCCTTCCCCTCCTCTCCAAACTCCCATACAGACCCTATATGAATGGTAATGGATTGTAGTGCAACGTGCACAGGTTACATCATCAAACAAAACCTACTCTTAAGACTACCAGAATAGTTTGGACTTTCAACGGCTAGACTTTATTATTTTTTCCACCAAAAAATCGACTTCAGATTCATATTACAAAATTCTATACATCATATCCAATTTGACTAGAGAATTCAAATTCAAACTATAACACAATATTCATAGGTACAACGAATCAATCTGAATATGAGAGTTCTGAATGTGATATTTTAGCATACCAGAATGGGAGGTACCTTTAGGCTGGAGGCACCCCAATCACTAGTGGAGGGAGTTGATTCTGCTACCATCACTCCATTGACAACGCTTTCTGAAGAAAGCCCAGCAACTGGGGAGTTGGTAATGGATGACCTGCATTCAGTGAAAATTGGCCTCTAAAATAAGAGCAGTTGTTTGAGGATAAAACAATAATATAACATCAGAAAGAAGGCAAATGAATGCAGAAAATTTTGGAAGGCCATCAGAGAAGCAGCACAGAGAAAAGTAAATCATACACATGAGAGTGATATCCTCACCCAAACTTCATAATTTTTAATCATGTTCCTCTTTTTTTTTTCATTTTTCTCTTCCCTACAGCTCTACCCCATCTTGTTGCTTATGTATCACTCCCAACAAAATATTCCCGCAACAAACACTTTAGCTAGGTGCTTGCACAATTGCTTCATTGGGATGCAGTACCTCTCATAAGGCTCTTCTTCACATGAATTTCCTGAAGAAGACAGCCAATCCAGATCCACAAAGTTGGAGCAGCTGAAGGAATCCCCGTGCTCAGAATAGTAGATATGATGATCGCTTTCAACGCAGCGCTCTCTTTGAATGTCATTAAAAAGCTGTCTCCGAGGCATTGAGGGAGTGTACCTACAGACACAAAATGAATTGTGCGTAATACATATATGGACTCAGATGGAGAAAATGAAGCACCAAATGGTAAAAGATGTCATCATGCAAGCAAGGCAACATAAAAGTGTTATCATGACATCAGGTAACATAAGTTTCCACACTAATACCAGCAGAGTATGAACCCATCGACACATTTGATTTTTACAAATCATAAAGAATAACTTTGTCTCATCCATAGATGATATTAGTCAAGAATATTTACCGTTTAAATTATTATACAACAGTTCTCAAACAGAAAGATCTGCTGTGAGAAGACATGCAAAATTTTAAATATTAGTCAAAAAGAATAACTTAGTCTCATCCATAGATGATATTAGTCAAGAATATTTACCGTTTAAATTATTATACAACAGTTCTCAAACAGAAAGGTCTGCTGTGAGAAGACATGCAAAATTTTAAATATTAAGGCAAGATAACTAATAAAGACAGCAAAAAAAGAGAGACATGGAATACAATGAGATATTGACAATTTGTCCTCCCGTACACCTTGAAACAGATTACACATTAATATTTAATAGAGTTCAAACCTTGAATATGAAATGTCACTCTCAGTCTCGGTAGTAGATATTTCAGGTGATGACTCACAAAAAGCCTTACTTCCTTCTCCTGATCGGTTTGGCAAACCTGGGTTTGAGAATTTTCCGTGATTGGAATTGGAAGCTGACATAGGTGTAGAACTGTCGCGGAGAATGTTTCCATCTGAGAAGGTTCTTTTGAAAAATGCCCTTAAAAAACAAATTTTAAAGTTACCATGTTAGCTGCATAGGCAGACATTTCCAGTGCACAAGCTTTCAAGTAATCATGACATTTGCAACAACCCAAATAGACAATGACATCACTAAGACGGGACCTAATGCAAAGTGCATGTAAATTGAGCGAAGCATAAAAAACTACACATGATTTCATTATTCTTCTATGCAAACGATGGTTTTCATTGGATGAGCAGCCTCTTCATTCTTTTATATACTCTTGTCTTGTGTTTACTCACATTTCTGCAGCTTTTCTTCAACCCCTTTAGCCCTCCTCTCATAAAATTAAAAACCATAATATTTAACCATTTATTTGTAGTTAAGAGTTCAATTTGGAGCCCAGTGATTTTTTAATTGCAAGACAATTAATTTCTAATAAACTAATCTATTGGGGTTGCCACCTTGAAGCAGTTTCTTATGATACAATTTGAAATTTTTGGCAACAAAAAGGAGTTTAAGACATTATAGCTTTATTGGTCTACGCAGTCCTCTGGCCTATTTGGTTGGAGTGTAAAGCCTGCAAGTTCATGGTGTCTCTTCTCACAGCAGCTGTGCTGTGATTATCTCATTCCTAATATACAAAAAAGATTGGACATCTTTATTCTTTGCTGCATTATCATTTTTTTTTAAAAAAGAAACCCAAGTTGCATTTTCTCTCCTAGTTAGGAGATTGCCCATCCTATTTTTCTTTCCTAATAGAAAAAACAACCCAAGTTGCATTTTCTCTCCTAGTAACGTTCTTTGCACACCCCCACCCCCAAAATGGGGGGGTGGGGGGGTGGGTTACAAAACAAGTCAACTTTCTTGCGCACCATCTGACAACTAAACTTTGTGCTGCTAATTGACAAAAAGATATGCGCTGCTGACAAGGATCAAATAACAATCTTCTAATAGTTAACACTTGGTAGATGTTTTAAATGTCTTATCTTAAGACATACTTGGCGTATCCTAGCTATATTATCATATACTTCTTTAAACTTGATGTTTCCATACTTATATGCATCAATACTTTGGCAATTATATTATTTTTCAAATTCATATGTCGAGACATGTCATTGTGGTGCAAGACATAGGGGAGTCACAGTTATCATTAAATGTTTCGTAGCAACCTTATTTTATTTTCTTATCATTCAAGTTATTTTAGATAGCTAGGATTAGATCTCTTTAGGTTAGGATTTGTTTTAGATAGGGTTTTTTTTATCCTACAGAGTTTTGAAGGTTATAAGCATATTAGTCAGATTTTCTTGATAACAAATAATTATCTTCTACTTACCTGGCTGTTACTCAAATCGCCTATATTTACACCACCCCCTCCCACTATCACGTTTCGGTGCTTCTCTACCAATATTACTTGAATGTAACAATTTAATCCTAGATATTGTTGTAAGTTTCCATGTTGTTGCCTGTTTAATAGATTACGATATAGAAAAC
This sequence comes from Astragalus membranaceus, assembly GCA_039519185.1. NCBI lineage: Eukaryota > Viridiplantae > Streptophyta > Magnoliopsida > Fabales > Fabaceae > Astragalus > Astragalus membranaceus. The sequence continues at coordinate 197,007,616 of CM076846.1, read as the reverse complement.
ATGGAAGGGGAAGGTGGACTGCATAATTCCTGACAGAGAAACCCCAATGCAAGATCTTCAATCATAGCAGGCTAGGAAACAAAAGGTAATACCTTGCATCATCATCACCATATCTCCCTGTATCATAGTGCTGATCTGAACCCAACTCCCATAAATCAGGCTTACCCTGTTGTGGCTGAAAATGCCCCAGAAACCTGCCCCCAATGAAACAGCAAGGTCATCTCATGATTAATAATCAGTTAAGACCATGAAGGCAGCATTGCAAACACACACAAAAATATCATAAAAGTACAAGCTGTCAAAATAGTATAACACAAGCCGCAACAATGCCAGAGGACAGCAAAGCATGCAGAGGGATTGAAAAATTCTATAGCATTGTCACTGTCCTGTTTTAGGTTTCAGTTTATAGTGGTTGAGGAAGATTCCTACTTCTACCTTGTTATCCTTCTTTCCATTTATAAAAAGAATAGGGTTGTCCAAAACATAAACTCCCTATAATAGAGGGATAGAGACAGAACAGAAATAACAAAAATACAACAGGCATACTAGGAATCCAACCACTGGAAATAATATAACCTGGAGACATACAGAAAAATAAGAAAATCCATAACTGAAGCACATACACATTGATTGCATCTTGTTTCTCAGCATCCATCCAAGCATTACTGTAATAGCGTTGAAGAGTCCTAAAAAACTCCTGAGATTGTGTTGCAGCTCTCCATTGGCCCCTCCTCTCAGAGAATATCTGCATAGAAACATAAGTTATAGAGAAGGACATCAGAAAGGGTAAAGTATGTGTACAGTAAAATGGAATATGACAGGCAGGAAATACAGAAGAATATGAAGACTAGCCAACCCATCAGTGGACTAACCTCATTCTCATTAGAGCGAAATTAACTCAAATGCCCTTTTTGGGTATAACATGAGATAATTAATGGTAGTCACAAAGCCATCTTTGTCGATATTTTCTAAAGATCATATATGGAATCATTACAAGACATGAGCCCATTCTCACTCTACCAACAAGAAAGCTAACGAGGCTATTGTGTGTGCGCCATCCAGCTCAGACAGTGGTTAGTGGGTGTTTAATAAAGAAACTATCCCAAAAAAACGTTTTATAAGATTGATGATTATCTTATCATTACAAAATTCAAAAATTATGACAATACTTACAAAGAATTAATTTAAACTGGCTTCAAAAGTAACTAAGAAAGAAAATGACGTGGCAAAAATACCAGTTCCCAAGCAACATTAAATTATGCAAACTGGAGCAATTGTAATGAGCCAAAGAGCTATAAATCACCTTGTTGTGTGCAGCAGAACCACCATATTGATGCGCAAGTGTGTCACCCATCCGCTCATAAAATGCCATCAAATCATCAGCTACAGGGTCATCAAGGTCAATTCTTGGGTGGTCAACAATTTCAAGAGCGTGGAGCTGGTGGCCGAGAGCAGCCAATCCATATGCATATTGTGCAACATTTGTGCGATCCAAGCAGTCTATGCAATTGGTCCTGAGCACCCCCCTCTGTAACCTGGGTGGTTTGACAGAATGATTTTCATTGGAAACACCGTTTCCATCACTTGGTTTCCTCTCTAAATTATTAGCATCCTCGTTCTCGTAACTGACATTTCTAGTAGGTGAAGAGCTTCCATCGTCAACATCACTGCATACAAAACTTAACATCAGTGATCAAGAAATGTCAGTGGAGAAGTTTAGGTATTTCCCAGGTCCGTCGAGCATTAACTGCTTTTTCTTTGATATTGTCCTGTTTATTCATTGGCAACATTTATAGCATGGTCTCAATGGGATATTTGAAACAAGAATGGAAAACTTACTCTGTACTTGTAGGTGGCCATTTTAGACAATCTTCAGGTCTCAAGGTTGATGTCACTTGGCAATAGAAAAAACCTGTCAACGCCAAAGCATAGGCAGCCACTTTGCCTAGAAGCAGTAACACATTTGTAGCTTTGCTGGAAATAACGTATAAGGCATATTTTTGAATCAGCTTACTTAGAACACGCATTGAAAATTGCTAATAAGGATAGGATTACACAATTAAAAAATCAACCTCTGAAAATGTTTCAGATCCCAGTGAAGGAACCTAAGTCTGTTCTCCTCAGACAAATCTTTATTGATGAAGTCTATGGCATTAGCAAACTCTTGACGAAGTATGGACTCACGAGGCTTCTTCTCATGGGTCTGTTCGTTTGAAACAAAAAAAATATCAATCACACAAGTCTTGTAAGAGATGGAACTGTTGGAAATTGAAATTCTACAGCTTAGGTAAGAAAGGAGACAGAAACTCAAAACAGTAGGGCATTAAATTGCTAAGGTGTATTATAATATGGTACCAAATACTAATCCAATAGTCCTAGCTATAGTTATACTAATACTAATACTGCACTCCAAATCCTAGTTAAACAAGGGAACAAATAACTTCTCAAAAATAACATAAGTATCCCAATTAATTATGCATGATGCTCTTCCTCGAAATAGTTTGTAGATATTCTAATGCAGGGATTCCACTTCGTTATTATAACATCACTGTCTCTATTTATTTTAGAATGTATTATAATTATAACTAATCAAGAAATAACCAAATACAACACCAATGCATGTCAACAAAACCAACATACAAGAAAATTGAATATTCAGGAAACTAAGAATTCAAAAAAAAGAAAGAAAAGGGAATTTACCTTTATTAAATTCAAAATTATAATGGGATTCCCGTATCTTTTGACAAGATTTTCAAAGTGAAGTTTGGTGGCTTGATAATTCTGATCCTTCTTTGACACTGCGGAAGAACAAGTGATTACATAAGCAAACATATGGACAGCAATACATCATCAAAGTAGAGAAGATAAGAGAAAAATAAGAGTACTAAAGTTACAATATCTGTACAATGAGGATACATACATATAATATCTGGTTTAATATTTAGACGTGAAGTTTCCTGTGACCAGAAAAGAGGAATTGAGCCACGATTCTGGATGATAGAGCTTATTTGGATGGGAAGGCCTTCTGGAACATCCACAAAGACTATCTGTTCTGTCTCAACGTCATTTGCTACTCTGCCCTTCTCATTAACACCTCGCCTCAAATACCTACTCATAATAATTAAATAAATGAAGCCATGAGTTTCACACATAACAACTGCAAATATGTATGCATATTTTCTTATTTTAAGTATTTCCTACCATATCTATCCTTCAAATTTACAAGATTGTACTGCCTGCACTATTCTTCTCGCTTTTTTTAAGAAATATCTTAGAAAATCAAGTTCTCATTCACAGACAACTTTGTGAGGTTAACAAAACATTGGTTATGTTTAGGCTACCTCATCACTTATATGTCAACACTCAAATGGAAAAAAAATGCATACCACCATATGAACATAAAAAATAGACAATTTCTTGCCACATTCCCTATCATGTATGCATTTAATATTCAAACTGTAAAGGCATGGAGACAATTCAAAACAGCTAGAAAATACAAGAAATGACTGGAGTATAACTGTATAACTGTAAAAGGATCGCATCCTTAGCACAAGAAGGATACAATCATCAAAGGAAGTACGTGAAAGACTAGCTGGATAGCTAAGTTTGCACACAGTCAAATTATAAAAACAGATGTATAACCAACTGGAGCATAGAACAGAAAATGACTCGGTGCATTTAATGTGTTTGGAAAGAAAATACAATGCAATTTACAGACCTAGTGCCAGCATAATGACGTGATCGTCTCGCAATGAGCGTAAAGATGAACTCCCGTCCAGATATTGTAAGTGTGTCCTAATGAAGCCACCAATAGAAATCAGTTATTCAATTGAAGGATTTCAAAACTACTTGAGTTGAACAGGAAATACAAGCAAATTGTACATAAGCCGGCTATTTAACAGGATTAATCAAAGAATACGGCATCCAATGGAACTTCAAAAGTTGATTATCTTCACCTGTTTAAAGAAGCCATAAACTAGTGCGACAGTCCAAATAGAATTCTGAAGGTGATTCCTAATTCCTCGAGTTAAGAACTCATTCCAGACAAACATTGTCTCATAAAGGACATGGCCTGTCTCATTATCACACAAGTTCCTTTGAAGACTACACATTATGTGGTATGAGTAGCTGAAAAAGAAGTCCTTGGTAAGGTCAACTGTGCATAGAAGCTTCTTGTACCTAAAGAACAATTGAAAAAGTAACAATTAATACAAATAAAAAACCTGATAATGTGTAGAGAAATGAAATTTGAAACATAATGCTGTGTTTAAATTCAAAAATAGCATTCAGATAGGGAAAAAAACCAAATCTTTTAAAAAAAATTCCATTTCATTGCAAACAAAGTATAGTCAAAAGTAAGTTCTCCTCAACAGGTCTGTTTAACACTTAACATTTATAGTCGGGTCAAAAAGAAGGGATGTAGCATATAAATCTAACACGGCTACACAAGATTTTCACTTAGTTTTAACTTTAAAGATTTAAGAACAGAGGAGAATGGACACAATTTAAAGTTTCAACATTTGGAATAAGGGTGAGAAACTGAAAGTTAATTAAAAATCCAAGTAATTAAGAAAACTAAAGCGATGCTTTAGTTTTAAATAACTAATAGAAACAGCGGAAAGATATTAGCACAAGAAAATAAACAAAAAAAAAATGTATATATTTAGTTATTAGTTATATATAATATATAAGATGCAAACAGATTTCTGTAAAAAAAAATATACAAATAGACGCTGGGCATCCCTTGGGTTACCAAACACTCAGGTTTCCTAAGAGAAGTACAAATTATATAGCGTAGGAGGATGTAAATACCTGTTTTCAGTTTTAGAGTTGATGATGTTAGACCGAACAGAAGAATTTGGCAATGGAATCATCTCAGTCTTTGAGACAGCATATACTATGTGACCACAGATTGCACCAATTTGCCTTCTTTTCGTGATAAGTAGCATGTAGTAAGGCCCCAAAAATTTGATGAACCCTAAAAGCAAATAAGATATCAAGATAACAGATAACTTTCCAAAATCCAACTGGACAAGACATTATGTGTTTACATACCAACAATTCCATAACAAGTTGTAACAAATTTCAGTCCACCTGTGGACTTGTTCCCCTCATGTATCCGCCTCAAAAGATCGGAACATTCCCTTTCTGTATATGTGGTGGAATCTTCACGCACATTCAGCTCAGAAGGATCTAGACGGCCAATCTTTAGTATCTTCCAATATGTCCTGCTCTTGTCCCTCCCAATCATGTAGAAGTTCTATGACATGAAAAAAATTAAAGCACAAGGTAAAAATGTATTAAAGAAAAGAAACGCACAATAAATACTGCAACTCACAACAAGGCATCCAATTTGAATTTTCCAAATGGGATACCCCAAATTTAATATACACATTAGATTGCACAGATGATAACTCATACAACCAAGCATCTAAAGCACATTTATAGTTGAGTAGTTAAGATGCTGGAGAAGAACCACTTTCAAAGTTAAGATAAGTGTTTAAGATAAAAAAATAAAGGACTATGGGGTACTCAATACTTGCCCAAAAGCAAGGACAAAAAAAATTCACTCCCATACATTTTAGAAAGGATAAAACCATATACATAAGAAAATTGGAGTAAAAATACAATTAGAACTTAAACAAAACATAGACGGGGCAACAAAGTCAAGTAATTCTTTCTACTTTACCAAACTAATTCTTATATTGTAAGGATGTTCAAATCATAGAATGCAGTCTATCATCCAATAAATCCGATGCATTAGATAATGACTAATCGGTTTTATGTTTGTTTTAAAAAAAAACATTCAACACTGAACATTGTAAAATCAAAATAAGACCCAACTTGAGATGGTGAGTGGCATATAACTAGGATAACAATGCACTAAAACATGAATTCACCATATATGCACACGAAACAAGTTCATTGATAAGTGATAACACTTTCGAAATCATTCACGTATATTTTCAGCAACACAAAAGACCTAATCATGTGACAAAATCAGAGAGATCTCATCTACTTATAACAACAGAACTAAAATAAAAATTACAAAAAATAAAGAAAAGGGAATTACCGATCGAGTCTCATAAAGCCTAAATTTTTGCATACAGAGATGAGAAGGAGGACGCATAATTTCGTCAGAGACAGAAGGAGAGTGAAAAGGCTCATTCTCTGACGAAGCCATAACTAATTTCTTTTCTGAAATTCAGATCCCCCGAGCCTCAGGCTCAAGGGAAACTACCAAAACGGCATGCAAAGTGTACCGAATTACCAAAATTCACAACCATCACAATGTAAAACGCTCACAGTCCAAAAATATAATCCCATATTCTGAACTCTAGGTTGCTTCAAATACAGCATTCTTTTCTCAAAATCGATGCAGAATCATCGATCTTTCACCGAACAGAAACACCATCACTGCCTAGCTGCTATAATCAACAACGACACACTAATCTACACTCAAGCTTCGATACACGCAGATCGGAAATTCGTCAATTGCGAATTTACTATTATTTTTTTTGAAGGGGATGATGTTCTATTGGTACAAGGGTATATAGAGAAGCTGAGGATATGGATGATTTGGAAATGGAATCTTTTTATTACAATAATGAAAGGAAACGAGATACGAGGAGAAGATCGAGCAGAAAAAAATGGGTGAAAATTGAGGGAAAAGGGGGGAAGATTGATTTGGGAGGTTCGAGAACAAAAAGGTTGGAACCACGGGTGTAAGAACATCTCCTAATAATTGATAGTACTACAATTTCTTTAAACAAAAATAAAAATATTAAGTTTATCAAGAAAAAAATAATATTAATAATATAATAATAATAATAATTCGATTTTTAAAATATATATATAAATATAAATAATAATAATAAAATAAAAATATTAATAATAATAATTCCCTCTCAACGAAGGAAGGAAGAGGGGAAGAATAATGCTCTCAGATCCAAGGAAGCATGTCAAAACCACACAGCATCAAATTTAAATAAATAAAATTCAACGTGTGAACTCTCCGTCCACACTTTAAAAATTGGAAGGAAAAAAAGTCACACTTATCTTCAATAAAAGACTTATTGATAAAAGACAAAATAGGTTGTTCCTGGGCATGGCAATGGGGCGGGGCGAGGACGGATTTGGCACTCTCCATCCCCATCTCCGAATCCCATATAGTTCCCCTACCCAAAACCAGTGGGGATTAATTATTGATCCCCATCCCCGTACCCAACGGGCGCCCCATCCTCGTTCCCCAGCAACTGTGGTGAAACTCCACTTCAGCTTGGCGAGAAAGATGAAGAGGATTTCCCAAAATTTTAGCGCTGAAATGAAAACCCCTAAGAGAGTGAGAATGGGAGAGTGGGGCTGAGAATAGAGAAACGAGAATGGAAGAGTGAGACAGAGAGAAGAGAATGAGAACGAGAGAGAAGAGAAATACCTGACCTGAGTGAGACCGTGAGACAGAGAGAAGAGAGACCGAGAGATACGTGAGACCATGAGACTGAGAATTGAGGCGCCAAGTCGCTAACAGTGAGTGGCTTTAGGGTTTACTTGAGATTTTGAGGTTTCTAATTTAAGAGGGGGTAATATTGTAATTACATACATTCGGGGCAGGTTCGGGGATGGGTTCGGGGCAGGTACCTCTATCCCCATTACCCACCCTGTCCCCGTTTTTTGATTTCGGGGAAAACCCAAACCCAAACCCAGTCAAAACGGTGAAACCCGTCAAATCGGGGAGGGTTTGGGCAGGTCCCCACGGATACGGGTTTTGTTGCCATGCCTAGTTGTTCCACTTGAAGATCTTTTTATTTTTCTTAAATTACTTCTCTATCCTTATTAAATAAATATTAAATAAATGTAATCATGAATTAAATAAATGTCATTTTATATTTATTAGCTAGTTCAACCACTAGTTTTACCAAACACATTATTTGCGATGAGTGGATAGTAGATAACAGATGAGTTAGCGGTTAAACTAGTAGGTAGATGTAAAATGACATAAAAGAAAATATTTATTTAATTCATAATTAAATTGTCTGGTTTATTTTAATAAGAATAAAGAATGAAATTAAGAAAAATAATAAGGGTAAAATTGCCAAAAAAATAAGACGATATACACTATCCATTTAAACGCTATTTGAAGTAGCGTTTGAAAAAACATTAAACGCTGCCCAAAACACATGTACTTGTCACCTGCTAATCGAATCCGCTAGTTAAATTCGTTATTCGCTAGCGAATGAGAGTTATCAAAGAGAGCCATAGTACACAACATAAGAGCATTTACTACTTTTTAGTACTAAGTACATGATGATTAACAATAGAATATGTATCTTTCAAAAAAAATATGTAAATAATAATGATTTAATTTATATACAATATTGTTGTACACAATTGTTTACAAGAGAGGGATTAGGTGTTTTTACGGCGACCAACACAAAGGTTGGTCCAAGTGGTAATTGGGATTGGATCCCACCCAAGTTTGAGTTCGAATATTTGGTGCGGCAAAAACTCTGTTGGGAGGATAGAACAACACAGACCGGCAAAGCCGGGGTATACACGTGGCCAGTCAGGTTCCTTAGTATAGATTAGTCATCGACAGAACCGAGGGAAGAACCGGTGGAAACTGCGCACCAATAACCTGGTAACCAAAAAATGTGCTTTTACGGCGTGAAAGACATTCATACTTTTGGCCTTTTGTGTCTATCTTTCTCCTTAAAAAATTTCTCAAATCATCTTATCTAATTTTCTCTCTCATCTTTTTTATTTAAAAAAAGTCTGAAGTCACCAAAAATACCTAATACTAGAGGCACATAATCCAAATCTTTTTTTAAAACGTCTACAAATATGAGACGACGAGCTATAGAAAGCATTTCACTATATCTAAATCTAAATTACTTTAAAAATAACCATACCGTGATTTTTTATTGATTAAAGGTGTAAAAAAATTTACAACACTAATGTATACGAATTAAAACCAAATACTAAAAATTGATTTCTCTTTATTAGAAATTGATTTTGTTTGATATTTAATTAATTATTATATTCAACGACCGTAGATGTGAACTAACGTGGCATCTAAATATCTTCGCGACAGCTGCCGCAGATGATGAAGAAGAAAATAAAATTACAAGCACAAGTACACGCTTTAATTATCCTGGGATGGCAGCCTTGTGTATTACAGGCAATACGACATTGTCGTAATATTTTAAAACTTCACATTTTTTTTCTCAATAAAATTTAACATTAATCAAATTTAACATTTTTTGAGTTAATAAAATTTAAAGAAAAATGCTAAATGCTATGTTTTTTTTAGGTTTAAATAGTTTTTACGCCCTGCAAATATACCCATTATCTAGTTACCCCTGCAAAAAAAAGTTTTAAAAAACACCTTGTAAAATGTAAAAAAAATCAAACTTTTGGCTAACAAGGGATTCAAACCCTTGACCACTTACTGATGCAAACATATTAATACCACTAAGCCACCTACATTTTCATAAACATATTGCCAGCAAGAAACATATATTACATCTTTATTTTCTTCTTCTTCTTCCACAGATCTGTTTCATTTTTCTTCCAGAATTGTTTTTTCCAGAAATCGTTATTTCCCAAATCGTTTTTTTTCAAAATCGTTTTTTCCAGAAATTGAACATGAAGATCTGTTATTGATTTCGCCGATTTCATTTGTTATTGATGTTATTACCGTAGATCGTTTTTTCCAGAAATTGAACATGAAGATCTGTTTCATTCTCCCGTCATTTTTTCCAGAATCGTTTTTTCCAGATCTGCATTTGATGTTATTACCGCCACAACAGCCAGCCACTCATTCACGCGTTAGGGAAAACGAAATCAAGGATAAGGAAAAACGAAATCAAGGATTGAAAACGATTTAAGATTGAAAACGATTTGGGCTTTGTAGATTTAAGATTGAAAATAGGAACTTCGTTTAATCAACATTGAAAACGATTTTGTAAACAACAAGGTGTTTGCCAGATCCAATCTTCAATCTCCAATTAAATAAAAAAAATCTGGGTAAACAACGATTTTGTAAACAATCTTCAATCTCCAAACCAAACCCATTACAAATTCGTTTTCAGATTCATGGGTTTACAGATTCCTGGGTTTACAGATTCGTGGGTTTACAAAGTCGGTGGTTTATGATGAAGATGAATAAGAAGATACGATGAAGATGAAGAAGAAGATACGGAAGAAGATGAAGATGGTTTATGAAAGTCGGTGGTTTATGATGAAGATGAAGATGAAGTCGTGGGTTTCCCTGGGTATGTTAATTTCGTTACGGAAGAGGAAGAAGAAGATACGATGAAGATGAAGATCTGGGCATAATTTCGTTCTAGTTTTTTTTTTAAAATTAAGTGACATTTATGTATTATATATTTGTAGATGAGTTTATATTATCAAATACTAATCTGGTTCAGTGGTAAGGAATGGTGTGTTCCATCAAGGGTCATGGGTTCAACTCCTAGTGTAGCCATTTTGAAGATTTATTTTGATTTAACAACAGTGCCACGTGGCAGCCATCCATTGGTTGCTGACGTGGCACTGGTGACATAGGATGCTGACGTGGCAGTCAGTGCCACGTGTCACAGAGGCCCAATAATATGGTGACACGTGGCAGGGGGTAACTGGATATGAGACATTTTACATCTTTTAACAGAAAAATTAACGGCAGGGGGGTAACTGGATAACTTTACATTTTGCAAGGTTTGTTTTAAATGTTTTTTTTTGCAGGGGGGTAACTGGATAATGGGTATATTTGCAGGAGGGTAATAACTATTTAAACCTTTTTTTTATAAGCAAATGTTAGTGGGGTGGGGGAATGTTAACCTTGGACCTCCTTTTTGCAATTTTGCAACTTCTTCATGTCCCTTAGCTTGCCAACTGAGCTACCTTCTCTGGACATATTTGCAAAAAAGAGAATAATATAATGCCAGCATGTAATATTTTTTTAAATAGTTGTTAATTTGCCAAATACCCTATTTTTATGTATTTTTCTATTTTTTGCAAAAAATCTTCGTAACAAATAGAAATGCTCAAAATTAATATTAATAGGTCTAATATTTTTTGACTCGCACACGCTATTAGTATCTTGGGAAAACTTCCAAAAGCCTTCATAAAGTGTAATGTCGATGCTCCATTTTTCGTTCATTGACAAAGCTAAGGATCGCCTCAGCTCGTGGGAATTCGTAAATCTTTCCAATACCAGCAGGGTGACTTTGGCCAAGTCGATCATTCAAGCTATGCCCATTTATGTCGTGCAAGCGGCTAATATCCCCAAATGTGTCTATGAGGAGATTGATAAACATTGCAGGTCTTTTATCTGGGGTGATGAAGTGGGGGCTCGAAAGACCCACTTGTTGAATTGGGAAACTATTTGCAAGCTAAAGTGTGCTGGTGGGTTAGGCCTACGACCAACTAGGCTGGTTCAAAATAAGTATCAGTCTGCTGGTAGGTTAGAAAACTTTACAAACTTTGGGTTGCTACGGTTCAAAATAAGTATCAGTATGGAGCCTCTAGTTTCCCTAATATTAACATTGGGAGGCCTGGTTTCAAATCTTTTGAGAGGAATTTGCTCTACTTTGAACACCTTCTGGGACGATCTCACATGGAAGCTGGGTAATGGGAACATTATTCACTTGTGGCGTGATAGTTGGCTCCCGGGACGTGGTCCTATCATTAAAAACAATCATGATAATTCTATTAATGCTAATGATAACAACACGGTTTATTCTTTTGTTGCATATAACAATACTTGGGATCTTACAAAATTTGGAAACATTAGTTTAGAGACTTTGCAAGACATTACCTCGATGACTCCCCCGTTAGTGAACAATGAGGACGACTCGTATGTCTGGGGTGCTACCTCTAACGGGCAGTAATCTTCAAAATCACCCTTCAATGCTCTTCTTGGAACGACGTTAACTCCTCACGGTGACATTTCCAAAGCCATTTGGAGATGGTCGGGTCTAGAGAGGATCCAGCTTCTTCTTTGGAAAGCGGCTCACAGAGGTTTCATGGTCAACTCCGAATGTGCTAGACGTCACGTCTCATATGATGCCTTGTGCACTAGGGGGTATCCCTCCTTCACTGCTTTTGTGACTGTCAACAGAGCGCAACATTGTGGATGCATCTCCACGGCAGCAACATTCTTCCTTCTTTTTCACTTATGGAATATGGTTTTCTTGGTTTTGCATGAACATCAAAAGCTGTGAGCAACACCCTTCTGCTAAGGATTGACCATTTACATTTGGAGTCACCTTGGACAAAATCTGGAGATCGAGGAACAAATTTGTCTTCAACCATAGAGCCTACACTGTGTAGAGTTCGATTTAGGTCATTCTTAAGCGTGTGAAAGCGATTCAAGGCATCAACGACAAAAACTGTCTCCTTCGAGCCTCATCCAACTTCGGCTCCCCTGATTCCTCCTTGCGATGGGAGAAACCCCCAATGGGTTTTGTGGTTCTGAATTGTGATGCATCTATGACAAACCACGATGGGTCTGTCGATTGTGGGGGCCTTGAGCGCGATGAAAATAGGGTATTGATCCTCGCCTTTACGCAGAAACTAGACACTCATTCATCTTTTGATGCGAAAATTTGGTCCATATACCATGAGGTGTGTCTGTTGTGTGGTAAAGGCTACAAGCAAATCATTGTGCGGGACGACAACAAGTCGACGATCGAACTCCTCCAAGGCGTAATGCCTGACTCGCATGCACTTGGGCATCTCCTTAGAGGAATTCGCGACGTTGTCTCTGGTTCCAGCAACTTGATTTGGCAACATGTTAACCGAGACAACAATAGACCTCCAGATATCTTGGCCAATCATTCCCTTAATGCCCCTGGCCCTTATGATATTTCCTTTCTGCCTCTCCGTTTCTTAGACAGTCCCTAGTGGCCGAGGGTTCTAATTCCTTTCTCTCTGTGAACTAGTGTGTCTCTCTTAGGTTGCTTGAAGCCCCTTTGGCTCACCAAAAAAAGGCTTTGCAGAATACGATATGATACAATTTGAGGATGCAATTTGAGCACTTTAATTATGTGAGATAATTTTTTGGTTTTGGAGCATGAAAAACTGCTTCCTATAGGGTGACAACTCTTTTTTTTACAAGGCTAGGTGATAACTCTTATTCTCACACTTCCTATTATTATGGCTATTACAAAGCGATTTTTCATCTATAAATATAGCGAAGACTACACTTCGCAACAATATGAAAGATGGTTTTTAGATGGACTATCTCAACAATAGTATACACTGAAACGAGAATCGCTGAAAAGTTTGGCGTAGGTCCGATTTATAGCTACTTTTCGTGACATGCAAGAGATGTGTTGTGTGTTTTGATAGTTTGTTAATCTCCTGAGGTCCCTTAACTTATTTTCAGATAACGAATAGGTCCCTTAACTTTTTTTGTAACGATTAAGTCCCTTAAGTTTTAAAGACATTGCGCTGTTGTCCTTTTTAACAGTTTTTGTTTAACTCGGTTACAAAAACGCCTAGTCATCATTTCAGTCATATTTTTATTTTATTTACGCTTATGTGGCATATATATACTTGCTGACTCATTATTTAATTTTAATTAAAATGTTATTCTTCAAATTGAAACCCAGATTCATGATCTTCTCGTTTACGCGTTCAGGTGCTTCATGAAACCCAAAAATTATTAATTTGGGATTTCTGGAAAATCAATGTTCATGATATCCCCCTCCCCAAATCACTTGAAGATACCCACAAGAATCAAAGACCCTCTTTGAGCTGCCTTTTTAGTTTGTTTCAGGAATGAAGAAGAAGATAAGGATTTCTTTTTAACCCAGAAGCTCATAATGAAGAATAAAAGAAATAATAGAAGAAACTATTTGATAGGTGGCATATGCGAGAAGTAAGAAGAGGCACATGCCCATTTAAGAATATGGGTTCATCTCATCTAATATCTATTGTTCGGTCAGTGTATTGTATCGAGGCAACAATTTATTAGTTTGAGATGTAAACGTCTGCTATGACAAATAAAAACGCCAGACAAGTTTTGAGACTTTATAGAGAGGAAAAAACTTCATCTCACAATAGCAATACGGCTTGAAACTCAGACCCGTTTCCAAATGCAAATCAAAACCCATTGCTCCAAAGCGCATCTGACTTAGATCTGAGAAACAAAAACAAAAACGGAAACAAATTCCACGAACCGGCTGCAAAACAGATCTGAAAAAACACAAACGAAATTGAAGATGAAACAAAAACATAAAATAGATATGAAAATGAAAATGATTATGCCAAACAAAAATGAAAACGAAGAAGAAGATGGGGCGAATCAACGAGACGAAGAGAAATAGAGAGGCACGAGGAGCCTCAACGAAGGTGAATTCAATCTTGAGGTTCTGGGAATTTTCCAGATTTATTTTTTTGTCAAAGAACTCTATTTTTTGTTTTTTATTTAAATAAAATAAAATAAAAATAATGACTCATCTAATGACAAGGATAGACACATCAGCTATTTAATGTCCATGTCATCAAACTAAGAGACATCTAGGCATTTTTGTAACAGAGTTAAACAAAAATTGTTAAAAAGGGTAACGGCGCAATGTTTTTAAAACTTAAGAGAATTAATCGTTACAAAAAAAAAGTTAAAGGACCTATTCGTTATTTAAAAATAAATTAAGGGACCTCAGGCTAGGATTGGCTAGCCACTTCCTAATCCATTGTAAGTGATTAAGAATACTTAAGGAATAGGCTAGGATTGGCTAGCCACTTCTAGGCTAGGATTGGCTACAATGAATTAGCAAGTGGCTAGTAAATCTTACAATGAACTAGGAAGTGGCTCGCCAGTCCTAACCTATTCTTTTTCTATTCTTTTTCTATTCTTAATCACTTACAAGGAATTAGGAACTGACTAGTCAATCCTAGTATTTTCTTAATCACTTACAATTAATTCTGAAGTGGCTGGCCACTAGGAAGTGGCTAACATGAAGTAGGAGGTGGCAAGTGTAACACCCCTTTTCTACCCGGTAAACTTTTGACAAAAATTAGAGTTTCAAAAACATTTGTCACTACACCCACAAGGGATGCCACATTTACACCAATAAAACGTCACACGCCAATAATAAAATTCACCATTAAAATAGTACGATACATAGCACGTCATAAATGGGACGAAACCCCAAAACACCTGTTCAGTCTACATGACAGTAACTCAATCACCACGCAGCGGAATAAAAATAAAGGTTTTGATGAATAATCATAACATCACCATAAAACTTCAGAAATTAAATATTAAAGACAACTAATAAAAACTAGCGTTCATCCCCCCGAGTGCTACGTATCAGAGCGACGACACCGACTCGACTAGCGAAGGTAGACATGCCTTCACTCGCAATCACCTGCACGTTACCGGCATACGGGTAACATTCAAACAGAATGGGTGAGATATCTAACATTATAATGGCATATATGATAGGCAATATGCTAGAGTTACGACAACTATATCCACCGCTTCACAACAACATCAATTTACAAATCACCAAGAATCATCACCAATGTCATGAGTAAATAAATGAGATGCAACCCACACCAACGGGTATATGCATGTGGTACCAATCATCACCAATAAAATAGCCAATAAGGGCATCATCACCTATATGAGCATCACCATCATCACCTATATCTCCAAGGCCGAAGCCGTCATCACCAAAATAATGCATATGATACGTATGCGACACCATGAAACGTATGCGACACCATGAACAATGCACCAGAGACAATCAACAACAATAGTCATCTAAGTGACGCAACAACACCAATATCAACAAATGGTCATAGACCCATCACCTATCACCTTAGCCAATAAAATAGGCACATCACCTGTTATATCATCACCAATAACACCAACACCTATAGGGCAGTCTAACATCTTGACCATAACATCAACAACCACCGACACCAAAGACACCAATAGATTTACAACGTTAATGGCAACAACAATTTTTACAACATCGAATACAACGACAATTTTACGACCCCATGACAATACCAATTTACAGCAAACAACAACAATAGTTTACGGCAACAGCAACATTAGTTTTTACAGCAACAGCAAAGTTTATTTTACAGCAGCAACAACATTTATTTTACAGCAACAGCAGCATGATTTTTCAGTAAACAGCACATTAAGTTACAGTGAACAGCAACATCATTTTTAGAAAACAGCAACATCTATTTTACAGTAACAGTAACATCATTTTTAGAAAACAGGAACATTTATTTTACCGTAACAGCAACATCATTTTTAGAAAACAGCATTATTTATTTTACAGTAACAGCAACATCATTTTTAGAAAGCAACAACATTTATTTTACCGTAACAGCAACATTTATTTTACCGTAACAGCAACATTATTTTTAGAAAATAGCAACATTTATTTTACCGTAACAGCAACATCATTTTTAGAAAACAGCAACATTTATTAGACATGGCAGGAACTAGCGCTCAGCAATAGGGCGCCAACAGGCAACAGCAACCAACAGGAACTGGCGCCCAGCAACAGGGCGCCAACAGGCAACAACAACCAACAGGAACTGGCGCCTAGTGCAACAGCAACACAAACCGACTTGGCGCCCAGGAGCAGGGCGCCTAGCACAACAGCAACACAGACGGACATGGCGCCCAGGAGCAGGGCACCTAGCACAACAGCAGCAACAACAACAGACTTGGCGTCCAGGAGCAGGGAGCCTAGAGCAACAACAACAACATCAGACATGGCGCCCAGGAGCAGGGCGCCTAGCACACCAGCAACAACAACAGACTTGGCGCCCAGGAGCAGGGCGCCTAGGGCAACAATAGCAACACCAGACATGGCGCCCAGGAGCAGGGCGCCTAGCACACCAGTGTAACATCCTCAAAATAATTAGGCGAATTATTTGGATGTTAACCCAATTGGAATAATTTAGTACTTGACTGGTAAATTTATTGAGTGCTAAAATTATTTATTGGATGTCATTGGATCGTTAACCGGATAATGCGGGTCAAGGAAGTTTTGGAATCGAAATAAGGGATTAAGATCAATATGGTAATTGGACCACGCTACCACTTATTTATTAATTAAATATATGTGTGTGTGTTGAATAAAAAAGAAAAGAAAAGAAGAAAGGAAAGAAAGAAGAATACGCAGAGAAGAGGAAAGAAGAAAAGAAAGAAAAAGAAGAAAGAAGAAGAAGAATGATCACCCCCAAGCCCCACACTTCATCACTTTCATCATCTCACCATCCTTTTCAAAACCCAAGAAGTAGGTGAGTTTTCCTCCATTTTTCCCCCTATTTTATGACCTACGAATTTGGGAGGGTTTTGATGGTGATTTGGTGAAATCGTGTATTGTGTGATGAAATTGATGATTGAATCATGCTTAGGATCGAAGCTAGGAGCGGATTGAACACGATTGGAAGCTCGGGACGAAGTTAGGAGCGGTTCGGTGTTGATTGGGTTCGATTCGGTGTTTTGTCATATCGGTGGTTTCGGCTCGGCAACGACTCTCGCTTCAAGGGTGAGTTTTACTCACGTTTAGGCTTATTCCGTTTTGAAATGCATTGTGTGACTTGGTTTCGAAAGATTTTGGGTCGAAAACGTTATTTTGAAATATATCGCGTTTTGACGAAGTTTGTAATCGTTGAGTTTTTGATTGAATTATTTGATTGTTTGATGTTGATTGGACTGGAATATTGCTTGGTATTGTCTGTTTTTGAGTTAGGAATCGATCGGGGCGAGTTTCGGATTAATCGGAAAGCAAAATTTTCTTAAAACAGGCCATTTTTGGAATGCTGTCAAATGCGCACGACCCGTGCGTCCCAGGGGCACGACCCGTGCGCCTGGTTCTGTTTCCATGTTTAAAAATGTCTAACAGGGCGCACGACCCGTGCGTCCTGGGGCACGACCCGTGCGCCTAGTTCTGTCCAAAATTTTCAAAGTGCCCAAAATGATTCCGTTTCGATCCTAATCCTTTCCTAATCCTTTCCCAACCCTTCTATAATGATATTAGGCTTATAATGCCATGATTTTGAGTATGTTTTTAAAAGGGGTTTTAATAAATACTTTTGATGTCCAAATCATTTCGAAAAAGTCGAGTAATAGTATGCGTGTGCGGACATGTCTTATTGATAACGAAGCGGGCTATGGGTCCTATGTAGTAAGGTATAATTTAACGGGCTAAAAGTTCGTATGATTGTAGATAGTATATCGTATCGAGTTTGGGTGACGACCCATGTTGACATACTAGGAGGGGCAGTCATGATCCCCTACCCTAGGCTCTGAGGCCAATAGCGGAACTGTTATTGGTAAGGGGTTCGCCGGGATTAGCCTCGGGGCAGCCGGTGGTGTGTCGAAGAGTATATATATATATATATATATATATTATATCGAGTTTGGGTGATGACCCGCGTTGACATACTAGGAGGGGCAGTCATGATCTCCTACCCTAGGCTCTGAGGCCAATAGCGGAACTGTTATTGGTAAGGGGTTCGCCGGGATTAGCCTCGGGGCAGTCGGTGGTGTGTCGAAGAATATTGGTTAACGTTCGCCGGGATTAGCCTCGGAGCAGTCAGTGGTACGTTACCATGGTTTTGTAGTGTGATTCATCGGGATTAGCCTCGGAGCAGTCGGTGACGCACTGAATTATAAATGAATTTCATAACTGAACCGAGAGTGTTAGTAGGGGTCTCGGTAGAACTCACTGAGATTGTATCTCACTGTTTAAATATTGTTGTTTTACAGATAAACAGGGACAGAAGAAACCTCAGAGGCACGAGTAGGTGGCCCCGGGAGATGGATGATGACTTAGCTTTATGTTTAAGTTTATTTTCCTTCTGTTGTCTATGTATCACATTACTATGACATTACTGTTACATTTATTTTCATTCCGCTTTCTTGTATGACTCTGACTAGCACAGTCGCTGACAGTTTATGGTTTGAGAACCGTATGGTCTTAATTGTGTATAAGACAGTTATGTTATATTTCAGCAACAAATTTTATAGTGGTATTCAGTGTCTGAGCAGGAAATATTATCTCTGATGTGTGTTCAATGTGCACTTGGGTGTTTTTAACAAATAAAGTTACCGGGGTGTTACAGTTGGTATCAGAGCGGTTCGACCTAGTCGGACTTAGCTTTAGGGTCTTTGCTTTTTCCAGTCGTGATTTTCTTAGTATGCTATTAGACATTGAGCTTGATCAACTTAATACTTTGTGCATATTTCGCAGAATCATGGCCATAAGAGGTAGAGGCGTTCCTCCTCCTGTTGATCCAAACTTCGAATGGATGCAGAATGTCATTGAGAATCAACAGAAGATGATGCAGGATATGTTGCAAATGCAGCATGACCAAATGGGTCTGCAACAGCCCAATTTCCAACCCCATCAAGAAGATCCTAACCGGACATACTTCCAATTTCAGAAGATGAAGCCCCCGACTTACAAGGGTGGACCTGATCCAATGACTGCTTATTATTGGATTGATTCAATGGAGAAAATTTTTCAAACCTTGCAATGCGGGGAAGAAGAGAAAGTAATATGTGCGGCAAATGTGCTCGATGAAGACGCCCACACCTGGTGGTGTAATGCAAGGCAAATGATGGAACTCCAAGGAACTCCTCTCACTTGGGACAATTTCAAGGAATTGTTTTTAAAGCAATATTTCCCTTCAGTGAAGAGACTAAGCAAGCAAGCGAAGTTTGTGAATCTTAAGCAAGGTGAATTGTCAGTTGGAGAATATGCTGCGAAATTTGAAAGACTGTCTCAGTTCTATGAGTTGGGGAGGTATGCCCCAAATGATACGTGGAAGATGCAAATGTTCAAAGAAGGTCTCCGAGCTGATGTGAGCCAATGACTCAGTTCTTACACTTTGGTTAATTATTCTGCCTTAGTGCAACAAGCATATGTTGCCGAGGAGGATCTGAGGAAAATGTATGCTGAAAAGAAAGACTACTGGAAGGGTAAGAAAAAGGTTGCTGAATCTTCTACTCCATCCAGGCCATTCAAGGGAAGTAATTATAAAGGGAAGCAGGTTCAATCCCATGATCCAACGAGCCCCCACAAGCGTAGAAATTGTGGAAAGCATCATTTTGGTGAATGTTGGCAGAAACCTAATCGGTGCTATCATTGTAACGAGGAGGGCCACTATGCAAATCAGTGCCCGGCAAAGAAAAATTTCCAAGGAGCACCGAATGCGCCAAGGCAAGGACGAATCAACACATTGGATGCTCGAACCATCACACCTACTGATAATCTTTTGAGGGGTACGGGATCTCTTTTTAATAACTCAGTCAATATTTTATATGATTCTGGTGCAACTCACTATTTTATATCACGAGCGTGTGTGGATCGGTTAGGACTAGCATTCTCTGAGCTATCCGAACCGATAACTATTTTAACTGCTGCCAAGGGTCGTGTCCAGACCCAGTCATTGTGTGAAAATTGCCTACTTGTCATAGGGGACAGACAATTTGTAGTGAAATTTATTTGCTTGCCTATGAGAAGTATGGATATTGTTCTGGGTATGAATTGGATGGCTGAAAATCACGTAACAATCAACTGTGCTGATCGAACAATTAGCTTCGCCTCCGAATCCGTAGGGTTGACACAGGCAGATTTTGAAGCAACGATCTCTTACACCGAAGCGAGCCAGTCATTATTCCAAGGTGCGGAAGCTATTCTTATTATGTTGTCTGCATCTACTGAAACTGGTTTAGACCTGTCATCTGTGCAAGTGGTAAATGAATTTCTAGATGTCTTTCCAGAGGAAGTTTCATCCTTACCTCCTGACCGAGAGGTAGAATTCTCAATAGAATTGATTCCTGGTACATGATCGATATCTATTGCTCCTTTTAGGATGTCTCCTTTAGAATTGAAGGAATTGAAGTCTCAACTTGAAGAGTTAATATCGAAGAGGTTTATCTGACCGAGTGCTTCTCCATGGGGTGCTCCGGTATTGCTAGTTAAGAAGAAGGACGGAAGCATGAGGTTGTGTATTGACTACCGTCAACTCAACAAGGTGACGATTAAAAACAAATATCCATTGCCAAGGATAGATAATTTGCTCGACCAACTTCGAGGTGCCGTGGTATTTTCAAAAATTGATCTGAG
This sequence comes from Astragalus membranaceus, assembly GCA_039519185.1. NCBI lineage: Eukaryota > Viridiplantae > Streptophyta > Magnoliopsida > Fabales > Fabaceae > Astragalus > Astragalus membranaceus. Next base: position 196,986,494 of record CM076846.1, on the reverse strand, counting down.
ATCGGGCTATCACCAAATAAAGGTAAGAGCCTTAGATATTCCGAATACAGCTTTCCGTACGAGGTATGGACATTACGAGTTCGTAGTAATGCCCTTCGGTTTGACTAATGCTCCAGCCGTATTCATGGATTACATGAACCGAGTGTTCCACACATATCTCGATCAGTTTGTTTGTAGTAGTTTTTATTGATGATATCTTGGTGTACTCTAAGACCATTGAGGACCATGTTCAACATCTCCGCATTGTTCTGAACGTACTCCGAGAAAAGAGATTGTATGCCAAGCCGTCGAAGTGTGACTTCTGGATGCCGGAAGTGAAGTTTTTGGGACACGTGATTTCCCAATCGGGAGTTGCGGTGGATCCCAGTAAGGTGGAAGCGGTGTTGAACTGGGAACGACCAACATCTGTCACTGAAATAAGAAGTTTCTTGGGTCTAGCTGGTTACTACAGGAGGTTTATTCAAGGTTTTTCACAATTGGTTCTTCCACTTACTCGGTTAACTCGTAAGGCCCAACCGTTTATATGGGATGCCGATTGTGAGGAATGTTTTCAAGAGTTGAAGGTTAGGTTGACTTCTGCTCCAATCCTAATACTTCCGGATCCGTCTTTGGAATTCCAAATTTACAGTGATGCTTCTGGAAAGGGTTTAGGATGTGTTCTAATGCAAAACCAACAAGTTGTAGCTTATGCCTCCAGACAGTTGAAGACACGTGAAGAGAATTATCCGACTCATGCTTTGGAGTTGGCAGCTATTGTGTACGCACTGAAGATTTGGAGACATTACCTATATGGGTCTCGTTTCGAAGTCTTCAGTGATCATAAAAGTTTGAAATATTTATTTGACCAGAAGGAGTTGAATAACAGGCAGAGAAGATGGGTGGAATTTCTGAAGGATTATGACTTCGAATTGAAGTATCATCCGGGAAAGGCTAATGTTGTAGCTGATGCACTAAGTAGGAAATCCCTCCACATAGCAGAGTTTATGATGCATGAAATGAAATTGTTGGAGTCCTTTAGGGACTTAAATTTGAATGCAAGATCAAGGAAGAGTCAGTTAGTGTTGAGCCATATGAGGATCTCCAGTTCATTAAGGGATTCTATTCGCGTAGCGCAGGAAATTGATGTGAAGCTACAATCACAAAAAGTGTTGCCAGACTTTACCGAAGATAGTGATGGAGTGATTTGTTTCAACGGTAGGATCTGTGTGCCCGATAATGAAGATATTAAAAAGCAAGTGCTAGAGGAAGCACACCGAAGTTTGTTTTCTGTACATCCTGGATCCACCAAGATGTATAGAGATTTAAAGCAGATGTATTGGTGGCATGGAATGAAGTTAGAGATTGCTGAATTCGTATCTCAATGCTTAACTTGCCAAAGAGTTAAGATAGAACATCAGAAGCCTGCCGGTCTACTACGGCCACTCGACGTGCCAGTGTGGAAATGGGAAGACATTTCCATGGATTTTGTAATGGCGTTGCCAAGGTCTCAAGCCGGTAACGACTCCATTTGGGTAGTTGTGGATCGGTTAACTAAATCAGCTAATTTTATTCCAGTTCGTTCGAGCAGTAAGGTATCCAAATTAGCAGAAGTGTATCTGAAGAACATAGTGAGGTTACATGGGATTCCTGCCAGTATTGTATCGGATCGAGATCCGAAGTTCACTTCTCGATTTTGGAAAGCTCTGAATGAAGCATTGGGGACTAAAGTACTTCTTAGTACCGCTTATCACCCGCAGACAGATGGTCAGACCGAGAGAACTATCCAGACATTAGAGGATATGCTTAGGGCTTCAGTACTGGATAACAGGAAGAAATGGGAGGATCATCTTCCAATGATGGAATTCTCTTACAACAACAGTTATCATTCCAGTATCGGAATGGCACCTTTTGAAGCGTTGTATGGTAGGAAATGTAGAACTCCATTGTGTTGGTGGGAAGTCGGTGAGAACCGATTGTTAGGACCTAAGATGATTCAGGACACTACTGAAAAGATCCGCCAGATCAGGGAAAGAATGAAAGCTGCTCAAAGTAGGCAAAAGAGTTATGCCGACAAAAGGAGAAGGCCGTTAGAGTTTGAGTCTGGTGATCATGTGTTTTTGAGATTGTCACCAACAATTGGCACAGGTAGGGCATTACGGGTGAAGAAACTCAGTCCTCGGTATATTGGACCCTTCCAAATTATCGAGCGAGTTGGGCCTCTTGCATACCGTATTGCTTTACCTCCGCCATTGTCAAATCTGCATGATGTATTCCATGTGTCTCAGTTGCGGAAGTACATTCCCGATCCAAGTCAACCGTTAGATTTTGAAACGATTGACCTTCGACCGGACTTGTCTTTCCAACCTCATCCAAATTACATCAGGGAATGTGGCGAGAGGACGCTACGGACGAAGTCAATTCTCATTGTCAAGGTGGTTTGGGATGGTTTTTCCGTCGAGGAAGCTACTTGGGAATTGGAGAACGATATGCAGACTCAGTATCCATATTTGTTTTCTTGAGGTACGTTGTGTTTAATTTTGAGGACAAAATTCTTTTAAGTGGGGGAGAATGTAACATCCTCAAAATAATTAGGCGAATTATTTGGATGTTAACCCAATTGGAATAATTTAGTACTTGACTGGTAAATTTATTGAGTGCTAAAATTATTTATTGGATGTCATTGGATCGTTAACCGGATAATGCGGGTCAAGGAAGTTTTGGAATCGAAATAAGGGATTAAGATCAATATGGTAATTGGACCACGCTACCACTTATTTATTAATTAAATATATGTGTGTGTGTGTTGAATAAAGAAGAAAAGAAAAGAAGAAAGGAAAGAAAGGAAAGAAAGGAAAGAAAGAAGAATACGCAGAGAAGAGGAAAGAAGAAAAGAAAGAAGAAAAGAAAGAAAAAGAAGAAAGAAGAAGAAGAAGGATCACCCCAAGCCCCACACTTCATCACTTTTATCATCTCACCATCCTTTTCAAAACCCAAGAAGTAGGTGAGTTTTCCTTCATTTCCCCCCTATTTTATGACCTACGAATTTGGGAGGGTTTTGATGGTGATTTGGTGAAATCGTGTATTGTGTGATGAAATTGATGATTGAATCATGCTTAGGATCGAAGCTAGGAGCGGATTGAACGCGATTGGAAGCTCGGGACGAAGTTAGGAGCGGTTCGGTGTTGATTGGGTTCGATTCGGTGGTTTTGTCATATCGGTGGTTTCGGCTCGGCAACGACTCTCGCTTCAAGGGTGAGTTTTACTCATGTTTAGGCTTATTCCGTTTTGAAATGCATTGTGTGACTTGGTTTCGAAAGATTTTGGGTCGAAAACGTTATTTTGAAATATATCGCGTTTTGACGAAGTTTGTAATCGTTGAGTTTTTGATTGAATTATTTGATTGTTTGATGTTGATTGGACTGGAATATTGCCTGGTATTGTCTGTTTTTGAGTTAGGAATCGATCGGGGCGAGTTTCGGGTTAATCGGAAAGCAAAATTTTCTTAAAACAGTCCATTTTTGGAATGCTGTCAAATGCGCACGACCCGTGCGTCCCAGGGGCATGACCCGTGCGCCTGATTCTGTTTCCGTGTTTAAAAATGTCTAACAGGGCGCACGACCCGTGCGTCCTGGGGCACGACCCGTGCGCCTAGTTCTGTCCAAAATTTTCAAAGTGCCCAAAATGATTCCGTTTCGATCCTAATCCTTTCCTAATCCTTTCCTAATCCTTTCCCAACCCTTCTATAATGATATTAGGCTTATAATGCCATGATTTTGAGTATGTTTTTAAAAGGGGTTTTAATAAATACTTTTGATGTCCAAATCATTTCGAAAAAGTCGAGTAATAGTATGCGTGTGCGGACATGTCTTATTGATAACGAAGCGGGCTATGGGTCCTATGTAGTAAGGTATAATTTAACGGGCTAAAAGTTCGTATGATTGTAGATAGTATATCGTATCGAGTTTGGGTGACGACCCATGTTGACATACTAGGAGGGGCAGTCATGATCCCCTACCCTAGGCTCTGAGGCCAATAGCGGAACTGTTATTGGTAAGGGGTTCGCCGGGATTAGCCTCGGGGCAGCCGGTGGTGTGTCGAAGAGTATATATATATATATATTATATCGAGTTTGGGTGATGACCCGCGTTGACATACTAGGAGGGGCAGTCATGATCCCCTACCCTAGGCTCTGAGGCCAATAGCGGAACTGTTATTGGTAAGGGGTTCGCCGGGATTAGCCTCGGGGCAGTCGGTGGTGTGTCGAAGAATATTGGTTAACGTTCGCCGGGATTAGCCTCGGGGCAGTCGGTGGTACGTTACCATGGTTTTGTAGTGTGATTCATCGGGATTAGCCTCGGGGCAGTCGGTGGCGCACTGAATTATAAATGAATTTCATAACTGAACCGAGAGTGTTAGTAGGGGTCTCGGTAGAACTCACTGAGATTGTATCTCACTGTTTAAATATTGTTGTTTTACAGATAAACAGGGACAGAAGAAACCTCAGAGGCACGAGTAGGTGGCCCCGGGAGATGGATGATGACTTAGCTTTATGTTTAAGTTTATTTTCCTTCTGTTGTCTATGTATCACAGTACTATGACATTACTGTTACATTTATTTTCATTCCGCTTTTTTGTATGACTCTGACTACCACAGTCGCTGACAGTTTATGGTTTGAGAACCGTATGGTCTTAATTGTATATAAGACAATTATGTTATATTTCAGCAACAAATTTTATAGTGGTATTCAGTGTCTGAGCAGGAAATATTATCTCTGATGTGTGTTCAATGTGCACTTGGGTGTTTTTAACAAATAAAAATACCGGGGTGTTACAACCAGCAACAACAACAGACTTGGCGCCCAGGAGCAGGGCGCCTAGCACAACAGTGGCAACAACAGACATGGCGCCCAGGAGTAGGGCGCCTAGCACAACAACAACAGAAACAGACTTGGCGCCCAGGAGTAGGGCGCCTAGCACCACAGCAACAGAAACAGACTTGGCGCCCAGGAGCAGGGCGCCTAGCACCAGCAAGCAACATAACACCAGCACAGGGGGCCTAGGGCGCCAGTTTCAGCAGCAACACAGGAACCATACTGGCACAACACATCAACACACAAAAACAACACAGGACACCACTGGGCGCCTAGGGCGCCACTTTCAGTGACACGGACAAACACTGGGCGCCTAGGGCGCCAGTTTCAGCAACATGGGCAACACTGGGCGCCTAGGGCGCCTCTCTCAGCAACACCAAAACAACACTGGGCGCCTAGGGCGCCACTTCCAGCAACAACCAAAGACAGAACACCATGACTGGGCGCCACATTCAGTAACAGGAACAACACTGGCTCGGCGCCCAGGAGCGGGGCGCCTTCAACAGCAACAAAACAAGACACAAGCTTGGCGCCCAGGAGCAGGGCGCCGTTTCCAGCAACCAAGACAGCAACAACATCATTGGCGCCCATGGCGCCTAGGGATCAAAATGTCTTCGATTTTCACCATGACCAAGCATCAAACACCAATTACAATCATCATGAATATCACCAAATAAACACCAAACAACATCAAAAGGGACAACATAAAGCCTATCTCCCACATAACACCCATCATACACCCTATTATAAAGATAGAACCCACCCTTACCTTAGATTTGCCGAATACGAGATCCCCTTGAACGAAGCTCCAAAGGACCACAGCAACAAGATCTCCTCTCCTCTTTCTCCTTGGTTGCGCCTCCACCCTTTCTCTTCTCTCTTCGCAATCTCTCTTTCTTTTTCTCAAAAATGCGCAAATGAGCCAAACCCTAGCTAATGCTCTCCTTCATGCGCCCAGGCCCTTGGGCCCTTGGATCACGGGCCTCCTTCGACTACTCAACTTAATTACTAAACACCACTCCCTCATTTAAATAAAACACCATATTATTATTTTAAAATGACTATACTAATAAAATACCTAAATAATTTAATTAAATAACTAATTAAATTATTTGGGCGTTACAACAAGTCAATCCTAGCCTATTCCTTATCTATTCTTAATCACTTACAATGAACTAGAAAGTGGCTAGCCATTCCTAGTGGCTAGCCAATCCTAGCCTATTCCTAGTTCATGCTAGCCACTTCCTAATTCATTGTAAGTGATTAAGAATAGATTAGGAATTGGCTAGGATTGGCTAGCCACTTCATAATTCATTGTAAGCGATTAAAAATAGATTAGGAATACATTAGGATTGACTAGCCACTTTCTAGTTCATTGTAAGTGAGTAAGAATAGAGAAGGAATAGGATAGGATTGGCTTGCCACCTCCTACTTCATGATAGCCACTTCCTAATTCATAGTAAGTGATTAAGAATAGAAAAAGAATAGGCTAGGATTCACCGGCCACTTCCTAGATTAAGAATAGATAAAGAAGAAGCTTGCCACTTGCTTTGTTATTCAAAATTTTGAATATATTTTAATATTTCTAACTCCCCCCGACAGCCATACAATCATGGCTCCATCCTTGAAAAAATTCATAACTCTCTCAAACTATTTTTTTTAGTGTAGATAACTTTTTCAATTTAAAATTAAAAATACGGAGAAATATTGGTTTTCTAGGATTTGAACCCAAAACCTCATTATTGTACTCCTTTGATATCCCTTTACTCGCCAACTGAGCTACCTACTTGGGATTAGTCTAATAAGATAGCTTCAAAATAGTATTAGCCTATTAGGGTTGATTCGGGTTAGCTCCGAAATTATTAAACGCCCGGACCATATTATTGCTACGATGCGTCACGGAATGCAATTGCAAACACATGTTTCCAAGCAACGACGTCGTTTTCCAGCAAATGCATTATGCATCCCTTCATTCCCAGCTATTATCTTACGAAACCCTAATTTCACATTGCAGCTAAGTCAAGTTATTGGATAATTATTCAAATTCTCTCTCTCCCTCTCTCTCTCATCAGGTGCAACAGCGAATTCGATTCTCAACTTGCTTCAACTCAATCAAACTTCACAGCTCCGCCCATCTAATCAAAGGTTATTTCTTTTGTTCAGGTAATTCTCCTCCTTCATGCTTAATCCCCTTTTCGTTATTATCTTACGAAACCCTAATTTCACATTCCCGTGAGTTGTTTTTTTTTTTGTTAATTTCTCCGTATTCTCGTTGCGTGATTGATTTCGCTGCTTGAAATACGACGCTCAATTTATGTTTTCCCTAAACTTTCGATGCCCAGTTCAATTTTTTCTTTCTCTATGTAAAACCTTCGAATTTGATAATCATTTTTTTCAGGTCAATTTTGTAATAAAGTTTTTAACTTTGGAACATTTTATTTGCAGTTTGGCATTGCTCTATTTAAGTTAATGCAGTGTGGTTAGGTTGGTGAATGGCAGGCTCTGATGGTAAAGTTACATACTCTTCACTCTCTAAGATAGAAAAGGAGAAAACCAACGTTGGCTACGATACCATGAATCCCTATGGTGGGTCTACATGGACCGAGCCCGAGTCTGGCACCCCAAGTGACCCATTAGGCTCGAAATTCACAAACCATGAGATGTTATATCAGTTCCCTTCTGAGGATGATGACTTTCTTGATGGAGGTTATGAGTCAAATGATGATGCTCATGTTATTGCCCCCTCTAATATGCCTCCGGAGGTGAACTTGAAGAATGTGCTTTCGGGGATTGTTACTATTTTAACCGGACGAAACAAGGGTCCAAGGGTTGATGTAAACCAGCAGTTCTCAAGTTCAAATGTATCATTTCTGGACTCCAAAAAGAATGGCGATGTTTTCCTTAATTCTTCTGTGTACACACCGAGTGCACCACCCCTTTGTCTGCCAAATGGGAGTGAATATGGTTCCTATAAGGAGATCCTGGAAGCTGAACCGCCTGACTGGCTGCCCGATAGTGCTACTACTGTTTGTATGCAGTGTACTGCTCCGTTTACCGCGCTTACCCGGGGAAGACATCATTGCCGATTTTGTGGAGGGATTTTCTGTCGAATATGTACAAAGGGACGGTGTTTATTGCCTGTTAGGTTCAGGGAGAGGAATCCTCAGAGGGTTTGTGATTCCTGCTATGATAGACTGGATCCTTTACAGGGCGTTCTTATCAACACCATAAGCAATGCTGTGCAGGTAGCTAAGCATGATGTCATGGATTGGACTTGTGCTAGAGGGTGGCTTAATCTTCCTGTTGGTTTATCTATGGAGCATGAAATATATAAAGCATCTAATACATTGAGAAACTACTGTCAGGTTTGCTAGCTTGATTTTGTAATTTCATTCAAGTTTTCATAAAGCCAGCAACTTCCCTGTTTTTTAATCTTATTCTGATCCTATAATTGCTTTTATTGCTTCTACTTTTTGTATTTGGGGTGGTTGCTAATGCTATAAATTACCATTAAGTAATTGCTTGTTATATCTGAATCATAATATGTTAGCAGTGTTTTTTCTTTTGGATTTTAATTTCAACATTATCTGCTTTGCTATTATATCCATCAAGTTTGTGGGTATTAGATTAGCAGAGTATGAGCCTTTACTGCTTTTATGTGAAATACTTTGTATATGGGCAGGTGGCCAAATCCAATCCCGAGAAGTCCATCCCTTTAGCTGTTATCAATAGTGCCCAAGGCCTAGCAGTTTTAACAGTTGTCAAAGCCGGCGCATTGGTCTCTTACAAACTGGGTACTGGTTTGGTTGTTGCTCGAAGATCAGATGGATCATGGTCTGCACCATCAGCTATATCATCAATGGGTTTAGGATGGGGTGTTCAGGTAAGGAGAATATATGCAGGCTTAGTCCATGTGTAAAATCATATCACTGTGGTTATGCTCACTATTATGGTTTAATTTCTCTTCTTCAATTCTGAATTTCGTTTGGCATGAATGTTCTTTCCATGTCCTTATTTATATGGAACACTTTTGCATTGACAGTAACCATTTCTAAGTTAATGATTAAATTATTAATTAAATATCACCCCAATAACAGGAATTCTGTAGAGACTATAATATAATAAATTCCTTCAAGGATACATGACTATTGTGGCTTGGTTATAGGTTCATTTTTGACCTATTAATATTTGCTTATCCTCCATTTTCAGATTGGCGGTGAACTTACAGATTTTATAATTGTTCTTCATGATATGAAAGCTGTGAAGACATTCTGCAGTCGCATGCATTTTTCTCTTGGTGCTGGTTGTAGTGCTGCTGCAGGGCCTGTTGGGAGAACACTCGAGGCAGATGTGCGTGCTGGTGACAGGGGCACTGGCATGTGTTACACTTACAGTTGCAGTAAAGGTAGTTGTGAAGAATTTTTCTGCATGTCTCTGAACTTCATTTTAGATGAAATGCCAATGCCAAGGACATTTTAAATTAAAGTTCATTTAAATGCATGTGCATATTTGGGCTATTAGTATTATCTACCATCTTAGTATCCAACCTATGGCTTTCAAGTTGAATAGTTTCAGCATCTGATCTAACATGTTGTCAGGGCCATGTATTGTAATAATATTTAAGCAAACTAAAATAATTTGTTATAATGAACTAAAGGAATTTTCCTGGGCTTTATCTTTATTGGAACGCTTACAATATCATTAGTTTGTCCGTCATATACAATGTTTGAATCTGCAAAGCTTTCATATAGTTCTTTGTCACAACTCACAATGGTCTAGCTTTGCCTTTTGTATTCCCAGAAACTTAACTTGGTCTCCCCATTTCATAAGCACATTCCACAAATTGTGAGCATGTCACTTCATTTATTATCATTGTATGCTTGCGTATAGTACCCTTCTTTTCTCATGATTTCTCATTTTATTACCATGATTAGTATCAGCTGTACAATGATGTTTGTAAGTATAGCTAACATAACAACACAAAATGTTGTCAAATTGTAGGTGCATTTGTGGGAGTGTCGTTGGAAGGGAATATAGTTACAACCCGGATGGATACGAACCTGCGCTTTTATGGCGATCCTTATCTGACCACATCTGACATTTTACTAGGCATGGTGGACAGGCCAAAAGCTGCTCAACCATTATACACCAGCCTTCATGATTTATATTCCAGTTTACGCTACTAGTCCTAGTCCCTGCTTTCATTTGCAGAATTGCACCTTTCATTCTGGTAGCTGCAAATGGAATGTCAAATACTGGCATTGTATATATACAGTTTTAGCTCGGGTATGGAGTTCTGAATTGTGATTCCCGTTGCCAATTAGAAGTCCTTTTATTTGGTTCATTGGGATGGGGTTCTATGCGCTTTTACTTGAGTTATTATACGTTATATAATTAGTCCAAATACTGTGAATATGTTATTAGACTTGTACATAATCAATCGATGAAACATATTATATTTATTCGCTAGATTCTTGCATCCTTGCTGAGGGGTTTTTTCTGCATTGGATTTTAGAATTTTATTACAGGTTGGTAAATGTAATTATTATTATTATTATTGGTCAAAACATGTAATTATTATTTAAAAGAGAATTTTTACGATCAAGAAGATGGGAAGTATTGGATGGTCCACCCAAAGGCATATTGGACAAGAGCTTACCAAAAAACCAAATCCTGAAATTTGTTAGCTGACGATGTGTTGTTGTGGTGGGTAGGGGTAGATATATATATCAGGCTCAAATCAAGTAACCAAGTCATGCTTATTTTTATATAGACAATTTCTCATTTAAAAAATCTTAGACCTAATTTATTTGGTAAGTTCTTAGACCTAATTGATAGTCCGATTTAATTTAATAAATTAATATAAACAATTTGATAGTATCTTTGGTTGCTATTTTTGTAAAAGAAGTTTCATACAAAGATAGAAAGCATATTATCTTACGCAAGTAAAATAACTTCATTTTTGTTTTTAAAAAGTAACACTTTCGTATGATCAAGGGAAATGGTAGTTTAAGAAATGTAATTAATTTTTATATAAAAATAAAACAAGACAAGAATAATAAATCCAATTTCTGTGTTAACCTCTCATTTATCTGCTTCAAAAGTTGTTTTCACACACCTTTGATTTTACCAATATGGTATAGCACAAATAGTAGATACTTGAGCTCCTTAATTATTTGGTCACTGGTTCAATCCTTGGCTGTGCGTATGAAAAAATACATGGTGGGAGAGGTCAACCCCTAATGGATCTCAGTACCTTGGGGGATTAATTTCTGCAATTGTGTACAGATGATACATTGGTTTACCAAAAAGACACTCCAACCTTGGTTTACCAAAAAACACTCCTTTGATTTTGCAGATGACTCTAGAGGTTCCAACAAGTAGTAACGTAAGATAAGTACTATACTTTGAGTGGTCATGATTTTTGTTGAGACAGTTGGCATTTAAGTGAAAATTTGGATTTGTTTAGAGGAAACGTATCAAGATAAAAATGTGGATTGTACCTTTTGACTCAAAAGATACAGCCGCCGTAATTAGACTTTTCCATGTCTTAGTTTGGAGTTTCTGTGACTGATTTTTCAAGCTTGATAAAACAACGGAGGGATAAAAAAGTGAAGGGAGGATCTCGATCTAGGGTTCTAATTACTAGTGGTGTAGGGTTTCCCTTCCCTTCTCTTATTAGAGGGTATCCACCGTTTTGAGTTGTTATTGTCTGTGTTCACAGACTCTATGTTCACAACTTTAATATGGATGGAACCAACCACAGGTGTTGTGGCTGATAAAGACCTATCATTCAGCTAGCTAGGATGAAGTTTACTTAGGATAATGAGGAAAATCAGCATGGACATGGACATTATTATCATGATTAAGATATCAAGAGTCCGATTGTTTTAGATATTTTTAATACAGATTAGGGAGAAGTCATGTTTTTTTTTTTAAGATAATGTTAAAATAATTGTTTTTAGAATAAAATGATTTGTGTTTTGTAATAATATTTTGAAAATTGGTTCAAAAGAATTGATTGGGAAAGGGGGGATTTTATTAATCAAAGTGACACTAATAGTCATTTTACAAATCTTCCCGAGGGGATTTGAACTCAAATACCTCAATGGAGGATACTTTGATTTACTAAAAAAAAGAATTGATTTGGTTAGGGTTAGAAAGTATAAACACATTTAATGAAATCACGAAAAAAAACTTTTAATGTGTATTTATAATGTATTTTATGGGTTCAACATATTCTAGAATTTACTTTTTCTTTGATTTTTTTCCTAGCTCTCTCATTCAGAGGCAATTCTTATTAGAGAAATCAAAGTTTTTGCTTCGAACCCAAAAAATATTGGCATTGAAATATTTTTATTGGTTCGAATATTGGCTTTGAGACACTCCATGGGTAGCCAGTAATGGTTCAAACCCAAAAAAATATTCTCTTTGAAATACTTTTATTGTTGTTGTCCAAAATCCATAAATTTTTTCTCTTCTATCTTTTTTCTGTAAATGTTGATATACTAGTATGCAACCCGTGCGATGCACGGGAAGCAATTTTTGTATTATATAAACTGCAATTAATTTCGTTAAGAAAACCAACATAATTAATAAATAAAAGATGTCAATAAAAGTGCATCTACATAGGTTTAAAAATATTTTAATTTAATAAATAACATTATTTTAATTTGATATATTGTATAACATCAGCTAATAGGTTTTAAAAAAATATTATTCTAATCAATTAAATTAAGTAACATATAAAGTTGATGCAAATGCTAACAAAAGAGATTACTTTAAATGTAGTTTGTCATATTTTATTTATCTATATGGAAATAGGTCATCTAATGATTCATATATCAATTCGATTTGTTGACCGTATGAACACAAAATAATATTCTATATATTATTTTTTATTGGCTATATCTGCATTGTTAGTTAGTTTTTCTTCGATATATTTTTTTAATGAATATTTTAAAAATATTGGATTGAACCATTCGTGGATTCTATAAAACGCAAATGGTTATGTTCATTAAGAAAATGAAAATTTTCAACCAATTCTTACTATTCAGCAGCTCTAAAAAAAATCAGCACTTCTAGTAATGTTTTTTTGTCAAAACACTTCAAATAATGTTAAAAATGTTAGAAATTGATAATAAAATATATCAATTGTACTGAAATAATTTATTCAGTTTTTTATTTACATTTACCTCAAATATATACCGTATGTTTTAGAAAATCAATCGGTGGATACTCTATAGTAAGACTAAGGATCTTGATAACAGTAATCAAAATTATTTTTTGACAATAACGGTAATTAAGTTTATTTTTTGCTGACCTCTTCTTTGAAAAACAATATTTTCCAATAAGAATTTCAAACTCAACTGTAATCACATGTTTGTGCTAGACCTTATGGATGGTGTGAATGACGGCAACAAACAGTAATACTACACAGTTTTTTAGTTGCCATATAAACCTCAATTTGTCTTGTCAACAATAAATTGTGTATGTCAATAAGATAGTTTTTGTCATTTTTTATGTGTATGTCATACGCTTGTGAGAATGAAGATGTGCCATGTTGATTCAACATTAATTATATTTAATTAGAATTGCTTTCGTATTACGAAGAAAAAAAAGAATCGCCCAGAGCTCACCCAGTTTTCTTGGCTTTGGGACACATTTTTGTTTGTAATTTGTTAATAAATATTTTAAGAAAAACTTATACTTTCTCTCTATCCACTAATTGTGTTTATTATTCTCTCTATAAACCATTAACTTCTCTTGAAAAGTGAAAATTTTTATAAGAAAATAAAAATAAATTAGAAAATAAGAATAAATTAAAATATGACTTATATAAATTATATTAAATATCAATAACTACATATTTAGAATACGATGGTTCATCCTTCGCCTATATTAAGACTTTAATTGATATGTGTTGTCGGTGTGTTTTTTTCACACCAATTTCCAATCAAAAATCATAGGATTTTTTTGACAATAGTAAAAAATCAGAGGATGAATGTATATAAATTAAATCCTACTTTAAAATGATCATCCATACTCATCTTTATTAATTTAAATGTTAATTTACTTTAATATAAATTTTCAAGTTCGTTTTTTTATAATTTAGCTTTAATTCGAATACCCCCCGGCGTAATGTGAGAATATATTAGGAAAAAATAATCTATTTTCTAAATGTTTATTGTTGTGTGATGTACGCATCTACTCCAAAAAATGTTATACACTTTCATGAAAATATTTACAGCATAATTTGTCCGAGTGTAAACAAAACAAAAATTAATTCCCAAAATGAACTCAAATCCAAAAAGAGTTAATTAATAATAAAAATAAGTACATAAAAATGAGCAAGAGCAATAACTTGGAATTATTTAGATAGTGCATTCATCTTTCTGGTTCTAATAAGCGGCATGGTAATCGTGTTTCACTGTAATAAGAAATGAAAAAAAAAAGAGATAAAGAGTTTGAAAAAGAGGACAACGACATAAAATACGTAAGTCACCGTTGCTGACAAATCATCATCCGCGTGTCCATTTCATTGTCACTGCCTCCTTCACGCTCTGTAATTTTCCTTCTTCTTTTTTATTATCCCAACCGCAAAATATGAATTGTAGGAGGAAAAGAGTCAAATATCCCGAAAACATAACCAGAGAACAAATAAAAAGATTAGAAATTAGGGAAAAAAAGGTAACAATCGATGAGAGAGAAACAAATAGAAGTGAGCAAAGAAACTATCAAATAGAGCTAGAGAATAATTTATAAGCTAGAGGAAATGAGACAAATGTCGTGTTTATATTCTTTTTTACGTTAGTATGTCTGAGACATGGCTCTGAATATTTGCTAAGCTAAATATGGATATTAAGTATTCTTCAATTATCAATAAAATTGATTGTAAATAAAGGTTGCAATATTTAAAAATTACCATAAAAGCATGGGCTCATTCTGTAAATTAATTCTCTTCTAGTATACAATTATAAGTTGCTAGAAATATGGAAATTAACTCCATTTATTAGTAAACATTATGAACTTATGTATTTATTATTTGTCAAAGAAAAACGATTTTATTAACTCCAATTAATTACCGTGTATAATGTGATATGACATGTATTAAAAAGTACTTTGGAATTCAAAAGATTTCCCTTTTTGTTGGATTTCCATGTGCCACATGAGATGGTAATTTTTTTTACATGGCATGAATGTTAATTGCGCTATTGTGGATGGGCGAGGATAACGACACCTAAGTTTTTTTGGCATTGAGATAGATTGTATTAATAGATTAGTAATAGATAATGCAAATTCTTATTGTCAAAAAAATAATAATACCGACTCTTTATTCAAATATGCCAAAACTAAAAAGTAAATATTGCAATACATTTACTTAAAACGTATTTACGGATTAATGATATTTTCAAATTTTAAATGCGTTTGTAAACATTCAACACATTTTTGACAGGATAATCAATAGTGTATTTTATTGTTTATTGTTTCTTCTACATTAAATTAAGTTTGCGATACTACATTGATTGTCAAATATTAGTTGGTGTGAAGTCAACGATATGAATCTGGCTACAAATTAAGCTTCATATGGTGTGGTTCAAAATCAAGAGTGTTCAATATTTTAAATGGCTTTAGTCAAAAAAATATATTTTAAATGGTTGCTTAACATAATTTCCAAATGCAACATATTTATGTTTCAACCATTACTTTACCTTTTGTAAGGTATCACTAGTGCAAAAATGACATTAGAATTAGACATTTAAAGTCAGGCGCTCAGATTCTACTCAAGGTTAATCATTTAGCTCATAATAAAAATTGTTTCTTCATGTTTAGGTGGATATGACAAGGAAGATAAAGCAGCAAGAGCTTATGATCTCTCTGCTCTCAAGTACTGGGGTCCAGCTACCACCACCAACTTTCCAGTAAGTAGTAGTAGCACCACCTCCTTTTTTACTTATACACTTCTCTCAAGCAAGAGTCTGCTAAAGTTTATAACCATATCAAACAAGAAAAGTTTATTAGTAGTAAGCTACATGCTCTTGTGGAATATGAGACTATTGAGGCTGCTGAGAAAGCTGTGGCTATGTTAAATAATGAACAAGACTGGAGAAATGGCATGAGGGTTAAACTTCTCAAGCAAATGGGGAAATATGGACACAAAAAACAAGTTTGGAAGGAATCTAATTCTGAGAAGAGTAGCTCAAGTCATGAGAAGAGTAGCTCAAGTCATGTATCTGAGCAAACTGGAGATAAGGTGAATCATGGCTCAAATGAGCATCATGGAGATACAAATGAGAACGAGGATGGAGAGCATTTGTCAAAGGATAAATGTGCGCAGAGGCACACAAAACAAGGAAGATCAAGAAAGCATAAATATCGTGGGACTGTGTGTTTGTCTATATATTCATTAGTGGCGGCAATATTTGGAATGAACATTCCATATACATGGAGAGAAGGTCATGGACATATGTTTAAATGGGTATGTATGCCCTGCAAAAACTATGAAAATGTATTTGTATTTGTGTTTGTGTATGTGTAGGAGAGAGAAGTGAAATAGAAAGTATTCTTTTTCTGATTTTTTTGGGTTCATATTTACAACTTTAGGTGGTGATTCTTACGGGAATGGCATGTGCATCATTGTTTACATCCATAGTATCTTATGCACGACGCAAAGGTCTTGTTGGGACTTGAAATGAATGTATTGTTGGAACATCCATAGTACCAGTTCTATATTGAAGAAAACTGCTGTTTCCAGAAGCTGGATTTTGCTAGACCGTGATGGTAGAGACACTCTATTGGATGTTGATAAATATGCTATTATGCGCCTTGTTGATATTAACGCTAGAGATCTTCAAATTTTGGACCCTCTCCTTTCTTATCCCTCCACCATTCTTGGCCGAGAGAAAGTCATTGTTCTCAATTTAGAGGTAACCAACTCAAACACTCTGTTTCTTGTTCTGTTCAACCATAGTTTCTTTTGTTTTTATTTTTATCTTTGTTTTTTGCAGCACATAAAAGCTATTATCACTGCTGAAGAGGTACGGACTAGTGTTAGACACCAACATATGTCGGAGGTTCAAAAATACACAGCAGAGGAAGTGTAGCAACAATTCAAGGGGAAAATGATGTTGAGGAGCTTGAGATGTTACTTGAGGTTATTAATTAAATTCTATCTTCTCATCTTTAAATCGACACCTCTACTTTCCTACTATATCTTTACCTTTGTAGATGCAGATTGTGATGAAAGAAATGAAAACATAGTAATTTATGTTAATATTGATAATAACTTGCAGGATTCCTGAAGGCAGCTTTGAAAATGGAGATAACCAATGTTACTGTGTATGAGGCTGTTGCAAAGCAAAAGTTACCAAAGATGGTGTTTGACTACAATGCATCTGGTGCAGAGGATCAGTGGACTTCGCTTTTTCCAGCTATATGTGAGATAGGTTAATATGGTAATTTTTGGGGAAGGGTTTATTGTCAGTGTGTTGAGATAGGTTAATATGGTAATTTTTGATGTGATCAAATTGAATTTTTTATTTGAATTATTGTTGATGAAGGTATATTCTGGATACCAATGGTTGAAATTTTAGGGTGATCAAGGTTTACTTTACCTGCATTTGTATTTGTTTGTTTGTGTATGGTTTTTGAATAAGGTGGTCTAAGCATTAAGGCATAATCATAATCAATTTGAGTATTAGCTAATCCTTGAATTGGGAATTCTATATCTGTGTTTAATTAATGTCTTCATTCTTTGATGTTAGTATTCTGATGTTATATACTGATTTCTAGTTGTAGTCCTTTACTTTTATTGCACAAGTAGATTTTTCTAAGATTCTTAATTTGGAAAGTTGTTCTTCCCTTATAGTTGCAGGGTTCCAGCTCATTCGTTTCACTTTGTGAAAATCTTCTATTTGTGTGAAGGTACTCTACCTTCATAAGAAGTTAATCATTGTGCTCTGGCAGTAGATTGGAAGTAACAATGGGACTATGCTCAGGTGAATTTGTCAGTCATTGTTGAAACAAGATAAAATCACGCCTTTGGTAATCTTCAGTTTGCTACATGAGTTGTATCTTATGTCTAATTGACACTGTTTGTTAATTTGATTTGGCGTTAACAGGAAATAATTCCTTTGTCACTCCACTTCCTCTACACCGTGAGAATCTAGCTTGTAATCAAAATTCAAGTCAGCTTGCTATTCCTAGGAGCGAACAATCTACGGTTTCAGATATTGCAAGTGTCCTGGACAGCGCAGGAACACGATTACTACTCGTAATGTTTTGATGCTTTGTTTATTTTCTGCAATGATTATAGTTGAGGTTGTCGGTCTTCTTGATAATTGTTGGATCTGTGTTAACTAATCTGCTTATTTGGTAAATATGAGGTTGGGAGGACAATTGGTGAAGGAACATTTGCAAAGGTGAAATTTGCAAGGAACTCAGAAACAGGAGATGATGTTGCTCTCAAAATTCTTGACAAAGAGAAAGTCCTCAAGCATAAGATGGCTGAACAGGTGCTGTTTGGATTTTCACATAGTAACTTTACTTGGCCTCTTACCTTGCCTCTTCACTATGACATATAATTCTTATAGTCCTTTTACCTCATATAATTCTTAACAAGAATACAATTTTATGACATAACTGTTTCATGGTTTTAATCTACAAACTCAAATTAAAACTTTTTCATTTTCCAAAAACTTTCAAGATGTTGGCAAATTTTAGTTTTTGTTGAACATATCTTAGATGTTTTTTAATGTATTTTTGCAGATCAAGAGGGAAGTAGCTACAATGAAGTTAATCAAGCATCCAAATGTTGTACGACTCTATGAGGTGATCTCTCTCTCTCTCTCTCTCTCTCTCTCTCTCTCTCTGGAACAATCACGTGCAATGTTGTCTTTTTATCATTTCTTTATTCATCTCTTATTTTTCTTAAATATCATTTATTTATTCATCTCTTATTTTATTCAACGTGAAGTGAAGTTATGCCATTTTTTAATAGCAGAAGGTGGTAAACATGCAGTCTCAAACTTTAAAAAACTCACTGTTTCACCATCAACTATGCTTAGTGCTTAGAAGTTCCAAAAAATTCTCATAGTATCTTGGTAAAATATTTGAAGCAACAAGAGACTTTTAATTATTATTTCTTACAGAGTTAACAGTTGTAGCCTTGTTGACTTTGTTTAAAAAAGGTTGAATACTTGAATTATCATTATATTCAATGACTATGTACTTCTTAAATAGTTCTGATTCTCAAACACTGTTCCATTTTTTAATGATGGTTCTGTCTTCTATGCACAGTGGCGGACCTGGCATGTATCCAGGGGGTTCAGTTGAACCCCCTGGAATTTTTTTTTGCACTAAACACCCTATATAAATAGGCTAAATCTCCTGAAATTTTAATTTTGACACCCCTGAAATTTTGAAATTGTACTAGTAGACCAAGTTTTGCACCCATTTGACACCGGCCTTAAAAAATTTGACACCCCTGACCCCCGGGTCCTGGGTCCGCCACTGTCTATGCATATCCTCTAGCATTTGTGCTAGTGCATACATTCCAACTAAACATAAATTACTTTATTAGGAAGTGAATCTGCAATTAGAGATCAAATTAATTCTCAACACAGTTTACTCTTTTGCCAAATTATGTTTCTAATGTTGAAACATTTTTGTTTGTAGGTCATGTTGAAACTCTTTTGCCAAATACATAAAGTCAGCCTTATCCTGCATTTTAATAGGCATGTGGTTTTCTGCATCTTCAGTACTAGTAAATGGATTAAAGTAGGTTTGAGTGCTACTAGCATGTGAGTAATTGATACTAATGCATGCAAAAATAGCAAACCAGCTTGCATGTATAGATTCCTAAAGTGATTTAAATCTGCTTTATTATCCAATCTGCTTTATTATCTAATTTAAATTATTTTTGTATATGTTTAATTCGAGTTGTCCGTTCACGCATGAAGACTTGACACACGTCAGAGAAGATTGGGCAGAGTTTTTTATAAAGCTGTATGCAGAGCGTAAACCCACTTCAAAGGAAGAACGAAGAAAACAACTTAAGTGATGTTTATGTAGAATGTAAGTGACTGTGAGACTAGAATGTATTTTTTTGTACTTAAACTGATGAATGTAAGTGACTGGCTGTAAATGTATTTTGTACTTAAACTGATGAATGTAAGTGACTGATGAATGTACCTAAACTGACCAATTATAGTTGAAATGTTTGTTTTGTTGGCCATATTCCAAGTTACAGATGATTAGAGTTATGAATTTCGTATAACCAGGGTGTAACCAAAATTTAAAAAAAAAAAAAAATTTTAAGGTCAGGCGCAATAATGCTTGACCTTAAATCATACATACGAAGTCAAGCAATAATAAAAGCTTGACCTTAAATCATACATACGAAGTCAAGCAAGAATAAAAGCTTGACTTTAAATCATACTTACGAAGTCAGGCAATAATTAATGTTTGACTTCGTAAGTATGATTTAAAGTCAAGCATTTATTCTTGCTTGACTTTGTAAGTATGATTTAAAGTCAAGCAATAATAAAAGCTTGACCTTAAATCATACATACGAAGTCAGACAATAATAAATGCTTGACTTTAAATCATACTTACGAAGTCAGGCAAGAATAAATGTTTGACTTTAAATCATACTTGCGGTGGTTTTATTTTATTTAATTTGATCAGTTTCAATACATCATTTAAACAATTCTCCTTACGTTTTAGTTTTCAAAATTTAGTTATGAATTTTATTAAAAAATTTGCGGCTGTTTTATTTTATTAAATTGAGTCAACCTTGTGTATGATTGTTTTGAATATCAATTAAATAATTCATTTAGAGTGTCCAAGTAAGCAACATGAAATGCCAAATAGGATATGCATTAAATGGATTTTGATGAAATTCACATATGATTGACACCTAGGATAACGAACCCATAGAGGCATTTTCCTTTGTATGTTTATAAAAACTAGCTGGCTTTTTCTTTTTTGTGATGAAAATACTAGTGTGATTGATAATTGGATTATTTCTTGTATTTTTTTTTTAATTTGGAAGTTTTGGACTCTTCATTGATGCTTTTCTTTAAGGGTGTGTTTGGGAGTTTGGAGGGGAGGGGAGGGGAGGGGTTGAGACTAATAGTGTAAATTCTTTAGTAATTGGGAGAAAAATTATCCCCCTAAACCCTCCAAACCCCTCTCCTAGTTTATTTTTGGAACCCCTCCAAACTCCCCCAAATATGGAGGGTTTTGGAGGGGCTCCAAAAATAAACTAGGAGAGGGGTTTTGGGGGGTTTGGAGGGATAATTTTTCTTCTCATCACTAAAGAATTTACACTATTAGTCCCAACCCCTCCCCTCCCCCTCCCTCCAAACTCCCAAAACCCCCCAAATACAGAGAAATTTATTGAATTTAAAGTTTCCAATCTTCCTATTCTATTTTTTGTTGTGCATATTTGGCATATTGTCAACTACAAAACATGACCCTAATGTTGGCTGGCAGATCTATCTCTCATCAAAATACGACAACTTTTTTGAAACTACGTGAGTTGTCATGTGATTTAAACTTTTCCCTAAGGTAAATAATTTTTTTCATTAAGTTTCAAAAAAAAAGAAGCTTTTTCACTAAAAAATTGATTCAATAAGGATGTATATACTAATTTGTCATTTTGTTTCCTTCTAAACTAGGAAAAAATATTAGTATATGAATTAAAAATTTATTTTCTGTTTCATTTAATTCTTTCTTTCTAGTTTTGAGTTTTATTTTGTTTTATTCTCTTAAATTATATAGTTATAAAATCGATATCAATAATTTATTGCATTTCCTTCTTATGAAATCTATTGCAATTGAAAAGATCATTTCAGCTAAAATAAGTCAAGTTTGTACTAAAAGAAAGAAAATAAGTCTAGTTTCTCGTGACCGTGAAAAAGAAAAAAATAATCGTGATCAGAAGAGAAAAAGAAAACGATAATATAATATCACAAAAAAGAAAGGGAGAAAACGATGTACTATAATGTTTTTGGAAATTAATTAATAATGACAGAAAACACGTGTAATTATGGAAGCTTGTGGATTCACAGATGCATAGGTGCGTGGCAGTTCATTAACACTTCTTTTCTACCAAAAAAACATCTTTAAATAAAAAATAGTATTTAAATAAGTGTACCCAAAAAAATAGTATTTAAATTAGTATATACACCATCGACATTCAAACTTTTTTACGGCGTTGTATGGGAATCAAATTTAAGAACATGAAGTCGACCCGTGTCTCAAAATAGATTAGGTATTGGGAAAAGTGTTGGTGTACGCCAATTAAATCCTTAAAATATATAAACTTAAATAAAAGAAAATAAAAAAATAAGATGAGCTAGTAAGTGAGTGTTGGATCCACACACACGTGATAAAGTGTGGCGCCAAGCAAATTGTGAGTTTTTTCTATTTGTTTTTTTGTTTGTTGTGAGTTTGTGTGTCTCTTCCCTCTTACACTGTGCTTCGCCTCTCATCATCATTCAAAATTTATTATTTTATTACTAATTGATTTTTCCCACTGTTTGTAACAATAATAATTATTATTATTGCCGTGGCGTTTTCTGTAGAAGGGAACGGTGAGATCTGATAGCGGTTTGTGGAAGGTTTCAGTTCCCAAAAAGTTATTGTCTGCATGTTCAGTTCAGGGGTTTACGGTTGATTGCTTTGTGCGTTGGTGAAAAATTGGGGTAAATTTGAGAACGAGCTTGTGATGGTTATAATGATGATGATGATTCTGTGTTTGTTTGTTTAATTGGTTCGTTTTTTTTTTTTTTTTGCATCTGCGTCATTGTTTTGTGTTGAATTTGCTCTGGATATGCTGGAAATTTAGGCATTGAGCTAAGTGAAATAGACTGAACTGAGAAATTGGGTTTTTTCCCCATGCCCATGGCTATGGCCATTGGTCTCTGCCCTTTGGTCTATAACTTAATCTGACAAAGTCCATTTGGTAACCATATAATACTAATTGTTTCATTTTATTTGTGAATTTAGAAGGCCAATTTTTATAAATGATATTGGTGTTTTGGACTTTTGGGGTTTAATGAATAAAGGTCTTTTTAGGATATTGGGGATTGGAATAGTTAACATGCCTTGGTTTCTAGCTGTGATGTGATTTGTTTTTTAGGTTCAAATATTGTTGTCAGTTGTTGATGTTTCTGGAGTAGATTGCTATAGGAATGTTACCATATTATAGTATTATTCCATTGTTCTTTGATTAACATTTAATTTTAGCAATGGAATGCTGGAAATTGAGGCATTGAGTTAAATGAAATCAACTGAACTGAGAATTTGGGTTTTTGCCTATGGCCATTGGTCTCTGCCCTTTGATCAAGAACTTAATCTGACAAATTCCATTTGGTAACTATATAACACTAGTTGTTTCATTTTAGTTTTGAATTTAGAAGGCCAGTTTTTATAAGTGATATTGGTGTTTTGGACTTTTGGGGTTTAATGAATGATAAAGGGCTTTTTAGGGTATTGGGGATTGGAATAGTTAACATGCCTTGATTTCTAGCTGTGATGTGATTTGTTTTTTAGGTTCAAATATTGTTGTAAGTTGTTGATGTTTCTGGACTAGATTGTACCATATTATAGTATTATTCCATTGTTCTTTGGTTAACATTTAATTTTAGCAATGGAAAGTGTATTTATTAAGGTTCATGTTTCTATTGATTTTGTTTTGACCTGATTCCCAGTTCTTGATTGAATAAACTACTTTCCTCTCATCCTCTGTACTAGTTTATAATAAATATTGTTGTTTATTCTTTAAAAAGTTCATGATTTCTGGATGTGATATTGTAGAGAGAGATGTTGTTTCCATTGTTTTTTTTTAATTTTATTAATTCTGAAGAATATTTTTTTGTTCACCTGTATATGCATTCTTGGCAGCATCATGAGCCAAGATATATGGAATGTTAACAACGCTGGTCAATGAGGAACTCATAAAGGATGGGTTCGGTTGGAATCGCAGTCCATGGGCACCCCTGACAAGAAGATACCTGATCTTGTTGATGTAGTTAGGTCCTGGATCCCTCGAAGGGTTGAGCCGCCAAATGTGTCGAGAGACTTTTGGATGCCCGATCAAAGTTGTAGGGTATGTTATGAGTGTGATTCACATTTCACAATATTCAACCGCAGACATCACTGTCGAATCTGTGGCCGAGTTTTTTGTGCAAAATGCACTTCCAATTTTGTTCCTGCACCTTCGGATGAGCCAAAAACTGGCCGTGAAGATTGGGAAAGGATTAGGGTATGTAACTATTGCTTTAAACAATGGGAGCAGGGAGTAGCAACTGTTGATAATGGCACTCCCTCGGCAACCCCTTGTCTCAGCCCTTCACCATCTGTGACGAGCTTGGTCAGCACTAGGTCTAGTTGCACCTGTCACAGCAGCAGCACCGCTGGTTCCGTTCCTTACTCAACTGGGCCTTATCAGCATGTGCCTTGTAGTACACACCAATCTTCCCAAATGAATCTGACAACGGATGAGCAAGAAAATTTAAATTCTGGGAAGAGTACAAATCCCTCTATGGCTGAAGGAAATTTGACTTCTAACCAGTATGGCTATTGCTTCAACAGGTATCTCTCTCTTTGATGGTTCACTTTTTGGAAAATGAGATAGAGTTCTTACCTACTGAGAATCTGATTTTACATAGATGAATGCTAGTCTTGCAAAGACATGTTTTTGTATGTCTTAGCTGTGGCGTTTATATGGATGCATTGTGATTCTGCACTGATCCAGAGATATAACTAATGGTGGAGATATAGGGCGTGTGTTTTTGTAGATAAAAAAGGGGCATGTAGATACGACCCTCTTTCACATCAGTTCTGAATGTCATTTATACACTCTAATTCACTGACTTTTAGAAATATATATTTGACTAGTGTGTAATGTGTCATACTACGATGGTCAACTCTGTTGTTCTGAACAATTTTTTTCGTACTTACTATTATTTTATGTTTTTTCTTCTGAACCAGGAGTGATGATGAAGATGATGATTATGGTGTTTATCATTCTGACTCAGAATCAAGGCATTACTCTTGTGCCAATGACTATGATGATCTAGTTAATGTTCATGGGATTGACCATGTATATGGACCACATATGATGAATTCCGATGGAGATAACATTCAGGAAAAAAGTTCGAGTTGCCTAATGCCACCACAGAATCTTGATGTAGAAGTTGCAGATGGAATTCCAGCACCAGGAAATGAAGCTGATGAGCATGAGCATGACCATACCGATAGATGTGAAACATCTCCCTATCATGAGGAGAGTAATGCTATGGAGCAAGTGGATTTTGAGAATAATGGGCTATTGTGGCTTCCTCCTGAGCCGGAAGATGAAGAGGATGATAGAGAAGCTGTTCTTTTTGATGATGACGACGATGAAGGCGGTACTGGAGAATGGGGATATCTACGATCCTCCTCTAGCTTTGGCTCTGGAGAATTCCGTGGCAAAGATAAATCAGGTGAGGATCCCAGGAAGGCCTTGAAGAATGTAGTGGAAGGACATTTTAGAGCTCTGGTAGCTCAGCTTTTACAGGTGGAAAACCTAACTATTGAAGAAGATGGCAAAGAGAGTTGGTTGGATATAATTACCACATTGTCTTGGGAAGCTGCAACACTTCTGAAGCCTGATATGAGCAGGGGTGGAGGTATGGATCCTGGTGGATATGTAAAGGTTAAATGTATAGCTTGTGGGCATCGAAATGAAAGGTATTGATAGTGGACTGAGGAAAATTAGTAATGGACTAATGTATTAACCTGTATGCTGCTTAAGCTTGTATTTTGTCATGTTGTTTCAGTCTTCTGGTATATTATGTCTGTTTGATTTTGAGCTTTGTGCTATTGATAATTCCAAATTACTTTGAATTTCACTGTATCAAACAAAAAATTATACTGAAAAATATATATCATAATAGTGTATACCCCACCCCCCCAAGACAAAACGGAACAAAATATGTAATGCTTTTCTTTTCTTATTATATAGATGGTTCTTATTTGTCACGAAGCTTTCTGCTGCTGAAATCCATTTTTATGGAGTTGATGAGGGACTCCCTTGTATTGAAGGACAGTTGATTGTTTCACCTCTTTCCAATCCCTTTTCCCCTTATTGTTTGCCATACCAATTCTGGTGGAAAGTTCATATAATTGCTAGTAAAATATTATTATATCCATCTTTTATCTGCTGAAGTGTGTAAATCTATTATGCTTGATTGGGGAATGGGCTGCAGGCAATCTGTGTATGGTAGAGAGTATATTTGAGCACACTGGTGAATGGAAAAGTGTGTTCTGCTCCATATTATTCTCACTTTGGGAGAAGGCTTTATAAGTTTATTCATTATTCTTGTTTCTGTCTCTTTATAGTCTTGATTTTCTAATTTCTATTTCCAGCATGGTGGTTAAAGGCATTGTTTGTAAGAAGAATGTGGCTCATCGGCGAATGACATCAAAAATTGATAAACCGCGTTTTCTAATACTTGGAGGTGCTTTGGAGTATCAACGTGTTTCTAACCAGTTATCGAGTGTTGATACTTTATTACAGCAGGTTCTCTATACCCAATCCAGCTCTTGGAACTTGATAATTATTAATTATACACCAAATTTGGAAGCTCTTGTGCTTACATCTGAATAATTTTCTCTTGGATCTTATATATATTATCTGACCCAACCAAATCAGAGATAAGCTCAGTTTTCGTGCTTTTATTTTCCGTAGTAATAATTCTGAATTTCATAATCTTTTTACTCTTCCCCAGGAGATGGACCATTTGAAGATGGCAGTTGCAAAGATTGATGCTCATCACCCCAATGTTCTTTTGGTAGAGAAGTCAGTATCTCGCTATGCTCAAGAATACCTTCTTGCTAAAGACATATCACTTGTTCTGAATATTAAAAGGTCACTTTTAGAGCGTATTGCCCGTTGTACCGGGGCACAGATTGTTCCTTCAATTGATCATCTGACCTCCCAAAAGCTGGGTTACTGCGAAACATTCCATGTGGACAAATTTCTTGAGGAGCATGGTAGTGCTGGACAAGGTGGAAAAAAATTAACAAAGACTTTGATGTTCTTTGAGGGTTGCCCGAAACCGTTGGGTTGCACTGTGAGTTCTATAATCTGACATATTTTGGGACATGAAAATCAGTCAGTACATACATACACATAGTATTGGGGCCCTCTATCTTTGTTATCATAATGGTTTATTATATATCCCAAACTTTAAGTTGATACATTTCATTCTTATCAATACTTTCACATGATTTTAAGCTAAATAAAGCACACGTGAAAACCAAAAGGAAAACTTTTTAATCATTATTCTGACTTGATTTATCTCTCTTTCAAACAAACAACTGATTAAACATTATGTTGTTTAAGCATCCCAAACGATTAAGCCAAAGATGGAAAAGGGGGCCAAAACTCATATCAAGATTAGCACAATGATTAAAAATTACAGCTGTTGAAATTCATTGCATAACAATATAGGGTAATGTAGTTGTGGCTACCCCAGTGAATTATATCATGTAAGTGAATACTTTGTTCAATCTTTTAAACTTTTTGTGAGCCTTTAGGAGTTGTGGTCTCTAGTGCTTCTGTCCCTAGTTAGTTGACTTACTTGTTTGCAACTGGCTGAAATTCAACACATGTATATGCTGTAGTTTGTAATTCTATTCTTTACTAACCTAGCAAGGGTCTGGATTAAAACATAATTGGCACAGAATAATAATTTATAAAGAAAAGTCGAGTTGTTCATTTGCTCCACTTCCCCCCTCTGCGTGTTTATTCATTGTGTGTATTTTTTATGCTTTACTTCGAAGATCTTGCTCAAAGGCGCCAGTGGGGATGAGTTGAAGAAGGTGAAGCATGTAGTCCAATATGGAGTCTTTGCAGCCTATCATCTGGCACTGGAAACATCTTTTCTGGCAGATGAAGGTGCTTCACCTCTAGAGTTTCCCTTGAAGTCTCCCATAACTGTTGCATTACCTGATAAACCATCAAGTATTGTAAAATCCATTTCAACTATCCCTGGATTTTCTGCTGTCACTGGTAGAGGGCATCAGGGAGCTGGAACTATTAAAGAAATACCAAAATCTAATGATGTCAACAATACAGAGAGAACCCCATCTAGCTGCAGTGTGTCCACTGAAAGATCACTGGTGGGTGACTTGGTCAACATGCATGACATCTCTAGAGACATCACCCAACCAGCTCAGGATATGCCATCTTCTCACTGCAATAGTTTCCTCCTAAATACGGCTTCAGAGAAGGATGACAAAGAATGTTCCAAGGAATCTTTTCAATACAAACAAGACGAGGGAAGGAGAACAATGTTGAACAATGATCTCATTTCAGATTCCTTTAGCACCTTTGAGCTTTCAGGGAAAGATGGCAATAACCACATCAAAGCTATATCATTGGCTTCAAATCAAGCAGCTGATCCTGAGTCACCTATTGTAAAACATGATAAAAATACCAATGATGATGATAGCATGATACATTCAAAAGAAGATTTTCCTCCCTCAACTTCTGACCATCAGAGTATTTTGGTCTTTTTATCAACACGTTGTGTGTGGAAAGGAACTGTTTGTGAAAGGTCTCATCTTGTCAGAATTAAATACTATGGAAGTTCTGATAAGCCTTTGGGTCGATTTTTGAGAGATAAACTCTTTGATCAGGTATTTGTTCTTCCAAACTGTTTTTTAAATAAATTTTATCACTAATGACTACCTTGTGACTTAAAAACTCAAATAAAATTATATTTCCTTCTTAGAGTTACACTTGCTGCTCATGTGAGATGCCACCGGAAGCTCATGTTCATTGTTATACTCATCGGCAAGGGAGCCTGACAATTTCTGTTAAAAAACTATCAGAGTTTCCTTTACCAGGGGAAAGGGAAGGTAAAATCTGGATGTGGCACAGGTGCCTGAAATGTCCTCGTGTGAATGGTTTTCCTCCCGCCACGCGGAGAGTACTTATGTCTGATGCTGCCTGGGGCTTATCCTTTGGGAAATTTTTGGAGCTGAGTTTTTCAAATCATGCAGCTGCAAGCAGGGTTGCAAGTTGTGGTCATTCTCTCCACAGAGATTGTTTAAGATTTTATGGGTATGCTTCCCTCTCATAAATTAAATGTATGATACATGGGGTGCGGTTGAATATTATAATGAGCAAAAACTATGCTGAACTTGAAATGAAAACAATGTTGGTGCTTTATTCTTTTAATCAGTTGTCACTTTATTTAGCAAAGCGGGCATGTATTCATCTATCCCCGTAGAATATCAGGAAAGAATGATTTGATGAGCGCAAAATTGGCTTATTGCATACTCGTATGTTCAAAGAGTTGGTTGAAAATTTACAATTCTCACCCTTGAAGATCTGAAGTCTCAACCAACTGCAGCTGAAGGATTCACCATATCTTCTGGTGAAGAAGAATAGGGTGGAGGTGATGGATCAGGAGCCATAGTTTCAGGCTTCTGAAGCTCTTGATACCATGAAGAGTTTAGAGAATTGAGAGAGAATGAGAGTGAGTGAGAGAGAGAGAGAGAGAGAGAGAGTATTTGATCTAAAACTAAGTTTTGTAAAATGTTTTTACAACTGTGAGTGTAGTTACTCAGGTCCTTACTAACCTGCAGTTTCTGCACCTTCTAACAAAATAATAGAAAAAAATAACTAGCAGAGATGCTGCCCGTGATAGGATAGGTAGTACATATCTATTAGTAGAGAAATATCGCTAAGCCTTTATATGAACAGTTATGAAGGTGAACAAAAAGAATTTTTACAACAAAAACAGCCCAAACAGTATCTAAATACTAAATCAACGACAAGAATGGTACAGTAGGATCAATTTCCCTTTCATTCCAAGGTGATCAAGTGGTCTCTCTCTCTCTCTCTCTCTCTCTCTCTCTCTCTCTCTCTCTCTCAACTGTTCTCCCAACTGTTTTTAATTATCCCTTTCTACTCTAGCTATAATTTAGCAGTACCCACCGTCATAACCACACCAACAGTTACTCGCTTTAGTCTGTTATGTTCAGCTAAAGGATTTTCTGGTTCGTCATTATTCTTCTATTTCGTCCTAAAGTAAATTTTCTTTACTGGATGGTTACTAATAGGCTGCACTGGGGTTACAATCAGTTTGTTATGTGTTAGATCGGTATGGGGCCAGCCCGGCTGAATCATCTTAATTTAGATTGGAATTTGGGTCATTTGTCTTTTAAGTTTTTATCAGCAAAGCTTGATGGTTGAACCAACACTTTTTAAAAATTGGGGAAGGTGGAAATTAATATTAATCAAAGCGGCACTAATACTAATGCCCATTTCACAACTGTCTCCGAGGGGATTTAAACTCTGTCTCTTGAGGCTACAAGGTCAAAACACTTGGTTTTCTTCTTGAATCTTCTTTTTTTGTGTGTGCAGTTTTGGGAAGATGGTTGCCTGCTTTCGCTATGCTTCAATTGACCTTCACTCTGTTTACCTCCCCCCACCTAAACTTGAATTCAACTATGATAGTCAGGACTGGCTACAGAAAGAAGCAAAAGAGGTTGATAAGCTAACTTTAGTTTAGATATAACACTTGCCTCTGAATGCTTCTGAATTTATGAAATCGTTGGTCTTGTCCAGCAGGTGCATAACAAGGCTGATATACTGTTTAGTGAAGTGTGCACCGTTCTACATCACATTTCTGAGAAAGTTTCAGGTCCTGTGCTGCAGGAGGGTGGAAATATAGTGGCAGATTTTATGCATCTGATTGCTGAACTTAAAGAAATGCTGCAGAAAGAGAAAGAAGAATCTGAGGTAGGTGGTTTGAGACATTGAAATCCATTTCCCCTTCCTGATCCCTCCCATCTTCTTCCCGAAAAAGAGTTTCCAAATGAAAAGGATTAAAAATTTTAACCACATTCTTGTTCTTTCAAGTTCCAGCCCTCTACTTACCAGATTGTTTGGTAAAGAAATTGGGTTCATTTAAATTTTGTTGATTTTCCTTGCTTGATAAAAAGGTGATATAGTACATTAATTATTGGTTTCCCATTTGTAATGTTGAATACTTAGGACTTGTTACAAAAGTTGCTTCATAAAGAGGCCAAAGCCGGTGAGCCTGTGATTGATATTCTAGAGCTCTACAAATTGCGCCGACATATCCTGATCCTTTCTTATATATGGGACCAGCGCCTGATATTTGCATCCAATCTAAGGAAAACTTCGCCCCCAGAAGATTCAAGGAACTCCTATCAGAGAGAGAAATCGTCTGGCTCTAGGGAAAAGGTTGTTGAAACAGTTGTGGCCCCTAGGCCAGCAAGAGGCAATAACAGTTCTAATTCCTTTCTTTTGGAAACAAAACCTGATGGAAATCTTAATTTAGAAAGCACTAGCGACCTTAGCCAGTCATGTGAAATGATCAAAGGTGAGGACAAGGGTAAAGACACGGGTCATGGTAAGTTTGATTTTTCTCTGTCTGCTGGTGCAGATATCATTGATAAATCTAACTATTTGGAGTTTGGAGGAGCTGTACGAAGGGCTTCGTCTCGGGGGGAATCTCCTTCTGTCACTAATTTATCTGATACCCTTGATGCAGCATGGACCGGTGAAAATCACCCTACAAATATACTATACAAAGAAAATGGGTTTCGACCTTCTGATGGAGCAGCTGCAATAGTTCATTCACCCATGGCAAATATAGATACTGAAAAAACAAATTCTGATAATTATACTGCTGATATAGGTGGGATTGACACAGGATGCACCCGTGACTCCAAATTGCTTTCCAAAGGACTTGATACTAGATGGGCTGGGATGCCTTTTGCAAACTTATGTTCATTGAACAAAACTTCTGCCTTCAATACACAGAAGCTTGTTGAGTACAACTTTGTCCACATTGTATCATTTCGAGAGTTTGACCGCCAGACTGGTGCTAGACTGCTTCTGCCCGCCGGGGTTAATGATACCATAGTTCCTGTGTACGAGGATGAACCCACTAGTGTTATAGCACACGTGCTTGTGTCAAAAGATTATCATATCCAATTGTCAGAATCTGATAGATCCAAAGAGAGTTTAGACAGTTCAGTTTCATTGCCACTATTTGATTCAACAAGTCTACTTTCTCTTTCTTTTGATGAGAGTATTACTAGTACATACAGAAGTATTGGATCTTCTGATGAGAGCATGTTATCCACTTCTGGGTCTCGGAGTTCACTGGCTGGGGATCCACTCTTGTACTCAAAGGATTTTCATGCAAGGGTTTCTTTTACTGACGATAGCTCCCTTGGAAAGGTGAAATATACTGTAACTTGCTACTACGCAAAGAGGTTTGAAGCTCTAAGAAGAACTTGTTGCCCTTCTGAGCTAGATTTTGTGCGATCCCTTAGTCGTTGTAAGAAGTGGGGGGCTCAGGGGGGCAAGAGCAATGTTTTCTTTGCAAAAACCCTGGACGATAGGTTTATTATCAAGCAGGTTACAAAGACAGAGCTTGAGTCATTTATCAAGTTTGCACCAGCTTATTTTAAATATTTGTCCGAGTCAATCAGTACAGGGAGCCCAACTTGTCTAGCAAAGATCTTGGGAATTTATCAGGTACTTTTTTGTAATTCTGATAGCATATAGAAGCTTTACTAATGACTCATCTACTCTTGTATTTCGAGTTGTTGGTCAGTTCACTGTCATGGAATACTTGATAACTAGCCTACTTTTTAGGTGTAAATAATTTTTTTTTTAATTGGGGAAGGGGGAAATTTTATTAATCAAAGTGGCACTAATGATCATATTTTGCCCACTTGAAATCACCGTTGGGTATACCTCCCCCTCCCCTTTAATGTATTTATAAGCATAGGTTTAGTGTACCCTGGATTGAATACATTTTCATATTAAATATTGATGAAACTGTTCGTTAGGGAAGTATTTGGCGGTAGTTTCTGGACCATTGGATTATCCAAATATTTGTCCTATATTCTAGAAACTGTCACGTCAAGTGAACAATCACACAAATGCTACCAAATAAGTTTTTCATCATAGATTTGGCTTGAATCTTTCTTGTGAAACAACTTTCCTAGTGCAAATCATTTTGATTTTTTCTTCAGTTCTCATTCCGTGTTTTTGTTTCTATTTTTTTTTGAAGGTAACATTAAAGCACCTTAAAGGAGGAAAGGAAACAAAAATGGATGTTTTGGTTATGGAAAATCTTCTTTATCGGCGTAACATTAGACGGCTTTATGACCTCAAAGGTTCTTCTCGATCAAGGTACAATTCAGATACAAGTGGAAGCAATAAAGTTCTGCTGGATCAGAATCTCATTGAAGCTATGCCAACCTCTCCGATATTTGTTGGGAACAAGGCAAAGCGGCTGCTTGAGAGGGCCGTGTGGAATGATACTGCATTCCTTGCTGTAAGTCTGATTGCCTTCTTAATTTTCATGCTTTTACCCTGTAGATTTGAAGTGTACCTCTATGGGTTTTCTTGCAGCTTCCTTCTTTCATCTTCCTTTCCTTTTTTCGCTTTGATTGTGATGTTAGAAAGGAGCATTTGTACACGATTTATTGGTACCCCATCTCTTTATATTTTTTTTACTGTCAAGTGAGAGCAAAAGAATAGCTACAACTGGTTTGGCCTCAATATATGTAGGAGTGTATCTAGTGGGAGCATGAGAAGACTCAGTTGTCCATACAGCCACATGTTGACAGTAAATATTTGTTTTTATTAAATCTAACCCCCTTTTTAATTCTCTGCAATTGTCAATAGTTAAATTACTTTGTAGATCTATATAGTTTAATTGTATGTTACTGTTATGTTGATACTTTCCAAACTCTTACAGAATGCATTTTCCATTGGCCTCCTATTGTATTTATATCTTCTTTAGGTAATATAATATTGTGCATGTGGTTGCAGTCAATATATGTGATGGACTACTCATTGCTGGTTGGTGTGGATGAGGAAAAGCATGAACTAGTTTTAGGCATCATTGATTTTATGAGGCAATATACATGGGACAAGCACCTTGAAACTTGGGTGAAAACCTCTGGCATTCTTGGTGGACCAAAGAATACTTCTCCAACTGTTATATCACCTCAGCAGTACAAGAAACGGTTCAGGAAAGCCATGAGTTTATATTTTCTTATGGTGCCAGATCAATGGTCTCCTCCAGGCTTACAAGCCAGTGGGTCCCAACTTGACCTTTGTGATGAAAATTCATGAGGTGGGGCCCATTTGATTGATTTATATGGTTAAAATTTATATCTTGTAAATGTTAAAATGGGATCCTTTTCATTTTTCTTATACCCTCATATATGTCTGCTGCATCGTTATTATATGATAATTGCAGGTTTTTAATTTGTGCTCCCTTAGAAAATACATGTTAGGTGCACTTCTAATTATCAGAAAATCTTGAAAGGGTATGCTGGATCATGGCTATCAAGTGTAACTGTACAGTGAATTGTTTTTTCTCTCCCATTTTTTTTTATTTTATATTGTGTATTTCATCTCTTGCCTTCTCGTTCAGCTGTCTTCGAATTTTTGTATTGTAGACAGCTTTTACCTTTGGTGACTTATTGAAATGGTAACATCGATAAATTTTTGGCTGAGCACTGTTTATTATCATTTCTTAGGTATTTAGTCAATTATTTGGCATACGTACAAACATATTTTAAAATAGGCGAGTTTCTGATCTATACATATATATATATATATATATATATATATATATATATATATATATATATATATATAAATTTTGAATGTAAGGCAACGATTTTGGGTGTTTTATATAAAAAAACTTTAGTAATGAACATATCCATTTCTTGAAAAATGGAAATGATCTCTTCTCGAAAGATAGGGGTATTTTTTGGAATTAAAGGGGGTTGGGGTGTCAAACGAAATGCCTAATACATGTCACCAAAAGAAATAACAATGTTCATTACTAAAATTTGGTGATATAAATGATTAATATATATCCCTATTTCTTTTGAGAAAGGGCGAGTTTCTTTACCTCCTTCCTATATATCCCTTTTCCCTCTTCTTGCAACTCCACCTTCACACCCACTGCAATACTCCCCCATCCCTTGTGACCTCACCACCAAGACCTTGCAAACTCTAACCCCCGATGACCCAGCCCTAAAAACTTTTGTTTGTTTCTAGAAACAAACTTCCAGTAACAGAATGAGAGTATATCTAGTTTTTGATAGGGTGAAAGAGTTTTCAATAGTTGTAAGTTATAATAGTGTAAAAGAGTTTCCCATTAGCTATCGAAAGTAGGTTTTAGGTACAATAATAAAACTAAAAATTGCAAGGTGGGATTTTTCATGAGAGGGGGTCCCACCAGGGAAGGGCTTAGGTGGTAGGGGTGGCAATTTCTACCCGTAAGTGGGGATCCCTGCGGGGACTGTCCAACTCAGGGCCTCGTGGGCAGGGAATTTTTTCCCGTGGGGACGGGAACAGGGGAGAAAACTCCCCGCGTTCAATTTGGGCATGGGGATGGGGATCATACCCTGCCCTAAACATATTAATATTATAAGAAATTAAACTTTTAGTTTTTATGTGTTATTAATTAAAAATTAATAAAATATTAAATTGTTCTAACTTTTATACTTTTTAAATACTAAAATAAAAAAATAAGACTAACTTTTATATTTTTTATATTAAAATATTAAACTTATGTGCTTTTGTCTTACCTTTTATATATTTTTCCAATTTTACTATATTTTAATTTATATTTTTGCTAACTTTTAATAAATTTTTGGGGTCCCCACGGAGATTGTGGGGATTCGTGCAGACAGGGATGGGGGAGGAAAACTCCGTGAGACGGGGTCCGGGAATGGGGATGGTGAACAATTTAGGAGGTGGGGATAGGGAGCGGGTTAGTACTCCCCGCCCCGCCCCATTTCCATCCCTATTAGATGGTAGCAATTAGTAAATTTTGTTTGGGTTCTAGGTTGGAGAGATGACGTGCTTATTATTAAGTACTACTATTAAAAAATTATAAACGAGTGATGTGTATACGTGTGACCCATTTAATTACCAAAATATGAGTTGAGTCCACCTTCCCCACCATGATTTAGTGGGGTGGTCGAGCTATCTGCAGATAAAGTAAAAAAACTAATTAAAAAGAAAAAAGAATTGAGCTAAAAAGTAGCGAGTTGGCGGGCCCATAATGTAAAAAGTGCAAAAAAAATAAAAGAAGATAAGCTAGCATCAAGAATGTTCGCCGAAACTCACTTAAAATTGACCAAAATTGTAGGCTGGCCTACCACATGTAAGAAATACATAAATTAACATAACAAAATGTTTAAATAAAATGAAAAATATTTTAAAAACGACTCAGATTCCACCGACACTTTTGATCAACGGCTTACAAACGGTCAAACGTGTCAGAAAAAGGAGTGGATGACATTTCCTTTGGAAATTGTCCCACAACGGATAGAATTTAAACAGCTCAGATTTGTGATCTAAAATTTTGATCAACGGCTCATATTTCCCCACGCCTATTATAAATAGGGTTTCAGCTTTCCCTGCTACTTCACCAACACCCTACTCTGCTTCTTCTTCTCCACCAACACCCATTCTCTGCTTCTTCACAAATATCCTAACCCCACCCGCTGAAATGGAAGACCTAATGGAATGGCAGTTTGCCCAACCCAGTACTCAAGTGACAAATTCCTAGCCGTCCTGCATCACCGTGGAACGGTCACCAACAGCCACGATTGTGTGTTTTTTTCGTTCTCACAATCCTATCTTCTGTAGGATGAATAAAGATATAACATTCAACCTGTTGAAGGAAAAGGCAGAGAGGAAGGTTCGCCAAGAGGGAGAGTGGCGTAAAGACATAAGTCGTTTACGTTACCGCTAGTACCATTGTGGAGATAACGGGACTGTCCGCTATTCATCTATGGAGATCCGATGCGACGATGACGTTCGCGCAATGATGGAATCTCATGCTAATGTTCCATTGGGACATAGAGTCCTGGAGCTGTTTGTTGAAACAATGCGCACTCCGGAAGAGGTCATTTATCTTCTGAAATAGAGACTTCCCAAATAATCGCTAGTTTCTTAGTTGTTTCGTTATGTTGTTTTTTTATCGTTTTGATGTCTTTTGTGTTTGATGTACGGTTACACTTTGTAATAATAAAGTTGTTGTTTAATTTAAATACCACGGAAATATAAATTACTGAGTACTAAATAAACATAAATATCCATACAAACAACAATCCACAAACAAGAGTACAAAGAAACAATCCATAAGACCTAAACCCTACTGTGTGTTGCGGCTCCTCCTGCTATACACACAACCATACCTCCTAAGCCTACGGAATGGCTTCACGAGGTTCGTCAAGCCATCCAACTGGGTCTCTCGTGGAACGTGACCATCCAAGGCACGCTCCGTCTCATCCACCATCCGAACCAAATCTGGCACCATCTGTGACACAAAAAAATTAAATTAAGTACATATTTTATAAACTAATAAAAGACAAAAAAGTGTAAAAGACACGTACTTGTCTAGTATCAGGCTCATCCTCGAGACACACATAACTAGACGGCAAAAAGAATGGGTGTGAGACCCTCCCAAACCAAGCAAGATTGCTCTCCTTCGTCCTAGGTGTAGTCCGGCATATTATAAAAAGTCCCCATAACGGGGATGTGGAGCAAAGAGGACACATCATCAAGAGTGATAGTCATCTCATCGATAGGGAGGTGAAATGATGATGTATCCGGCTGCCACCGCTCTATGAATGCATTATTGAGCCACCAATGATAGCTGGAAATCCTATGTCCCTCAGAGGTAACAGCCCAGAACGCTCCACAAACTGAATAATGTTTGCATGAGGGGCTATCTGTGGAGCTCTGTGTGAAACAAGCTTTAAGTTCTCACGATCCTGCATTATGGAATGGTATATTAAACCAAAGTATTCAAAATAAATAATGATCAATTTATTTAGAGAAATAAGTAAGTAACTTACAATGCCCTCCCATAGGGATCTAGCAAAATGAGACCCGTAAGTTGGTAACACAGATCTATCATCCAGGCCACCAGAAAAAGGGAATGTGGCAGGAGGAGCAGTAGCAGTGGAAGGAGCAGCAGAAGACGAAGGAGCTGCAGGATCCTCAGCAGGAGAAGCCTCCTCAGCATGAGCAGCACTCAAGTCAACAGCAGGACCAGTCAGGTCAGCTGCCAGATGGTGGGCATCACGCTCAATATCATGCCCTATCTCCTCCTCCTGTACAGCTGGGACCTGCTCAGCATGCCTACCCCTAACTCTGCTAGGCCCAGCAGCAGCACGTGGATCCTCCTTCCTTTTACGGTTTGAAACCGTAGGAGGTGGCCTCCTTCCCCGAGGCTCAGGCTGTGACTGAGAATGCGCACCTCTAGTCTTGGCCATAACTGAAGAAAACAAACAAACACATTATAAAACAATTTCAAAATTAAAATACAAATTTTTCTAACTAACACTGGTTCGGTTGAGGCTACCCGAACACGTTCGGATGACCTCAACCGTACGTATAAAATATGTTTCATGCATTAACACTATTTGGTTGACCTCACCCGAATGTGTTCGGGAGGCCTCAACCGAACACGTTCGTGCTTCGTCGTCCCCAGAACCGTTCGGTTGAGGCCAACCGAACACGTCGCAGATTTTAGAATCTTTAAAAACGCAATAAACGTAGTAAAACTAGCGAAATGGAAATATAGGAGAGTGAGGGAGGGAGTACCTGGTGTGTAGAATACGAGATTGAACCTTCAAATGTGTGATTGAGAGGGAGATGCAGAGGGAGAATTCGAAGGAGGGTGTTTGGGAGAGTGAGGGTTCGGGTATGGTGTTGGAGTGGGTGTGAGAGGGGGTGTGAGGGTGTTTGGGAGGGAGAAAGAGAGTTGGAGTTGTTGAACCAAGGACAAACACTCATTGTTTTGTATGATAACAAATTACATTTTGTCTACTAATGATTACAGTGTATAAAAGTACAGGGACAAAATCAAAGAACAGGGATTAAATCAAAGAGCAGGGACTAAAGTGCAATTGCTTGCAGAAGAAGCAACAATGAAGCCGAAGACCTAATTGTTTATCCGCTTTCAATAGGACAAAGTGTAAGGTCCTATCACTTAAGGTCTATGACATTTTAATAGCTGAGAGATGATTTTTGAAAACATGCATCATGCATCAAAACAAGCTTTGGAAAATATGTTATGCATGCATGACAAGCTTTGGAAAATATTTTATGCATGCATGGCAAGGTACCTAAACCTAAAAACAACTTTGTGAAAACCTAGAATCGATTCCTATCTTTTTCCTAAAGTGCATAATCGATTGCTATCCTTTTCCAAAGGATTGAAATCGATTTGGTAATCTATTGTGAAGCAAAGAATCGATTCCTACATATTTCCTAAAGCACACAATCGATTATCTAATCAATTGAGAAGCAAAGAATCGATTGCTCCTATATTTTAGCCTTACCATGAAATCGATTATTCTCCTATTTTAACTAAGCATGAAATCGATTGTGAGCATTTTGTAAAGGCCATAATCGATTCTTCTATCATTTAACTACGTACATAACCGATTCCTTTGAATTTAAGGTGGATAAGAATCGATTATACACTTGATGCACTATCTCCATAATCGATTCTTTCATTGCATTAAATGTTTTTTCCAAATCCTATATTTTTCTAAGCCTATAAATAGGCAGGTGTGATTCACATTGCAAACACACCACAACACAACAAAACCTCTCTACTTCTCACCTTCGAAATTCTAGATCTGAGAAAGAGAGAAAATAGAGCTATCATAGTCATATCATTTTCTATAGATCTAGTCACTCATCTCTCTCAGTTACTATATTGTCATACTATCTGAAGTGATTAGATCATAGCTTCTATATTGTAATCTACTATTGTGGGGACATTTTGAAATCCTGGGAAGTGCTCTTGGGTCGTTCAATCGGGGAAGATTGAAGTGGTAGTGAAATCCTGGGAGGTGCTCTTGGGTCGTTCAATCGGGGAGATTGAAGCGGTATTGAAATCCTTAGTGGGGAGCTCGGGTTCTCAGTTCGGGGGAATTGAGATTTGCTATTTGAATTTGTCTGTTTGTAAAACATTCTTCATATAGTGGTTGTCAGCAAAGTCCAAAGGTTGCAAAGCCGGAGGCCGAGGACGTAGGGCTTTTATCCCGAACCTCGTAAAGTTCCTGGTGTATCTCTATCCCTCTCTCTTTACTTTATTTACTGTTTATATCTGTTTATAATTATACTCAATATCACTGCGCCGATCTGTTTATTGCTATCATTACACTGCTTATAATATCTGTCTATCCTGAACTCTGATAATAGCGTAATATTGCACTGTACCTGATCTGCCTGTTTAGTTATAAATGTCTGGTTATAGTGAATATTGAAAATAGTAACATTAGAGTAATACCTCACTGTGCCTAATCTGTCTGCTTACATACATCATATAAGTTTAAATCTCAGATTCCGCATTTGATTTAAACAAACATTGCAAAAGTTTTTGAAAACCGAAAAAGAATTCAAGTTTTGCACATAACCTTATTCACCCCCCTCTAAGGTTATCATATAGTCCAACAAATGGTATCAGAGCTAGAAATTGCATATAGAGCTTAACATCTCGCAATCTTATTTTATTTATTTATCTGTGATCATGGGTTCTTTTATGAAAGGGGATGTCCTTCTATATAGGGATGTCAAAACGGGCTTGGCCCGCCGGGCCGGCCCGTTGGCCCGCCAAAAAAAGGCGGGCAGGGCTAAGGTTTTGATGCCCGCCAGCCCGCGTTGCCCGGCCCGCTTCGCCCGCCAGCCCGCAGGCTAAATACTGTGGCGGGCCAAACGGCCCGTTTGCGTTTTTTTTTTTTAAATTCAGTGTTAATTGACGGGCCAGCCCGCCAGCCCGCTAGCCCGTTGGCCCGCCAGCCCGCCACTTCGCGGGCAGGGCATGAATTTTTAGCCCGCATGCTGTAAACGGGCCGGGCCGGGCCGGGCCGCCCATTTTTTCGCGGGCATTCGTCTTAACGGGCCGGGCCGGGCCGCCCGTTTTGACATCCCTACTTCTATAGGCCACCCCTGTTTGATGGGACTAACTATGACTACTGGAGTAGTCGAATGAAATGTCATGTGCAGGCTATAGACTTCACCCTATGGAGGATTATTGTTGATGGACCACTGATTCCGATGAAAATCAAAATTAAAAAACCTGGTGGTGCTGTTGACGGAGATACTACAAAAATTCAAGATACTGGCAAAGCAGAAGAAGTTCCTGTTGAAGATATCTACACCATTGATCTGAGTGAGCTGAGAAGGTCTGAGTTAGACAAAATCTCTCAAAACGCCAAAGCAATGAACATTCTTCACTTATCTCTATGTGTAGAAGAATATGGAAGAGTAAAAGGGTGTAAGACAGCAAAAGAAATCTGGGATTGTTTGGAAGCAACACATGTCGGTACAAGCCAAGTGAAGGATACAAAAATCAGAATCCTCACGTCTGAGTATGAAGCCTTCAAAATGAAGGAAGGTGAATCTGTTGCAGCTATGCACCAGACACTGAATCTGATAGTGAACAACTTGAGGGCACTGGGGAAGAAGTATTCTACAAAGGATATAAATGGGAAGATTCTTGCATCCCTGGCCAGTGAGTTCTTTCCAAAAACTTGTGCAATCAGTGAAGCCAAAGATATTGGCACTCTGCCCCAAGAAGACTTGATCGAGTCACTTCTTGCATTTGAGGTGGTATTGGCCGCGAAGAAAGTTCAAGAAAAGGAAGTAGTCAAAGAAAAGAAGTCTCTTGCTCTTGCTGCTAAAACTCCTAAAGTGGCAAGGAAAAAGGTTGAGTCTGATGATGAATCCAATGATGAAGACATGGCTAAAATGTTTGAAGAATTCATGAGATCCAACAAGCTTGGAAAGGGTGACTACTCAAAGCAATCCAAGTACCAAAAGAAGAAAGATAAGAAGGCTACCTGGAACTATTCTGATACTGATAATGATTTTGATGTGCATTTTTCTGTTGATAAATGTGTTATTACCCATATGACTTCTAAACTCTACATTACTGGCTTTCGAGAAAACAATGTATACTATGTTGACTTTGACAATGTAAGTGATGATATTGTATGCATGCCTACCTTGATTGATGATGTGGATCTGTGGCATAGACGTTTAGGACATGCTAGTATAGAACATCTATCTAAGTTAAGTAAGAATGAGCATGTTAGAGGTCTACCTAAGTTGAAATATGAAAAAGGCCAATTATGTGATGCATGTCAGCTAGGTAAGATGCATAAATCTTCTTTTAATTCAAAACCTGTTATTTCTACCAAAAATGTGCTTGAACTGCTCCATCTTGATTTATTTGGTGAAATTGATGTTGTAAATCTAGGAGGCTCTAAGTATGTCTTTGTAATTGTTGATGATTATTCTAGATTAACTTGGGTTATTCTACTTGCAAATAAAGGTGATGCTTTTAACGAGTTTGCTAAGTTGTGCAGAAAGTTACAAAATGAGAAAAACTTAGCCATCAAAGAAATTAGAAGTGATCATGGAGGAGAGTACTGATAACTCATATTTATATGAGTTATTTATACTTATTCAAAGTTAAATCATGCAAGTTCTCTGGCAATAGTAGGTTGTTTCTAGTAAAGTTTATGTTAGTTTATTGCTTTTAGTTAGAAAGGGGCTAAATTACAAGTTCTAGGCATTTTGGTGCCAATTGGCGCCTTTGTGAGCGTTTTGATGCTTCTTGTGTTTGTGCAGTAATCCCAACGTGGCAGCGTCTCTCATCACGTCTGAAGAAGGATAGCAGAGCAAGAAAATAATATATCATTTTGGCGCGCATGTAATGATGGCCAGAGATCTGGAAATGAAGAAGATCTTCTCTCTCTCCTCAGCACTGACGCGGCTGACGCACTGTAGCAGTGCGGTGTCACTTCAGGGCAGAGTCAACTCGCAAGCAAACTTGGAAGGTGGGGAATGACATCAGCAACATGTGACCCTCTTTTGACCATGGCTATTCTCTCTCTACAAAAAGGCAAGGGTGCACCATGCGAAAGAGACGACTCCATTCATCATCCACCTTCCTCCATTTTTCAGAGATAGTTTTCTAAAAGAAGTTCTGGACACAGACTTCTTCATTTTAAATTCTCTCAAGGCCCCAATTTCCATCTTCATTCGCAACCATTACTGTAAAGCTCAGACGTTGTAACGTCTTTACAGCGTGCATGAAGGAAGGCCCCTTAGGCGTATCTTTTGCGTTTAG
The DNA here is from genome assembly GCA_039519185.1 of Astragalus membranaceus. Taxonomy (NCBI): domain Eukaryota; kingdom Viridiplantae; phylum Streptophyta; class Magnoliopsida; order Fabales; family Fabaceae; genus Astragalus; species Astragalus membranaceus. The sequence goes on along the minus strand of CM076846.1, from coordinate 196,943,395 downwards.
TCTCCTTTTCTCTATGTACGGTATTTGGATTTTTACTCCTCTTATTTCTGTAAGGATGCTCAGCATGAGCTAAACATTGGTAGTTGGGTTGTTGTTTTGCATGTAATGAATCTCTAGTTTAATGCTATGATGTATTGATGTTTATGCGTTCTAAATCTTTGCATGTTAATATTTCCAAACTTGTTTTGAACTTGGCCACTTAAAACAAGTAGATTCATAGGTACAGACATGGTCTATGAAAAGAACTCAAAGATTTATGTGAATGAAAAGGTGCACTAAAGACATTTAGGCATTTTTATCTAAGTCTAGACATAGAATGGATAATAGTTCATAGGACATTGCTGTGGGTACTTAAAATACAGGAGTAGGCCTACTTAGAACCTAGACATAGGAATTCTAGTACTTGAAGCTCTGACGTTTTGTGACTGAAAAGCACAGCTCTTTTGCAACAGCGTTCAAACGTTATAACGTCTATACAACATAGCATTTGTACGTGTTAACGTGTAAACGTTATAACGTCTGACTAGAGGAGATTTACTTGCATGCAGCAATCCAACTCATACTTTTCCATTTTCACAACCACTTCCTCTTTACTTGTTTTATTTATGTTCTTAGTCTTAACACCTACTTTTAGTGCCGATTTATTACCTGTTTCACTTGTGTTTTAAAGACTTGAACTCTGAAAGTTAATCAATCCTCGTGGGAACGATCTCTTACTTTTATCCACTTTATTACTTGTACGACGTGTATACTTGCACTGATATTGCGATTATAAAACACACGAGCGCGAACAAGTTTTTGGCGCCGTTGCCGGGGATTGTATTTAACTTTTATTGTTCAACAAGAATTAAAACACTAGGTGAAAGAATTCTGCTGTGTTGTTTGTTGTTTTTGTGAGTGAACAGGTAAACGTTACAGCGTATGCTTAGTTCCAGTTCAAGCTCTAGTTCAACAGAACCAGGGAGTGGATCTGAGCCTGAATTCTATCCAGAACCTGAAAGAACCTTCAGGCGACTAAGGAGACAACAAAGGTTAAGAAGGCAGCAACAACAACAGCAATTTCAGCCACCAATCATGTCTGAACATGGTACTGGTGGTAGAAGCTCTAGAGGTGGACGCACTCCAAGAGGAGGAAGGCACTCAGATGCTGGAGGACGTGGTCGTGGACCACAAACTCATACAGAAACCTATGTTGATGATGAACACTGGCAGAGACAGCAACTCATCAATGCAGGGCCACAAGACATGGTCAATGACAGGGACAGGCCTATGCGTGATTATGCCGTGCTCAATCCTGCACATTTACAAACAGGCATTGCAAGACCACCTATTCATACTGGTCACTTTGAATTCAAGCCAATGATGTTCCAAATGCTGCAGACTGCAGGGCAATTTGGGGGTTTTCCTCAAGAAGATCCTTATGCACATCTAAGGCAATTTTTGGATGTGTGTAGCAACTTTGTCATCCCTGGAGTCTCAGAAGATGCCTTCCGACTGAAGCTATTTCCATATTCTCTTAAGGATAAGGCCAAGAATTGGTTGAACTCCTTAGAGCCAAATTCAATTCATACTTGGGATGAGCTAGCTGAGAAATTTCTTGGAAAATACTTCCCTCCCAACAAAAATGCCAAGTTAAGAAATGACATCACTTCCTTCAAACAAAGAGAAGGGGAATCATTATTTGAGGCTTGGGAAAGATGGAAGGAATTACTAAGAATGTGCCCACACCATGGCATTCCCGTAGTTATTCAAATGGAGACTTTTTATAATGGTCTAGATCAACCTACCAGGCTTATACTTGATGCTTCATCAGGCGGTGTCATATTAAACATGTCTTTCTCTGAGGCATGCAGACTTATTGAAGACATAGCCACTCACAATGCCCATTGGCCTTCTGATAGATTCACTCCTGGAAAGAAGGCTGGTGTCCATGAGATAAGTGAAGTAACTGCCCTTTCTGCTCAGGTTGCTTCTCTGACCAACATGATTAAGAACTTGAGCACTCCAAACGTGGCAACGTCTGAAACACAGACTGCTGCAGCTATTGAGCCAACACCATCTGGGGGAGTAGTGTGTGTATATTGTGAAGGAGGGCATGTCTACGAAGAGTGTCCCCATAACCCCCAGTCTGTAAACTTTGTATCACATAACAAAGGTAACAGTCCCTTCTCCAACTTGTACAATTCAAATTGGAGAAATCACCCAAATTTTAGTTGGAAGAACAACAATTCTTTGAATGCTAGCAATGCTGCTCCTGCAATACCCCCAGGATTTCCCCCTCAACAACAAAAGCAGTATACGCAAAATAACAACAACAGCAATTTGGAAGCCTTGATGAAAACTTTCATAAGTGATTGTAGGGCAACCTTACAGACCCATGAGTCTTCAATCAAAACTTTGGAGAACCAAATTGGACAGATAGCCTCAGCTCTTACTCAAAGACAGAATGGATCTCTTCCATCCACAACTGAAACACCATCTTCATCAAAGTCAAAGGGTAAAGATGTGGTGAATGCACAGGTAAATGCTATCTCATTAAGAAGTGGCACTGAGTATCCAGAACCATCTATGCCTAAGGAATCTGAGGTGCCAGACAAGGAAAAAGAGAAAAACAAAGGTGGAGAAAAAGAGAAGAATATTCCAGATATTGTGATGTCTAAGCCAGACGTTACAACGTCTAGTTCTGAACCAGGAATCAAGACTGTTCCAAAGCTTGTACCTGAATATCCTCCTCCACCCTACCCTCAAAGACTAAAGAAAGCTCATGAAGACAAGCAATTCAGCAAGTTCATGGAGATGCTAAAACAGCTACACATAAACCTTCCCTTAGTTGAAGCTCTACAGCAGATGCCAAACTATGCCAAGTTCCTAAAGGATATCATCACCAAAAGAAGAAGGCTAGGGGAGTTTGAAACTATTGCGTTAACTGAAGAATGTAGCTTAATCATGCAGAATAAACTCCCTAGAAAACTGAAAGATCCTGGCAGTTTTACTATACCATGCTCCATTGGAGATTTTTACCTTGGCAAAGCTTTATGCGACTTGGGGGCAAGTATTAACTTGATGCCCAAGTCCATTTATGAAAAACTTGGTATAGGAACTGCCAGACCTACTTCTTTAAGTCTTACATTAGCTGATAAAAGTAGAGTTTATCCTGAGGGCATATTAGAAGATGTTTTGATTAAAGTTGACAAATTCGTTTTTCCAGTGGACTTTGTTATTTTGGATTTTGATGCAGATAAGGAAGTTCCTATCATCTTGGGGCGACCATTTCTAGCCACTGGAAGGACACTCATTGATGTGCAGAAGGGAGAATTAATCATGAGGGTCAATGACCAAGAAGTCAAGTTCAACGTCCTCAACGCACTCAAGTATCCAGAACCTAACACAGAGGAATGTTCCTTTGTGGTTGCCCTTGACCATGTGGTTCAAAAGCAATTCAATAAAGATAATGACCACTTGGAGAAGATTCTGGGCAATGATGAGATTCAAGAGTTGTTATCAGAAGAAGCTGATCCGTTAAACGTTACAACGTCAACCACAGACGTTGTCACGTCTGACTCCCATGTACCCAGGGCGTGGACAAAGAAGTATGAATCTTTGGGGCAAGAAGACTCCAATCTCAAGAAGATAGTACCATCCATTGAAGAACCACCCACTCTGGAATTGAAAGTGTTGCCTGATCACTTGAAGTATGCCTTTTTAGGGGAAAATGATTCTTTACCAGTGATCATTTCTTCTAACCTCTCACAAGAGCAGGAAAGTGATCTCATTAGCACCTTGAAAAGGCACAAGAAAGCCATTGGTTGGCAAATGGCAGATATCAAGGGTATCAGTCCCACAATCTGTATGCACAGAATTGTCTTAGAAGAGAATGCTAAGAACAGCATTGAAGGACAAAGGCGATTGAACCCGATAATGAAAGAGGTGGTCAAGAAGGAAATCATCAAATGGTTAGATGCAGGAATCATTTATCCAATTAGTGATAGCTCATGGGTGAGCCCAGTTCAATGTGTACCAAAAAAGGGTGGAGTTACTGTGGTGACCAATGACAAAAATGAGTTGATTCCAACAAGAACAGTGACTGGATGGAGGATATGTATGGACTACAGGAAGCTGAACAAAGCAACCAAGAAGGACCATTTTCCTCTGCCATTTATTGACCAGATGTTGGATAGACTTGCAGGCAAATAATTCTATTGTTTCCTTGATGGTTACTCAGGATATAACCAGATAGCTATTGTGCCTGAGGACCAAGAGAAGACCACATTCACTTGTCCTTATGGTACCTTTGCCTTCAGAAGGATGCCATTCGGATTGTGTAATGCACCTGCAACATTTCAGAGGTGTATGATGGCTTTATTCTCAGATTTTATTGAAAAATCCATGGAAGTTTTCATGGATGACTTTTCAGTCTATGGAGACTTATACAAGGCATGCTTGGATAACTTAGAAGGAGTCTTAATAAGGTGTGAAGAAACCAACTTAGTACTCAACTGGGAGAAATGTCACTTTATGGTTCAAGAGGGAATTGTTTTAGGGCACAAGATTTCAAAGAAAGGGTTGGAGGTTGATAAAGCAAAAATTGATGTTATTGACAAATTACCTCCACCCACCACTGTCAAAGGTATTAGAAGTTTCTTAGGACATGCTGGTTTTTACAGAAGGTTTATCAAGGATTTCTCAAAAATTTCCAAACCTTTGTGTCTGCTGCTGCAACGTGATAACGTCTTCAACTTTGATGAGCATTGTCATGAAGCCTTCCAGAAATTGAAGACTGCCCTTGTAACAGCTCCTGTGATAGTCACTCCTGACTGGTCCAAACCATTTGAATTAATGTGTGATGCGAGTGACTACGCTGTGGGGGCCGTATTGGGTCAAAGGTATGGCAAAATTTTTCACTCTATCTATTATGCTAGTAAAACTTTAGATGATGCCCAATTAAATTATACTGTAACTGAGAAAGAGTTACTGGCTGTTGTATTTGCTTTTGACAAATTTCGATCATACTTGGTGGGTGCAAAAGTTATTGTTTTTACTGATCACTCAGCCATCAAGTATTTGATTTCTAAAAAAGATGCAAAGCCACGACTCATTAGATGGGTTCTCCTCCTCCAAGAATTTGACTTGGAAATTCATGATAAAAAGGGGGTGGAGAACCAAGTTGCTGATCATCTTTCTAGGCTTGAGAATGTTGATGCAGGTACAGGTGCAGAAGAGATAAAAGAAAATTTCCCTGATGAAAAACTGCTGACAGTAGCCACAGTAGCTGAAGACGTTACCACGTCTATGACAATTTCTTCAAACGTTATAACGTCTGACGCTACTGCTCCCTGGTATGCTGATATAGTTAACTTCCTAGTCAGCAAGATTGTGCCTGTGGATTTCAACCATCAGCAAAGAAAAAAATTCTTCCACACCGTGAAGCACTATTTTTGGGATGAACCCTATTTGTATAAGATGTGTCAAGATCAGTTGCTTAGGAGATGCCTGGCTGAAGAGGAACAACTCCATGTATTACAACAATGTCATGCATCACCTTATGGAGGACATTTTGGAGGAACCAGAACTGCAGCAAAGGTGTTACAGTCAGGATACTATTGGCCAACACTCTTCAAAGATGCTCATGAATTAGTGAAAAGCTGTGATAAATGTAACACCCGTTTCTACCCCTTTCATTTATAACGATTATCAGAGTGCACAAATTATTTTATTTTGAAACGGAATGCTACATTTACTTCAAAAACACGTCATTTGTTTAACTTAAATTAAAATCATTACGTGGCATCATGGGCGGCCATTACTCAAAAATACGGTTACAACGTTAAAATAAAATCCAACAAGTCGTACAAGACAAAATCACTATCTAATAAGACGCCCCCCAGGTGCTACGTATCAGAGCGACTCGAACTCAAGGGAATGAAGGTCAAAGCCTTCAAGTACGGTTACCTGTAAAGTAAAAATCAACAAAGGGGTGAGTCTCAAACCCTATAATAAAGTACATAAGGAGTAGTATGTGCGGATACAAGACTACATCAATCACAGCAATATTCACTTTAATCACCAGTTCAGTCAATCGAAATTAATCACCAATTCATCACCAACTAAATATTCACCAAACAATCATCAAATAAAAGTAATCACCAAACAATCACCAAATAAATAATCACCAAAACATTCGCCAACTGTATGTTTAATGTATGAGATGCAACCCAAAACTCCACTGGGCATATGCATGTGGATCCATTCACCAAAAATGAGCCTTGAGGGCATTCACCAAAATTTATAATAAGGCCGAAGCCCGAGGCCGAAGCCTATTCACCAAAGATCATGCATATGATTATGCGACACCATGACAATGCATCACACACCAGAATCACCAAATAAAAGTATGCCATAGCATATTCACCGACAGTTGGTTTATTCACCCACACCCAAAAGAGGATCACATACCCCATTCACCAATAATAATATACGCCATATATATATATTTGCATACCACACTGTTACACATCACATTACTTTCACCGTGACAACACCATTTAAAATTACAAGGAACAGTACCTTAGTCTCATGAAGAACACCAACATTTTATTTAAAAAGGGACAGTAGCGATTTCCAATCCAAACAACAACTAGTACACAGTCACTTGGGACTTTCAGAAAACGACCGGGGAAAAATATTAATTTTTGATTTTGGCCTGGACAACCAGATAGACAATTAAATGAGCTTCGTAACGCACTTTGAACCACCTAAAACGGACACCCGAGTCAAAAGTTACGTTAAAAACAAAACCGGAAAAATACTTAGACATCCTGGAAACTGGCGCCCAGGCGCTGGGCGCCCAGGGGCAACACAGCACTTGGCGCATGGGCGCTTGGCGCCCAGGAAACAGCAACACGCGCTTAGGCGCTGGCGCCCAGGAAAAACTGGCGCAGGGCGCCCAGCGCCCAGACACAGGCGCAGGAAACTGGCGCAGGGAACACAGCGCCCATGCACAAGGCGCCTTGCCAAAACACGCCATAAGACTCTTTTAGCTTCGAAATTAATTTTGCACGAGCCAAATGCTCAGAATAAGGGAACCCAACAAAAATTTTGGCAAAATGTGACACGCCTCTTTGGCGCCCATGGACTAGGCGCCTAAGGCCAGGACAAACCACAACTCCTATGACTCCAAAAATTGTTTTACACGAGCCATTTAGCTTGGACATGAAAACCCAGTATCAATTTTCGCAAAATGAACAACAGAAAATTGGGGCCCTTGGCGCCCATGACACAAGGCACACGGCCAAATTTTTTGACCCAACACCAGAAACTGACTCTTTTTGTGCCCAGGAACCCCCATACCAAATTTGAAAGCAAACCGAACACCCAATCTCCGGGACCCCCGGTTCCCAAGGTGCCTAGACACGAGCAACACAATTCTGCAACACAGACACAGCACATGGAAAACTGGCGCAGAGGCAACATTCTGTGCAACACAGCACACAGAAACTGGCGCAGAGGCAACATCCTGCGCAACACACCCAGACACAAAAACTGGCGCAGAGGCAACATTCTACGCAACACAACACACAAAAACTGGCGCAGAGGCAACATCCTGCGCAACACAGCCAGACACAAAAACTGGCGCAGAGGCAACATTCTGCGCAACACAACACACAAAAACTGGCGCAGAGGCAACATCCTGCGCAACACAGCCAGTTTTCCAGCAACATCAAAAACACCTAAAAACTAATTTTTGCCAATTTCAAAACATCAAAATATACTTTTTGACACACCCAAAATTCCAACCACCAAAAATCAAACTTTATTCACCTCATCAAAATCATTTTTACTCTTTATCAACATCAACACTATGGCACCCTAGGCGCCTATGCACACACATATGTACGTATAAATTCATCGTCAAGGACAAATCAAGAGCATCAAGAAACATCAAGAAACATGGCATGCATCAATCTCATCAACAACACCAAATTATATAATATGTTCAAAAATACATCGTTTACGCAATTATTCGAGCACTTAGCAGGCAACTCAAATTCAACATACAGAGCAACAATTCGCATATCATCACAACGGGCACCAATAATAACAACAACATACTCATATATCATGAACAACATAAAAATCAATATAAACAGGACATAGGACCTAACCCCTACATACATCCCATTATGCTCCCTATTATAAGGCAAGACCCACCCTTACCTTAGTTTCACCGAAGACAGGGACCCCTCCACGTGCACACCGAGTAACCACAGCAACTGAGCTCCTCTCCTCCTCCTTGGGGTTTGCGCCTCTCTCTTCTCCTCTCCTCTCCCTTGCGCTATTTTTCTTCTCTTTCTTTCTCTCCTTTGCGTTTTCTTTTCTTTTTCTCTCTTTCACGTTTTTTCCTCTTTTCTTTTTCACGCCCCTTCTCTCTTTTTCTCAAGTGAGGCGACTCTCCCCCAACCCCTAGTCACATGCGCCTAAGTCAACTCTTGGGCCTGGATCGCGGGCCTCCATCCACTTAAGCCCATTTAAAAAATTAAATATCACCACCCTCTAAATAATTAAAACCACCCAATATTATTATTATTATTATTATTATCATTATTATTATTATTATTATTACTATCACCAACTCCTATTTACTTAATTAAATAAATACTAAATAACTATTTAATTAATTTCGGGGTGTTACAACTCTCCCCCACTTAGATTATTTTCGTCCTCGAAAATTCGCATCAACATCTCCCTAACTCACCGGCTGGCTACGACAATTGACATCCTCACGGTTATGCTCTAACTAGTCCGTACCCACGATTACAATTAATTCACCCAACGACAAACAACAAAACTCGCAACAAGGTCTCTGTCGAAGATCGACAAGGGACACAAAGAACACACCAGGCAACATAATAGAAATAATAAGACACACGGGACAGTCAACAATCAGAAATAGGTACAACTCATAAAAATAGGGGCAGTGCATAAGATTAGGAACAATAACAAAAGTCTTCTGAAACAACAAAGAAACTCCCCAGGGAACAGCAGTCAAAGCATTAAAAGATTTTTCGTAAAAGCTCAGCGTCGACCTCTTAAAATAGTTCGGACATATCAACATAAGAAAGTACATGCGACTTAACAATCCACAGCAACAGCAATTAATTCGACATTTTATGTAAAACACACAGAGCTCAATATCAACTAAAACACATGTGAACATTTAAACAACATGACAATTCATTTAGAAGCACGCAGCAATAAGGTCAACAATAAGGATCACAACAGCAAAACACAGTTCTCACACTGTGTACACAATAGGGCACACAGCACTAGTAGGGAAATCTCCCCCACTAGTTCACTTACCAATAGAAACTTTCCGGTGTACCTGCAACACAAACAACGGTCAGCACTGAAAAGACAACAGTTGGTCACTATCTGACACAACGACTCGACGACTCGGCCGGACAGACCAACCATTGCTCTGATACCACTATGTAACACCCGTTTCTACCCCTTTCATTTATAACGATTATCAGAGTGCACAAATTATTTTTTTTGAAACGGAATGCTACATTTACTTCAAAAACACGTCATTTGTTTAACTTAAATTAAAATCATTACGTGGCATCATGGGCGGCCATTACTCAAAAATACGGTTACAACGTTAAAATAAAATCCAACAAGTCGTACAAGACAAAATCACTATCTAATAAGACGCCCCCCAGGTGCTACGTATCAGAGCGACTCGAACTCAAGGGAATGAAGGTCAAAGCCTTCAAGTACGGTTACCTGTAAAGTAAAAATCAACAAAGGGGTGAGTCTCAAACCCTATAATAAAGTACATAAGGAGTAGTATGTACGGATACAAGACTACATCAATCACAGCAATATTCACTTTAATCACCAGTTCAGTCAATCGAAATTAATCACCAATTCATCACCAACTAAATATTCACCAAACAATCATCAAATAAAAGTAATCACCAAACAATCACCAAATAAATAATCACCAAAACATTCGCCAACTGTATGTTTAATGTATGAGATGCAACCCAAAACTCCACTGGGCATATGCATGTGGATCCATTCACCAAAAATGAGCCTTGAGGGCATTCACCAAAATTTATAATAAGGCCGAAGCCCGAGGCCGAAGCCTATTCACCAAAGATCATGCATATGATTATGCGACACCATGACAATGCATCACACACCAGAATCACCAAATAAAAGTATGCCATAGCATATTCACCGACAGTTGGTTTATTCACCCACACCCAAAAGAGGATCACATACCCCATTCACCAATAATAATATACGCCATATATATATATTTGCATACCACACTGTTACACATCACATTACTTTCACCGTGACAACACCATTTAAAATTACAAGGAACAGTACCTTAGTCTCATGAAGAACACCAACATTTTATTTAAAAAGGGACAGTAGCGATTTCCAATCCAAACAACAACTAGTACACAGTCACTTGGGACTTTCAGAAAACGACCGGGGAAAAATATTAATTTTTGATTTTGGCCTGGACAACCAGATAGACAATTAAATGAGCTTCGTAACGCACTTTGAACCACCTAAAACGGACACCCGAGTCAAAAGTTACGTTAAAAACAAAACCGGAAAAATACTTAAACATCCTGGAAACTGGCGCCCAGGCGCTGGGCGCCCAGGGGCAACACAGCACTTGGCGCATGGGCGCTTGGCGCCCAGGAAACAGCAACACGCGCTTAGGCGCTGGCGCCCAGGAAAAACTGGCGCAGGGCGCCCAGCGCCCAGACACAGGCGCAGGAAACTGGCGCAGGGAACACAGCGCCCATGCACAAGGCGCCTTGCCAAAACACGCCATAAGACTCTTTTAGCTTCGAAATTAATTTTGCACGAGCCAAATGCTCAGAATAAGGGAACCCAACAAAAATTTTGGCAAAATGTGACACGCCTCTTTGGCGCCCATGGACTAGGCGCCTAAGGCCAGGACAAACCACAACTCCTATGACTCCAAAAATTGTTTTACACGAGCCATTTAGCTTGGACATGAAAACCCAGTATCAATTTTCGCAAAATGAACAACAGAAAATTGGGGCCCTTGGCGCCCATGACACAAGGCACACGGCCAAATTTTTTGACCCAACACCAGAAACTGACTCTTTTTGTGCCCAGGAACCCCCATACCAAATTTGAAAGCAAACCGAACACCCAATCTCCGGGACCCCCGGTTCCCAAGGTGCCTAGACACGAGCAACACAATTCTGCAACACAGACACAGCACATGGAAAACTGGCGCAGAGGCAACATTCTGTGCAACACAGCACACAGAAACTGGCGCAGAGGCAACATCCTGCGCAACACACCCAGACACAAAAACTGGCGCAGAGGCAACATTCTACGCAACACAACACACAAAAACTGGCGCAGAGGCAACATCCTGCGCAACACAGCCAGACACAAAAACTGGCGCAGAGGCAACATTCTGCGCAACACAACACACAAAAACTGGCGCAGAGGCAACATCCTGCGCAACACAGCCAGTTTTCCAGCAACATCAAAAACACCTAAAAACTAATTTTTGCCAATTTCAAAACATCAAAATATACTTTTTGACACACCCAAAATTCCAACCACCAAAAATCAAACTTTATTCACCTCATCAAAATCATTTTTACTCTTTATCAACATCAACACTATGGCACCCTAGGCGCCTATGCACACACATATGTACGTATAAATTCATCGTCAAGGACAAATCAAGAGCATCAAGAAACATCAAGAAACATGGCATGCATCAATCTCATCAACAACACCAAATTATATAATATGTTCAAAAATACATCGTTTACGCAATTATTCGAGCACTTAGCAGGCAACTCAAATTCAACATACAGAGCAACAATTCGCATATCATCACAACGGGCACCAATAATAACAACAACATACTCATATATCATGAACAACATAAAAATCAATATAAACAGGACATAGGACCTAACCCCTACATACATCCCATTATGCTCCCTATTATAAGGCAAGACCCACCCTTACCTTAGTTTCACCGAAGACAGGGACCCCTCCACGTGCACACCGAGTAACCACAGCAACTGAGCTCCTCTCCTCCTCCTTGGGGTTTGCGCCTCTCTCTTCTCCTCTCCTCTCCCTTGCGCTATTTTTCTTCTCTTTCTTTCTCTCCTTTGCGTTTTCTTTTCTTTTTCTCTCTTTCACGTTTTTTCCTCTTTTCTTTTTCACGCCCCTTCTCTCTTTTTCTCAAGTGAGGCGACTCTCCCCCAACCCCTAGTCACATGCGCCTAAGTCAACTCTTGGGCCTGGATCGCGGGCCTCCATCCACTTAAGCCCATTTAAAAAATTAAATATCACCACCCTCTAAATAATTAAAACCACCCAATATTATTATTATTATTATTATTATCATTATTATTATTATTATTATTACTATCACCAACTCCTATTTACTTAATTAAATAAATACTAAATAACTATTTAATTAATTTCGGGGGAGGTGTGTTTAACTTGCACTTATGCCTCAAGTGCAAGGTTCGATTCCCACGGAAGGCAAAAATTCTACAAGAGGGGTAGAGAAGACCGTGATGTAATAGTGCTGGGGTGGTGGACCCAGGCTGTTACATCTGCTTTTACAAATCTACTTATTCTAAGTGATCAACCTCAAAATAAGTGTTGAAAGTATTATCAAGCAAGAACTAAAGTGCATACATCATATACTTGTATTAAACTTACTTAAAAGCTCATTAAATGGTTAGAACATTCCAACTAAGAGAGGTTTAGCTCAACATAGACATTGCAAGGCAAATATAAACAGAATAGAACATGTTTATATAATTGAAATCACAAAAGAGAAACAACAAGATAGAAGTTACACAAGTTGTAGCTCTTAGCATGAATCCTCCTAGCAATGTAGTTGCATTAGCTTCTTAGCACTTTGATAAAACTATGAAATCGAGGTAAGGAGGATTTGTCACTTCCTTCCTTTCCTTCTTACAAAATAGAAACTAACTATGTATATTGAAATTTAAATCTAACTTATGGATTGTGATCTATCTTCAAGTGAAGGATTGAGGTCTTTATATAGTCTTCAAGTAAGGTGCTTCCTTTCTTCATGTTGAAGTAACTTTGATGGCTGTATACATGGTTACTTTACAGCAGTTGATTCCCATGTGAAGTCTTCAATCAAGTGTATAGGGAGGTCAAATGAGATAACAACATGTGTCCCTACGTTGATGACTCTTCATAGCTATGTGGGAATTGTAGGCAACGAAATACGAGGTGTTCTTGCTTTAGGAGACCAAACATGAGGTCATCAAATGCAAGTGGATGGCAAGTGGATGTGCAAGTGGATGGCTCCAACGTTCGGTGAATGCAGTTGCATTGCAGTAGCATTGTGCTAAACCAGTGTAGTTATAAGCTCAGGATCAATGCAGGAGCATTTGATGCAGGAGCATCTAGACTGCACTGAACAAACTTATCAAACATACCACAATATATCCAAAATGGTCTATAATCAACTATAACCATGTTAAACACTCAAGTTATCACATATTACATAAAATACTATATAAACTCTTTATCTTTGCTTGAAAGAGAGCAATTGACTAAGTTTAAACATATGAATAACTCTATATAAAATAGAGTTATCACACTCCCAAACTTAAACCATTGTTTGTCCTCAAGTAATGACAAATACAAACTAATACTATAGTTTCTAGAAGATAAATCAGCTTGATATTTGGATTTTCATGAGGTGCTCTCTATGAACTTCTTTGCTCATCAATTTTTTCTTGTGCCTTTATTTCCTTTCAAGCTTCCAGAATTATTTACACTCTTTGTGTGTGTGTGAACCCACTGAGTTGAGATTGGTTCCAAGACTAAGTGAAAACTTCCTCCTAGCTTTTGAAAAGATTGGTTTATCTTTGGTCACACCAAAATATTTTTTCAAAAGAAATGTTAGACTCACAAAATCCTCAAGTATTGGGGAGTTTTACAACCAAGGACTTGATTGAATTTTTCAAAGCTTTTTGAGTCAATGCATTATTTTTCTGGTGTTGGTGGTTTCTTTAATGCAGATGCATTACTTCTTTGAAGTGTTTATGCATTGATGTTTTTCTGCATTTTATTTTCTGTAGTGCAGTTGCATTGTTTCTGCACTGTTGTATTGTACTATTTTTTTGTAGCTTAGATTGCCTTCCTCACTGTCCTCCAGATGCATTTATTCCTGCATGGCACAGGTGCAGCTTTTCACTGACCTCCAGATGCATTCATGCACTTTGGCACAGGTACAGTTTTGAACTATCCTCCAGATGCATTCATTCATGCATGGCACAGGTCTTTGACCTCCAGATGCAATCATGCACTTAGGCACAGGTATAGTTCAATCTGATTCAGGTCAATATGGCTTTTGGTCTTTTTACCACTCTTGTTGTATTATTTGCATTGTTTGCTCTCACTTTTCAAATTCAGCATTGGTTTTCATAAAAACACCCCCAAACTTAATTCTTTAAGCTATTCCAACTTTTTAATCAAAATTTGTTTTGACCTTAGCTCACCAAAATTTTCTCTTGCATCAGATTGCTCTTTTAAATAGCAAGATTCTTTTCACAAACTTAGTTTTGAGGTATTTTGGAAGAAAGTAATTCTGGTTATTTTTGTGAGAAATAAGGCTTCTTTTTCTTTTCTTGCTTTTCAAAAATCCATCCATAGGTGCACCATATCTTTGTAAAATATTTTCAAACTGACCATCTACTAAAATGTTCTTAACAATCTATAGTATTCCTCATACTTGTCCCTATTTTCCAATGAAAATGTATCTTTGGAAAATTAGTTTCATGTATTTGGATACTACTTTGTTAAGTACATCTAATACATTCATACAAAAATATTTATTTAAAAACATACAAAAACATACATAAATAACATACTTAATATGATAAGTTCCCCCCCCCCCCCAAACTTTAGGGGTAGCAGTGTCCTCACTCCTAGAAGTTTACAAAATACTTGCAAAAATATTTGTTCAAAATATGGGGAGAGGGATTAAAAACATAACCAGGGAAGAGTTAGTAGTAAAATAACATCCAAAATATGGTAGTTAAATTGCAGAAAGTATGTAACAGATACTCATTTCTTGGCTCCACTCCTTGTCCTTGCACTCTGCCTGGTAGGAGGAGTGTTCTTCACCTTCTGCTTCTTTTCCTTAGGCTTTGAGATTGGAGTTACTTCTATTGGTGCAGATGCACCTGATTCCACTGGTGGTGATGCAGGACTTGATGCAGTAGCATCAGTTGGGATTGCCTCAGAGATCTTTCTCTTTGGTGCCTTGACAGCTGGTTGTTTGAAGAATTGTTGTGTATTTCCCAGTTCTTCCCTCTTTCTCTGAGCTATTTGTTCCAGAACTAGTTGCATAGCAGCCTCATCATGTTGTGGTTTCATTGCTGCTTTCTGTTGAGATGCAGAAGCATCTGATGCAGGTGCATCACTCTGCATCTCAACTGCTTCTGTGGTAGCTTCTTCCTCCTCTACTGCCTCTAGTTCTGCTTCTTCAGTTGGATCTTCATCAGTATCCTGCACATTTTCATGCTCAAGAGCATAAACAACATTAGTTATAATGTTAGTTGGGCTAGTAGGGGTGGTTTGTTCTGTTTGTGGCTCAGTGATAGGTGATGTTGGGATTGGACTTTGTGGTACAGTGTGAGTTTGTTGTTCTGTTTCAGTTGGTGGAGAGGGTGGAGGCCGGGTTGTTTGTGGTGGTGACTGTATTGGTGGATCAGCAAGGGAGGGTAGTGGAGATTTTGGTTGAGGAGATGCTTCTTTGGTAGGTGAGTGGATTGGTGATTGGATAGGTGATGTGATTGGTGAAGTGTGGGTTGTTTCTTGTTGGGCTTGTGGTGGTGTTTGCTTGGCATATTTTTGTCTGGCAATTTCTTCCAGAATGACACCTCTAGCATGTTCTTCTTCCTCACTTTCAATTTCAGCATCACTTTCTTCTTCATCTTCACTCTCCTTGTCCATTTCTTTTTCTAATTCTTCATCATCAGTTTCTGAATTATAAGTTTCTTCAAATTCAGGCTCCACTACTACCTTTTTCTTTCCCTTTGTTTGTTTCCTAGTCACTTTCTTCTTTCTACTAGGCTCTTCTTCCTTCTCTTCCTCTTCTTTCTCTTCTTCCTTATCCTCATCAGTTTGTTGTTTCTCCTCTTTTTCTTGTCCTTCAGTTCTTAATACCCAGCTTGGGAACACAGGTGCCTCAATATTGCCTAATTCATTAGACAAATATTGGAAAACAAGCTGCAACCAATCATGTTGTTCATTCTGAAATTTTCACACTGCAGCTTGCTTTTGCATCTAATGCTCTTGCATTGCAGGCATAGGCACTGATTCTTTCACTTTTCTTATTCTCTCCTTCATCTCAGCATTCAAATTAGTAGGGGGAAATTTTCTTTGTTCATTAGCAGCAATAGGTGTTGGAGAAATTTCCAAAATATATATTTGGAAAGATACAATTGGTTAAATACGATTAATGCTATTAAAAAGGCATGTTATTTCGTTTGGCTCAGTGGTTTAGGTGTGTTGCTTCGGCTATAATGGCATCGGTTTGAATCTCATAGTTGACATAATTTTGGAAAATCATTTTATTTGTTTTACATGCGTGAAAATTAAAAACCAACAAACGTGTTGGCTGGGATTCGAGCTCACAACACATCAGTGAACAGACACTTCCTTTAACCATTGAGACAATTGTTATATTGTGTCATTTACTGGACGCGAATCATATTTAATGGTTTTGTTTCAGAATTGTAAATACTCTTTTATGAGTTGTTTCCCTTCACCAAGTGGCATGAGTTTCTCTATAAATAGAGACACTTTTGGGAAGATAAATATAATACAAAATTATATCTAAGTCATTTCTTCTTTTCCCTAGTGCACGAGAGTAATTGAGGAAACTTTGTTCCGTAAACTACCATTGATCGATATGCTTGGTGTGGGTATGCAGACCATATCAAGGAACTCCATTGTATCCTGAAGGGGATTCGCTAATCATCCTATTGCATCCAATCTAGAGTGATTGGTGGGGGCAAATCGAACCTAAAGCTTAGTGTCATACACGCCTTGGAGTCTAGTGCAATGATGAATTTAATTACCTTCTCCTTGTTATTTATCTTACATGTCATTCACAATTATTGTTACTAATGATCTTCTATGTTTTATTGTTCTTCTTAGTTGCAGCATTATTCCCACCAGCAAATTGTTCTCACAATAGGAACACCTTCTTTCATGCATAATTCAGTTATGAGACAAGGGAAAAACAAAAATCCCTTTGTTTTAGTTGTGCATGTATAGATTTCCCTTGCAATCAATCTACGTATGTCAACATTTTCCTCAGAGAGAATTGTATCTAGTAAGATCAATCTCTCTTTGGTCATAGCATATGTGTGTGAAGTAGGTAAGATTGATGTTGTAATGAACAAATGCCAATTTCCTAGAGCATCTATCAAAATAGGTACTTCTTAGCTTAACTTCATTTGGTGTAAATCTTTCCCAAACAGAATTAGGTGTGGCAATTCTGCCCCTAATCTCTTCCATTTCTTTCTTATGAGCCTTCCCTACTTTCTTTTCAAATCCAAGTCCATTATATTTCAACAAATAATACTCATTTATTTTCTTAGGATGAAAATGAACTACCTTACCTCTAACCTTAGAATTGTAGCATTTCTCTGGTCCTTCTCCTTCAGAAAGTCCAGCATAGAATTCTCTCACTAGCTCTTCAATATATCCTCCTCGTGGCAACACAAAGTGATCCCAGTGAAGATTGGCCACTGTTGCCATGAATGATGGACTTGCTTTCTTCAAATCGTATCCCCTTTCTGGTAGCAACTGCATTTTCCATAGATGAGCTTTCTCTTCACTGATCAATGCTGGTGCATTGGTCTTGTATTTCTTGCCCTTTTGGAACGATGATGATGCATGTTTGCCTGATGACTTTGATGCTGATTGCTTCTTCACCATTGCGTTTGCTGGATATGGAATTGATGTGTGTAACTGTTTGATTAGAGTGGGAGGTTTCAGATTGAGTGGAAGGGATAACGAAAATGATTTTAGGGTTTTTTTAGTGAGGAGTTAAGAGAAGTTTTGGTTTGATTTGAGGTAGTAGCCGTTAGGTAAGGTCGTGGTGGACATGCGTGCAACCACGTGTCTTCCTTGGTTACTCAACACTTCATTTAATTTCTAACTTTGCTTCTGATGAGTTGTCATTCACACTTGATCAATTTCTTCAAACTTTTGAACTTGGGTACAGGGCATATTTTTTTCTTCAATGCATATGTAATGCAGTAGCATTGCAATGCAACTGCATTAGTTTCCTGTTTTTCCTACAAAACACTTAAAACATCAAATTGAACAAAATTAAGGAAAAATGATGGGTTGCCTCCCATTAAGCGCTTGTTTTAAGAGTCTTATCAGTCTAACTACCTCTTTCTTTTAGAGATTTTGCAAATGAGTGGTGACCTTATCTCTCACCACATGTTCACCATAGTACATTTTGATTTTTTGACCATTTACATTGAAGATGGTGTTTGAGGTTTCATCTAACAAGTCAACTGCTCCATGAGGATAAATTTTAACCAATTTGAATGGTCCTGACCACCTTGATCTAAGCTTTCCAGGGAAAAGCTTCAATCTGGAATTGTATAGCAGAACTAGTCCTCCCTCTTTTAAGTCTCTCTTTTGAATTCTCTTATCATGCCATGCCTTTGTTTTGGTTTTGTAGATTTCAGCCTTTTCATAAGAGAATTGCCTAATCTCTTCTAACTCATTAAGCTCTAGCATTCTTTGTGTACCTGCTTTATCTAAGTTAAAATTGAGCTTCTTGATAGCCCAATAAGATTTATTTTCTAACTCCACAGGTAGATGGCATGTCTTTCCATAGACTATTCTATAAGGAGACATTCCTAAGGGTGTTTTGAATGCTGTTCTATAAGCCCATAAAGCTTCATACAAATGTAAAGACCAATCTTTCCTATTTGGACTTACCATTTTTTCTAGCACTCTTTTAATTTCTCTATTGAGATTTCTGCTTGTCCACTTGTTTGACAGTGGTAGGCTGTAGCAATTTTATGCTTAACTCCATACTTAGCTAGAAGGTTTTCAATGATCTTATTACAGAAGTGTGAACCTTCATCATTAATTATAGCTCTAGGATTACCAAATCTAGTAAATATATTTCTTTGAAGAAATCTACTTACTGATTTTGCATTATTATTTGGTAATGCTACTGCCTCTACCCATTTGGACACATAATCAACAGCTACTAAGATATATAAATTGCCAAAAGAAGGTGGAAAAGGGCCCATAAAATCCATTCCACATACATCAAATAATTCAATTTCTAAAATATTGGTTCTTGGCATTTCATGTTTATCAAAGATATTTCCTGCCCTTTGACATTTATCACATTTCTTGACCATAAAATATGCATATTTAAATAAAGTAGGCCAAAAATAACCAGACTGTAATACCTTAGTTGTTGTTCTTGTGCTTCCAAAGTGGCCACCATATGGTGCAGCATGGCAATGCAGAAGCACTGCTTGTTGTTCTTCCTCAGAAACACATTTCCTCATTAATTTATCAGGACACATCTTGTAAAGAAATGGATCATCCCAATAGTATTGTTTTACTATGTGGAAGAATATTCTCCTTTGTTGATATGTCATATTCACTGGTGTCACTCTACTTGCAAGGAAATTTACAATATCAGCATACCATGGTGCAAATGCATTTGATGCTCCTGCATTGCTTGTAGCATATGCAGTTGCACTGTGTGCATTGACTGTGATTGCCAATAATTTTTCATCTGGAAAACTCTCCTTGATTTGTCCTTCTAGTGATTCACCTTCAAGCCTTGACAAATGGTCTGCTACTTGGTTTTCTACTCCTTTCTTGTCTCTAATTTCAAGATCAAATTCTTGTAGGAGTAGAATCCATCTTATCAGCTTTGGCTTTGCATCTTTCTTTGAAATCAAATACTTAATGGCAGAATGATCAGTATAAACAATTACTTTAGTGCCAACTAAGTATGATCTAAATTTTTCAAATGCAAATACTACAGCTAATAATTCCTTTTCTGTGACTGTGTAATTTACTTGAGCTTCAATTAATGTCTTGCTAGCATAATAAATAGAATGAAAAACCTTGTCATACCTTTGCCTTAGGACTGCTCCTACTGCAAAGTCACTAGAATCACACATTAATTCAAAAGGCCTGCTCCAGTCAGGTGTTACTATCACTGGTGCTGTTACTAAAGCTTTTTTAAGCTTTTCAAAAGTATCCAAACAAGACTTATCAAAGTTAAATGGTACATCATGTTGTAAAAGCATACATAATGGCTTTGAAATTTTTGAAAAGTCTTTGATAAACCTTCTATAAAAACCAGCATGGCCTAAAAAGCTCCTGATACCTTTAACCGTTGTTGGTGGGGGTAATTTCTCAATCACCTCAATTTTTGCTTTGTCTACCTCTAGACCTTTCTTTGAAATTCTGTGTCCTAACACAATGCCCTCTTGCACCATGAAATGGCACTTTTCCTAGTTTAACACTAGATTTGTATCCTCACATCTTTTGAGAATTTGTTCCAAGTTTGATAAACAATCTTGGAATGTTTCTCCAAAGACAGAGAAATCATCCATAAACACTTCCATTGATTGCTCAATGAAATCTGAGCAATCAATGGAAGTGTTTATGGAAAACATGTGCATCGGCGTTGCTAGTATTGTTCCATTTAAAATTTGGGTGGTTCCTCCAGCCAGAGTTATAGGTGTTAGAGTAAGGGTTGTTATTCCTATTGTATCCTACATAATTGACAGAGACAGGGTTGCTAGGAATTCAACCAAGATTTAGCCTTATCTTTCAAAGAGTATGGAAATAGCTTAAGTCTAAATGCATCTTCACCAACACCAGGAATGATAAAGTTACTACATATTTCTAAAAACTGTTTTAAATGCTCATGGGGATCCTCATGGGGAGATCCACCAAATTGACCAATTGTTTGAGCATTTGGAGCATCATGGGTTTAAATTCAAAATGTACAGCATCAATATGAGGTTTTGCTATACTTGTTTGCATATTCTGATGATCAAACATAGCATAATCCCTCATGGGCCTATTTCTATCATTAATCATACCTATTGGTCCCATGTTGATGAATTGATTTCTATGATCATCCTCAGGTTCATGATGTGAGCCTGGACCACCTCTAACCGATCCTCCAATGGAACCTGGTCTAGATCTCTCTTCTTCACTTTGTTGAGACATTGTTATTCTGCAGCTTTGAAGTCTTTGTTTCTGAAGTCTTAGCAACTTTCTAAACCTTCTCTCTATCTCTGGATCTAATTCAAATTCTGGTGATTTGGCCCTGTGCATAAGCTAGTGCATCCTGTGCACCTGCACTAAGAAGCAAACTACCAGAGTAATAAAACACTAATTTATAAATCTAAACAACAAAACATTAATGGCAATCCCCGGCAACGGCGCCAAAAACTTGGTGTGTGAAAAAGATAATGTGCAAGTATACACAGTCACAAACAAGTTGTATAAAAT
Source organism: Astragalus membranaceus (assembly GCA_039519185.1). Classification (NCBI taxonomy): domain Eukaryota; kingdom Viridiplantae; phylum Streptophyta; class Magnoliopsida; order Fabales; family Fabaceae; genus Astragalus; species Astragalus membranaceus. Next base: position 196,921,777 of record CM076846.1, on the reverse strand, counting down.
ATCGAACCCACGGGGATTAGATTAACTCTTGTATGTTTAAAAAGATATAAATTAGTGCAGCTACACTACTCACAATTTTGGGAATTGATATTTACGAAAACAAAATGTAAAATGCCAGAAAATATGGAGGAAATCAGTTGAGATGTTTTCACTAAATAAATCACTTTTGAAAGTTTTGTGTGTTTATGTGGTGCAGATGCATTGAGTGTAGCTGCACCAGTATGTGTCTTTCAGCTACTTTCTTCAGAGTTTCGTTACAAGCTTCCTATGTCTAGGCTTGCTAAATAAGTTCACTCCTGCCTTTAAAGTACCCAATGTATCACCCTAAGGACTATGTTATCCTATGTCTAGGACTTAACATGGTTTTAACAAAGTTTTCTTTATTACACAAGTTAACAAAGCCTTCATTAAAACACTCACCCTTATTAGTTATTGATTTCTAGATATAAACCATGTCTATGAATATAACTCTACTTATTCTAAGCGATCAACCTTAAAATAAGATGGATGTAGTGTAACACAAGAACCAAAATGCATACGACACTTAAAAGCACAATAACTTACTCAAAAGCTCATTATAAAGTTAGAACATCTCAACCAAAGAGGTTTAGCTCATAATATGCATTGCAAGGCAAAGATAAATGGACTAAAACATGTTGATATAATGGAAAGTACAAGAGATACCAATAGGGTAGAGATTACACCGATTGAAGAACTCTTGCATAAGTTTGCCCAGCAGTGCAGATGCACCGATTTCCTGCACCTTCTAACGCTATGAAGAAGTGAAGGGAGAAGTCGTCAATTCCTTCCTTACCTTCTTACAAACTAACAACTAACTTAAAACTATGAAGTGAAATAAAATACAAGAGAGGAGATGATCATGGATAATAATGGATGTCCTTTCAAGTGAGAAGTGGAAGTCTTTATATAGCCTTGGAGGTTTCCTTCAAGTGAGGGTTTGCTTGGGGATCAAGTTAACCTAAGGAGGTTTAACCATGGTTACTTTTCAAAACTTTGATGAAGGAAATTGAGTCCAACACTCAACCTCAAAGAGAGGTCCAATCGTGGAAGACCATGTGTCCTTTATGAATGACCCTTCATGATGGTCTTCTATTGTAGGCGCCTCCTTTTGCATGTTGGCCTGTGTCTCCATGTGACTTGTGACTAAGCATGATGCCATTCAGGTGTTTATGCATTGATATGGATTGAGGTGCTTCCAATGTTGGGTAATTTGTCTTTAGTGCAGGATGGTGCAGATGCACTTTAGTGTAGTTGCTCTGTTGTAAATGCATTTAGTGCAGATGCACTGTTGTTTTCCTGGTGCAGGTGCATCAACTGCAGGTGCACTGAACAAACACATCAAACATACCAATATATATATACAAAGTGCTAAATTATGAATGGCATTCATCTTGAAATCATAAATGTTGTTATTTTATTCCTACTACTATATTTAACACATATTACACTTGATTTCAAGCAATTAGTTATGTTTATATGCATAAATAACTCTATATAAAATAGAGTTATCAGCAGGTTATACAAATCCCCCCCAGTTCTGTTACTATTGATGATGCCATTCAACTGGCTGTGGATATGTGGGGGGTTACTTTTGCTGAGGCTACTGAGGAGACCATAGCCAATAGGGGTGCATATTTCCGCTTTGAGTGGCTAGCGGCGGTTTGTAGAGGCCACGTTGCTCAGGCGCAGCATACTCTTGCTGCCAGATCTTTCGTATTGCTTTTACTGGGGATGTCGATATTTACAAGCAAGACCAGAACAAGAGTTGAGGCTAAGTGGTTGCATGTTCTGGAGGACGTCAACACACTTGATCAATGGGCGTGGGGTTCAGCTTATTTGGCATATATGTATGAGCAGCTGAACTATGCATGTTTAAAGGATAGCCGCCAGTTAGGGGGTTATGCGACGCTGAACATGGTACGATTATTTATTTGTTCATTTAACGAGTTTATTTTTTTTAGTGTTTTTTATTTTAATGATATTTTTTATTTGTTATTTCAGACATGGATATTTGAGTATTTTCCCAATATATGTGTGCGGACTACCACTGGGGAGGATGAGGGACCACATTGTGGATTTTGGAAGAGGAGGAACTGATGTTGTGAAGCTGGAGGAGTACCGTAGGAGGCTGGATGCATTGACCCCTACTAATGTCATCTGGAGATCTTTCAGAACCATAGACATCTGAGGCCGGATGACCAGTTCTCATTATATAGGGGGTTTCTTACCTGGGAGGACATCATTGTCCCCTACATGCCGGATAGGTGCCTCCGGCAATTTGGATACGTCCAGACCATCCCTCGTCCTTCGCTTGATGGTCATCCCTCTTATATACATATGTGGTGATGCGATTGACTAGATGGGCCGACAGAGTGACAAATTACCCAAAGCTTTTTTTTTACAACAACCCAAAGCTAAATTGTGAGAACATAAACAAAAAAACAAGTAGGAACGATTATAATGATTTTCAATACCAAATCTAATGATTTTCAATAATAGTTCACCCACCGTGAAACATATATTACTATAAATAAAAATTCAAAGTACTCAATCAAATTACTTATAAATGCCTCTTCCTACCTACTATTATAAAATATCCTCTCCATCTCTTAAAATAAAATCAAACTATTTGGATCCACGTACCCTCACTAAGAATTTCTTGATGAACAACAAATAGTAGGTAGAAACCTGGCGGTGCAAGAATTGGTGAGTTAGGCATGGTGACCTCAATTACGGGCACCCTTTCTCTGTCGATATAAGAAATGTTTCTTGGTTCCAACACCAACAACCTCTGGTTCATGGAGAATGAGTGTGTATTAAAAGCAGGTGCCAAGACAGTGGCATACACCAAATTTTTATCCGATGTTAATTTTGTATCCACTTGAAACCCTATGTTCAACTTCTGGCCGTAATTCAGTTTTGGGTGGGGCTCTGAAATAGGAAAAACAATTTTCAGACGAACATTTGAGAAGGTAGGTTCAAGATAAGAAGGAGAAAATGCTTCCAAACTAAGTTCCGTTGGAAACAACACTTGGCTGAAAGAGTAACCACTATGAGGGTTGCTCCCACCAACTAGAACCCTCCCATCACGAACCAAAAGGGCAGTGGAAAGATACATTCGGGGCGTGTTGGATGGGTTTTGCAATTCAAACCGTGACCCAATTGGGTTATTCGTTTTGTAAAGAACGGGATTTAGAATTGGGTCCCGCCCATGTTCCCATCCAGCTGAACCTGAAGTTGCTCCGTTGATTATCAAAACGTTGCCGTTTGGGAGCATTACCATGTCACTCATGACTCTTGCCATTGGCATTGTCTCCATGACCCATTTGGGATATGGGTCGGTTATTTTCATCCTGGCACATGTATTCAACGCTCTTAGAAACTCACCATGTTCTGATAAGAGCCTCTTGGGGTTCCCCCACAAATCAAAATCTCAACTTCTAATGATGTTGCACGTAGATTTCTCAACGGAAACAAGACATCAGAACCTGTACTTGGGTAACACCTAGGTTCCCCATCTGGTACTTGTGGAAATGATCTCGCCACCACACCCTAGTATTGTTTAGTATAACAAAATTAAAATTTAAAATATCAACATAAAAGTTAAAACAAAAGTAAGAGCTATAAATTAAAATTTAACAAATTCGACGCAAGAGACAATTTCAAAAGAAAAGCACAAAACATGCTATATTGGTATAACCATTTTTTGACAAAATATTGGTATAAATTTTACACAAAGATAAAATCGAAAATTTTAATTTTTATACATAAAAGACAAAAGTGATACCTAAAATAAAAATAAAGCACAAAATTATAATTTAGCCAACTGTAAATATTTTTTTGAAAGGGCAAAAAATTTAATAAGATTGAGTGTTAGGGTATTAAAAACCCATTAAAACCATCATAATCATACACATATATAGTAAAATAAAAATGTAAAAATTGATGACTTAAAGCTTGTATAAATATTGTCGTATACAATTAATCACTAACGAAACTCAGGAATAACATATTTTAAAATTTGAATAATTCCCTACCTATTATCTTGTGATACTCATTGTTGTATTGTAATGAAAAGTGATTTTTTTAGACAAAAAAATGATTATAAAAATATAACTAGATTCATGTGCTAAATTAATTTGACTAGAAGATAGAACTATATTTTATTTCAGTCATAGGTTAAAATTTAAAAGAGAAACAATCTTAGCATAACGGCATGGCAAAAAGTACCTTCAAAAAACAAATGGGTACAAATTATTCTCTTCACCACGTAGAAGGTCATGGCTCTCCTTCAAAAACGGCAAACTATATATAGAGCCTTTTAGTAAGAACATTATTTTTAGGGTAAAACTCATAGTTAAATTGTCCTCTACCGCCGACAATTATATGATCACCGTTGGGCAGTTTTTGGTTGGTCGCATACCACTGCGAAACGAAGAGCTCAAAGTGAAACTCTTGCAAATCATAGGTGGGGGAGGGCATGGAGTATTAGATATATATCTAATATGAAGGTTCTCACAGTACGGTTTCCGTCGTCATAGCCGCCAGTTTGGACAAGTGTGCCACGAGGTGACACTCCACCAGAGGAACACCAAACATTAGTTTGAACGAACAGTGGACGAAAAGTGTTGGATATGACATCGTATTCGATGGAATGGCAGTGCAATCGATTTTAACAACATCCTTAGTGGGGTCATGGCGGCATTTTCCGTTGGGTAAGGAGAGGTTGGAGAAGCCGAAGTCGGTTCGGTCATAAATTATGACGCGGTCGTTGTGAAGAAGCTACATGTGCATGGCAACAATGCCTATGCTTTTTTGTAGAAGTTTCCATTCTCCCTTGCCGAGGGCAGTAACTGAAGTTGTTGTAGTAGTGGCTGTAGCTACTAGAATTAGAACGATGAGCCAAATCGCCATTGATTGGTTGCTCTTAAAATTTAGGGTTTGGAACAAGTTTGTATGGTACAGGCAACTACTAGTACCTTCATATATAGTGCGCAAAAACTGTTGAAAACGTAACAGATTTCAATCAAAATTTATTGTGATTTTAATCAACGATCAATCATTAAAAAATTGATATTTCAAATAAATATTATACTTTTATATCGTCACACATAGTACAAATTTGTAAAGATTTCTACAAATAATATGGACAATAAATAAGGATTTGGTGGGTATTAGTGATCGACAAATATGCACAATTATGATTTTATTAGAAAACATAATATTTTTGTTGACAAATCACAGAAATTACATGTATGTATATTATGATTTTATAAATATTTTTTTATTAGAAATCTGGTTTTGCGTAATTTTGTGCATAAAAAATAAAAAATATTTACAAATTATGATTTTATTAGAAATCTTTACACGTATGTATGATTGTGCGTATAACTAGTAATGTTAAAATCTTAACAATTAGTCAAATTTTGTCCATAGAAAATATTTTCAAATTTTGTACATATTATGATTTCATAAAATCTTTACGTATGCTTGTTACCATATTCTGATTTCTATTTTTTTTCTTGACCAAAAAATGGCTTACCAATAGACTACCCACTACAGCTTTTAAGGCTTATACTTCTATAGACTCAGAATGGCGAATTAGCTTTTTTCGAACTAAAAAGAAAGTGAGGTGAGTGAGCAAGCAACTAGATCAAAAATGGAAATAATTGATACCTCTTTAGTTTCCCAAGGAGGTAGGGATTCAATGGACAACCATCACCTAAAATATATTCCACTGAAAGGCGAGACTTGCCAAAAAGGGAAATTGATTCTAAAAGAACCTATTTCACCAAGTAGTGCGGCCTACAGTTTCTGATTTCTCTTTTCAATTTCTATTTAGGAAGTAATGGATAAGCTTATCCATTATATTACGCGTACCGCAACTAATTAATGCACAATTAGAAATTGATACAAATTATATTCACAAAAAAAAAATAGATACAAATTAAGGACTAAAAAAAAGAAGTTATACAAATTTTGATACATACCGTCAACTGATATGTATATGTTTTCAACAAAAAAAACTGATATCTATATGAAAGCTAAAAATTTTTTTGGTTAAACATATGAAAGCTTTATTAATAATTCGTATCAATTATATTGTGCATAATTTCAATTACTAGCTAAATTTGGATACCGTCAACTATATTAGTAATTTGCATCAACTACTTTTTTTTTGACAAATTAAACTTGCATCAACTACGTACTAATATGCACAATTTATCAAATTTTTTTTTTGACAATACAGTTTATCAATTAATTAATAATAAGCACAACTATTTTCAATGCATGGAGACAAAGCATTTGGCCGCCGTCGCTGGGAGGGGGGGGGGGGGGGGGCTCCCTCCCCGGTTTCTTCCCCTCTCCTCTCAGTGCTCCTTCGCCCTGCTGTCGCTATTGGCTTCGGTCTGGTTGAGTCTGTTCCTCTGATCTGCGTTCTTTTGGATCTGTTGGATATGTTGCTAAGCGATTTGGATCTCTTCGCGATCTGGATCTGGATAAGTTCTTGCGCCGTCGCCGTTTCGTGGTTGGATCTTCGACTTCGGTTGTTCCGGTGGCTGTAAATTAATAAAAATGGGTTGGGCGCTGCTTGGGTTGGAACCGCCGTTGGGGGCTCCCTTTCCTCGGATCTGATCTCCTCTGTGACGTCCACGACCTCTCCCCCGAGGCGTTGATGGTCGGATCTCCCTGTTGGTGGATCTGCGCGCTTTTGGAGGTACTATGGAGTGCTTCTGTTCGCGGTGGTTTGTGGCTCTGTTCGCGCAGGGGTTGGTTCTGATGCGGTGTTTTGCGGTGTTTCGCGGTGGTTCACGGTGGTTTGTCTGATGTTCGCAATGGTGGCTGTCGTTTCGGACTTTGGACCCGCAGTCACGCCTTCTCTCCTTTTGTCGTGGGCACTCCTCCATGTCGCTCGCGGTTTTGCTTGATTGTGCCACGGTGTTGGCCGGGGGCGCAAGGCCGCGGTGGTGGCTGGTGGCTCGGCTACCTCGATCAAGCTAGGTGTTGTCGCGGTGTTGGCCGGTAGCACGACTTCGCGATGGTGGCTGGAGTCACGGCGCCGGATGTCTGGGGGTGTGCTGTCGGTGGGTGCTGATTCGATAGTTTGTACCTTGTCGGACGCCAGATTGCAGTTTGCAGATCGCCGGGCTCCTCCCCTTTGCCTTCTGCTTCTTTGCCCCCTCCCAATCGTCTCCGGGCCTCCACCTCTAACCCCGATGCTTTGTGATGTGCTTAATGTGAGGATAGCGAGGTGATGCAGGCTGTTGTGGTTTGGAGTGTGAGTTCAGGAGGTGGTGGGTGGAGGTTGTGTGGGGACGCTCAGGTGTTGCCCTGCCTCCTTTCGGGTTTTCTGTTCGCCTTAGAACTTCTTCCATTAGAGTTCTATGGTTGTTTATTTTAGAGGCCTTGTTGGGCATTCTATTATTGTCCTTATTACCAAGGGTTTTGGTCTAGTCCCCCCTTGTGCTTTTTATATCTCTATTTATTTTATTAATAAATTCGGGCTAACTGCCTGTTTGATTAAAAAAAAAAATTTCAATGCATGGATAGGTTATATTACACCCTAATTTTTTTTTTGAGGAAATATATTACAAACTATTCAATTGTGTAAATGAGTAAATCAGATATATCCATTGTGTGGCAAAGCATTAAAGAATACCGAATTTTTTCTGGGATAACGATAATACGTTAATGCATGTGAACACCCAATTTTAACCGGTATTTTCTTCTTTTTTCGTGAAAATTCCAAAAATACCATTTTATGCATTTTTTGTGATTTAAATTGATTCCACGTGCGATTTGGTACTCGTTAGCGGTTTTACGTTATTATTATTATCTAGTTAACTTTTTTTAAAAAAAAAACAAAAGATTTATAAAATAGACTAATTAAATGCAAAAGGGATCAAAGTAAGGTCACGTTCTTCTCTTGATTGGGACTAAAGCCAAGTTAGCTTTCTTCAAGTTGATACCTCCATGCCAAAATGGTGCAAGCAGAAGTGCAGACCTGAAACACAATAAAGCAAAAATCAAGTGAGGCCAGCTCATAGGCCTAAAACCATGAATACATCAGTGGCGTGGGAGGAGGAAATTTTGCTCAGGAAAAATTATACAAGCATGAAATTCTTGGTCAAAAGCGTGGAAGGGAAACTGACATCTCAACAAAGCATTCAATGCAGAATCTCTCTATAAATTCAACTTCAATTTTCAGAATCAAAAGGGGGGGCACTGTAACAAGGGAGAAAACGAAACAAACAGAAGCAAAGGGGGGAGCAAATTTAGAGAAAGAAAAGGAGTAGAAAAATCAAAAAGAGAAATAAGAGCAAAATGTAGAGAGAAACAGAGTTAAAGAAAAGCTGGAGAAGAAAAAACAAACCACCACCTCACCCCCTATCTCCTCCACTATCAACCCAAAATCCAACACCACATCCTCACATAGACCCGAATGAAAGAATAAAGAAAGGGAGACCATGAAACACAGAAAAATGAGGATAGAACCACATCACCACCGCCAGAACCACCGCGGTCAGTACCCCTCCCACCGAAGCCGTCGTCGGTGCCACAACCATGGCCCCCTCCGGCGTCTCTCCCTTCTTCTTTTTCCTCTCTCTTTCATTTTCGTTCTGCTTCTTCATTCTCTCACCCACAAAAAAAAAACTCTCTCTCTCTCTCTCACGGCTACTGCCGTTTTCCCTTTTGTGTGTGTATTGTGTTTGGAATTAGGTCAATTAGTGTGTGTATTTCCTTTAACAGGTGTGTGTTTTGTTTTAACTTGTTATTGTTTTTATTTTATTTTTGTTTAACTACCCACTCCCCTGATGGTGTGCGTGCGTGTCTCCGGGTCTCCCCCATCCTATCCACTGTTTCTATCATTTGTTTTTATTTTATTTATTGTTTTTGACAAAATCATTTGTTTTTATATATACTATTATTTCAATTATATATATATATATATATATATATATATATATATATATATATATATAATATATATCTAAACTCACTTAGAAATGCACTCCCACATCTGTTCTCGCACCCCTCTCATTTCTCTTATTGTTGGACTTTGGTTTTACAACCCGGGCCTTTATTTTTGGTTCTACTATTTGCATCCACACTATTTTATTTAAACACTCCCCTTCCTTTTATTTATTTATTTGTTATCCCTCACATCTCTCATGTGATTTTATTATACTATTACTCCATGTTGTGTTTATTATACTCTCTTTCATTTTTATTAATCACTTTTGTACTCTTTCATTTTTATTAACCACTTTTGTAGTTAGTATTTGCTTTTCTTGTCAAACTAATGAATTCAACTCATTTCCACACAATCTCATCCTGTTTTTATGAAAATCATGTTTTCAAGTAAACATTTTCAAAGAATCAATTTTTTTTCTTCAACACCTATTTTCCAAAAAAATAAAAAAATGAGCTTGATTGAGATGTACATCTTGTCAACCTCGCAATCCTGGTTTAAGACGCCTGAGTTGTACAGCTTGGTGATCTTAAACCCCCTTCAAAAAAATAAAATCAACCAACCAACAAAATTTTCCAAGAAAGAACTACGTGACTGTTGAGTTCCTCATTGCACCAGATGATACGTAGGAGCGAGGCTTCCCCGTCAAGTCAAAATTAAATTTTCTTAAATCGGTCCCTATTTTATTTATTTCTAAATAATTCTTTTTTACTTAATTTTGGGGTACACAAATAACTCGTAATTTATTATTATTTGCACAATCTGATTTAGGGTAACTGTCTTATGACAGATGTACTGGGGGTGCAGTGGGATTAAGTTTCCGCCCTTCCCTATGCATAATCGACTCCCAAACTCAACCTGGTATACACAAACCAATAACTTCTAGTTAGGTTTTTCTCAATTTTTCCTATTAAATAAATTGGGTGGCGACTCCTAAAATTATCAATTCTTGAGCCGTCTACGTCGGGATCACGATCACGACAGTTAATATAATTTATATCAATTTACGAAAATCTATGATATTTCTTTTTTAAAAAAAGTTATGAAAATTGCAACTGATCACATGGGACAAGATTCGGTATTCAATATTTATCTAATTATCTGCTACGACAGCTGTACAATGATCTTTTTCTTCACAAAATATAGCAATCTATTTTTTTACAATAAATATAACAATCTATTTTTGTCAAAAAAAGAATAAGTTTGTCAAAAAAATTAACAATCTATTTGATTGCGATTTTTTGATCAGCCTATTTGATTGCGATTAGGAATTAGAGGTGTTTGGATCCTCTCCTTCCCTCCTTCCCTCCTTCCTCTCCATCGCAAAATATAAGGGTGGGAGGAGAGAGAAAATGATTAAAAAATAATAAATAATGATGAGAGGGAATGAAATTAAGAGAGGATGGAGGGAGATGTAGGGTTAGTGGGAAGGAGAGAATCCAAGTCCGAATTAGAATCGCATGAAATTGATGTCAAAAAAAACGCATCGCATGAAATTGAATATTTTAAAAAAAAAAAAAGGATCGCATGAAATTGAAAACAAATAAAGTATTTACGACAATTCTCTTTTATATATTAGGAATTAGGAATTTAGGATGAGTTTAATTTCTACACATAATGTGTATGTGTATAAGTTTTTACAATCACCACCAATCACAATTGATAGAGTAGTTGGTTACCAATTGACTAACTGGTGATTACCAATTTACATATTATTTGATAAATTATGTAAGAGATTTATATAAGCTATAACATTTCAATCATTTTAATAAAAGATAATATGTTTTAATATATTTTTTTTGACAAAAGGTTAAATATGTTATTGATCATTATAAATATAGCGTTTTTTGTTTTTGGTCTCTTAAAAAGTTTTCACCCACTTTTAGTCCCACCATTATTTTCCGTTAGTACTTTTGATCTCTGCTATTAGTTTTCACTATCGAAGTTGACATGACTTTCCTTACATGACTAATTTTAATGTGCTAGCATATACATGTCATTGCCACATCCCTCAACTTATTTCATAAAAAACATAGATTTTCGTAATTATGAAAAAAAACAAAATAGTTAAAATAAAACATTATATCCTAATTCCCTTTCCACTCTCACTAACGAAACTCTCCCTCTCTGTGACACCATTGCAGAGATTGAAGGTTGCAGAAGCTGATTTGCGAGCCCACGATGCGAAGAGGAATTAACAAGTCAAACAACCACCCAAATAGCCTTTGAGACCAAATAGACCAACCTATTTAAAAAAACCTTAAATAATATTTTTTCACATTCGATTTTGAACATTCTGTTAAATCATATACCTGCAAATATTTTTTTTGACGTGGTATACTTGCAAATCTTTTAAATAACTTAAACATATTGAACTACATATTTTTTTACATACTTTAGAGTCTTTTTACAATTAGCTTTTAAATAGACTATTATATATCTAATATCTAATATTTAAAAAAAAATAGGTTAGATAAGTTATCAACTTGTTAGTCTATCTAATATTTTAAAAATAATAGGTTAGATAAGTTATTTATAGAGGCCAATACAAAATGTCTTTAGATTAACAGATTATATTTAAGCTTTCAAAAAGTTCAAATCATACGTAGAACGTCCGACATACTAGACTAGCTTAAGTTTTGTGTATTTACTTAAATCTTGTAAAGTCTAACTCAATTCAACCTATTTCCACGGTTAAGAAGGGGTTTTGGGTGAGGCGGGTTGGGGGAAGGGGTAGTGGTGGGGGCTTTGGGATGTGGTTAGTGAGGGAAAAAAAGTAGGGGCACGAGTCGGTGTATTTTTTTGGGAAATGCTGGATGTCGGGAGAGGGAGACTCGTGAAATTTCACGAACTCCTACAATTGATCGGTGATGAATGATTTCATATGCTTTTTATTTCAGTCTCTCCTTGATTCTTTTATTAGATCCAAAAAACCTAGGCATGTGTTTTTCCCAACCCCCTCCTACTCAGCGCACACTCCCAAATATTGCAAAAAGTCCTAAATACCCTTTATGAAGAAAAAAGTTCCAAACGCATCCCTATTTTTTTCTCAGATTTTTCACGGGTTTGGCCCCCAAGAACAACTGAATCTGTCCGGTGTAGAGGTGCAATGTCTACTGTCTTGTGACACCCCACCCCCCCCCCCCCCCAATGTTGTGATTTTAACTGATCCGGTTGCACACTGCCGAACCAGTTCGACCCATGTCAGCCGAACCAATTCGGCCCATGTCTGCCGAACCAAGGTGAAAGTAAGTTCTTCGATTCTTTCTTTAATTGTATTTCCTTGATTGAAAAATATTGGGTGAGGTCAACATAGCTATGGATTGATGAGACGTGCAGAATTAAACCAGCCACAACGAATGTGAATAGAATTGATGGGACCTTGGTTTATTACAATATCAGAGTTAGGTTCGGTGACTTGGTGCCCAACCAATTCGGTGCCTTGGTGCCGAACCGGTTCGGTACTAAGGTGCCGTACCAAGCCAAAATGCAGCGTGAGAGTGTTTGGGAGCGTGTTTCACGTGATGGTATTTCTCGAATATTTAAGGCTTGGGGTGTGTGCTGAGTAGGTGGGGGTTGGGAAAAGCATGGCCCAAAACCTATTACTCCTTGTATTGAATGTTCAGAACATTTAGAACCACTCCATTTGATCCAGTTTTCATAGCTTTTAAGCCTTTAAGTTTTTGACCAAAAAAAAAAAGACTTTAAGTTAGACTGTGGGACGGGCTAACCACTCAACCCCAAATCTATCCGTTTCTGTTTTTATTTACTCTTCTCAGTTCTCATCCCTCCTTTTCACCTTTCCCATTTCCCATGAGACACCAAATCTTGTTTTCTCATCTTACCCAAAACCCAAGTTGATACCGTTACACCAACTAATTCAATCTTTCCTTGCCAAAGGAGTGGATGCATGTCATCGCAAACAAATAGCAAAAACAAACTATCCGAAAATGAGTTTCTAAAGATTTGAAGAAGATCTATGAATTTACTTTTAAGTCAATATTTTTTTGGTGAAAAAAAGTTTGAAAACAACTTTGAAATATCAAAGCTAGGTTTCGATCCTGGGACCTGTGGGTTATGGGCCCACCACGCTTCCGCTGCGCCACTTTGATTTTGATAATGTTTCTTAATGATATCTGTATAATACACATATTCTCCCTAATCTACTCCTGCCAAACAACCCTCTACTCTAATTCTCAGCTCTTTCTCTCATCCCTCATTCTCTCTTCCCTCTTTCTTTCTTCCCTCTTTCTCTCCTAATCCAAACACACCCTAAAGAAAAAATATCTTTATTCATTTTTTTGAATAAGGAAAAACTTATTTAAATCACACACCAAGTATTGCCAATTATTGCAATCAATTTCTTTTTTTCTACTAATTTGCAATCAACTTCAGTAAATATTTTATTCATCATCGGGTTATCACCATTATTATTTCGTTGACAAAAAATTCACCAAACCATTATGGTAATTATCAAATATGAAACAAAATTGTCATAAAAATTCAGAAGTAAATAAAAACTCAATCAAAATTCCATTCAATTCTTAATTTCATATACAACAATACGGTTTGGTGAAGTTTTTGCCAAAAGGTTCATTGTTTTCATCTGATTGGTAATGCATGGGAGTAGTTGGAATCATGCCTGCAAATCAAATATTTCTGCACACTTTCGATTATCTAGTTCTTAGTCAAATTCAACCTAATCCAACCTACAAACACCCCTATATAAAATATATAAAAATAAAAGTAGTCCCTAAAGTTTGCAATATTTTTCAAAATAGTCTCTAAAGTTTAAAGAAATTTGTCTTATTTGTCTCTATAAGATACTGCTTATAAAATTTTAAAAAGTAATTGATGAATGTCGTGAACTTTAAAGACTATTTATTTATTAAACGATTTCATGAGTTTAGTGAATTTTAATAAGACTATTTATCCCAAGAAGGTGGTTCAATTTGCGAGCTTAAGGATACCGAAAGAGTACACCAAATGAGTGCAAGAAGGAGGTCCCTGGTTCAAACCCGAGAAACTAACATTTCCCCCACCCCCACTAACATTGCCTATTATAAAAAAGAGTTTAGTGAATTAAGTGAAAATATTTGAAATGAAAGTTTCCAACAATCATGTGAATGAACAATAGATCAATTGGTAGTGGAAATGCATTGAGAATGTACTTGAGCCCCAAGGTACATGTTTCAAGATCAATTGGTAGTGGAAATGCATTGAGAATGTACTTGAGCCCCAAGGTACATGTTTCAATTCCCACGGAAGACAAAAACTCCCCGGGAGTGGATCCCTTGACCCACTTCCTTAGTCCATCATTAAGAGTATTCGATGGAGAACCTTAATCACCACTACATAACGTGGTTTACGCAAACAGATAACAAATTGGAATAAAATATTGACACTTTAAACTTTATTTTCAAATTATATAAAATCTTATTCTTTATTTTGATATGCATTGTGCAACTACTAATTGAAAAATAGGATTTATTCTGTAACTATGTTTAATAATAACAAACTTATACCCGCACATGGCACAACTCAATTATTCTAGTTAAGAAGATGAGAAACTGAGAATTGCAAGGTTGGGAAATAAAAATAATCATAAAAAAAAATCACCAAGTGTACAGGACATCTTTTTTTTGTTTTAATAGTTTTTTAAGAAAAAACACAAAAGTAATGAGGACGTCCATCGCGATATATAGCAATACTATTTTTTTTTGTCACCGCGTTGAAGAACATAAAAAAAACAAAGTAAATGATCGATCATCTGTCAACCATAGTGATCAGAATCCGATACAGAGATCCAACTGTCTCATAACAAAAATTACCAGCGGAAGACTGGGTAAATATATAGTCTGTTGCTGACTAATTAAAAAATGTACAACATAAAAATATTCACCAGTGTTTAAAAAAATAACACACATCATCCGCGCAAAACCACAACTCTGCCATCTGTTGCTAATAATTCTACAAAATTACCTAGGATATAATGTAGTGATGTAACTTTTACTTGTGTTTGTTCAAGGATCCTCCAGCTGGCGAAAAATGGATATTAAGTTATTCAATGGCCTTCACATACAGATTAGAGGAAATCATCAAGCTCAGTTTGCAGATCCTGTACAGATTTCAAATTAATTATTTGGATCTCTTCGCTCGTGTATTCGGATTGTAGAAGGGATTGTACTTGGATATGGGCTTCAATAATATTAGTCCTACATGAACACAATGAAAAAAGCAATTGACTAGTAAGATCCTGCATCACTTGAAAATAACATTTTGAAGCATAAGCTCAGATATAATATCAACCAACATTGAGCAGTTGGTTCTAACCTAACATAGCATCAATGCACAACAGATCATCGTCTAATCAACTGGCATCTCCTGACATAAGATCTCTCAGGTTGGACCAACACTAAGTTTAGATTTTAGAATATTGCAATTAATTATGAGGATGGAACATAGGAATATTATTTGCGGTGCTTGTAGTATTTAAGAGTTTAGAATTTTTTATATTCTTAAAATTGCACTCCCTTCTGCCTTAAATATAAGCAAAAGGTCTATATATTTGAGTCTAGCTGTAAATATAGGGGAAGAAAAGAGAGATAATTAAGTCATTCTTGAATAAGAAAATGTCGTTAATTACAAAATATTGTGCTGGTTATGCTAAATATCTACATATACCAATTACCCACCAACTGTGCTGGTTATACATTCTGGGTTAAGCACAGACAATTGTGCTGATTGTGCCGCTGATTATGGACGAAGGAAGAATCCATTCTCAAGGTAGATACCATGTTGGAATAGATTATGGGGAAGAACTAGAAATATTATTTGTGGTGCTTCTAAAAGACTAGAGGCTATACATGTCAATAATCCTATAGTTGTATAACCGTAAATATACAAAATAAAGAAAGATAATCAACAAATGTAGGAAATAAGATAAACAAATAATTAAAAATAGGAACACTAAATATTTAGCAGTAATAAAGAAATTTATCAGGGCAAAAGATCATTTACTGGATAGTTTAAGCCACCCCTGAACCCTTGACCCACAAAAAGGAGATAAAATCAAGCAATCAGAAATAACAATCAAGATTCCTTCTCTCGAAAAAATTAATTAATGTAGTTCTACATTAAATATCAACTTACTTTATTGGTTTGAAGAGTATCGTTCTTGTTGATGAATTCAGCAAATAGAGCTTCATCTTCGCTATCACCACTGGAAGTAGCTCCTGAATAGCAGTCCTGACCTATTAGACATCAGAACATCGATTGGGATTAAAAAATGCAATATAAAAAAAATTCATTTATCCATGGATGACTATGTTATAATCAAGAGGAGAATTGACAAATAAGATAATAAGGTGATTCCATTTAGATATGGCACAATTGATGTAGATGAGTTTCTGCAGAAACCCGCTTTAAAAGAAAAGATACAATTTACTTGGTGAGTGATGAACATTACATTCCTGGGTTCTGGTGCCTTTGCATTGTAGTTAAAAAAATTATTCAGCCAAAAATTATTTGATTCTCAACCAAGAGAAGAACTCTCATAGAGAATGCTTCCAGAATATATGAAGAATCCTTTCGGAATAGAATGATCCGTTGTCCAATGAATGAATAATGTGAACATAATTCTAATGGTTTACCGACCTTCTGAACAAGTTCAGCCACTTTATCTGGAGTAGCAAATGCCTGATCCTTCAGAGGCTTGGACATAACTGACTCGAGCTTTTGATTCTGGCCACCTGAAGATAATGCAACTTTCACAGCAGTAACCTACAAAAACAAAATGGAAAATCTGGTAAGAATATTTATATTTTAAAAGGTAATAAAAATAGTTAAATCTTCATAGCGATTGTTGCGTAGAAGCAACTTCTTTACCAAAATAAAAGCAGAAGTTACAAGGATATATCATGGACTAGTTCGGACTTTGGATTACATTCTCGCTTATTGGAGCTTCTCAATTAAGTGAAGTATTTGTTTTCCAATTTTCAAAAAAGTTTCTGTAGTTAAACGACAGACCTAATGAAAAAGTTAATGTGCACAAGCTAATTTCAACTGATATGGAAAAGTTCTTATTTAGAAGAATCAAAGTTAATGCAGTCATCATTTCAAAGTACTTGACGAAAGGTTTATCCAAACTGACTACATGTATTTGAGTAGGAAATGAAACATATTAGATGCAAGATTACGACGTGAGATTTTCAACATGAACATAACAGTTTTTTTTTTGTTCTAGGCCATTAATATATTTACAAGTGCCTCCGCTTTAAAGTAATAGCCGTTTTCAGTTCACCAGGAAGCAAAGAAATATATCACTTCTTTACAGACCTTTGTAACAAATGAGAGCAAAGGATCAACAACTAGCTTAGTAACTGACATGATGAACTCCTCACAAGTGACTTTAAGGCTTTTTTCCAGCTCCTGAAAGAAAATACAAGAAAATGTGGCAGATAAAATAAAATGATTAAAGGAAATTACAAAGAGAATTTTTTTTGATCTGATACGCGTGCCATGAAGCATGAAGAGTGCCAATATGGTTTTAACCTATTGGGTTAAATATGTTCTGGTTCCCTATAAAATGCCCTCCTATCAAGTTTAGTCCCCACATATTCCAAATTTTTCATGCTAGTCCCTGCCATGAGTTTTGAGATAACTGGACTAACCACAATCCTATTCAGTAGCTGCCACAGTCAGCATTATTATTATTATTATTATTATTATTATTATTATTATTATTAATATTATTATTATATTTAAAATCACGTTTTACCATTTAAATGTTTAATTAACATCACTAATTACGGTATGGGCTGAGACAGCAGTGGGGTTCTGTTTTGGTGGGTTGTCGCAGTGACTCATGGTTCAAAGGGAGACATGAACCGAGAGTGGGTATGCACAGGGAAGGAACTTGTGGGAATGGAGGTTTTGGGGGGCTTGATTGAGGTTGTGGCCACATACAATTAGCAGTGGGCTTGGCGTGGTTCTCGAATGGAAAACAAGTTGTTTCATGGGAATGTTTTAATTGGCAATCTGCTGATAAACAAGTTGTGGTAGCTGGAGGCTTGGGGAGGGTGGCCAGAAAAGGTGGCAGGAGGAGGTTTGAGGAGAAAGGATGGTTTTTTTTTCAAATTGGGATTATGAGTTTTCTTTTTTCTTTTTAATTTAATTAGTTTAAATGAGTTAAATGAATTAAAAATATTTAATAATATAGTAATAACTAAAATACTGAATCAGTGCCAAGTGGACACCATATCAATTAAAATGACCACGTTGCAGCTGTTGACTAGAGACTGCTATGACACTGATATAGAGACTATGAGCATGATGGGTGACTGATTAGTGATTATATATGCAACTAAAAGTAAAACACAAATTAATTTTGAATGTAAAACTTATTTTCAAAGACCAAATCCTAAAAAGATATTATAAACTCTTAAAGTTTGATAGTGCATTGTATTGTCAATCTTTTATATCTAATTTCGCATAAGATAAAAAATCACAATCACAATCTTTCATATCTAATTTTGCATATTCTAACTTTTAATTGAGAGGGTATTGCTGTACAAGGAGAAAACAATATTACTTCACAAAATCACAAACCTTTTTGGTGTCAATTTGATTTTCCAAAACTCTTGGAGACAATGTCCTCGCCAATGAAGTTGATCTTGACCAGTCAAATAGTGAGGCTTGACCTCTTAGAAGTCTTCTTAGATGATCCTGAACCATATTCCATATATTCATGAGTATAATTAGACTTTTCTAGGTGTGATAATTGGTGATACTAAAGCTGAATCATCAAAGTCAAACATTGAATTATAGTCATGACATGTAAATTCCATGATTAAAAAACAGCATCCAAATGCACAATTGAGAATTTTAACATAATAACACAACGATATGGAAATCAAATGGATTTCTTGTAGTTTATTGGATTAATATTACTAGCTGCATTTCATCTATGTTTTACAATATTTTTTGGGTGATGCCAATTTTTCTCTTCTTGGAGTAAATCCTAATCATCTTTAATAGAATCTCCTTCCCCCCAAAGTTCCTTGGGAAAGGGGCCAGCCACTTTCCAAAGGGATTGGGCTATCCTACTACATCCCTAGTCTCTTAGTTTTCTTTTCTTTCATTTTATTGCTTTACTTTTTTTCCAGCCTTTTAGGAACCATATCCTTTCCCTGGTATACTTGTTATCCATTTTTAAAATGAAGTACTTTCCTCTTGGTAACTAGTGCATTTAGTCAATGGTTCTAGCCAGAGGTAAAATTGCAAGAATACTTGGTCCTCTAGGTGATATTAAAAGGCTTCTTTTAATAAGAAAAATGACCATACATGAAGCGATATCATCTCAGCATCATAAACATTGATTACAAATCACAGTGCATATAATGAAGTTGAATTATGTGAAATGAAATGGCGAGAAATCACATGTTTCATATTAGATTATTGGCCAACTTCGTTCTTTTCCCAACATTCACACAACAATAAATAGCAACAGAGAACGGAATGAGTGAAACTTGACAAGTATTTGAAACAAGAATGGTATCA
This sequence comes from Astragalus membranaceus, assembly GCA_039519185.1. Lineage (NCBI taxonomy): Eukaryota > Viridiplantae > Streptophyta > Magnoliopsida > Fabales > Fabaceae > Astragalus > Astragalus membranaceus. The sequence goes on along the minus strand of CM076846.1, from coordinate 196,902,222 downwards.
GGTGACAGCATATTATTAGGCTAAGAGACACTAACCAGCAAATGAGAGAAATCAAGTTCCTTTTGTGTGACTGAAAACTCAATATTGAATGGTGCAATCTGGAAGACCAAAAAAAGGATTACTTACAATTACAAAAGTGTATAAAGTCTACCAGATAGTTCATAAAGGTAAGCCTAACACACAAGGATTACCTGCTCCCTTAAAATTAAAAGGTGCTTTATAAGAAAGAGTTGTCCATCCATTTGTGATGATCTCTTTACAATTAATTTGCTTGCTTTCTGTGACAGCCAAGAGGAAGCATCAATCATAAAACGAGCCAATATTAGGACCTTGAAGCACTTGAAATATCTAGGATATTGTCTAATCTAAATACTTCACATTAAAATGCTAACACGCCCTTTCATAAAAAAAACAGGTAACATGCCCCACAGGAGCACAGATCTCTCACTGCATATCTCGAAATGTGCTCAATGTGTTGTTCTAGCTCAGAAACCATCACTAATATGTTTTTGCATGTTCTGCTGAAAATTTTCTCTGGAATAAACATTTTTGGGAGAATCAGATCTATCCTAGAAATCTACATTAGCATTTCCGACTTAGTATAAGAGGCTTTGACTTTTCTAAAGAAGCCAAGATTCTGTGGAAGTGCTCTGTCTTAGCTGTTCTCTGGTATATTTGACTGGGGAGGAATGTTAGAACTTTCGTGGGAAATTAAATGAATGGTAAAGTTATTTTTTTGAGATTGAATGTGGTGTTCTGCTCATCGGTTTCTAGGGACATTTCTTTATTACATATGCAGAGATTGGCATGCCTTGTTACATGACTCAATCTTTTGGTTTGAATATATCTTCTTTTGTAACTTCCCTGTGAGAATGTCTTACCCTATATCTCTGTACTCTTCCTTTCTTCTGTAATGAAACTTCCTTTTATGTATAAAAAAGGGAAAACATGCCCCAATTTAGAAAACCAGAACTCCTTCTAAGGTCAAATATTTTGTTTGGACAGCAAGAGTCAATAGAAATAACACTAATGACATGTTGCATGTTTGGTTTCCTTAATAAAGCTCTATATGAGTGTTATTTGCACTTCTGAGTCAGAGACCTTGGAATTTGGATCGTTACTTCCTCCACTGTTCAGCTGTGAGCTACCTTCGGAATAAGCTTTTTAGTATTTAAGAGATGATTCCCATTCTTTTAATCAGTTTCTTCAAGTGGTTTGTGTGGTTTGAAAGAAATGCTCATATCTTTGAGGGTGTATCTTCTCATCTAAATCTGCTTTGTGAAAGAATAGTATACATGGCTCCTCTTTGATGTTCAGACTTCACAGCACGTATATAATTTCAGGAGATCATTCTTTAGGACATCTCTTTTACGCTGATCAGTTTTATAGGATTCTTTAGGACAGAGATCTATGCCTATGTTTTGCTTTACCTGAATAGATGTTGAGCAAACTTCCACTGCTTCCTGATTGAAATAACAAAACTGATTGTTAATAAATATTCAATCAACAGGAATGCAGGACATGAAACTAGAAATAAAGCCTTTAATACCTGTGCTAAACCTGTGAAAACTTCTGATTCCAAACAACGGTACAACTTTGAAAGACATGATAGTGTTTTTTCCAAGGGCGGATACCATGTCTTAGATATATCTGGATTGTCATCAGCCTGGAAATTTAGAGTAAATAGCAATTTACAAAGTGGAAAACAAATAAATAGAATGCCATTTAAAATCCAGATCTATTTACATATTACCAAATTGTCAAACAAGTAACTACATGAAAACATCAAGCAATTACCACAAAGCAGATATCAGTCAGATTGTAGTCTTCAGTAGTACAAAGAGACAAGAAATAAGCTACATGACACATGCATGTATGCAACAAGCACGTGATGTTCATTAACGAGTCCACAATTCTGAATCAACACCTAAGAAACCCTTGCAAAGGGAAATTTAGGGTAAAACTGAGATGGGGGACTGAGAGAACAAAGACCGATTCATCATTCATCAGAGGGTATCAACAAAATTTTGACTATCTTTGGGAATCGTATTTCTAAATCCTATAAGCTGTGAAGTAATATTTGAAACATGAACCAATCCAAGAAAGAACAGGACAATCAACCCATAGTTCGACCATGTTCGCATGACATGCAACTAATGCAGCAACACACACCCAGAACTCAAATTACTATGTCTAATGAGCATAACCAGAAGAAAAACAGCATGCAATAATCATCATTGGTGAGAAGCATTCATAGATGAATTATCTTATCTATATTCAAGACAAGACAAAAATTGTGTGGAAAGACACTTTACAGGATTGATCTCAGATGTACTTTCTGCTGATGCCTTTAGCTTTTCAGGGTAGTCCAAGTCTTCAGTAGTTGGTATGTAGTTCGCTATCTGAAAAAAGATCCAGTGAAGAGGTTTTCGGAAATCAAGATATAAGAAGACATTTAAATTATTATAAAAACCACCTCGAGGGGCAAGATATCATGAGTTAAAAATTTATCAACCAGCAATAGAAAATAAGAGGTGCATTTACTTCAGAATGTTGAGTGTAAAATATACAATATGGTTTCATGTTGTACATGGTTATATTCATATACCTTGTTGAACCACTAAATCAAGACAAAGTAACCAAAACCCAACTAGGATAACAGAGAAGAGCAATGTGGTTGAGATACCCAGTAAAGATTTATAGCACCATAGTTGTCAAAGCATGCACATGCACACACAAAAATAATCCGGTATTATGTAAAACATAGGGATTACCAACTCGTGCATTTTCACATATAGAACAAGAGACTCTTTCCTATAATGAGCCTGGCAATAATCCAATTTCTTTCTTGAAAAAAATAAATATGAAACACCACATTTGATCTGAGTATATGAATTATCAACAAAATTAACACAATTCTACACTTAATGGTGACTTTTTTCCCTTTTAGTAATAAGGTGGAGAGAAAACAACGAGGACAAAAACCCAACAACATATATCTTCATCCGGAACAGTGAAAAATAATAACAAAAAACGTAACCCACCTCATCCCGTATATGAGTTCGAGCACGGAATGTTAACCGCTCGTGCACATCTGCTAAAATTCTCTCAAATGTTGGACGAAGACCGGCAAGTGATTCACTCCTTCTACTATGTTGTTCCCCAAGGACTTCCATTTTAAGTATATCAACAAGTTCACAAAGAAAGTCAATATTTGTTTCATGAACAAGTTTGGGGCGCAGCGTATCATATAAATATGTTGACCTGCAAGGAAAATTGATCAAATCATGAGGGAGGGTTGAAGTCACTATTTGAAGAATAGCATCAACACAGAATAATAAGAACAGAAAATGAGAAAGACAGACTTTAAGTGAGCAAATATAACAACACTCTTCTAATGCTCCTTTGCATCTCTAGTCAAACAGTATTTGGACACATGTTGTACATGCCCATATTGTTTCCTGGGCACACTCCCCACATATCCCTGTACTTAGAACATGCAAAAAGAATACCATGGGCTGCACCTTCTCTAAACATAAATAAAACAACCTATCCACTACGTGAAAGTTCCTCTCCATATCCATAACTATAGAAACACGGAGTTCTAACTTACAAGGTATTATGGGAGGAAAGGAAATACTGGAATCCATGAATAAAAGAAGCTTGATTATGCTCCCTCTATGTATTTCTTCTTCCTTTCCTCTAGTAGAGTAACAATTCTACTAGAGTAACAGTTCTGTTTTTCATATTTTTTGTTATGGATATGGAAAGGAAACACGGAGTTCTACAAGGTTTCTTTTCTTTTTTTCACAGTTCTGTTTTTCATATTTTTTGTTACTCTAGTAGAATTGATTATGCTCCCTCTATGTATTTCTTCTTCCTTTCCTAATGAACGTTTTTCTGTTCAAAGAAAAGAAACCAAGTATGCTTATGTAACAGGAATACAAACTTACAGAGGATCCATTAGTGGAGATAAACTCGATACATCCTTCGAAGAAGCTGGGAAAAAATGATCAAAGAGCTGATGTTCAAGTTGGCAGACCTGCACTTCAAATTACAGTGAATAAGACTTTCATCCATATAGATATGAAGCAAGTAATATCATCTAAAACTTCACATTTAGAATAAAAAATAAATAGAATAATTAAATAATTCACATTTATTTCATCGTTAAAACATGAAAATCTGCATGCTTTGTATAATTAGACTATTCTAAGATGACATACGGTGGCAGGTAAAAGTGATTTTAAGGTGAGTAGAATTGATTTTGATGGGAGCAAGAATTCCTAGTTTTTGTGTTGAATAAAATCAATCGAGTCTGAAACCCATAAATTCATTACATTTACACATAAAAAGCAATTCCACTTTTATCATCCAAACAAAATCAACTCTTATGAACCCACTTTTAATATATCATTACCAAACACAATTCAATTTTTTTAAAATCATTTCTATGATGAAAGGCATCCCTCACCTTACAAGTCAGTTTTGTGGGGTTGAGTTAGGCCTAAACCACATTCTAAGATGGTATCAAAGCCTATCTTAGATCCTTTGGGCCACCCAACATTATTATCCACGCACCAAGCCCAATAGTGCTAGGCGTGAAAGGGTGTATTGGGGAAAACCCAAGTCCCACATTGACTAGAGATAAGGTCTCAAAAGAGTATATAATGAAAAGCATTCCTCACCTTACAAGCCGGTTTTGTGGGGTTGAGTTAGGCCTAAACCACATTCTAAGAATTTCCATCACAATCTAACTCAATGTTTTTAAAATCAACTCTTCAAGAATCAATTCCATCACAATCTAAAACAAACGGACCCTAAATATCAAACTAAAAATTGCCTTTCTTCTATGTACAATAAAGGCACCACTGACCATAAGCCATAAAAAGACATCACGGTGTTGAAAATAACACTACCTGTATGAGATATGCACATCCTGATCTGGTCAATGATGGCAGGGACTCTTTCTTGGAAAATTCAAATATTCGTCGCTGGACTATGCTTCTTATCTTCACGGAATAAAACAAAGAATCTTGGAGTCAGTTGACTAAATAATATTGTAAAATAATCCAATGATATAATGACCAAGCTTGTATAATCTCACCAAAGAGAGGCGCTGCTCGCAGTATAATCTGTGGCATTCTACAAGGATTTGACCATATTCTTTCCTTGAAGACCTGCTTTCAATTTCTTCAAGCAGTGGCTTAAGCTGCAACAGGTAAATTTTATAATCAGCTGCACAGAGGGCAGGTAGAGATCTGCTACTGAAAAGCTTATTCATTAAAGCTGACCTTTGTGTTTTTGCTCACTGGTCACTAATAAACCTTCATATCCAAATATTTATTTAAAAAAAAGGAGACACTTACCTCATTTGCTGCTGCCTTAAAGCGGACATATATAACGGAAGCCTCTACTCCCTCAGAGATAGATGTTTTGTCTCCTCCACTTCCACGAATTGCTTCCTGGACCTGATGTAGAGGTATCTCAAATTACTTTACCATAGAATTCTGAATCTGTATATACTCGATGAATACATATAACCACATATTTTATCACTCAACCTGTTAAAATTAATTTCACCTGAGAAGAGGCACCTTTAAGAACAGCAAGTACATGAGAACGCATCATACCCAGTGCTCGAGACTATTAAAAAAGTTATCATTCCAAATTAGTATATGTTAAATATTTGTCAAACATGAGTTATCATAAAACTTTCGGCCGTAAATCAAACTTATGTACCTGGAGTTGACGAAATTTAAGCAAGTAAACATTTGATTCTGCATACTGTGGATTGCTTTCAACATACCTAAAATAGGAGTTAAAATGTCAATGATCACAAGTTGTGTTCAATTACAAAAGCAGATAAAGCCAGAGTCAAAATCACTTGGTGACATTCTATACACTAAGCATCCCAATGGCACAACGTAGAATAAGTGATTTTTTACTCACGAGATGCATTCATCAAGCCTTTTGAGAAGTGGGAGGAAGTTTTCATTTCCAACGTTCATATTTGGAGAATAAAAATTGGTAGCAACCTGTAGAGCAGAAATTAAAGTAACCACAACATCATCTATAAAATAATGACTGTTTGAATTTCTCACAATACACACAATTTCTGAATAAAACAAAGATATCCAAATCCTTTATATGAAGAATGCATAACTTTATTTAAGCTAAGGTAAAAAAAAATATTGCCAGCTACACTAACAGAAGCATGCTGAATAAAAATAAGATGCGGAGTTTGAAAGATTAAAGCAGCAGCAATAAATATTTTTAGTAACAGTAACAGTGAAGAAGGGATCGTTATGTCAATTAAGCGATTGTTGTGCATAATGTCCTTACACCCAAAAAAAAATATTTTCATACAGTAGTAATCAGAGGATGTAATTGAAGCAACTAAATACAATTTGAATTACGCATCATAATAAAATTTCAGATGCAATAAAGTGAAATATACCGTCTCTGAAGTTCATAGAACAATTTTCAACATATCTCAAAACCTAATTCATTAAATCCGGAAAAAACATCAAAGTGATGCAAGTTTGAGTTTTTCAACCCAAACTTGGGCATGACAATAAAACTTATTTAAGAATGTCAGAAGACTTTGGAAGATGGTGACTCTTTGATTACATGTTCCACAAGAAATGACTAGTCTTAGCACTCACTGTTGCATTGTCCTGATGTACCAGAATGTTACCTTTCAATGGCAGATACTATATAAATTTAGTATGTCCTATTAGCACACTGACATTAACTTTGTATCTCTAATTAGCATGTTAACTTTCGTTAAAAATTATATGCCATTCGATCACTAAAAAATGACAAGATTGAAAAATAAAATCTAAGAAAAAGATGCAGTCAAGCTAGCAGTCAAACCTTACATTCTCCAGTTCATCAAAGTAATTTAGTTTACTACGAAGAGCTTCCACAAAATCAATCAGTCTTTGCTTCTCCTGTACCTGTAGTAGGAACACAAAGGTGAGCAAATCAGCCATTTCAGCTGAAGACGAAATCTTCGCTGAGTGACAAAACAACATATCATACATTTTCAACTTCCAAGTAGGAATAATGAATCCAACAAAATGTGTGGCGAATAACTCTATTATACTCATTTTTATAACCATGCATAAAGGAAAATGCGATAAAGCAACCTAAAATCTCCACTTCTATTAACATGTTCTCTTTATTTATGATTCTGATATGCACATAAACCTATTCAATACGGCCTAATATTAGGGAAATAAGAGATCACATTACAGGCAACCATTACGGCCAATGATTTTCACAAGCATTCCATTCTCCAACCCAAACTTCACGGCAAAAAAAAAAGTGAAAGAAAAATGAGATTAAGATGAAAAGTAACAAAGCCACACCAGTCTGTCGCATGCATCGTGAAGCGTTTTAGTCTTTGTAGCTACTGCCTGATGCTGCAACTGTAGTTCATTGAATAAGTCCAAGGTGTCATCAACCTGCATGAGACAACCGAGTCCAAAAGGAAAACCAAATAAGAAAACAAATAGTCACCAAATCAGATAGCTGTTGCAACTAACCCAGTATAGGCGGATAGATAATGACCTGTTGGAGAATATCCTCACATGTTTGTATGCGCTCTGTGAGAGTGTTCACATAATGTTGATATTTCTCTTCTGTCTACAATTGGAGAATAAGTTAAAAGTCCCACAATCAAAACAAACATTACGGGAAAGCAACAGCACAACCACACATTACTAACCTCTGATTTCATAGCAGATTCAAGATCAGTAAACCATTTGTAGAACTGCATCAAATTCAAAGAGAAAACCAATAACGTAAAAACACATGTCAAGCATTAAAACCTACAAATTAGATTCAGTAGCAAACTTGCCTGATTGGTATTCACCATCACAGTTTTAATTGCTCCAGAATCATCAAATGAGTTATCCTCAGTTGTAACAGACAACGCATTATCTTCCACCGATGCTTTCTCTTGAGCCTACAAATGCATAATTGTGATTGTGAGCATGAATAACAACTTTTCATCTATCTCAAGAGAATAGCAACTGAATAAACGACATTAGCACAAGTAAAACGACATACCAATTTGAGAGGTAACGGTCGCTCAGAAACGACATGAGAAAGTGATATAATCGCTGTTTGTTGATGCTCGGTTAAAGGTGCATTCTGCAAAACACGATTTACTTCAAATATCAAATCGAATCACAGCAAATAATATCGCAGATCTGATCTGATCCAGTAAAACATGATTATTTATTGATAAGGAAAAACTAATTGAGATGGCACAATTGAATAGAAATGCAGTTGGAATATACGAGATCTATAAAATTCAGTTGAACAGGGGGTAAAGAAAAGGGAAATTTGGAAGGAAACTTGGATTGAGAGGTTTGGAAGAGGGAAATTGAAGGAAGAGAACCTGTTCCCAAGTGGAAGCGAAGTTGTAGCCCCTTGAAATTGCAGCGGAATTAGGAAGGGTTTGGGGTGGACCTCTGCTTCCCATTTTCTTCAGTCACCCTCTCCTCAGCTTCCTCTTCTTCCCTTCTCAGCTTCCTTACATAACTGCTAAGCTCCGAGTCCTGTTCTAAACTTAACGCAGCGTTTAGTTTCTCAATTTCATTAATTAATTAATTAACAATAATTGAAAAAAAATAATTGATTAAAATTAAGAGCTTTTATTTTATTTTTACAAAAGAAAATTCATATAATTTCATTCAAAATCAAGTTCGCAATACAGGTAGAACTATAATCAAAAATCTAGGAACTAGCATAATCCCGTGACGCCCTAGCTAGAGTATGAGCAACACAGTTTGCTTGCCTCCTAATAAAACTAACCTTATAGTTTTGTAAATGAGAAAGTAAATTGTAACAAGATCTTAAAATAGTTCCAAATTCGGTTGCCGATTTGGACAATCCTCTAATACCATCAACAACCGCTTTGCAATCGAGCTCGATGGTGACTCTTCGGATGTTCAACTCTTGCAACCAATTAATAGCTATCAAAAGACCCAAAGCCTCTGTCTCTTGAGGTTGTGGAGCGTCTGTGAACCAACTAGTCTTCACTTTCACGAAAACACCGCATGCGTCCCGGATACAAATGCCAACTCCGAACTTACCGTCATCAAAAAGTGCGGCATCGACATTACACTTAATGCAATTGGGTTCTGGTCTGCTCCAAGCCATTGCGCCACCCGTGGTCTGGGTCACTTGCGGTGAAGAAGCAACTAGCTTTGCACGCTTAACAGCCTGCCAGTGATAAAGAAAATCAAGTGCAGTATTAATAGAAATGCTAAGAGGTTTGACGACATCTTCCCAAACTTTCTCATTCCGACGTTTCCACAAACACCATAGCATCATAACAAAACACTTCCTAGCACCATCATGTAGCGTCGCCTAGAGTTTTGAAGAAGCAATCCTTGAAACCCTCTCCCTCCTCCACAAAAGGCTGAATCTGATTCCAAAGCCCTGCAGACCGCCACAAATCTTCGGCCTGTGGGCAAGTAAATAACAGATGCCATTCATTCTCCTCCCCTGACTCACATAGCGGACATTCTTGAGGGCATTGAACATGTCTACGGCGTAGATTTGATCGACAAGGAAGGACACCTCGAGCTGCACGCCAGAGATGAATTTTGACTTTGTGTGGGACCTGAAGCTTCCAAATAAGCTGCCAATCACCTGTTACTCGTAAGTCTGAGTTATCAATAAGCTCATTCATCGCCACATAGTATCCTGATTTGACCGAGTATAAGCCATCCCTACTGTGCCTTCATATAAGCATGTCTGCTTCGTCTCTACAGTGAAGTACCATGCCTTGAATCTTGTGCATGTCCTCTATATTGAAAAGTATCAATTTACTTACTTCTGTTTGTATATATGTATGAAACAGATGTATATTTATAGGAAACGGGAGTATAATGTTTAGGTGTAAATCCGTTGGAACCAAAAAATTGCAAACGGATTTATCTATTTAGTAGATAAATCCGTAGTGTAATTTTTAACTACGGATTTATCCACTAAATAGATAAATTCGTTTTTATTTTTTTAAAAAACGGATTTATCTTTTGCTTAGATAAATCTGTTTAACAAATTTTATAGGGGTAAAATAGGATTAACAAAATTGGTGGGGGTATAACTTTATATGGTGGGGATAAAAAAAATCCGGTTAATAATACTACTACTCTTAAAAGGCCAAGACAATGAAATGATGCTACACAAGTAAAGAAGTGGGCTCCGCGCCCCACACCGCAACAAATGGATAATTCTCAAAAGCCCACTTCTAATGTTACTGGACCAAGATATGACGTGGGCTTTAGTGCAAGGTCAGATATAAATACAGAGCCTGTCTTTTCCCACATTCCTTGCTACTCACCCCACACCCTCAAACCTTGTGAAATGACCAATATGCCATTAATGAGGCGCGCTCCGTGTTTTATTTTTGAAATTTTGACCGATTTGGTTAGGGTCAACCGAAAACTTACGGTTAGGCACACCCGAACGGGTATTTTTTAGAGAGTACGGTTGGCCCCAACCGAATTTATTCGGACCAGGGCAGCCTAACCCCACCCGCTGTAATGGAAGACTTAATGGAATGGCAGTTGTGCCCAACCCAGAGATCAAGTGACAAATTCCTAACCGTCTTGCATCATCGTGGAACGATCACCGACAGGCACGATGGTGTGTTTTTTCGTTCTCGCAGTCCAATCTTCTGTAGGTTGGATAAGAATATAACATTCAGGCAGTTGAAGGAAAAGGCGGAGTGGAAGGTTAGCCAAGAGGGAGAGTGGCGCAAAGACATAAGTCATTTACGTTACCGGAAGTGTAGTTGTGGAGATGACGGGTGTAACACCCATTTTCTACCCGGAAAATTTTTGACGAAAAATCAGAGTTCAAAAACATTTTTCACTATACCCACAAGGGATGCCACATTTACACCAACAAACATCACACGTCAATAAATAAAATTCACCATTAAAATAGTATGATACATAACAGTAACTCCATCATCATGCAGCGGAATAAAAATAAAGGGTTCAACGAATAATCATAACATCACCATAAACTTCAGAAATTAATTAAAAAAGACAACTAATAAAACTAGCGTTCATCCCCCCGAGTGCTACGTATCAGAGCGACGACACCGACTCGACTAGCGAAGGTAGACATGCCTTCACTCGCAATCACCTGCACGTTACCAGCATAGGGGTAACATTCAAACAGAAGGGGTGAGATATCTAACATTATAATAGCATATATGATAGGCAATACGCTAGAGTTACGACAACTATATCCACCACTTCACGACAACATCAAAATGGCAAACACCAATAGACATCACCAACATCATGAGTAAATGAATGAGATGCAACCCACACCAACGGGTATATGCATGTGGTACCAATCATCACCAATAAAACAGCCAATAAGGGCATCATCGCCCGTATGAGCATCACCATCATCACCTATAGCTCCAAGGCCGAAGCCATCATCACCAAAATAATGCATATGCAATATATGCGACACCATGAACAATGCACCAGAGACAATTAACAACAACAGTCATTTAATTGACGCAACCACACCAAATTCAACAACTGGTCATAGACCCATCACCTATCACCTTAGCCAATGAAATAGGCACATCACTTGTTACGTCATCACCGATAACACCAACACCTATAGTACAGTCTAACAACTTGACCGTAACATCAACAACCACCGACACCAAAAACACCAATAGATTTACAACAAACAGCAACATTTATTTTACAGCAACAGCAACATTTATTTTACAGCAACAGCAACATCTATTTTACGGCAACAACAACATTTATTCTACAGTAACAGCAACACCATTTTTAGAAGACAGCAACATTTGTTTTACAGTGACAGCAATACCAATTTTAGAAGACAGCAACATTTGTTTTACAGTGACAGCAACACCAATTTTAGAAGACAGCAACATTTGTTAGACAGTGACAGGAACTGGCGCCCAGCAACAGGGCGCCAACAAGCAACATCAAAAGACAGAAACTGGCGCCCAGCAACAGGGCGCCTAGCAGGCAACAAAATAGAAACTGGCGCCCAGCAACAGGGCGCCAACAGCATCAGCAGCAAAACAGAAACTGGCGCCCAGCAACAGGGCGCCTAGTGCAACAGCAGCACAAACAGACATGGCGCCCAGGAACAGGGCGCCTAACACCACAGCAGCAAAATCAGACTTGGCGCCCAGGGGCAGGGCGCCTAACACCACAGTGGCAGCAACAGACATGGCGCCCAGCAACAGGGGGCCTGGCACAACCGGCAACACAACAGACTTGGCGCCCAGCAACAGGGCGCCTAGCACATCAGTGGCAACAACAGACTTGGCGCCCAGCAACAGGGCGCCTAGCACAACAGCAACACAGGCAGGCAAACAGCAACAGCAGAACATGGGACATCACTGGGAGCCTAGGGCGCCTTCCCCAACAACACAAACGCACAAGACAACACTGGGCGCTTAGGGAGCCACTTTCAGCAACAACAGGAACACACTAGGCGCCTAGGGCGCCACTTTCAGCACAACAACCAGCACTGGGCGCCTTGGGCGCCACTTCCAGCAACAACACAGAGCCACCATTGGGCGCCTAGGGCGCCACATTCAACAACAGGGACAACACTGGCTCGGCGCCCAGCAACAGGGCGCCTTCAGCAGGAACCAAACGCAACACAGACACGCACCAATCACCACTTGGCGCCTAGGGCGCCACTTTCTGCAACACAGAAACACACTGGGCGCCTAGGGCGCCACTTCCAACAATCAAGACAACAACAAAGACATATGCGACAACATCATCAATGGCGCCCATGGCGCCTAGGGACCAATTGTTTTCGATTTTGATTTCCACCATATTCAATCACCAATCACCAATTTCAAACATCATGAGTATATTCTAACATCACCAAAACAGCACCAATTAAGATCAAAGGGCAACAATAGAGCCTATCTCCCACATATCCCCCATCATACACCCTATTATAAAGTAGAACCCACCCTTACCTTAAATTTTCCGAATACGAGATCCCCTTGCACGAAGACTCCAAAGAACCACAGCAACAAGAGCTCCTCTCCTCTTCCTCCTTGGTTGCGCCGTTTCCTCTCTTCTCCTCTTCGCAACTTTCTTTCTTTCTTTTCTCAAAAATGCGCTAATGCTCCAAAACCCTAGCTAATGCCTTCACCTATGCGCCTAGGCCCTTGGGCTCTTGGATCACAGGCCCCCGTCTACTACTCAGCTTAATTACTAAACACCACTCCCTAATTTAAATAAAACATCATTTTATTAATTTAATATGACTATGCTAATAAAATACCTAAATAATTTAATTAAATAAATAATTAAATTATTTGGGCGTTACAACGGGACTGTCCGCTATTCATCTACAGAGATCCGAAGTGATGATGATGTTCGCGCAATGATGGAAGCTCATGCTAATGTTCCACTGAGACGTCAAATCCCGGAGCTGTTTATAGAAACAATGCGCACACCGGAAGAAATCATTTATCTTCTGGAACAGGGACTTCCCAAATAATTGCTAGTTTCTTAGTTGTTTGGTTATATTGTTTTTTATTGTTTTGATGTCTTTCGTGTTTGATGTACGGTTACGCTTTCTAACAATAAACTTGTTGTTTAATTTAAATACGACCGAAATATAAAAACATAATATCCATACAAATAAATATCCTACTATGTGTTGCGGCTCCTCCTGCTATACACACAACCATACTTCCTAAGCCTACGGAATGGCTTCACGAGGGTCTTCAAGCCGTCAAGTACTCTCCATGGCTGGGTCTCTCGTGGAACGTTACCATTCAAGGCACGCTCCATCTCATCCACCATCCGAACGAAATCCGGCACCATCTGTGAGACCAAAAAATTAAATTAAGTACATATTTTATAAACTAATAAAAGAGAAAAAAGTGTAAAAGACACGTACTTGTCTAGTATCAGGCTCATCCTCGAGCTGCACATAATTAAACTGCATAAGGAATGGGTGTGAGACCTTCCCAAACCAAGCAACGTACCCTGGCATGGTGTCTGGCTCACCCGGCCTAGTAGAGGCCCCCTCTCTATCAAATGCTGATCAAACTGCCTCCACATATCGCCAGCCATCTCTCGTGTAACCACAACTCTAGTGGGGGGTTTGGGGTCCTCTGGTATCCCCTGTACATGCCCAAACTGTCTCAAGACACGATCTGGCATGTAGGGCACCATGCAGCCAGCATGCCGTAAGTGCCCTCTAAATAGACTGATGAGCTCAAAGGGATAGGAAGCTCTATGCCCAGTGTAGGGTTCTCAGGTGACCTCATCTGGGTGCAGCCTATCCAGGGCTAGTCGAACAATATGCCTGGCCAGCGAAAGTGTGGTATCAGCAACCCACCTCTTAGCACGTGGCTGAGTCTCAAATATCCATGCCTGTAATGAATATATCAATGCGTTTAGTAACCATACAGACACATCAAAAAAACTTAACAACTTAAATATAATAGATACCTGAAGTAGAGCAATGTAGCCACCCATCTGCTTATCTTTGGGCTTGTTTGCTCCACGAAGATGGTCATATAGATGGGCCAGGGCCATCCCTCCCCATGTGTAAGAACCAGCAAGGTCGAAGTCAATCAGAGCTCCCAGATAGCCCAAATTCACCTTGTTTCCTGACTTGTCGGCGAACAAGCCCCAACCCAATAAGTAAAGCAGATATGCCCTAGCAGTATGCTCCCATCGCTCCTCCGCTATAGCACTAGGGTACACCACCTCCCTCAGCCACCTAAGGGACACAGATAACCCTGGGCCATGTGCCTGAAGAGGCTCTGCACCCAAGTAGTGAATCAACAACATCTCTCCCTGGTCCTTGTTGTAGTCCGGCATATCATAAAAAGTCCCCATAACGGGGATGTGGAGCAATGCTGACACATCATCAAGAGTGATAGTCATCTCATTGATAGGGAGGTGAAATGACGATGTATCCGGCTGCCACCGCTCTATGAATGCATTGGCGAGCCCACCAATGATAGCTGGAAATCCAATGTCCCTCAGATGTAGCAGTCCAGAATGCTCCACAAACTGAATAATGTTTGCATGAGGGGCTATCTGTGGAGCTCCCTGTGAAATAAGCTTTAAGGGCTCACGATCTTGCATCATGGAATGCTATATTAAACCAAAGTATTGAAAATAACTAATGATCAAATTATTTAGAGAAATAAGTAAGTAACTTACAGTGCCCTTCCATAGGGATCTAGCAAAGTGAGACCCGTAAGTGGGTAACACAAACCTATCCTCCGGGCCACCAGGAAAAGGGAATGTGGCAGGAGGAGCAGCAGCAGTGGAAGGAGCAGCAGACCTCAGCATGAGCAGCACTCAAGTCCTCAGCAGGACCAGCCAGGTCAGCTGCCGGATGGTAAGCATCACGCTCAATATCATGCCCTACATCCTCCCCCTGTACAGCTGGGGCCTGCTCAACACGCCTACCCCTAACTCCGTTAAGCCCAGCAGCAGCAGCACGTGCTTCCTCCTTCCTTTTACGGTCTGAAACCGTCATAGGTGGCCTGACTCCCCGAGGCTCAGGCTGTGACTGAGAATGCGCACCTCTAGTCTTGGCCATAACTGAAAAAACAAACAAACACATTATAAAACAATTTAAAAATTAAAATACAAATTTTTTCATAATTATACACTGATTCGGTTGGGGCTACCCGAATGCACAGTCGGTTGACCCCAACCGGACGTATGAAATACGTTTCAGCTTTTACACTATTCGGTTGACCTCAACCGAAAATTTTCGGAAGGCCTCAATCGAATCCATTCGTTGTCTTTCGTCCCCAGAACCATTCGGTTGGCCTCAACCGAATGCGTCGCAAACCCAACAGAAACGAAAACGCAGTAAACATAGCGAAAACAGCGAAATGCAAAGAGAGGAGAGTGAGGAATCGTGTACCTGATGCGTAGATTACGAGATTGGCACTTGAAATGTGTGATTGAGAGGGTTTGGGAGAGGGAGAAATCGAAGGGGTGTTGAGAGGATTTAGGTTTCGGTTATGGGGGTGTTGAGTGGGTGTGAGGGTGTTTGGGAGGATGGAGTGTTTTTGATTTAAGGGTATTTTGGGGATTTAGGGGCTTTGGGGGTGTGGGCTGAGTAGCAATGGGTGTGGGATAAGTCTGGGCCTAAATACAAACTTTGTTTTTCCTAATCGTTTTGTGTTTTTACAGGATAATGAAGATGCAATTAAATCTTTGGGCCAACATGACACCAATTTTGTAAGCACTCGATTTTAACCGGTATTTTTCATTTTTGGTAAAAAAAAAATCTCAAAAAATATGTCATTTTGCGCTTTTTAGATTTTATCGTTCACACGTGCCATTTTGCGCTTGTTGGCGATTTGGTGTTGTTTTGTTATCATTAATTGGTTTTTTTTAGTAGAACTCTTTTTAAGCGAAAAAAACCTTAAATCAAAAAATCTGTTTTAACCTTAAATATTATTTTTTTTGTTGTTACACATTAAAAATTAAGAAAACATAGAAAACGAAAATTAAAAATAATAATAATAATAGAAACAAAAATTAAATAAACAGCACATGGTATCTTCTATCTTTGGCTAAAAGTTGCAACATCTTTCATCATGGTTAGTTTCTTTTACTGAGAGTATACTACCCTTTTATGCATGCAAATCTTTTGACTATACAATGTTGCAAGCTGTGTACAAAAGACAGCACAATGGTACAATAAAACAAGAGAATAGGACAAGCTGTTGTAGCTTTATAGGAAGGGATCGATGCTGCATAAGCTTCAAGTGGGAAGTCTTCTCTTTGCTATTCAAACTGCTCTGCATACATATGCACTAATAGAAAGAGGTCAGGGAGATATTTTTGTGAATGCATCAGGGGCTTGGGAGAAGAAACTTTTTCATATAACAAAATAAACATCAAAACATGAAAGATTTTGAAAAAGGATAAGCAAAAAAATTGACCTCACAGTGAGAATTTTGCCTATAAAAAATCAGTTTCAAACACACTGGGGAAAGAAGGAGGGATTGGGAGTGATCACAAAAAAGAAGGGTTGAAACTCAGCATCTTGAGTTTTAATCTGCTAGAGTTGAAACACGGTTCTTTTAACAAAAAGAAGGAGAGGAACGTTTTTTTTTCAAGAGCCAACAAGAAAGAAGTATTAAGAGGTTTTTAAGAGCATCAGGTTGGTCCCTTTTTTTTACTGCTTATCTGAAATAGGATACATACACTGTTTCTGGTTTTGTTGAGAAGAGCTTTTAAAAGAAAAGAAATTTTTTTTTTTAACAACAACACAATAACACACACAGACAGAGGGGAACAAATTGATTTTGGAAAAAAATGTGAAAAGGGGGAAACAACCACCACCTCACAACTGTGTCACCACCGCCGCGAACAACCACCTACCACCGTCCACCTCCCAAACGGCCACCACCCACCACCGGAAAATCGCACCTCCACCACCATCACCCAGATCGCGCCACCCTCTCTCTCCCTTCGGTTCTCTCTCTCTCCACCTCCAAAACGCCGTGAACCGTCGCAACAACCACCATCGAAACCACCCCACAACCACCGCCTCCATCACCGTCACCACCACGTAACCACCGTCGGTTTCCATCTCTCTCTCTCTCTCTCTCTCCGGCGACCCTTCTCTCTCCTCCTTTCTCTTTACGTTTTCCTTCTTTCTCTCAT
Source organism: Astragalus membranaceus (assembly GCA_039519185.1). Lineage (NCBI taxonomy): Eukaryota > Viridiplantae > Streptophyta > Magnoliopsida > Fabales > Fabaceae > Astragalus > Astragalus membranaceus. The sequence continues at coordinate 196,884,499 of CM076846.1, read as the reverse complement.
TCTCGCTCCAACTTTATTTTTCCCTCTTTTGATATGTGTGGTGCGGCTGTGTTAAAATTAGGTTTCCACTGAGTCAACTTATATATACTGTTATTTATGTTGTCTATTCATTTTAACTTGCTGTTTTTTATTCAGGTTCTTTCTTACACCCATACCTTTAATGATAGTGCCCCCTCCCCCTTTTTAAAGAATGCAACGGTTCTGTTATCATTTTTAGTGTAGATTTATTCTTGCACCTCCGGTATTTCCATGATACAGCCCTTTCTATTCTTAAAACATTAAATAATCAGTTTGTTTTCCTTTCCTTCTGCATTATGACCCCTCCCTCAACTTCCCTACCTTCGATTTTACGTGTACTTTTTTTATCTTATTTTGCTTGGAATATTGTTTATTTCAATAAAGTGACTTTCTCTTGTCTATTATAAAAACAAAGAAATATGGGATAGATTGAGATGTGACATTTTGTCGATCCCGGTTTAAGACGTCTGAGTTGTACAACTTGGCGATCTAAAACCCCTTTAAAAATTTAAAATCAACAAAACACACAAATATTTTTCTAGAAGAACTACGTGACTCTTGAGTTCCTCATTGCACCGGAGGATACGTAGGAGCGGGGCTTCCCCGTCAAGTCAAAATTAAATTTTCTCAAACTTGTCCCTATTTTATTTATTTCTAAATAATTCTTTTTTTTCTTAATATTATTTTTGGGGTAAACAAATGACTAAGTAATTTATTAATACTTGCACAATCAGATTTAGGGTAACTGTCTTAGGACAGATGTATCAGGGGTGTAGTGGAATTAAGTTTTTGCCCTTCCCTATGCATAACCGACTCCCGAATCCAATCTAGTTTACGCAGACCAAATAACCTTAAATGTAGGTTTTTCTCAATTTTTCCTATTAAATAAATTGGGTGGCGACTCCCTGAAATATCGATTTTTGGGCCGTCTACGTCGGGATCCCGGTCACGACAGATGGCGACTCCGCTGGGGACAGTGAGAGTCAAGCCTGTTTAATTTATTTGTGCAAGGTATGTCTGAGTTATTATTTTGTTTACCCTATGCTTAATTATTATGTTCGCCTATTATTTTGCTCAAACCCTGGGGTAGAAGATTTTGAATGCTGTTGCTTGGTTGTGTTTTTCTTTTATGATTGTTTTGCAGGTGTTTCTTAGTCTTTTATTAGGGTTTGAGGTTTGTACGTTCCCTTCACACACTACACATACATTGTGAGCACACACATTGCGTGGGGCTTATACCAGAGCCTAAATGGAAAACACTTAGGTTAGAACGAGGTTGTGTAGTGGTAGTCATTTTGGATGTACATCCTGGTGTCTACCATGAATTCCTCATCTAGAGTACGATTCTCCCTTTTGGGTATTCACATTTTGGATGTACATCCTGACGTGTTTGACTGTTCTAGGAAAATACTTGGCTCTAGAGACCTGAAATCTCCATAGGTTATAGCTGCTAACCCAGTGAGTATCACAACAGAAGGTCGTAGATCCGTAGGGTTCAAAGTCCAATAGCATGGACCAACCAAATTAGGTCACAAAGGGAGCTACTCTTCGTCTTACCCTACTCTTCAAAAATTTTAGCATAAACAAACCGTGTTTTTTGTGCATAGATTAACTACTCTACTCTTTTCCAAAAAATAATAAACAAAATTGTTTTCACATGCATGGTCTTATTTGTTTTCAATATCCTCACTTTTTGTTTATTTGTCCATCCAGGAAAGTTTGCCGAGGAATCTAAGTTCGGAATTGAGAAGTGAGTATCTGGGACAAAAGAATCTGTGAGACATGGAATTGACGAATAAAACAAAGAAGACCACTCAGTTCATTCTCCGTAAACCAAACATGACCAAGCTAAAGGCCTATGCCACTAATCTGCCTGAAGAGTCACAGAAGATCCTTAAGGGGAGGTATGGGAACCTGTTGGAATTATTAGAGGTGAATGTTCAGACTGACGCTATATCTGCCATGGCCCAATACTATGACTCACAATTGAGGTGCTTCACATTCTCCAACTTTCAACTAGCACCTACTCTCGAAGAGTTTTCCGTGATTGTTGGGCAACCTCTAGGGGATGCAAAACCGTACCACTTCTATGGAAGCTATCCTCGAATTAAAACTGTTGCTAAGGCCGTCCGAGTTGATGTGGGCGATATCAACAATAAAAGACCCAATGAGAAAACGCCTGAAGGGATACCAAGGGTGCGTATGGAAGAGCTAATGAACAAATTGGTGGGGTGCAAGGACTGGGAAACCCTCATAGATGTGTTGTCCCTCGCAATTTATGACTTGGTCTTATTTCCAAGTAGCGGAGACTTTGTGGGCCCTGCTGCAATTGATGTGTTTATGGCGCGCAAGTGTCGGGGGGAAAACTCGGCATTCCCAATTTTGGCGGATGTGTACAAGATAAATACTCTAAACTTCTTGAGGAAGAAGAGATGTTTTGGTTTCAGAAATCAAGGGAGAAGTGGATAAAGTTTGGCAGCAAGAATACGAAGTTCTACCATACTCAGGCAGTTATTCACATAAGAAGAAATGAAGTATCTAGTCTTAAGATTGATGGAGAGTGGTGTGATGCTGAAGAGGTCTTAAAGAGGGAAGCTAACAACTTCTTTAAGAAACTCTTTCAAACCAACGATTATTCTGAACCTAATAGTCTTCAATTAGATAATATACCCTAAATTGGTGCGGATATGCATAATCTGCTTCTCCAACCTGTTTCCATGCTTGAGGTTAAGGATGCTCTCTTCTCTATGGATGCCTACAAGGCTCCAGGCCCAGATGGCTTCCAACCTATTTTCTTCCGTAGCTATTGGAATATTGTGTTAGGTGATGTATTTGATTTGGTTAATGAGGCTTTTTCCAATGGTTATATTGATCAACAAATAGCCAATACTTTGATTGTTTCCTATTCCAAAGATTGATGCACCTAAGACCATGAAAGATTTCAGGCCTATTAGTCTTTGCAATGTTCTCCTTAAATTAATTTCTAAAATCATGGTTAGGAGAATGAGGCCCTTTCTTGATGATATTATCGGTCCTCTTCAAAGCGGTTTTCTTCCTAACCATGGCAATGCTGACAATGCCCTTATAGCCTAGGAAATTGTCCATTTCATGCACAAAAAGAAAGGAAAAGTTGGTTTCCTCATGTTCAAAATTGACTTTGAAAAGGCGTATGATCGAGTTGATTGAAATTTTCTCAAGATGACTCTCTCTGAATTCGGCTTCCCTCAACATATTATTAATTTGATTATGAGTTGTATCACTTCTTCTAATATGGCTTTTAAATGGAATGGAGAGCAGCTGGATAGCTTTGCTCCGACTAGAGGTTTAAGGCAAGGCGACCCTATGTCTCCCTACCTTTTTCTTCTTTGCATGGAAAAATTGGCGCTGCTCATCCAATCCAAGGTGTATAATAATCGGTGGAATCCTATCTAGATTAGTGCCAATGGTCCCCCCATCTCACATCTCTTTTTTGCAGATGATTGTCTTTTGTTTACTAGTGCCAAATCTTCCCAGGTTAGGGTTGTTAAGGATGTTCTTCAGTCTTTTTGTCTTGCTTCTGGTATGAAAGTTAGTGTGCAAAAATCTAGATTCCTTCCATCCAAGAACATGTCTAGAGCTAAAGTGTCTAAGTTTGAGAGGATGGTAGACTTCACTCACACTTACAATATTGGTAAATATCTTGGTTTCTCCTTGCTTCAAGACAGGGTCACTAATGCTAATTTTTCCTACATTTTAGATAAAGTCAATAGCAGGTTAGCGGGGTGGAAAAGTAATTTGCTTAGTAGGGTAGGTAGAGTTACCCTTGCCAAATCTGTTTTGAGCTCCATGCCTATCTACACTATGAACAATCTTTGGATTCCTCAAGGAGTTTGTGACAAACTTGATGCTACCATCAGACGATTCATTTGGGGTGGTAAACACAACCATTGGGTCAAATGGGACAAAGTTAGTACCCCTCTCAGCAGTGGTGGTCTTGGGCTTCGGAATGCTAGGAATGTGAATACTTCTATGCTTGGCAAACATGTTTGGGAAATCATAAATAAACCTGATAAATTGTAGGTTAGGCTCCTCTCCTCCAAATACATGTATGGTTCCCAAATGCTTGATGATATTGATTGTGAAGGAGCTTCTTATACATGGCGATCCATGGTGCAAGTCGCCAACATTATGAAGCCTGGGTATATTACTCGTGTTGAGGAAGGTGACATCTCTTTGTGGTACGAGAAATGGCTCAATAAAGGTCAGATAAGTGATAGAATTCCCTATGTTGATATCCATGACATCAACCTTCGAATCAAGGACATCTTTGTCAATGTCTCGTGGAATTTCAACATGCTCTACACTCAGATTCCAGAGGACATAATGCTGGAAATGTAAAGTATCTTTGTCAATCTAAACTCTACAGACACTCTGATATGGAATTCTTCTCCCACAGGTGAATATTCTACTAAAAATGCTTATTTTTGGCTTTCTAATTTGCAGGCGAACAGTGGGGAGATCTCTTGGAAGTGGATTTGGAGGCTCAAAGTTCCAGAGAATGTCAAGCATTTTTCCTAGATCATCATGCATGGAAGCTTACCTACAAACTCTTTCAGATTCATGAGACATATAACCCAAGATCATTCTTGTCATAGATGTGGCGCAGCAAATGAAACTCTCCTTCACACTCTTAGAGATTGCAGCAGAGCTCATCAGATTTGGTGCCTCTTTGGTTTCACTACTTTGCAAGATTTCAACACTCAGGATCATTGTCTATGGTTCCACACCAATGCAACAGGAAAATATGGGACCTTATTTACCTTGAGTTGTTGGATTATTTGGAAGGCTAGAAATGACGAGGTCTTCAATGACACTAGATGGGATAATTGGAAAGTTGCTAGTCGTATCCGCTCCCTTTTGGATGTACGGTTAAGGCTTTCCCTGCTTCTATTTCTCATAAGGACCCTCGCCTTGTTACTTGGGTATCTCCACCGGAGAATTTTATTAAACTGAATGTTGATGGTAGCTCCTTTGGAAACCCTGGCCGTTCTGGATTTGGTGGTCCCTTTAGAGATCATAATGGAATTTGGATTACTGGTTTTTCAGGAGGATGTGGTTTCACTACCAACATTAATGCCGAATTGCGAGTCATCGCCAAAGGTCTTACTATTGCTTCTCAAAATGGTTACCAGAACCTTATTTGTGAATCTGGCTCCAAGACAGTGTTGGGTTTCATCAATGATGGTGTCTCTTCTGTCCATCCTTATGCTCCTATTGTTGACTATATTCGCTCATTCTTGGCGCGTGATTGGCAATTATCCTTCACCCACTCCCTTCGCGAGGGAAACTCGTGTGTCGATTGACTGGCTAAACATGGTTCATCTATGGACTATGGTGTTCATCATTGGTGGCTTTTCCCTCCGGCTATAGCCACTTCTCTTCAAACTGATGCTATAGGAATTGTTAGATTAAGACCTTAGTCGGGTTTTTCTGTTGCTTTTCCTTTCTTGTTAATAAAAAGAGGCCCTAGAATATTGCAAACATCATATAGTAACAAAATTAGAGAAATCACATCAACATCCAACTTTAATCGCAACATCTTTGCATATATATATATATATATATATATATATATATATATATTATTGATCTTAGTATTCACTCTATCTCATTTTGGTTTTCATCGTTAGAATATTTGATTGCCTCAAATTATTTGTCACTTTAAAATATTAAGTATTGATTATATTTTTTTGATAATATTCTTATTTAGTTATATTCAAAACAAAACTTAGGTATTTTTTGTGTTGATGGCTAATTGTAATATGCTATGTGGATTAAATTTTCCAATAAATTCAGAATTAAAATGGTTTTATATTTCTATTGGATACATAACCCATATGTTAACATTGCGTCTGTAATATATCTTATATTGATTAATGAATGAACTACTCAATATCTTTTTTTACAAAAATAAACTTAAATTATTTTCTTTCAAAATGGATAACATAATACATGGAGGAATATAATTAAAATCATGGATGCTAGTATAAGACCTAGATGCTCTACCTAAATTGTGAGCAACTTGGTTGGCTTGCCTTTTAATGAAACTTATCCTAAAGCTTGTATGGTGATCAAGAATTCCCTTATAATTTGCTAAAGCTGGACCAAGTTCATTGTGAGAAAAATTTGTGTCTAATATTCCACCAATGATTGGTTAGCAGTCTAGCTCGATGGCGATATTAGAGAAACCCTCTTCCTGAATCCAATTCAAAACTTGTACCAAACTATATGCTTTTGCTTCTTTTGGTGTAGAGATTTCTTGGAAAGTCAGTCCTTGTTTTAATGAAAGTGCCATGAACACTAGGATACAGAATCCTAACTTGAAACACTCCTCATCATTGAAAATTGAAGCATCTACATTGAACTACAATTCATTTTGCCCTAGCATAAGCCATTTTTGTGGTGCCTCTACTGTGTGTAGTGGATGTCCCTGTTGTAACATCATTGCATTTGTCTAAGAAAGCAAGAAATCCATGGTGACTCCATAGCTTATTATTTCGTCTGTGCCATATAAGGTCCATCGTCGTGAGTGCATAATTTCTATTGTCTGAGACGTGATGCTCCAGAACACGAAAAAACAACTTCCAGGATAGATATTTAGTCGATATTCCTTCCTTCATTCATTAGTGAATATGCTCTTAGTTATTCCTTCCACTCAACTCCCAAGGGATTAAAGATATTTAATCAAAAAGATCATTAGTCAATGGATTTGTCAAAGAAAAAGCTTAACGACGGATAATACCAAGTTCAAACCACAGATAGTGAGACGGAGAGAGTATTACTGATACTACCAAGTTCAAAAAACACCTCTGAAAGATCTTTCTGCATTAATTTTTCCATGAGTAGAACACTTGAACACTTGAACACATTTATTAACACTGATATCGCTAAATGCAAAGAGAATCAACAAAAAGGGGGTTCACAACAACTGCTAAAAAATAGGAGCCACCAAAACTGATCAATATTGCAAAACTATACAATACCAACAAATCATCTGTCAAACTTACAAAGGGAAAACAAGCCAACAAAACATAAAATCAGAGTTTGAGACATGCTAAAATTTGTCAGTCTTTAACATCTGCAACTCCTTCAGCACAAATCTGAAACCTTGCTTCTGCTTCTGCCAAACAAGGAGAACTTATCACTTTACAGATTCGCTCTTCACCTCTTCCTTTCCTGAGAGCAAGCCTGTCATAAAGATTTAAATAACATTTACACTAAGAACAAACTTGGAGAATAATAATTAAATTAAAAGAGAACATTTCATGTTTCGCAGTTTAGACCTTGTTGTGGTAGCATGAGCCATAATGTTGCCTCCAATAGGCTTGACTTGGGGTCCGGCAAAGACTGCAGAGCCGTCTACTTGTGAAACTACTTGGTTTGTTAAGACAACGGCCACACCAAACTACAATTAGACAATCAAAACAAGCTATCAGCTCCAAGCTGATTATGATGTATTTATTTAGTAAGAGAAGTCAAACACAGCATGTCCTAACTTAAGTTTAGCATCATAAGAATCTCGAATTAGTTTAATCAAGAAGATTAGGTGCTCAGCCAGCCTGACATGGATTTTTACCTCGTCCGCCATTTTCTGAAGGCTCCTCAAGAACTTTGCTAGATGCATTTGCCGGGCTGAAAGCTCCCCTCTTCCAGAAAAATCTGTCCTATAGAGGGCTGTAGCACTGTCTATTATCATTAAAGCAAACCTGCGTATGCGCCAAAAGAGGGTAAGCCTCAAAAACAATTTTTTGCTATTTGATACACATTAACAAATTCAGCTCAAACATCACTAATAAAGAAATCTTATGTTGGTGAAAATGCTAGCAGACAATCTAGTAAGATGAAAATAATCATGGTTTTATGCACTTGTGGCACATTAGGCGTATCTAAAAGACATATTATGTCTATGTAGACTTTTGCAATTGGCAGATCTTAACAATTTTGAGCAAAGGGAGCCACCGGAAGTCACACCTTGTTTCCACCATCATTGAAGCTGCTTCTAGCAAAAGCCGTGATTGATGATCAGTGTTATATGCTCTAGCATAAGCTACATTTTCCAATACATCAGGACCATTCAGTCCAAACCTGCAGCATGAAGTAACATAAATATTAAATGCACATGTCACAGAGAAAGGGCAGCAAAGTCATATAAAAAAATCATATTACCTATCTGCTATCTGTAAAAGTCGCTGAGGCCTAAATGTTCCCTCAGCATCAATGTACATAGCTTTGCCTTCACCACCTCCTTGATCCAGTGGCAACTACCACATCAAAGATAATTGAATATTAATTATTAAGCAATAGCATAATGTAGTAGTGACAGATGGATGTGAACCTAAAACCACGACAAATTCAATCTTGCAGCCTAATAATATGACAAGAGTTGATAACTGAAAGCACAAGAACAAGATTTATTCTGAATGAATATATTCTTACTGCTGTAAAGAGACCAGTATTATGTCTACTTATGTCACCCAGGATTGTTTTCAGTTACCACTTGACTACAACAAGTAATACTAACCACAAAAGGGAAACTACTTACTTGGCAAGTGACACAGAGAGTGTGACACAACTGAGTCTTCCCAGATCGAAATTCACCATACAACTCAGTGATAGAACCCGTTTCAATTCCACCTGGTAGAAGTAGCAATACAAAGTTATTTAACTTAACACTCAACAGTGAAACACATGAAACGAATGATGTTTCAAATCCACACATAAAAAGGAGGTATTTATGACTGTGAGTCTGACCTTCCAATACTTTGTCAAGCTCTCTTGATCCGGTGGTTATCTGAATAATTGCTTCACGCTGGGCATGGAGCTCGCTGGCACTGGTAAAACCCATTGGCACCAGCTTAGAAGCTGTCAATAAACAAAACAAAACAAACAGCACAGGCTCAGCATACCTTCACATAATGGGCAATACTCGAAGAATTACACAAAGGTGAATGAATGAACATTGATATACCTGCTTCAATAATCTTGTCAACCTTAGCTTCACTGATACCCTTAATTTGCAAAAGATCCTTTCTGGGAGTATAAGCAACGGATTCAACTGTACAAATACCCGCATCTTTAAGTTTCTTAACATCAACGGAGGCTATGCCAGATGCCTGGGATCAAGATTAAGCACGGAACAATCATCAATTCAATAGTAATACAATACAATTAACAAAAGACAAAAGGGGGATTTTTAGCATTTAAAGAAATGGGTAGGGTAAGGGGGAAATTGCGGGGACTGGGTCGCAGAAATTATGAAAAAAGAAAGGATTTTTGAAGAACCCATTTGGGGAGAGATCTGACCTGGAGTTGTTCGACGGGAATAGGACCGTGTTGAACCTCTTCGACTTCGTCTTGTTGTTGGGGCGCTTTCTGGCGTTGTTGTTCCATTCTTGTAACCACTTTAGAGATTCAATATTTTTGTGAACGGGGTGGCCTAGCGGGAACAACAGAATGTGAATTTTAGTTTCTGCTGTACTGGGTGACGGACAGGGACATAGTGAGGAGATAATCGGAGAAGGAGAAAGGGGGGAGGAGGGAAGAGAAGACCGAGAGGAGGGAATTTAAAAAGCGGGGAGGGGCGGCAAATTTATTTTACTCACTCAGCAATAAAGCTTACTTGACAAGCTACGATTACCGAAAAAAATAAAAACTTGTGTTAGCGCCGTATCTCAGGGAATCGGAAGTACGTAGATCCGCTGCGTAAATCTGAACTGAAACTCTGGTAAATTTCTGGTCAAATATATGCAAGTGAGAAATGGTAAATGTTTTGTAATTTTGTCAAAATTTTAAGGCTATTTTGGTATTTTCACAGGGATGATGGGGTAAAAAAAACCCAAAAAATATTACAAGGATCGGTCCAGTTTTTTTTCCCAGATAAGCATGGATCGGTCCAGTTGATCCTTTATTTAAAAGGATAAAAAACAAAAAGATAAAAAGTGGGTTTTACTTTTGGTACCAATCCCTTTACTACATATTTATGATAATTTTTTTGGGGTGAACAACACAGACATGAAAACATGATATGGAACCCAGCCTCCGTCCTGCTTCTCCAACATGCGTACACCATCCTATTTCGTCTCATGTGAAGTTGTCCCTCTCCTTTCTTGACCGCAGCATTTTCTTCTTTTCATTTATAAGATTTTGGATCATTCTATTTCAAATATAGACACATAATAGTTTAGAGTGGCAATCACTTTTTTCTGCAGTCACCATGGACACCACCCTCTCCTTTCACTCAGCTCCTCTCTCTCTTTCTCTCAAGCCATGAGTACTCTTAAGGCATGCGTTGCGTGTGTGTTTATACATAAAGAACAAATAATGTATTGGTGATGAGTAAGATGTTTATGACAAAGCCACATGGGTTTGCTGCATTGATCAAAACAAAAACCACTTGGTGAGACTCAAAACGAATGGAAGAAGATAACGTGTAGAAAAAAAAATTCTAACAATGATTAAAGATAAATGAAGATAATTGGTTGAATATAAAGATTGGCCAATTAGAAAAAATGGAGCCGTAGGTATCTATTAAACACGTGGTATCATTAAACAAACTTCTTGATATTGCCTATCAAAATCACTCAAAAAATAAAAATGCACGTGTTTTTTTCCTTGCTGCAAAACTGAAATTGGCGCCCAAACATGATAGCCTTAATTGCTTACATCATTAGAGCCTTAAGGGTTTTAAGATTATTATTTGCACCCCGACTATTTATGCTTTAGCTGTAAGTGCTTTTGTATGTATATTTGTACGGATGTGTGTATGTAATGAAAAAATTTGGTTCCAAGTTCAATGACTACCATAGGTTCAACAGATGTTTGATGTGATAAAAACAAGGTGCCACCAGAGTCTAGGGAGGACAGAACAGAAGTGGCAATGATTGCCAAAATCCTTGTTTTGAACTAATCCTCAATAATTAACACATCCTAAAGATCAGTAATTTATGAGATGGTACTATACCAATGTGTTGTATTTATAATATTCACCCATGTCTAACTTTCTTTGCAAATGCTAGGCCAATGGAACATACCCATGCTCTTGCAAAACTGCTGTCAATGAATCTAAACCAGCATAAATAAAGTCAGTTTGGGGATGGGTTCTATCCCCCGTTACAAAAACATGCACACCATTCATGAGTTCAATCCAGCTACAACCCGGTCTCTTCTTCACATTTTGTTGCTTCATTGTGTATCTCACATCTGATACTTCTTCATATCGACCAACCACTCCATAAACATTTGACATTAACACATAATTTCCACAATGACCTGGTTCGAGTTCAATCACCTTACTTGCTGCAATCTCAGCCAAATCTGTATCCTTGTGGAGACGACACGCTGCTAGCAACGACCTCCATCCTACAGGATCAGCCTTAAAGGGCATTGTTAGCAATAAATCATAAGCCTCAGTGAGCTGCCCCGCTCGACAAAGCATGTCAATTACACAGGTGTAGTGTTCTATGGATGGAGATACACCATATTTTGATTCCATTTCTGCCAGAAACTCAAGCCCCTGCTTCACCATACCAGCATGGCTGCATGCAGATAACAATCCAACAAAACTGATTTCATTAGGTAACATTTGATTTTGACACATTCGAGAAAACGTATCTAATGCCTCGTCGCCATAACCATGCATTCCATAACCAGTGATCATGATATTCCATGAGGCCACATCCTTCTCTTTCATATTATCAAAAACCATTCGAGCATCTCTCATATTTCCACATTTTGCATACATGTCCATCAAAGCATTGTTCAATAGAACATCTTCGATATCATTGTTTCTTCCTTCCTTCCCTAGCCCATTTACAATCATATACCCATGTATTTCTCTACCATGCATCAAGGCTGCTAGATGAGTACAAGCAGGCAATACTGTTGTAACTGTAACCAAATCAGGCTGAATCCTATTTCCTAGCATCTTACCAAAAAGGCTCAATGTTCCATAATGATCACCACACCGTTGATGAACCGATATGATCGAGTTCCATGAAAAGGTATCCTTCTCATCCATCACCTCAAATATATTCAAGGCATCACTAGTACATTTGCATTTGCCATACATATCAATCAGCGCATTTGAAACAACAACACTTAAATCATAACCCATTTTTGTCACAAATCCATGAACAGCACGTCCATTCTCAAAGTCTCCTATCACAGAATATATAGACAAAACACCAGTAACAGTATATCTACACGGAACAACCTGGTTTTCTCCCATCCTCTTAAACACCCGCAAGGCCTCCTCAAAGTGGCCAATTTGTGCATACCCATTGACCATTGAATTCCAAAGCACAACATCTCTAACAGGCAATTCCTCAAACACCTCATGTGCATCCACAACCAATCCAAGTTTCAAATAAGTATTAACCAAAGCACTACAAACAAACACATCAGATTCCAATGCAAATTTAAACAACAATCCATGAATCTTCTTAACCTCCAAATCCTCCTTAACATCACCACAAGCTCTGATCACGCATGGGAACGTGAACTTATCAGGAACAATACCCAGATGGCGCATTTGTCTATAGAAACCAAACCCAACTTGGGAAAGCCCATTTGAAACTAATCCAGCAATGATTGCATTGTAAGCAAAGACATTTTTGTCATGATGGGTAGGGTAGTTGAAGACTTTGAGGGCATAGTCCATATGGGTGCATTTGGAGTACATGTTGATAAGGCTTGTGATGGCAAGTGGGGATGCAAAGAAAGCATTTTTGAGCAAATGGGAATGGAGTTCTTTGCCTTTGGAAAGGTTTGTGTTTTGGGCACATGATTGAAGGGAGGTAATGCAGGTTCCGACGTCGTACGAGGTTGAGAAACAGAGGAAGCGCCTATTAAGTTGTTTTGGGAGGACAATTGTTGAGATTGTTCTCCCATTCATCAAGAAAAGAATCACCGTATCACGAACTAACTCATCACAATCACGCGCCGTCGCAAGAAGTACCAAGTCCCAAACGGATCGCGATTCTCCGCAGTCGCTCTTCCCCTGCTCCAACTAAAGTCATAATAACATCCACTGTTGGATTGTTTCAACGCTCTAGACTATGCCACATCATCCATTATTTTTTTACCAAGAAATGGACGCCAATCTTTCATTAGCAACAAGATCTTTGGCCAGGTGAAGAAAGCCACATTGACACAATCACTCGGCAAACATTTCTGGTGCTTCTGTAAGTTCTCTTAGCAAATTTTCAACTTTATTTGCTCTTTTTTTCTTGGTGCTATGTAATATTAAATTTATTTATCGTCTCTCTTTAATTTACCATTTGTTATCTGATAAAATGTGCACTTGTCTGTTAATTTTTTTTTTTTTTTTTTACAAAAAAAACAACTATATTTATTGTCTTAAAGTTTTCTGAAGTTTAGCTAGATATTTACTTTGTAGAGTATAAGCATACTGGGTTGTAGGTGTTTGAGAAAAAGTCTATATATGTGTTGTAAGAATTTTCGCGTAGTATTATTTTCTAATTATCATTAGACAACCGTAGTGATTTTTACTTCAGTTTTTGAGTTTTTCCACTATTCTTCTGTTTGTTATTTATTTCTCTATTGCGTTTTAGTGGGAAGATGTTGTCAATTATTTGAGCAATCCCTTTGTAATTGGAAAATGTTTGTAATGGATTGATTTTACTTTGTTTTCACATCTTAAAACCAATCCTTTTCCATGTCAAAATCCTCTCGTAGTTAATACTCTCATACTCAAAATTCTCTCTCCATTCTAAAGCAATGTTCGCTATCTAGTGTGGCCTAAAGTTATTACCATTCCTTTCGCGTGAGCAATCTATTTCCAATTTTGAGTGGGTATGGTCTCTCTCCATTTCTCAAAAAAGTTGGAAATGTCTAAGTTTTTGGATATAAATGCATACATTATACATATTTAAAAGTGGTGACATAAATGGTGATCTGTACTCATTTTGAGGAGGGATTTTTATGAACTTAAAAACGAATAAAATAAGAGAAGGCATCACTAAAGCAATAAATGATTTAATCAACAAAAAAACATGAATGTATGGACGACATGTTTCAGTAGGCAACGGATCAATCATAACAGCACATTTGTGTCCCACCAACATGGATGAACAAACACAACAACTCATTAGAAATTAATTCACTCAATCAAACTAATACAGTAGTTTTGTAATGGCTAAAGCATTACTACACAGTTCAGAGAAGTAACGATTACGCTCACTAAGATCAGAATAAATGGTAGAACCACCACCATAATCATCACCATGCATGATATCCTTGAAGCCATCTTCACATGTCTCAGCATCAGACATAGCAGCTGAGACCAAAACATCAACTCTGTCATATTCTCCATTTGCAAGTGCTTTTGCTGAGTCCTTCAAATTCTCTATAGCTTCTGAATATTCTTCTTTGCAATCACTTAAGCAACGAGACTTGTAACTCTTACTTGTAGTTGTCTCATTAACAGCATAAGAAGACTTGAGTTCACTGACATAGGACAATGTCTTTGCAGCATATTTTGTGCTCAGATTTAAAGCAATCTTAGCAAGCATTTTTGGATCTGATGCTTTGCTACTACTAGGAATTGATCTCAAGGAAGAAATGCATACTTTGAAATAAAGGGTATGCTTGCAAGTTGCAGTAACCAAATCTTCAACTTCTTCTGTGTTGTGAAGCCTAGCACATTGACTAAGCAATGCAAAGCAATTCATCAGTAAGATGAGTAGAACCATGAATTGATTAAAAGCTTTTTTTGATGCCATATTTGCCTAGCTCTGATTGTTTAGGATCTATGGGTGTTATATATAGAGAGTTATAGACACACAGATAAAAACAAAATTTAAATATAAATAAATGTGTCTTAGCTAGTGATCCATGTGGATGCCAGGTTTGATTGCAAATATAATAAGACTTGTTTTTGGTAACTGGTAAGTGATATTTGAATAATATGGGTAACTTTTTTTCTCTGTTTATATCACTAACGGGTGTGTGTGGTTTAAACTTTAAACATCTCTCTGCATTTTTGTTTGTCTTATGTTATTATAAAATAATAATATTAATATAAGCCTTTCAGCTACAGTTATAACTTATGTTTCAAAAGAACGTGCATGACATCTGTACCACTTATTCATGGATGGATTTTTTTTTATATTTAAAAATAATGTGGTAATTTTATAGTCATCAATAATAAATAACAACAGGAAGTATTACAAAAAATAACAACATAAAGTATATTATTTCTCATTCATTTGCAAGTATATATAAAAGATAAATTCTATATGAACATATCTCAGTTCAGAGTCAAACGGTAGGAACAAGTCTTAATTGTTTGTTTGTATAAGTCTATTTACTTTTACAATTGCCATTTGATGATACAATCCTATGCAAATTTTTTCCGACACAATGTAAGTAGTTGAAGATTTTACATTGTTTAAATTATCAAAAAAGAGAAAAAACAAAAAGGAGAAAAAGATTACAATTCATAACCCAGTCAAAACCATTAAAAATATGTTACATTGCATGTATCATTGTCCTGAAGCATTAAACTCAAGTGGCATTTAAAAGCAATGAAACATTTATTTAATTGTACAAGCCCTGCACAGAAGGAACCATTGAGCTTTGTACCCAATTTCCTTTCAAGAAAGAACTAACAGTGTACTTGCTAGCCTCCTCCCTGTTAATAACATGGTAACCAGGCCACTTAACTCTATTAGCAGTACTAGCACCAGGTCCTGTGTTGCCATACTCAGCATAATAAAGTGTTTTAAGTGCAAAGGTACCTTCCCAAGCTGTCCAACCATCAGGGTGAATAAAATCACCTATTTCACTTTCCATAACAATAGTTCTAGAAAATTCCTTCCATGGTCTACCAAGGAAACTTTTGATTTTACCCTTAACAGGAATAAGTGTATCATCAGCTTTAATTGTACATTTCTGGAGAACAATTCCTGTGGCTTGTTGTTTGTCCTCTCTACCTTGAGCTGTAACCATGTTTCCTTGGTTGTCCATTGGTTTCCTAACAACCATAATGCAGTTTTGGAATACAACTGCTGCATCACCAAAGATGAAGTCAATTGTTCCTGTAATGATACAACTACGGTAGAATTGTCTGTGTGTTTGTGTGTATAGTGTGTCTTGGTAACCCTCAAAACGACAGTTGGCAAACACAGAGCGATCTGCTTGTACTCTTGCTGCCACTGCTTGATGTCCCTCTGGACCAGCTGTGTTTCTGAACCCCATTGCTAGACCCAAGAATCCATCTCCTAGCACAACTGCACCATGCATATCAACATGTTAGTATCCAATTTGACTAAATACATCAACTTTCGCTGACCAACTTTTGCTTATAAATGAGACCACAGTAGTAACAATTAGTGGATTTCAATGTTCTATTTTTGAAACAGGAAACAAACTGAATTCAGTGATAGTTTTCTAATTAAAAGTTAAAAGTCAAAATATAAAACGAAAGAGGCCCACGAGGCTCCCACCAGATGGGGTCTGGAGAGGGTTGAAATTTTTTTTCAAACTAATAATACCCTGATTTTTGAAAATATATACTTGTACATGAGTTAACTTGCATTGCAAGCATTCTTTCAAAATACATATTCTTATAGATTTTATGGAACACTATTTTTCGGACGCGGATTCTCTGCTGTGCGTCGCACATGCTGCGTGCAGTAGAGGATCCAAAAGTTACTATATATATATATTATATGGAAACCTATTTGCTTCATCTGATAATATAGTAGCTTTTGTTTTTATAAAGGGAGATTAGTAACTTTTGTTTTTATAAAGGGAGATTGGTTTTAGACTTACCAAAACTTGCAGTTTGGAAGGTCCTGACTCCATCCCTAAAGTTTTTGCTTCCAGTGATGATACTCTTTTGAGATCCATCACCATACATGGTTACATTTTGCATATTCTTTGTTACCATCACAGTCTCATCGTACACTCCTTCTTTAACATACACCACATACCTGCATGACCAAACATTTGACAACACCATCAAATACTGCGACGCGACTACAATATGATTGACTGACGTCGTAAAAAATCATATACAGCGACCGACGGTGTATATAAATTAAATCCATATTTTTAATACAAACCTTCCTTTATAAGTTGGAGGGATGGCTGCCAAAGCTTCAGAGATGGTTTTGAAGTCACCACTGCCATCTTTCGCGACGGTAACATTAGGTGTAGGTCTAATATCAGCAGCCTTCAACACTCTTCTTTCTTCAGCATGGACCCAAGAAGGAATTCCCTCAGAATCCAAAGAAGCAACAGGGGAATTAGACAACAAGGAACGACCATGTGTAAATGATTGAAGTGTAGAAAGAAACGTGGAAACTTGAGTCACCATAGCAAGTGAATTGCTAACAAATTCCTTAGAATCCTTAAACAGACTCTTAAGATCAGTTTTTAGTTTCCCTTCCGGGAAACCATCAACACAAGTTTGTTGAAAAGAGATAATTGCACTTAACCAACTGTTAAAATCAGGTGTTTTTGCAGCAAGCTTTTTGAATTCAATCTTTCCAAGTTCAGAAATTGAAGTTTGTAAATCATCTTTAGCATCTTGAAGAAGCTGTTTACAATCCTCAAATGCTCCTTTTTCTGCTTCTGTATCAAACTTGAAGGTGTTGGTTTTGTTAAAGGCTTTGTTAACCTCACCTTCAACAAATTTAAGATAAACTTTAAGAAGATCTTTAGGTTGTGTAAGTTTAGGATCATCTTGCACTGCTTTATTCAAAGGTCCTTCACATTTTTCTTTGTAATCTGCAGAACTACACACCAATGTAACCATTTTTTCTGAATGCGCAACGCGTTTGCTGTTGTTAGAAGATGAAGATTCTTCCTTATTGGTGCTGTTATCAAAGAAGCCATATTTTGTGGTGGCGACGAAGAGTGCACAGCCTATTAGACCGACGAGGACAACGGAAGAAACAACACCGATGAGGATTCTTTTCCTCAGCTTTTGTTTCTTCTCGTTTCTTCGTCGTTCTGAGATGAGGTCGAAATCTTGAAATGCCATTTTATTTTATTTTGATGATATTAGTCTAAGGCAGAGAGCAGAGGAGTGTCTCTGCCTTAGGTTCAATCTTCAATCCAGTCAAGGAAAAAAGAGAGATATTGAAAATTCAAGGGAACGAGGGCTAAATTTTTATCCTCTTTTCCAACTATTTTTCTTTCATTGTTTCCAACTTTAATGTCGTTTTCTTGCATGGGAAGCAGTGGACGAGAGACATTTCAGGTTGTTCTACTATTAGAAATAATTGGTCAACGTTCTAAATAATGAACAGCTTTAATTTCAACCTTAAAGTCTTCACAACTTTGAATAATATCCTTCTCTCCTTTTTCTATGGAGAGCCAAAAGTAGAATGGAAGTAAAACCAGTAAATAAGCCCAAATTGGCATGCCATATCTTTTTCAAACTGGTAAATTTTCACCGCACCTGTGAGTGAAACTAGGAATAAGTAGGGGCTTATTTATTTATGCATTCTTTATTTTAGTCCTATCCTCCAAAAATATGCCGTTTTTCCAATCTAGGATAGATATACATAATTGAGTCCGCTAATGAGAAAGACTTGTCTAAAATTAGCTTGTGTTTTTTGAACACCACTGGCATGATTATACATTAAACTTAGAGGAGTTTATAGAAATGTTATGAGTTTTCACTATATATGCTACAGACTGAAAACATGTCTGATGTCTGATGCTCGTGTTTACATTCAACCTCTACCATTTTCTCAAATCATTAATCATGTCTACCTGTCTGTCGTGTCTATATTAGAGCTTCATAGGTTTTCAGGGCACGAGTGTGTTTTTGGATGAGTGTTAGTCAAATGTGTTTAAAGTAAACTTGATCTTGTAGAATTTAGTTAAAATTGAGTGTGAATAGAAATAATTTATGTTTAATCCTAAGGGATTGTCCTAGTGAAACACCGACAAAATTTGTATCAATAAGTTGTGGGTTCAAATCGTCACTAGTCGTCTTAGGTGAGGTAAATATAATTTCTTTTATAAGTCCACAAAGAACTTGAAAATTTTTCCTGCCTCGGAGTCGGACACTATACCCTCACCTTAAATTTTTTATAAAAAAATAATAATTTATGTTTGTATATTTTTACACTAAAGATAACCACACCGTTAGCCTAGTGGCTTGAAACTACCCTGAGATACAAGGGTCGACTTGGTGCTCCAAAGTTTACTTTCCACGGTGAAAACTCGGTGTTGGCCAGTGTGAGATTTGCTTCTAAGCACAAGTAGAGATTAGTCTTTCATTGAAATTAGCGTTGGACACTCTGTAGCTAGCCAACAATAGTAAGGAAAAAAACTACACTAAAGACAAGTCTGATGAAAATTCAGGTGTAAATTTTTGAACTTAATAGAATAATTACTTTTTATTAAGCTGAAGGGACCTCTTAACCAAGCTGTGGAAGTATACATGTTAAATCTAATTTAAACATCCATGCAACTATTTTTGTTTGCATTAGTAAATAGCAAATGGAAGAAGCAAAAGCTATATATATATATATATATATATATATATATTACATATGTTTCTATTTGATTAGATCCCATCATCATAAGGGAAGGAAGTAGACCCAAGCCAAGCATCACCAATAATGAATTTTGAAACAGTGAAGTTAAAGGCACTATCATAATCCATTAAATGGTAACCAGGCCATTTCACTCTATTATCTGTCCCTGAACCAGGCCCATAATTACCAAACTCTCCATAATACAAAGTGTCCAAACCTTCATCATCAGACCATTTTGTCCACCCCAATGGATCAATGAAGACATCAATATAAGACTCAATGTAAACAGTACGAGAATAAGCCCTCCAAGGTCTCCCAAGGTAACTCTTAAAGCTATTATAATTAGAATACAAATCAGTGGTGGCTATTATTGAGCAGTTTTGGATTGAAATGCCAGTGTCCTCATAAGGTGAATCTCTAGATTGTGCAGTAATGACAGGTGATTGGCCAGGCAATGGCATTCTTGATACAATGTTACATGCTTGTAGAACAACTGCTGCATTCCCAAATATGAAATCCATGGTCCCAAAAATGTCACACTCTCTATAGAATTGTCTAAAGGAGTGAACATAAAGAGTGTCTTGGTAACCATACATTGAACATCTGTAAAAAGCTGTTAAGTCTGCATTTACTCTTAATGCAACTGCTTGATGCTTCTCTGGTCCTGCCTTGTTCTCAATAGCTATATCACGTGCCAGAAAGCCCTCACCAGATACAGCTGACAAGAAAGAGAACAAAACAAGTGAAAATGGCTAATTAAGAATATTGTTAATGTCCGGAACTAAATTGAACTTTCCAAAAATTTAAGAGACCAAACTGGCTATTAACTCATTTAATACGCTTACCTAAAATTGCAGATCTGAAAGTGGTCCAACCATCAACAACACTTCTATTACCAGTTATGACAGTGACATCACTTCCATCACCAAGCAGAACAATATTGATCTTATAACTTGGAACGTCCACATTTTCCTCGTATGTCCCTTCTTTCACATAGATTATTGTCCTAACATAGCTGTTATTTGGAGCAAAGTTAATGGCTTCAGTGATAGTGCTAAAATTCCCGGTTCCATCTGCAGCCACAACAAACACATCATTGGTACTACTACTTTGCAACAACCTACGGTTTTTACTTGACAACCACGTCATATCATTCATCAAACGCCGATTCTTATGTCGTTTTGAAGCTCTCATGGTAGGCTCGGGAAGCATTGAAAGAGAATTACTCACATGCTTGTAAGTGTTGATCACTGAATTCACTAAAACTGGCTTCAAAACACCTGAAGCGGAATCCAAGCTTTCTAAACATGTGTTCTTGTTCGTAAGGGCTGCACTTAAGTAAGCTCTTGAATCAACAAGATTCTTGGAGTTTAAGGAACGAATTCCAGATAATGATCTTTTTAAGGAAGTTAAGGTAGATTGTTGAAGTTCTCTACAATCTTGGATAGCTCCTCTTTTGTTCTCTATGATGTTTATGTGTCCTGCATTGTTGAACAAAGTAGCTAGATTTGTGGCTTCCGATATTGCTACTTGAAGGGACTGAAGAAGGATGTTAAGGATGTTTGGATTTATGTTTATTGAGATGGACAACTTGGATGAATTGAAACAAACATCAGGGTATGGTGTAGTTTTGCAGAAAGATTTTAAGGAAGAGATGTTTGCATGCAAGTTTGTTGTGGAGGCATTGGAGGAGTTGATAGACAAAGTGTGTGAGTGGAAGATTGTTAAGAGAAGGAGGAAGAGTTTATGAGATGAAGTAGCCATGAATAATAAGAAGGAAAAAAAACTGTTAAAATGTATTCACAAGTTTGAGGATTTTAGTATTTGAAATTGACTCCTTGAAATAATGCACTTGATGGGACATATTGAACTGTCCATTTAACTAGAGGGATTAAAAATAAGCTTATGGCTAAGGGGGCTGCATGGTGCACAAAAATTGATGTCTGCCATACTAGTTTTCCTAGATTTCTGCTTTTGGTTGGTCACATGTTTTTGTTTTTACATGAAGACCAATTTTTTTTAATCATTTCCAGATAAAATGAAAAGCTATGACTTGGGTTGGTCATTTCATTTCATTTCCAGCACAAAATATGAAGATATAAAGCGCGGGTTTTCCAAATGTGAGAGTGAGATACTACTAGTTAATTAGAAGTAAACTAAGATTATATAAAAGGTTAAATTCATGGAAAATTCTGATAGTCATTATGCTGGTGATTTGGATGATAGTAAGAGCCAGGGGCGGATCTTTGTATGGGCTGGGCAGTAACGTGAACAGTAGCGTGAACAGTAAACGCAGCAACAGTAGAAAGAATTAAACGTAAATAGTGTTTGATTGATGAAAATAACAATCCAAATAGAGTTTGGGTGAACAAAACACAAAGAAAGCCATAAAGGGAGGCTGCCTCTCCTCAGCGCAAAATCCTTCCCAAGTCCCAAGTCCAAATCAAAATAAAACCTAGCCTATTATTCCAAAAACACTCATTTTATACTAATTAGTGCTAATGACATTTTTGCCCCTCCTTGTGAAAACATTACCAAACCTCCGCCTCCCCCTCAGTGAAGCCGCGTGCGCATCAATACTCCCCCCTAAAACATTCACCTTGTCCTCAAGGTGAAAATCTGGAAACTGGTTCTTCATATCCTCAAGGTCCTCCCAGGAGTTCTCAAAGTCAGGTAGATGCTTCCACTTCACCAGGACTTCAAGCACGTCGTCGTGAGCCTTCCCCACCGCTAGGATGTCTTCGGGCATGACCTGCAATTCAAGATTTTCAGCCAGGCACTTTGGTAGAGGTTGAACTGCCGCCGTAGGAGCAATGACTTTCTTCAAAAGTGATGCATGAAACACTGGGTGAACTCTGCTCTCCGGTGGTAGTTTCAGCTTGTAGGCATCTGTCCCTATTTTCTCCAATACCTCAAAAGGGCCATAGAACCGTGGGCTGAGTTTCTGATTCAGCCTCTTCGCTAGTTGTTTCAGCTTGTAGGGTTGGATCTTCAAGTAGACCATCTCTCCAACCTCATAGGTTACCTCCCTCCTATGCTTATCCGCTTGTTGTTTCATACGATTCTGGGCCTTGCTCAAGTGGTCTCTCAGATCACGGAGCAACTCATTCCTCTCTTGAGTTAGTTGTTGAACCTCATCCACAAAACTACTGTTTTCATCCCCCTTCACTAACACGGGGGGTTTCCGTCCATACAAAGCTTCAAACGGGGACATTTGAATGGAAGAGTGATAGTTGGTATTGTACCAATACTCAGCCCAGGGTAGCCACTTAACCCAATGCTTGGGTTTGCTACCGGTCAAACACCTCAAATAGGTCTCAACAGACCTATTGACTACTTCCGTTTGGCCGTCTGTCTGAGGATGGTAGGCTGAGCTATATTTCAGCTTGGACCCTGCAGCTGCAAACAACTCGGACCAGAATGCACTCGTGAAGACTCTATCTCTGTTAGACACAATGGAGCTTGGGAACCCATGTAACTTCACTATCTCCTTCATAAACACAAGAGCCACATCCTTGACATTGTACGGATGAGCCAGGGCTACGAAATGAGCGTATTTGGTGAGTCGATCAACCACTACCAGGATGGTATCCATCCCTGCTGACTTGGGTAGGCCCCCAACGAAGTCCATAGACACATCACTCCAAACCTGAGTCGGTATTGGAAGCGGTTGGAGCAATCCCCCGGGGGTCAGGGCCTGATACTTGTTCTGCTGGCATATGGCACAGGCTTGAACGTACTGCTGAATCCTCTTCCGCATTCCCTCCCAATACACTACACTTGCTATTCTCTTGTAAGTTCGCAGAATCCCGGAGTGTCCACCCATAGCTGAGTCATGGAACTCCTCCAGAATCTTCCCAATCCGCAGGGATTCTTTGGGAAGGACCAAGCGACCGTGATAGTATAGTCGTCCATTCCTCAATGTATAACCCACATGAGTGTTCACCTTCGCAACTAGGTCTTGCACAATAAGTTTCAACTGTTCATCAGCTTGTACCTCATCCTCTAGACCGTCCCACTCCGGGCATTGCACCATGGAGATGGCACTGTAATTGTGTTGCCATGACAAGGCGTCAGCTGCTTTATTCTCGATTCCAGGCTTATATTTGATCTCAAAATCGAAGCCCAATAGTTTGGTTATCCACTCTGTTGCTCCTCCCCCATTACCCTCTGCTCCGTCAGAATCCTCAAACTCCTCTGGTCGGTGTGTACCACAAAACGCCTTCCCAGAAGGTAATGTCTCCATTTCTGAACTGCTGTCACAATAGCCATCAACTCTCTCTCATACACCGACTTGTTCTGAGCTCGATTGGACAAGGTTTGGCTCATGTATGCCACCGGCCTCCCCTCTTGCATAAGAACTGCCCCCAACCCCTTCCCAGATGCATCGGTCTCCACAATGAACTCTTTGGAGAAGTCAGGTACGACAAGAACTGGTAGTGTTGTCATGGCTACTTTCAGCTTCTCAAAAGCTAACTGAGCACTCTCATCCCAACGGAAACTATCTTTCTTGAGTTGTTGCGTAAGAGGCCACGCAATTTTTCCATAGTCCTTCACAAACCTTCTGTAATACCCAGTCAACCCAAGGAAACCCCTAAGGCTCTTCACATCCCTTGGGGCAGGCCAATTTACCATAGCTTCAACCTTGGAGGGGTCGGCTGCCACCCCCTCTCCCGAAATGACGTGACCGAGGTATTCGATCTCACTCTGAGCAAAAGTGCATTTCTTTTGGTTAGCAACCAACTGATTACTTCTCAGAATGTCCAACACACTCTTCAGGTGCTCCACATGACAATCCAAGTCCCTACTATAAACCAGTATATCGTCAAAAAACACCAAGACATACTTCCTCAAGATTGGTTTCAGAATACGGTTCATCAAGGCTTGGAAAGTAGATGGGGCATTAGTCAATCCGAACGGCATCACTAAGTATTCGTAATGTCCCTCATGGGTTCTAAAAGCGGTCTTGGGAATGTCTTCGCTCCTCATTCTAATCTGATGATACCCCAACTTCAAATCAAGTTTAGAGAATATCCTCGCATTACCAATCTCATCTAATTAGCTTTGATGTCACCTAAGCTAGCCAACCAGTCCAAACCAAGTACCAATTCAGTCCCTGCCAGAGTCATTAAATAAAATTTTTGAGTAAAGTTGATCCCCTGCACTTGCACCTTCAGTCCCCTGCAGACTCCCTTGTGAGTGATCTTCTCACCATTCCCCACCTCGACAGTATACTCCAGAGTGTCCTCCAAGTCCAAATTCAATTCCTCTACTATTTTGTAGGATATGAAACTGCTAGAAGCTCCACAATCAATCAGTATCAACACCTTCCTCCCATTAATAATCCCCCACACCTTAAAGGATTGGTTTGAAGTCAAACCCACTTTGCTATTGAGTGACAGCAATAGAGTCTTTAGTTCACCGTCTACCTCCCTTATCTCCTCCTCGCCCCGCCCCCTCGATCTCACTCTCCCTCACTCTCTTCATCATCAATCAACTCCACTCTAAAGTGTTTCATCTTACAAATGTGATCTTTCCCCCACCTTTCCCCACATTTGAAGCAAAGCCCCTTCCTACTAAGGTCCCTCAGCTCCTCCTGAGTGAGTTTCCTCCCTACCCCCTGTTTCTTCTCCCCTTCACCCCCTGGACTTTTCAATTCTTGAGAGTTGCTGCCACTACCTCCCCCAAACTCAAACTTGGGTTTGGTAATAACAGTTCTATGCTTCCCCGGGTCACTTCCCGAACCCTACCCCCCCCCACTTTTCCACTTAGTCCCTTCACCTCTCCTTCCTCCTTCCCCCCTTAACGCCTTGTTCCTTTCCTCTATGAGTAACGCTCGATCCATCAAAGCATTCAATCCCCGAGTGCTATGGAGTGTCAATTCAGTTTGTATTTCCTCACGTAAACCGTTGAGAAAATTGCTTTCCAACAAGCATCCGTCACGTCTCTTCAATGGAGCCATTAACATTTCAAACTACTCACGGTATTCCATCACCGTCCCTGTTTGTTTAACGCTCAAAATCGGTCCCAAAGGGTTGCTGACCAGATTGGGCTGGAAACGCCGTATTACGGCCTGCTTAAATTCATGCCATGTTGGCTCCGGGTGTTGTTCTTCCCACCATTGAAACCAGTTGAGGGCTCTTCCATCCAAAGCAATCATCACTTCTTCCAACATCTCCTCTTCTTCAACCCCATTAATTTTAAAATACCGTTCCACCTTGACGAGCCACCCATACGCTTCGCCCCCTTCAAAAACAGGTATTTCTAGTTTCCGTCCCCGATACCGGTGTCGCGCGCGGGGGCTGTTCCCCCGGAGTTCTCGGATTCGGTGGAGGTGCCACCCCCGCCGTCCTCCTCTGCGGTTGGCGTCGCCGCTTCGCTGCCTCTTCGCCGGCGGCGTCGCGTTTCTTTCGAACGGAGCTCCATCCAATCCATCCACTCGCGCATGGCCTCCCCTTGCGTGCGCATATCTAGCGCCAACCCTTCGAATTCCTGCTCGATTCGTTCTTGGCGTTCTTCCATGGCGGTCTTCTTCACCATCGTTCAAGCTCCGTTGGACAAGAGCTTTGATACCAATGATAGAAAACGTGAACAGTAACGTGAACAATAGCGTGAACAGTAGCGTGAACAGTAAATGCAGCAACAGTAGAAAGAATTAAACGTAAACAGTGTTTGATTGATGAAAATAACAATCCAAATAGAGTTTGGGTGAACAGAACACAAAGAAAGCCACAAAGGGAGGCTGCCTCTCCACAGCGCAAAACCCTTCCCAAGTCCCAAGTCCAAATCAAAATAAAACCTAACCTATTTCAAAAACACTCCTTTTATACTAATTAGTGCTAATGACATTTTTGCCCCTCCTTGTGAAAACATTACCAAACATGCGCCTCCCCCTCAGTGAAGCCGCGTGCGCATCATCATTATGCTGGTGATTTGGATGATAGTAAGAGCCAGGGGCGGATCTTTGTATGGGCTGGGCAGTGTCACGACCCGCCCAAAAAATTCATGTGAAATTTCTATAATACCCCTATTTTTTAAGAAAACGAAATACTAAATATATAAACTGTTTGCGAAAATATACCAAACGAAACTTTTCGCCGCGGTGGTTGATAGTTTGTGTATTCACTTATTGGTTCCGTGTTCAGCTCCCGGCTCTGTTAACTTTGTCTCCATTTTTACAAATAAAACCCTCAAAATATTTTTATCAGAGATTGAACCCAAATCATGAATAGGCGATTAAGCTTTCTTACCATTAAGCTATACTGCTATACTATAGATCAAAAATAAGAAAGTTAATACATATAGATGTTCCCCATATAATAATCCTTATATTTTTATATTATATATAAGAACATTTTTCACATCTCTTATATTAGAATTAAAATTATGAATCAATGATTGATAATTTTCAAAAAACATATTTTCAACATTTTAAAATTAAAATCAACTTGATTTTTCTTAAGCTTCATTATTGTTCTACGCACGTGTAACCTTTATTTTCCCTCTCGGCCTCTCTCACGCTCCCCGTTCCTCATTATCGTCGGTCTGTACCTCGTCGTTCCTCCACATCTCTTTCATTGGTATCCCATCCGAGCTTTATCATTGATGTTTTTTCATTCTCAAAGATTGAAATTGGGTTAAACTTTTTTGGAGTAGAGATTGATTTGGATATTATTGACTCTATACTTTTTAAAAACAATGTTATTTTGAGTTTCTATTAACTCAATGGTCAAAATTTTATTTGTTTATTAGTAATATTTTTTAAATTTATAATTGCTTAATTTACTTTTATTTCATTATTATTATTGACTAAATTACTTAACTACTTTGGCCCTCCCTACAAATCTTGTCAAGATCCGCCACTTGTAAGAGCCCTTCAGGCTATGTCTTTCTTTTGGGGTTAGGAGTTGTTTCCTGGACTTCTAAGAAGCAACCTATTGTTATCCTATCCACTATAGAAGCAAAATTTGTGACTACTACAATTTGTGCTTGTCAATCAATCTGACTCGAGGATTTTGGAAGTATTAGGTGTGAATCAGTTGCAATGCATCACAATTCAGTGTGACAACAATTCCAGCATGTCAAGGAACCCAGTGTTATGTGGGAGAAAAAACATATAGATGTGAGGTTCCACTTCCTAAGGGACCTTTGCAGGGACAAAGTGATTGAATTGAAGTATTGCTCTACCTTTGATCAAGTGGCAGATATTATGACCAAGGCAATTAAGATTGACAACTTCCCAAGACTCAAAACTCGGCTATGAATGTGCAAGATGTCATAAGTAAACTGACTGCAAAGTGCAGTTCAGTTTGAGGGAGGATTTGTGTTGTAATAGCCCTGTGATGCTATAGCCTCTTAGTAGCATTGAGGTGTAGCACTGGAGTGCTTTAGCCTAGTGACTATTATGCTTAGTCTCTATATAGTAGTTAATTGTCGGTTAGTTTGTAACTAACCTCATGTTCAATTAAAGGTTAGTTATAGTTGTTGTGATTGAATAACAAAGTTCATTGTATTGACTTGGCTATTTATGCCACATATTAATGAATATTGAATTATAGTTTGCAAATCTTTTGTGTGCACACTTCTAACCGGGTACAATACCCGACAAAACTCTAGGATACCAGAGTATTCACCTAATTTCATTAATTTACCATGCACCTTAGATTTTTGAAATGAATTGTGGTCAAAGTCTTAGTACACTCCAAAAGATTAAATAAATAAATAAATCCAATAAGTGATATTAGTATATGTTTGCATATGTCCTCGTAACAACACACAAAGAATTATGAAATAAATTTATTGAAACATTACATCGTAAATATGTGTATATTTGGGACGTAATCTATTATACTTGTGCCAATTTGTTCAACATTGCCACAAGATTGATTTAATGCTTCCTAGGGTTAGTTGGTTAGTTATTCTGTTTTGTAACAATTGGTTAGAAGCTTCTCTTTATTAGGGCTTGTGTAACCAACTTGTGAAGTGCTATCATACATTAAGTACCATTAACACAAGTTGGATAGAGGCTTTCAGAGTTTTTGATTATTTTTCTGTTAAGAGTGAATTCTGCAAGGGAATTCACTAGGGTTTCTTTCTTTCTAAAGAGGGAAGAGTGAAGGTGATCGGAAAGGGAGGGAAACACCGATAGTGTTTCCCCATTGTAAGTGTGAAATCATATTCTTCAATAAAGTTGGACATAGCTTAGCTAGTCTCCCAGATGCAGATCAAATTGACTAGATATAAAAATTTGTGTGTGCGAGTGGAAGAGTGTTATACCCGCGTTCTTGGCGTGTTCTTGATGCAAGCTTCGCTTGCGTCTTGGTTATCTTCAACCTCTCATGCACGTTGGTTTTGGTTCGGAATGCCATAGCTCGTGTGCGTGTTCTTTCGCATTCTTCTTTGCGTAAGTGTGTGTTTGTGTTTGCCAGTGCGTGTTGCTTCGTGTTTTTCCATAGCGCGGGTGTGTGTGCAGTGTGGTAAATATCATGTGACAACATGTAAGTGGGCACATAGTTATAACATATATAATCAATAAATTGAATGAAAAAATATAGTCCTACACTATTGTGAGTTTAAATTTGTGTAAGGCTCGTACAAAATTGCCCGTTTTGTCATGTTGTTTATCCCGGTATTTGCATAAAGAGTAATGTTATTTAGTCAAAATATTCTAACAAAAAATAGCCAAAAATTAAGTTACAACACTAATTAACCAAGTTTTTAGGCCATTAACCAGCCTGCTTTTTCACAGTTTTTAGTCAATGGCCTATAAATAGTGGCCCCTGTTCGGTGCTGGGCCCAGGAGGAACTACTAGTGGCATGAAAACAATCGAATGAATGCACCTAAACGGCTAAACACTACTCTCTACCACGTTGCTTGTTGGGATTTCATTAGCAGTATAGCACCATATCTCATGACAAACCATTTCTCATGATGTGAATTGCCACTGCACCAAACAAATTCATCCCACAAAGAAACTTTTTCCAAATTGATCAATTGTTGTGTTGTTGAAGCTCATTAATGCTAACCTTGAAAGTCGAATTTTCAAATTCACACCCCCCCCCCCCCCCCCACACACGTAACGTATTGACACATTATCATGCATGCTCAAATTTTAAAAAATTTCTACAACTGAAATTAAACTTAAATGTGAACTTGTCCCTTTTTTTGCAGATGAAGAAGCACCACTTGCAAACCAAGAAAAAATATATATTTAATAATCAAATACTACTATTAATCATAGGGTGAACATCACATCTTCTTTAACTTATACAATTTTACATTAACACAATACAAAGAACAATTATGAATAATAATCTTTTTAAGTACAAGAGCTGCCAAGAGATACATTAATATTTGCAAGTTAAACATAGATATTAGACTGTCAATCCAGCAGTGTAGGTTATACCTGTAGAAGGTAACCAAAGATTCCCCTCAATAAATTGAGCCACAGTGAAGTTATTAGCTAGGTTAGTATCATTGAATGCATGATACCCTGGCCACTTCACTCTGTTAGTTAATCCAGCACCTGGTCCAAAATTCATGTACTCAGCATAATACAAAGTATCCAAAAAAATACTCCCATTCCAAGGCATCCACCCTTCTGGTCTTATAATATCACTCATAAAAGATTGCATAAACACAGTTCTTGAATAATTCTTCCACGGTCTACCAAGGTAAGTTTGAAAGGTGCTAACAAATGGTAGAAGATCAGAGTCTGCTGAAATATTACAGAATTGGAATGAGAAACCAGTTGGTTCATTTGGATCTTTCCTTCCATGTGCTGTGATTGTGTTTTTTTGAGCAGGTAAACCCTTTTTAGCTTTTATTTCACAGTTTTGGAAAACAGCTGTGGCATCTCCAAAGATGAAATCAACTGTGCCTGTGATTTTGCATTCTCTGTAAAATTGTCGCATGGTGTGAGTATATAGACTATCTTGGTATCCGAAAATACCACATCTGTAGAATACAGAGAGGTCTGAATCTGATCTCAGTGCTACTGCTTGGTGCTTCTCTGGGCCTGCTGTGTTCTGAAAAGAAATGTCTCGTGCTATGAACCCTCTCCCACTAACAGCTACACATGCAACAAAAGACATCAAAAAGAAGAAAGTGAAAGTGAGAATTGGGTTTGAGAATTATAATTGCATCACATGCTCATTTAATTTTAATTATCAGTTGGTTGCATGCATATGGATATGGATTATGTTAGTTAATGTTTAAAATAGTAGTAAGGCCCTACTGGAATATTATTATCTTAACACTTTGCTTGAATTTTCTTTCTGATCGAGTTGATTGTTACTTATCAGAGAGGTTTGACTCATGTCATAAAGATGAACCTAAAGAGTTACTACCATTTACCAATTATGTGCAGGCACGATTGTGACTAATTAAATCGCTTATTACTAGCCAAATTATTAAATAATTAAATTACTATTACTCACTATTGTTTTTTATAAAAAAAGAAGCAACTCTCGTCTTACTTGGGGTAATAATCTTCCTAGTTGGAAATGCTTAACTGAGTCTAGTTTCAATAATAGTTGAAACATGATCTATTGACTCTTCTTCAGACATACACACACCCACACCTGCCTCCTAAACAATTGATTTTGGGATAATTTTGACATCATCATAAATTCATAATGTTAGTAAGCCGGCCAAATAAATAAGTTAAACTAACATTAAAATACTTTTTTTTAATCTTGTGTATTATTCCCTTCCAAAACAAGTGTAAAAAAGTTACACCATGGTAAATTTATGACAATGATTCCTAAACAAACGATTGATAAATATAAAAAACCTTGAATATTTGATTACTTGAGCGTGAAACAGAATATTCTATCGTGGCTCAACGCAACTTTTGAAGTTTCACCTTATTTGATGCCCATTTTAATTTTTTCAAAAAGTTTCTACAGAAAACTAAAAAAGAAAGAAAAATAGAGGGGAGCAGTGATAGTGTGATCTTACCAAAGGTAGCCGACCCGAAAGTGGTCCAACCATCAACAAAGTTCCGGTTACCGGAGATAACCGTAGAATCCATTCCTTCTCCGACGATCATAATATTCCATTTCTTCTTCTTGATCTCAACGTATTCTTCATAAACACCTCGTTTTACGTAAATAACATATCGTTTCATACTGTAATCAGGTGCGGCGAGCACCGCATCCATCACCGTAGAGTAATTCCCACTCCCATCAGCCGCCACAACAGCATCCGCATTCACTCCATTTACCTGAAGCTTCATATCCTTCTCTTTCACCCACGTAGGATATTCACCCTCGGCGGTAGCGGTGGTGAATTCATCGGAAATCGGAGGAACCACTTGAACAAGCAGATTTGTCACCAACGATATCACTTTTCCAAGTCCACTCGATATTAGACGTTTGACAATGCTATTCGTACCTTCCAATCCTTCCATGCATGTTTCTGGATTCACCATTACAGCACTCAGCCATGTTCTCAAATCAGAGCTTAGACTTCCAGTACTATTTCCCTTCCCTGCAATGCAATGCAACAATTAACTTATTTATTATTTCAAGTAACAACTAATTATGTAACTAACTTGAGTAACTAACTAACTAACTAATTAGTATAACTAACTTTCACATCTAATAAACAGAGGGAAAAAAAACAGAGTGAGTTGGATAATTAGTATGTGATGGTACCTTTGGGATTCTGAGTAGCGGAAACGGACCAGGTGAGCACGTCGGAGGAGATGTCCAGTAATTCAAGGCAATCGGAAATGGCGTTTGAAAGATGAGAGTTACCGAAGATGCTTGTGAAGCGTGATAAAATGGAAGTGAGTTGTTCTAGAATAGTTATAATTTCCCTGGTAGAGTCCACGAATTTGGAAGGGGAAACTCTGAGACAAGCTGATTTAACGAATTTGGCATTGGGAGGAGGTGCTGCGGTGGTGTGCTGGAGAGAGAGGAGTAAGAAGAAGAACATGAATGTTGTGAATCGGTGTTTTGTTGAAGAGAGAGCCATTTAGAATTTAGTAGATTAGTGAGTGCCTGCAGGTCGTAGTATCGTCGTTGGAATGAGAGTATGTCTATTTAAAAAGGAAGAAACAGAGATTGGAGATTCGACAGTGGCGTTGTTTATTAACCGACGGAATTTAAGAGTTTCCGCCTCTCGACTCTCTCATTCTCAAAGAAAAAGGTCACTCTCCCTCTCCTTAAGAGTTTTATTACAAAATTAATACTCTACCTTTTTTTTTTCGCAAATTACCACTAGAAATTCACGCACAGAACTCTCGGGTCCCGAGTTCGAACCTTGGACATAATATTCAGTCTAATAATTTCGGCATTCACCAATTGAGCTAAGCCTTACGGATATTAATACTCCATCTTTGACAAAATATTACTAGTACTAGTTATTCATACTCACCTTAATGTTATGGAGAATTTTACACTATTTATTGAGTTTTGTTGGGTATAATATTTGATTGTTGATATTTAGTACAGGTAAGAAAGCTACGAAGTGTTGCATCACAAAACATGGGAGGTTGGGGGTATTCAACGCGTTGAAGTGATTTTCGTCGTTTTCCTTTCGTACTGAAACCCCTCTCAGTATATTTTTTAAGTACTAAAATAACCTCAATTTTGGCGGACTTTTTCCATCTAAACACCAAATTTTGTATCCTACTTTTATATATAAAAGATTAAATTAAATAAAATGAGAAATAATTTAGATAATTAAGTTAAATTTTCAAATAACATTATGTAAACACTCTAATATATATTCAATGAGTTTTGTTGGGTTTGATATCCAAAATCCAATCACTCAATGACATATCTTATTTTTGTATTTTAAAATAAATTTTAAGGTGAATACTCGGGTACCCTAGAATTTTGTTGGGTATGATACCCAACATCTATTCACTTAATGACATGTTAATTTTTTTAAAATACATTTAATTTTTTAACTAATTTTGCCTACAAGATACCGATACCCCAAAAGAAACAACACATATATGAGATATCTACTAATCATTTAATCCTTTATTAGGGTTAATTTTGTAACTATATTGAAAATCCGAACTCAACTTTTGCTTGGAAAATTACGTATCATAAATGATATAGCAAATGTTATTAGTATGTATTGAAAATTGGAGAGATTATCAATACTTTAAGACATAATAGCAATTATGACGTATATTGGAAATTGTATAGGCTATTAACACTTTAAGACATAATTGAGTTTCAATTAAGTATGCTTTAAAATCCTCAATACACACAATCCCGTGGCAACCCTCTCACTCTCTAACCTTTCACATTCTTGGACCTAGGGGTGGGAATAGGCCAGGCCATCCAACAGGGACCTACGAGCCAGCCTATGTCAGGCTCAAGTCAGGCCAGGCTAAGGTTTTTTAGTTGGTCTACCACAACAATGGAAAAAAAGATGTCAAAAAGTGAGAGGAGAAATTGCTTAAAGGTAAAGTTCAATTGTAATATTTAGTTTCATTCTATTTTGAACATAATGATGGCTAAGAAAATTTTTTATTCGTGATAAGAATTTTTTTCTGGAACTCATTTTTTTAGTATTTTTTATAAAAAATTTGTAATGATATTAGTTGGGAGAAAGGGTAACAAAAAGCTTAAGGCAAATAAATGATTCAAATTTGGAAAGCCAAATCAGCATGTGGATAAATGAATATTGTAGCAGAAGGAGTAACAGAACACAAGAAATATGTGTGTGTAGAGAGTGGGTAGGAGGTATATAACATGATGTAAGAGGTGGAAAAGGACATGAAATATGTGATGTAATTTGAGTTCTCTCCCCTTCTGATTTCCTCTTCTTCTCTATTGGATTCTATCTCTTTTATTTCGCCGTGTAATTATACATTCTTATTAGTTATAATCCCAACACCCATTGCAAGGGGACCTTCCATTATTGTTGAATTTATTTCACATTTCAGTTCTGATTGAAATTAGACTCATTACATCTTTTGTGACTACTCAAAGACTATAGAAGGAATACAAGGAAGGCATCAAGAATATGTGATAATTTTGAAAGTCTCTACAAATGCATTTAAATTTAAGGAAGCAACTGATCACCGAATCCCATTTAAATTTCAAAGGAATCAGTTTTCTATTGTTGTTTCATTTGCTATGGCAATAAATAAGAGTCAGGGACAATCAGTTGGCGAGCTAAGGGATACATGCACCAAATGAGTGCAAGAAGGAGGTTCCGGGTTCAACTCCCGGAAACTAACATTCCCCCACCCCCACTAACATTACTTATCAAAAAAAAATGTTGGCATCTACCTTCCCCAACCTGTATTTTCTCATGGCCAGCTATATGTAGCGATCTAGAGTTAGTTGTCAATATAGTACAGACCAAAATTCAAAATAAAGTCAAAAGGGAATGAAAATAAAAACTCAAAACAAGTAATAGTGATAAGGTGAGCCCCCTGCTCAAGGAGAGGAAGAGAGGTGCTCATCAATGAGTTGCCTCCCACTAAGCGCTTCTTTAACGTCACTAGCTTGACGTCTTTTAGACCCTTATGGATCTCTTAGCATGAGAACCATTTGAGCCTCTTCTACCGCCTTACCACGGTATGGCTTGAGTCGTTGTCCATTTACCTTAAAAGATCTTTTGGACTCTGACTCTTCCACTTCTATTGCTCCGTACGGTGTCACTTCTTTAACAAGAAAGGGGCCCGACCACTTGGATTTCAGTTTCCCTGGAAACAACTTGAGTCTCGAGTTAAACAACAACACTTGTTGTCCAGGGTAAAATTCCTTCCTTGAAATGTGTCTATCGTGATACACCTTCATCTTTTCCTTGTAGATTTTGTTATTCTCATATGCATGCAGGCGCATCTCCTCTAACCCATGAAGTTGCAGGATTCTCTTATCTCCACTTGATGTGGGGTCAAAATTCAAAAACTTCAACGCCCAATATGCTTTGTGTTCCAGTTCAACCGGCAAATGACAATATTTGCCATAAACCAATTGGTAAGGAGACATACCTAAGGGTGTCTTATAAGCTGTCCTATATTCCCACAGTGTATCATCTACCTTCACTGCCCAATCCTTCCTTGAGTTCCCCACCGTCTTCTCTAATATTCTCTTGATTTCTCTGTTTGACACTTCTACTTGACCATTGCACTGAGGATGATAAGGGGTTGACACTTTGTGCTTGTGGTGGTGGTGAAAAGGAAGAGGGGGACGGTTAGAGAGAGAAATGGTTCGTGAGAGAGAGAGCTGGTTCGTGAGAGAGAAAAAAGGGAGAAAATGATGGTGGTGGTGAAAAGGAAGAGGGGAACGGTTAGAGAGAGAAATGGTTCGTGAGAGAGAGAGATGGTTCGTGAGAGAGAACAAAGGGAGAAGATGATGGTGGTGGTGGTGGTGAAAAGGGAGAGATTTTTGTGAGGTAAGAGGAAAAGAAAACGAAGAAGAAGAAGAAATGAAAGAGGAAGAGGAAGAAATGAAAGAGGAAAGAAAGAATTCGGGTTTATAAAAAAAAATTAACATTTAGCGACCGATTTAATGTGGGAAATCCATCGCTAAAAGTGGCCCAGTCTTCAATAATCTGCAATAGTCAGAGTGGCACATTCCCCCATGATTAGCGAGAGAAATCCGTCGCTAATTAGTGACAGAAATCTGTCGCTAATTCAAAACGAAATTTTTGAATTTCCCGCCTTGTAAAATCCGTCGCTAAAGTTGCCAAAATCCGTCGCTAAAAACCTTGTAAACAACCAAAGTCTTTTTCGTCGCTAAAGGTGCCAAAATCTGTCGCTGATGATGTTTTTAGCGGCGAACCATGATGCCGTCGCTAATAGGTGTTTTTTTTGTAGTGTTGGTAGTTCATGTGGGAAACCAAGTTTTACAATAATATTTATATCGGACTCATCTAGCTTCAATTTGTTCTCCAATATTTCTCTTTAATCATTCTGGACTTAATTATTTTGTCATGTAACATGCATGACTTTGAGTATAACTCATGTTCTCATTTATGCTAATGTAATGCATTAGTCATGTATTATAATTTTGTGACATTGTTGTGTAATTCTCACGGGGTTAGTTAATATATACCATTGTTATTCTTTTTAGTCATGTATATGACATGCACTTTTGCCCCGTGCATCGCACTTGTAATGGTCTAGTTAAATAAAAAACGAGAATATCTTAATACATTAATGCAAAATCTACTTTTTGCCAATTTGAGCGCCAAAGCCAAAGCCCCACCCCCCTCCCCCCTCCCCCACCCCCCTCTCCCCCCACCCCCACCCCCTCCCCCCTACTCCCTACCACTCTTTTCTTCTTTTTTTTTTTATTTTTTTTAATACATAAAAATTTAGAAAAAAAATTGATCTATAAATATATTAGGTTTGTTCCTCGATAATCGAATAGGTGAAAAATGAAAATAAATTTCGTAATGAATTATGTAATGTTGTTCCTCAGTAACCTGTTTGGTGAAACAAAATCATAACGAAATAAGTAAAGTACAATTCTAACCCTAGGGATGTCAAAATGGGCTTCGCCCGGCGGGCCGGCCCGTTGGCCCACCAAAAAAAGGCGGGCAGGGCTAAGGTATTGATGCCCGCCAGCCCGTGTTGCCAGCCCCGCTTCGCCCGCCAGCCCGCGGGGTAAACACTGTGGCGGGCCAAACCGCCCGTTAGCGTTTTTTTTTTAAATTCAGTGTAAATTGACAGGCCAGCCCGCTAGCCCGCCAGCCCGCAGGCCCGCCACTTCGCGGGCAGGGCATGAATTTTGCGCCTGCGTTATGTTAACGGGCCGGACTGGGCCGCCCGATTTTTCGCGGGCATAACGCTTAACGGGCCGGGCCAGGCCGCCCGTTTTGACATCCCTACCTAACCCTATATATTAATACACTATCTACTTTACACTATTTGAGCGCCAAAAACACCCCCTCCCCCTTACCCCCCCCCCCCCCCCACTATCTACTTTACACCATTTGAGCGCCAAAAACACCCCTCCTCCCCCCTTACCCCCCCTCCCCCTACCCCCTTTTTTTTTCTTTTTTTTTAATACATAAAAATTTAGGAAAATATTTGATCTATAAATATATTAGGTTTGTTCCTCGATAATCGAATAGGTGAAAACTGAAAATAAATGTGTGATAAATTATGTAAGGTTTGTTCATCAGTAACCTGTTTGGTGAAAAAAAATCATAACGAAATGGGTAAAG
Organism: Astragalus membranaceus; assembly: GCA_039519185.1. Classification (NCBI taxonomy): domain Eukaryota; kingdom Viridiplantae; phylum Streptophyta; class Magnoliopsida; order Fabales; family Fabaceae; genus Astragalus; species Astragalus membranaceus. The sequence goes on along the minus strand of CM076846.1, from coordinate 196,846,768 downwards.
CACAATGCTAAGTAGTATGTTTTGGGATGCTTCAAAATTTTGTGACAAATCAGTAATCTGTTTGGTGAAAAAAGTCATAACGAAATGAGTAAGGTACAATGCTAGGTAGTATGTTTTGGGATGCTGCAGAATTCACAATAGTGTGTTTTTTTTGCTTTACTGTTCGCAAAAAATCCAACTATTCAAATATGCAAAATTTGTACCTCTAACCAGTTTAGTGGGAAAAAATATAATTTCGTTACAAAATACATAAAGTGTGATGCTAATCAGCGTGTTTTGAGACACTTCGGTGTTCGAATAAAATTTAACCGTTTTAATACTCAAGAATATAATTTTGTGCCAATTCTTCTTCATTCTTTCTTCTTCTATATATGTTGTAACACCAATAGTACACAGCTATTTTTTGGTGAATTAACTTAGCCGCGTCATTGTTACCACCCCGTGCATAGCACGGGTGTACGACCCTAGTTTAACATGAAAGCATCAACTTTTCATGTTTATTGATATTAAATATTTCTTTCCAACAAATATCTTGTATTGTTCTACCATCAAATAGTATTAAGAATCAATTTTTGTTTAAATTCTTTTATTTTATCTATAGATGGAGTGATAAGTGCTACTTGAAACTCACACGCACGACTACGAGGTCTCAGACTCGAACTCAAGACATGATATACAATCTAACAATTTCGATATTTGTCAATTGAATCACACCTCACTGATCTTTGTTTAAATTTTATTCCATAATAATAATAATAATAATAATTCTAATAATAATAATAAAATAGTAACTCATGACATATCTTTAATTTTTATTTAGTGGAAGACAGATTGCATATATTTGTTCCTTAACCGTGCATTAACCTTGCAATTAGTGTGGGAACCAAATGTACATGGTTTTTTTTAGGCTAAAGTGCTCCCGGGGTCCCTTATCTTTATTTAAAGTAACGAATTAGTCCTTTATGTTTTTTTTGTCCCAAATAAGTCCTTTATCTTTCAAATTTTTGACACATAAATCCTTAATGTTAGGGGGTGGGGGAATTGTTAGTTTCCGGGGCTTGAACCCCGGGACCTCCTTCTTGCATTATTTGGTGCACTCCTTCTGTATCTCTTAGCTCACCAATCGAGCTACCTACTTGGGATACCAAATGTACATGGTATCTTCTACCTTGCACTGTGATTATTACATTACATTTTCCACTAAATCAACATTACGTATTCTTCAGCCATTTATTAAATAAAAACGTGAGCTTTCTTTTTTTATGCAAGCCTCCCATATTTGTCCATATCTTTCGTCGTAATTAGACAAAGGAGTATGGCATGTTGTTTTCTTTTTTTCTTTTTCCCCCCTTTTCACCTTTTCTGCGTTCATATATATACGAAGCCAATCGATGTAGGCAGGCCAATATTTTGAACTCTATGGTTTTATTAATTTTAGTAATGAATGTAGAGTTGTAGACACCTACTCTAATCTAGATGTCCAACTTCCTTCATGTTACATAAATTTGACTTGTGTCATTTTAATATGTGAGTTAATTAATTTGATAAAATATGTGAGTTAATTCAATTCAACTCAATTCATGCAAAGAAAAATTGATCCAATTTTTTTATTGAATTCAGGGTATCCCATGTTGGAAGCTACATCTCCCAAATTAAAAATGAACCTAAATCTTTACAAAAAAATTGGATAATATATAAATACTATCATTTTGTTTCTAGTTTCTTTTTTGTTTTTTAATAATATTTTTAGTTCATAAATAAAAAGGTAAAATTCTGGGTTATCCTTGGAAAAATATGATATGAGTAATTTACCCAATGTAATGTGACACCGGTAAAATCAACCACTTTTTTCTTTTGAATATTAGTCAATTAGAATATATTTGGGTGTTTACATCACATTGATATTAAATTAGTGAGATACACATATCAGATTTTGAGTAATACAAGTGAGATTGGATAAGTTACCCATATTTTTTCAAAGGCAACCTAGGCCTCACCTAAAAAGTAAATTGTATTTAGCCACGTGATTAACTTGTATTTTTGTATATTTACATGACATTGATATTAAATTAGTGGAATCCATATTTCAAATATCAAGGAATACAAGTGAGAATGATTAAGTTACCCATATTTTTTCAAAAATAACCTTAAAAAAATACTATCCCCTCCACATAGAATTTACTAACAAAGAGAAATACTAATTAATTTACTAACATTTGTCTTAAAAAAAGCTGTATGAACATGAAAGGAAAAGAGTCTTACTAAATTTCTAAAGTCAGGCTGCAAAAAACAAAATTCTAAAGAAGTTAGCATGTGTTTATTTTTAAAAATTGCATGGTTGCAGAGTCCTGCAATATGCTAAACTTTGTAAGATCATAAGATAAGATGTCGTATCTTGGAAAAAGCCTTAGCCTGCCGTCCAGAGAACAAAAAATAAATAGAAAATTTTTCAAATTAACAAGTTTTTTTGGAGGGATCAGTGTGTCAAACAATATTATCGAATCATCAGATCTTGCAATATTCTAATTCTAAATTAAAACATTCACATTATATCGATCCTAACTTCTATTTTCAAATTAATCTTTTGTTAGCATGAAATGGCAGTAAACATGGAGCTGAGATTTCATAAAAATGACAGATTATGCATAGAATAGTTTAATGAAAATGATTTAGAACCAACCACCGGACATCACGGTAAATGAGATAATGCTAAAAATAGGCACACACAAAAATTTAAAATTGCTTTTCTAAGTTCTATAATACTATATACTAACATGATATATGACCTATAACCTACTACATTAATCAATAGTGTACTGTATCCATAACTTCTAGAGTTAAAGGTTAAGTGGGATGCATTAAAATCAAATCCATCATTCTGATATTAGAGAAACATCAACGTCGGAATTTTGATTCTCAGCACAAATTAAGCATAGCCTGATCCCAATAGAAAGTAAATTAACATGCAAATATTTAAAGGTGGCAAACAAAAGCAATAAAGCCACAAAAGCGACTTGCTTTAGAGAAGTATTGATGCTATATATCAAAACAAAAAACGCGTTTACAGCTTGCTCTCATGCCGTACATTTTGCTTAAGAATTAAGATCTCCAACTCCATTATAACATATATACATATGCTTTTGAATTTTCATTATCTATATATCTATATATACATAACATTTTTTTTTTGATTGAGGACCATTGCTAGCTACCCACGGAGTGTCCCAACGCTTTCAACGAAGGACTAATCTCCGCTCGCTACTTGCGGCAAGGATTTCGTTGGCCAACACGTCTTTTTAACGTGGGCCGGAATCGAACCCGAGAGCAAACCGGATCGACCCCCACTACGTAGCTCAGGGTAGCCCGGCCCATAGACGTGTTGGTTTATATATACATAACATGCTAAAGCATAAAGGAAAAAAAGAAGAGCATAGGATTTTAGAAAAGGAAATCGGAAAAACGCGTCTGTGGTCGTCTATTTGTGGATCCGGCAGCATGTGGTGTGGGTGGCTCATAGAGTCAAGAATCTCTGCAAATCAAAATCAAATGGGTGGGTCAATTTGACTTGGCCTTTGCCTTTGCCTTTGCCTTTGAACTTGGATTGTTAAGACAAGACATTATATGTGACTCTGCATTTTTTAAAGAAATTAACTTTTGGGGTTATTGTGGCCCTTCTTGCATATTTATAGCAATCTTGATTTTGGGATTCATTCCCATTTCAATATTGAGTGATACAGCTTTCGCATTTATTAATCTCATTTCAGTGGTTGTCTTCAATTAAAACATACTCTTGCAATCTTGTGAGTTTCAATATAATCTTCCACTTGGATTCAAAAATTGTAGTGGGTAGTGAATAATTAACATCCATGCTAATAATGTAGATGTCACCAAGCTTGGAGATACCATGGAACCATAGGCATTTGTAGTTATTTTTTTTCTCCTAAAAATTGTAGTTATTTTTTCTCTCTTAAAAACTCTACTAGCGTCCGTGTCGGGAGCCGACGCTACCAAATCGACGCTAATTTAGTGTTTTTTAGTAGTGCTAGCATGGTTGTTCATTTCTTGATAAGATGGTCATTAACATTTTTTGCTCTCACACTTTTTCTGACGTTCCTAGTTGCATTGAAAATTAATAGCTCAAGCCATATATGACCTTCCTCCTAGTTGCATTTCTTGATTACGAGCTTTCTAGCCAACCGGATAAGGCCTCAGTCGTGGTGAGCTAGCCCAGGCTCAGCTTCAAGTCGCTCACAGGCTCGTATACATTATTATTATTTTATAAACAATATTTTATGTTTGTCATGATCGAAATCACGACGTAGATGACCCAAAAATGTAATTTTTAAGATTCACTATCCAATTCAAATTGGAAAAATTGAAGAAAAAAAACGACTTTCAAAATTTATTGGCTTGCGAACACTAGATTAGATTCAGGGAGTCAATTATGGATAGAAATAACAAAAACTTAATTTCACCACACCCCTAATACATTTGTCCTATGACAGTTACCCTAAATTTGATTACGCAAGTTATGAAAGTCGTGAAATATTAGTTTTACCCCAAAAGTAAAGAAAATAATATTCAGTACGTAAAAGAATTAATTGTTTACGAAGAAACAAAACAAAAGACTAAATTGAAAAAAAAATTAAAGTTGATTGGATTGGGAAGCCTTGCTCCTACGTAGTGTCAATGCAACGAAGAACTCAAAAGTCACGTAGCTTTTTTAGAAAATACTTTTGTGTTTGTTGATTTTAATTATTTTGAAAATGATTTAAAATCATTGAATTGTCATATCTTGGGCGTCCTAAATGGGGGCCGACAAGATGTCATATCTCAGTCATTCCCTAATGGATTAAAATCCATTTTTTGAAAAGAAAACAATGGATGGTTAATTAAAATAATAATTCGGGGTGTAATTGGTTGTTTTCAAACACAGATCACGCTAAAAACTAAAAACACTAGAAGCCACTTTTTTTATAAAAGAAGAGACGCTTAAATGAAAATAAGGGGTGCAAAAAGTAAAGTCCAGAATGATGAAAGCCCGGGGCAAGAATCTGAAGCCCAAAATTTAAAGTGAAGGGGGATGCGAGATACAAGAAAGGGGGGTGGGATTAGTCTGACCTTGTTGTTTATTTAGGAGCAAAAGCTAATAGGTCCAAGACTTGTAGCCCCTTTGTCAAAAAAAACTTGGGATATTAATTTGTATACCCCCATTTGGCTCTTATACCCTTACATACCCCGTGAAATTCCCTTTTTACCCTATATGATTTATACTATCACCGGTATCTATATCTAATTACCGGATGTTCCTCCATGAAAGCATGGAATTTTGCTGTTTCTACCTCTAGTTGGGGCACCGCAATCAAATTACAAAAATAAGAAAAAAGAAATAAAAAAACAAAGAAAAACACAATTCTCATCACCTCAGAACCAAACATACACTTAGTAGATAAATCCGTAGTTAAAAAAATCAATTACGGATTTATCTATTAAATAGATAAATCCGCAGTTATAAAATCAATTACGATTTTATGAATTAAATAGATAAATCCGCAAATGATTTTTTAACTACGGATTTATCTACTAAATAATTCCGTATAGTATAAATCAAGGTAATCAAAACCGGACCGGACATTGAACCGGAAGAGGTAGCGGTTCAGGGGTTCTTGGGTTCAACCGGTTGAATCGGGGGTTCAACCGGAATTAATTAAATATATTATTTAATATTTTTATTACAATATATAAAGGATAAAAAACCATAATACCCAAAATTTCACACCACAAACAATTAAATTATGCTTAACTTAAGCTCAACAATATAATATCCAAGTCATTAGTTAAAGTTACACATAAAATTAGTAGGTATAAAAAAACTCAAAGTTTGACATGTTTAAAATATATATATTTTAATGCATTATTTAGAAAGAAAAAAATAAGTCCCACATCGGATGGCAAATAAGAAAATTGCAAACAGTGAAGCTAATGTTGTTGAAAGGTGAATATCTAGTCCCACATCGGATGACAAATAAGAAGAATGAGCTGTGTTTCTCTATAAATATAGAGCTAGAGTGTGCACAGCAAAATATAAGTGAGATTCTTGGCTTTCATAATATATAAAATATATAAATAGAGCCCTGAAACTCATTTTGTTTTACAAAAAATAGTTTAAATTTTTTTAATTCCAATCTTTCTAATTCAGCTTGTTTCTCATATGTGAGAAAAAAAAATTTAAAAAAAAAAGCAAAACGACGTCGTTTTGTTTAAAAAAATTTTAAAAAAAAAATAAAAAATTGGTTTTTCTCAGAACCGCTGCAAACCGGCGAACCGCCGGTTCTTGCCGGTTTTCCCGGTTCTGGGCCGGTTTTACGGTTTTCCCACCGGTTCTGCGCGTATCCGGTTCTATGGTCCAATTGGACCGGACAGGGGTCCGGTTCCCGGTTCAACCGGTCGGACCGGACGGTCCGGTCCGGTTTTGATTACCTTGGTATAAATATCATAAGGGTAAAATTGGGATTTATTCAATTTGTGTGGGTATAGGAGCCAAGTGGGGGTATAAAAATCAATATCCAAAAATTTGTCGCCTACAACCCAAGGTGTTGAAAGACCGTGGTCCCTATGATGTAATAATAGTATGACCTATGCTTCTTCCACATCCCCTCCTACTCACCACCCCCTACCCTATGAAAATACCAAAATACCCCTAACACTCTTAAAAAGATTGCCAGTGCACATAGCAATCACATTGCAAAAGATTCATCAAATGTTGGACCTCCATCCTACCCTGACGTAGACTAGACTGAATCCTTGAACGTACATTGTGGATTTGTTTGACAGGGTTCTTAATTTTGATTGCATCTAAGGTGCGGTTAGGCTTGATCAGATTTTTGGTCATACTAACCACTATATCCCTCTCTTCTATTGTTAATCTAGAAGTGAAGTGTGGTTGTGAGTTCTAGACATAGCCCTCAAGATCCATCCTCCAAGTCTCTTAATAAACTGTCATTTCAATCTAAACTTGTAGGGGCATTTTATACTTTCAGAAGGATTCAATTTAGCGTATTTGTAGAATCTGCCTTTTTCACACGTCAACATGCAGTATACTTTCCTTGTCATCCGTCCCTTGTCGGATCTAGATATGACAATCATCATGTGCAGGGACTTTGCGACAGTACGCACCCATGCCAATAGCTCGTCACGAATAGGAAATACTTGAATAAAAGCAGTCATGTAGTTACTAATAATTAAATGAAGTCGAAACAAAAAATCAAAATAATTACCTGTACCTATTGAGTTGTGAACGAATTAGTATAGTCCACAACCAATGCATCGTGATAAACTCCAATTTAATGCATTTTTTAGAGATACTTTTGTGTTATTCTTAGAGCAATTATTAGCAAATATATAAATCATTAACTTAATTTGCTCTATATTGCGCAGAAGAGAAAGGATACAAAGAATACTCAAACCAATATATTATATATTTGAGTTTGAAATAAAAAAAAAAAGAAAAAAAGGAAGAAGCCAACTTTCAATTGGCTTTGCATGGAGCCCAAAATCCAAAAGGCCTAGGACTTGTGTTGTATGGATGAAGATGAGAATTCAGCCCATGATGGAATTCAAATTGAAGGCCCACAAACTTTAATTGAAGAAACAAACGTGATCAGCAAGAGAAGGACTAACTGAATTGGATAATTAAAGAGGAAAAACGTGAATTATTCACAACTTGAATAAATAGGAGAGCGCACGCTACAGACAAGACGCGAACAGTAACGCGGGGACTGAAAGGAGAAGAAAATTAGGAAAAGGACGCGAACAGTAACGCGGGGAGTAGAGGAAAGGAGTTTTGGGTACCCATTCTTGACATCGTGAGAGAGCTCTGGAGCAGAAAAAGGAGACTAAATTTTCAGAATCAGAAATTTCTCTATTCCGGGTTATTTTTATCTCTGTAATTTATGACTCCTAATTTTATTTTATTGTTCTCGAACACTATGGATAGTTAAATTCTCTTCTAGGGTCTTAGGTGGATCTTGCATGTTTAGAGACCTTTTTATGTTCTAATTTCTGGTTTGAATTCCTGTTTTTATTTTAATTAATATTGTCTTATTGTTTTTATCACATGATTAGGATTAGCTACCCTTTGCATGTTTATAATCAATTAGTTGATCAGCGACCGTACTGCAATTAGTTGGTGGACCTATAGGATAATTGGGGCTATAATTAGGGCATGACCAAACCATAATTTAGTCTTCCAATCATTCAACCTTTTTTCTCTTTATGCTTTTCCTGAATTTAAATTCTTGCATGACCAAACGAGGGTTAATTTAGGAAAAATAATGTTAATCGCGAATGACCAAACGGATTAATAGTTTTAGTAAAGGGATTGGTAATTAAGTAAAATAAGGGAATTCAGGTAGGATTAGACATATGGGGAATCGAAGCTTGCAAGTGAAACCGTGACCCTAGACCTCTCTCCATTTATTAAATCTAGTATTTTAATTATTGTTATTTATTTCTTTTTATTTGTTTTCATTACAACTTAATTATTGGTTCGTCTAAACAATAAATAATCTCGACTAGTTTGGTATTTGTTAATTAGTCCCTGTGGATACGATAATTTTTTATACTACTTCTGCGATAGAGTACACTTGCTCTAAGTGTGTTTTTAACGCAACACATCGTCTAGCACACTATCTGTTGGCGAACTTGGACAACATTCCTCCATCTTATACCTATAAACCTGTTAAAAATCAGAGAAAATCTGTTAAAACATGTTTCTACACAATCTGATGCAGGTACGATATCTAAGTTCCAAGCTAGTTCAGTACTTTGATACCAAACTTGTATTCTGCATTTTAAAATATGAGTTTAGTACCTTATTACCGAACTGGTTCGGTACCAAGGTCACTACAAAAAAATAGCGTATTAGCGACGGATTTTTCCCTCGCTAATGCCTGTTTTTCCCTCGCTAATGACTGTTAGCGACGGAATTAGCGACGGACCAATTCCGGCGCTAAAAAGCTGGTCGCTAAAATTAGCGACGGAAAATCCGTCGCTAAAATCCGTCGCTAAAAACACTGTGCCACTGACCGTTGCAGTTGATTTGACACTGACACTGACCAAAGTTAGCGACGGATTTCCGTCGCTAAAATCCGTCGCTAACCTCATTTTTTTTAAAAAAAAAAGCTATTCTCAGATAGAGAGAGGGAGAGATTAGGGGTTGGGGAGATAAGGGAAGAAAAAAATGGTGTGGTGGTGGTGTAGTGTTGAAGGGAGAAGATAATGGTGGTGGTGGTGGTAAGAAAAAATGAAAGAGGAAGAGGAAAATGGAGAAGGAAAAGAAATGAAAGAGGATGGTGTGGTGGTGGTGGTGGTGTGGTGTTGAAGGGAGAAGATGATGATGGTGGTGGTAAGAAGAAATGAAAGAGGAAGAGGAAAATGGAGAAGGAAAAGAAATGAAAGAGGAAGAGGAAGAAATGGAAGAGGATGGTGTGGTGGTGGTGTGGTGTTGAAGGGAAAAGATGATGATGGTGGTGGTAAGAAGAAATGAAAGAGGAAGAGGAAAATGGAGAAGGAAAAGAAATGAAAGAGGAATAGAAAGAAATGAAAGAGGATGGTGTGGTGGTGGTGGTGGTGGTGTGGTGTTGAAGGGAGAAGATGATGGTGGTGGTGGTAAGAAGAAATGAAAGAGGAAGAGGAAGAAATGAAAGAGGAAGAGGAAAAAACAGAGAAAAGGAAGAAATGAAAGAGGAAGAGGAAGAAATGAAAGAGGAAAGAAAGAATTCGGGTTTATACCTGGTCACGTGTCAAATCAACTGCAACGGCCAGTGGCACAATTTTCCAAAGATTAGCGACGGATTTAGTGACGAATTTCCGTCGCTAATTCAATTTTTTTTTCAATTTTCGCGCCATGTTAAATTCGTCGCTAATTTAGCCAATTTCCGTCGCTAAATACCTTGTTTTCAATCCGTCGCTAATTTTGTGCATTTCCGTCGCTAATTTTGATTTTAGCGACGGATTTCCAATCCGTCGCTAAAATCCGTCGCTAATTCATGTTTTTTTTTTGTAGTGGGTACCATGGCTTATAATTTGGAAAGCACACCCCTAGATAAAAATGGAAAATAGTATTTAGAGAAGATACCTTAAGAGTGTGGAAAATGTGGTGTTGATGAGTAGTAAGAGAATGAGGTGGGTAAGGAGAAGAGGGTTGGGGAGGGGAGGTATGGGGTTTGGGGTGGGGAGTGTGGAGGAGAGTGGGGGTAGAAGAAAGATGAAGGAGTGTGAGGGATTTTTTTTTGGATGTTAGGGTATTTTAGTATTTTCATATGCTTTGGGGGTGTTTAGTGAGTAGTGGGGGGAGTGCGAAAAAAATCCAATTATTATTACCTATGTGGACCAATATTTGTCCAGGGCCTATTATCTGCCATAGGGGCCAAGGAGGGGATATTGGGTAGAATTCATAGACTTATTTACTTGGAGTCGAATGTGGAGATTTATCATGTATATAGGGAAGCAAACAAGGTTGTGGATGCTTTAGCTAGAACTGGTATTAATGGTCAAGAGGGCTTAGTTGTGTTACATAGTCCACTAGATCTGGGCTTTTAGCTACTTGCTTTTGCTATCCCCCTTGCTTTCAGGTGTGGCCTCCTCTCTCAGTTTCTCCTCGTTGGCGCTGACGTCCACCAGGCCTGACTCGTACAACCCCTCCTTCTCTCCTAGTTATCACCTCATCTCCTATGGCTCTCGGTGTTTGAGCTGTGGTTCCCGGGGCCATTTGGTCTTCAAATACGGGGAAAGTCTGGGATTTCGTCTTTCCTCACACTCCAACTTCGTGGTCTATTGCTCTCCAATTTAGTGCATTTTTAGAGATACTTTTGGATCATTTTTAGAGCGATTATTACTAATTATATAAAGCATGGACTTATTTTACTCTTTATTTTGCAGAAAGGATGAAAATCAGAAAAGGAATGAATAATCTATTTTTAAGCCAATCAGAGGGGATCGGAATCAGAAGAAGATTAAATTAAAGAGACAGAGGGGAAGTAGGTAGCATGCGGAATGCTAAACAAGAAATAAAAGTGCAGAATCAAAATAATAACATAGATAAATTAGGAGGCAAAGCCTTCCATGATTGAGACAGTAAACTGTCTATGAGTTACAGAGTTTGAAGATTGAAGAAGAAGAGAAGAGAAGATTGAAGCTTACAAAGCTCTGGGTTCTCACTTAGAACTAGAGAGAAGCAGAGAGAAATGAAGCGTAAGTGTAAATTGAAGCGTGCCTTCTAACAAGAGCCTAAGCACGAATATATAGATTGAAATTTAAATAGTAACCGGTTGCAAACCGGATAAAATTGGTATCCAATGCTAGTGACCGGTACTGTGCACTTGTGTGACCGGATAAGCTTGCGTTTTCAATAACCGCAGAAGATAACTTGTAATTGATTTTTAACCTAGAACCATTAGCAGTGCTAAGTCGTTCAGAGGTTTTTTCAAAGTACTTAGTAGGGATAAGGCCCTCTAAGATGCAATTGGAATCTGCTCATGTATCGAACAAGGCAGTGGTTTCAAGGGCAAAATCACCAATGACAATTTTTATCTTTATAAAAAACTTTTGAATTTTAATGTGATTGATGAGGCCGAGAAGGTCATCGTCTCTAGATTCATCTTCTTTATCAGTATTGGAGACATGAGAATCATCAATATGGTCTTTCCACTGATTGATGATAATCTGGTGATCATCATGTTTTCTTTTCAGATCTTTAACTTCGTGTTTCAAGAAGTTAATCTCAGTTTGAAGATCTTGAATAGTGGTAGGTTTGGTACCGGTGTTTTCTAATCTCTTGAAGGTATCTTTGAGATTAAACCTATTGGTCACTAGGGGATTCCTGGGGGGTTTTGCTTCAAGGGAAGCCATAAGTTTGTTGAGGTATTTTTCCTTTTCCTGTTGATCAGTAATGGCGTTTATGGCCTCGAGGAGCAGGTCATGATCCCGAGTGAGGACATTGATATGTTTAGAGGAATTGCTGGAAGAATCCGTTAGGTCATCCTCCTGGATTTGATTTAGATTATCAGAAGGGTGGTCAGATGAACTCTCAGAGGATTGGTTTAACAAGTTGTTAATCTTGTCTTCGATATCAGAGCCAAGATTCAGGGTTTTGAGCTTTCCTATAACTTTGCAATTTCTGCTGTAGTTTGTTCCTGACTGATAAGATCTTTCTCAAGATCTCGATTGTGTTTACAGAAGGATTGATCCTGGCAAATGTTACTAGCAGAGGATGACATTACAGAAGTAGGGGGAGAAGAAGGTGTAGAAGACATAGTGGTGAGGAAAAGCTTTTGTTTAAAGAAAGATGTAAGATATTCCTCACCCGTAAGTATCGTCGCCTTCATCTGGTTACTTGCAGAAATATAAGTATTAAAACTGAACTAGTTAATTACCTTCTGGGAAATGCCGTTAGGTTAACCATGTTTTGTTCATAACTCAGTCATAATGCCTATATATATATATATATATATATATATATATATATATATATATATATAGGCTGAATTGACTAACAGCTATTCATAAGCCACAAGAATTCTCAAAGCAATGCAACTTGAATTAAATAATGGGCCGAGAATTGATATGAGCCAAGTTCAATTGTGTAACACCTCATGGCCCAATGGAATAATTATAAAAGTGAGGTTTGTGATAAAACCCTGACGGGCAGATTATAAAAGGGAAGGCCGTAATATTATTTAGAAAAAAAGTGCCGCACAAGGAAAGAACAGTAGCCGTGGCAATTGATGACAGGAATAATCAGCCGCACACGTGAATCAGGAACAGAACCAACACTAGCGCCGGCAAGGAGAGGAGGGGTTTTGCGTACCCGTTCTTGACACTGTGAGAGAGCTTTGGAGCAGAAAAAGGAGACTGGAGACTCAGAATAATAATTTCTCTAATTTCCGGGTTATTTTTATCTCTGTAATTCATGACTCTAATTTCTATTTTATTGTTCTTTATGACTTTGGATAGCTAAATCCTCTTCTAGGGTATTAGGTGGATCTTGCCAGTTTAGAGACCGTTATGTTATAGTTTATTATTTGAATTCCAGTTTTATTTTAATTAATATTGTCCTATTGTTTTATCACATAATTAGGATTAGCTACCCTATGCATGTTCATAATCAATTAGTTGATCAACGACCGTACTGCAATTAGTTGGTGGACCTATAGGATAATTGGGGCTATAATTATTGCATGACCAAACCTTAATTTAGTCTTCCAATCATTCAACCTTTTTGCTCTTTAAGCTTTTCTTAAATTTAAATTCTTGCATGACCAAACAAGGGTTAATTTAGGAAAAAGAATATTAATCGCGAATGACCAAACGGATTAATAGTTTTAGTAAAGGGATTGGTAATTAAATAAAATAAAGGAATTCAAGTAGGAATTAGACATAGGGGAATTGAAGCTTGCAAGTGAAACCGTGACCCTAGACCCCTCTCCATTTATTAAATCTAGTATTTTAATTATTGTTATTTATTTCTTTTTATTTGTTTTCATTACAACTCAATTATTGGTTCGTCTAAACAATAAATAATCTCGACTAGTTTGGTACTTGTTAATTAGTCCCTGTGAATACGATAATCTTTTATACTACTTCTGCGAAAGAGTACACTTGCTCTAAGTGTGTCTTTGACGCAACAAGTTTTTGGCGCCGTTGCCGGGGACTAATTTAGCAATATTAAACGAAAGAGATTTTTATTGCTTTAGACTTTATGTTATGCTTTAGTTTTAATTTTGTCTTTTTTATATCTTATTAAAAAAATATAAAAAAAAATATTGCTAATATTTTCCCAAGAGACCGTTGCAGTTCACATTGTTTTGCAGAGAAAAGTCTAAATCATGGTTAAAACTCTTGGAGATTACATTAGAGAAGCAAGGGAACAAAAGAATTTAGAGACGTCGACTTGGTATATACCACCTCAATGTCAAGGCCCAATTCCTCCTCCTCCTTATGAGCCTTATTCAGACTATTGGGATGACTATGAGCCACCCCCATTGAAAATTGGTGGGAAAGACACAAGGACCCAAAACGGAGGGCAACTCTAGATGAATACATTAGTGACTTGAACAAGACAATCGTGCAAAAGAGTTTAGAGTTTCTGACTTGGGTCCCTAAAGAGACAATCTCAACCCCTCCTCCTTGTGCCAATGATGTGTTGACAAGGTTTATGCAGCAAACAAATGAAAAATTTGAAATCTTGGAGGGTCAAATCTCAAGTCTCATTGCTTTGTTATCGCAAGAGGCCCAAGAAACTCATTCACACCATAAGTCTACCCAAAATGAAGAAGCTGAGCAGTACAAAGAAAGTATTCCTTCGAGAGATGAATGTGTCTCTATGGAATATTATCTGGAGGAAGAAGCTCTCAAGAAAGATGAGGAGACTCGTACTGAAGGGAGTCAAATCAAAATAGTAGCTCCTATTGAAACAAAAGATTCTACTAAAGGAAGCAATTGTGAGGATAGTGAGAAAGATCCCATGGTTATTGATTTGGAGAAAAATGAGATAGTCCCAAATTTTGGGCAAATTATTTTAACCATCGGTGATGTTGTAATTGAGGTTCATAGAGGAAAGGTAACCTTAATGAGTGGTAAAGAAGAGGAGGTGATTAAAGCTCTAAATTCCAATGAAATTTTCTCTTCTTTAACTTCTCATTGTTTTTATGATGTGATTGAAACTAACATTTTCAGTGAATTAAAGATGCAGGACCTTTTGGGAAAAAGTCTTATTTTGCAGGATCCTAGCATACTGGTGGATGGAGATAAAATAAAAATTTCACCATTTTTTGAAGTTCATCCACCACGTGGAAAAAGAAAGAATAATGTGAACCAAATTGTTAGAAAGCTAAGAAGGTGTACTGCGTTAGATGTTAAATTTGCTCTTGGAGATCCCCCTGATTAAGCACCAACTATAGTCAGGCTCACGACGTTAAACAAGCGCTTTGCAGGAGGCAACCTGTGTTTTACTTTCAGTTATTTTTACTTTTAATTTGTTTCATTTTGTTTTTAGGAATAAGCTCAGACTACAAGCTCTCTCAGGGAAGTCACTATTACTCTCTCTCTCATTTGTTTCTCTTAGTTTCTATTTGATCATTTTGCATTGAGGACCATGCTTTATGCTAGTGTGGGGGAGGAGAGTTTAACTTTGTCAATTCATCTCTATTAATGCACATACCCACTGTATATGTTGATAGCATTTTTTCTGGCTTATTTTAGCGACTTTTGCTTCAAGTTGAAAAAAATAGAGATTTTACCTTTAGGGGATCCCATAATTAATTTACTTGACAGACTTGTGCTTAATTGTAACTATGAGGATGTCTTTAGGAATCTGATAATTAGCATTTGTCCCTCTTGAGTACTTTTTGTGAACTAGCTTCTAAATGTGAGATTTGAGCCTTCATAAGGGGATTGATACTAAATCATAAATTTTTACCCATTTTCTTTCTATCAGTGTGTTTCCCAATTTGCTACATTCTAGAATTTGTCTTTTGACCATTTCAAGGCGAAAATTGATTTGCATCATGTAAAAAGATTTGGAGAATTTAAGTATTTTTCTGGCCTCAGAGTTGTTTGTTGAATTTATCCCTTAGTTGCCCCATTTGAGCTTATTTGTTATATTTTTCTTTGGTACCCAGATATAATTTTTCGTTTTTTTGTGTTTGTGGTAACCATTTGGAATTAAATGTGGAGCAACTATTGAAAATTACAATTTCGTCCTATACTTTTAGTTGTCTATCTTGTCAGGATGAAAAAAAAACAAAATAGGAGTTTTCATGTACTTACCTTTTCCTCCTAAAAAAAATGAAAAAAAAAGGAAAGCAAGAAGGAGGAAAAGGCACATCAAAAGAATGAAAGAGCCAAAGGGTGTAACACCCCTTTCTACCCGTTACTTCGTTTATAAAAATCAGAGTTTGAAAATCTCGTTCATAGGGAAATGTTACACATACTTCAATAAAACGTCGCTTAGCAGTTTTGAAAAACAGTTCAACTCAATACTCATGCATTCGCGTAGCACATCACAAATAAAGAATCTCCAATCTCATTTCAACGTCACTTATAAAACTCAACATAACACAACCCAATACGCAGCGGAAAATAGTAAAACATAACCAAATAGTCCACATGGACATAATAATCAAAAATCATAAATAAATGCCGAGTTCGCTATCCCCCCTGAGTGCTACGTATCAGAGCATGACGACTCGACTCATAAGTGAAGCTAATACCTTCACTGGGAATCACCTGCACGTTACCAACACGGGGGTAACATTCAAACAGGAAAGGGTGAGCATCATTTCAGTCTATATAATAGAAAATATGATAAGCACTAATCATAGGCTACGCACTAGAACAATCAGCATCCAAACACCAAATACTCACATCATAGTCATCTCTTACATCATTTACAATAACTCATTACATATCATGTAGATTTATGAAATGCAACCCACTCGCGGGTATATGCATGAAGGTACCTTTTCACAACATGTCGCTTAGCCACTCAGGCCTTATCATCACTTAGCCACTCAGGCCTCAAAACATCACTGGGTTTATGCATATGGGCATGAGACACTATGACATGCACCACTCACAATACACAAATACACAAATACTCAATTCATAGTCAACTATGTGACCCGTCACTTACCGGTTTGCCGATTAAAGGCACAGCACCTGTCATTTCATAATTCACACACAAATAACGTCACTTAGCCTTTTAGGCTTTAACATCACTTAGCCACTCAGGCCCCAAATGTCATTTACACATAAACATCATTCAACTCAAACATTAGCCACCGAGGGCAAAAACGTCATTTGACTAACCACCAAGGGCATCCTCGTCATTTACACATCATTATCATTACTTTGGCCACTTGGGCAAAACAGTCATTTGACTAGCCACCAAGGGCATCCTCGTCATTTACACATCAATATCATTAACTTTGGCCACTAGGGGCAAAACGGTCATTTTGACACTACCGTGTTAAAACTGTTGTTTATACACCAAAAGGGGTTTTTAAAGAGTTCCACGTCATTTTTCAATGTCACTGGGACGATCACCGGGGACAGCCACTTGGGCGCCCACAAACCATCAGAAAATAACAATTTTTCATTTTAAAAATTAGACCCATAGATGGACAGCGTAAAAAGCTTCACGACACTTTTTGAATCGTTCAAAACGGACGTCTGAGTCAAAAGTTATGATAAAAATAAGTTTGGGAAAAATTAGACAACGTTCTGAAAATTGGCGCCTTAGGCGCCCAGGCAACACAGGCACCCAGCGCCCAGGCGCGCACAACACAACGCAACACAGCGCCACAGGCGCCCAGCGCCCAGGCGCGCACAACGCAACACAGACACGGGCGCCATGCGCCCAGGGAACAACAACGCGCGCACAGCGCAACACAAACAAGACACGGGCGCCTAGCGCCCAGGCGCAAAAACGCAACACGCACGCCCCAGGCGCCCAGCGCCCAGGCGCGCCAGACACGCACAGCACACACTCCATCAGGCGCCCAGCGCCCTGCACAGGCACCCAGCGCCCAGAAAAACAGCAACACACCCAGAATTGTTCAACACTTTTTAACACTAAAAATTGGTTTTTCTTGACAACTTGAAATTATAAAAACTCAACATTTTCCAGCCACCAAAAATACACTTAATTTTAATTAATTCCTCCAAAAATTCAATTTGAGCATTGTCTTCCCTATCCCCTTGGCGCCCTAGGCGCCTATGTACCCATTCATCCAATTTGCGAAATCACACAAGCAATCCACACCAATTTCAGTTTCATGATTAATTCGAATGCCACAATTCACCAACACAATCGCATATATATCAAGAATTTCAGCCTCATGATTTAATTCCACTTCGCATACACATATATATGATGACCAATACCAACAATGCATCAAGAACATCAAGAACGCAAGAACATCAAAACGCAAAGGACTTCAAAACGCAAAGAACATCAAGAAACGTACAATTCTAATACAAGCCCTAGATCTAGAACTCATCATAGGAATTATTAGATAGAATGATAGAGCTCCCCTAACCTCGAAATTGAAGAACGGAGGCACCGGAGATAGTCACGTACAGGACCACAGCAACAAGGTCACGCCCTTGCTCTTCCTTGGTTGCGACTTCTTCTCCTCTTCCTCTTCTCTCCTACGGCGCCTTGCTCTCTCTCTATCTCACGCTCTTTTCTTTCTTTCTTGTTTTTCTCTTTTGATTTCGCAACAACTAGCAAAACCCTAACCCCCTATGCGCTACTCCACTTCGCATATGACAAGGATAATGGGCTTGGGCTTCTCACTTAGGCCCAAGTCCATTTGGTTTGGCACCTCCACTTTCTAATGCTTCCTACGCATATTAACATAAATTCAATTAATTAAATTACATCGAATAATTTAATTTAAATCCCCAATTACTTAATTAATTAAATTAATTAAATAATTTTTGGGTGTTACAACTCTCCCCCACTTAGAATATTTCGTCCTCGAAATTTACCTGATCAAACAACTCTGGGTAGGAATCTCGCATCTTGCTCTCTAGCTCCCAAGTCATACTCTCGCCGGCAGCTCCTAGCCAGACCACTTTCACTAATGCAATCTCTTTGCCTCTAAGCGCCTTCACTTCACGATCCTCAATCCGTACGGGCATCGTCTCCACAGTGAGATTATCCCGCACCTCTACATCGTCCATATGGATCACATGAGATGGATCCGAAACATACTTCCGAAGTTGTGACACGTGAAACACGTCATGCAAGTTCGAAAGATTTGGCGGTAAAGCCACTCTATAAGCCACATTTCCGATTCTTTCAGAAATCTGATAAGGACCAACAAATCGAGGAGTGAGCTTCTTCGATTTCAACGCTCGACCAACACCGGTAATAGGAGAAACCCTCAAGAACACATGCTCACCTTCCTGGAACTCTAAATCCTTCCTCCGCTTGTCATGATAACTCTTCTGACGACTCTGCGAAGCCTTCATCTTCTCACGGATCATCTTGATCTTCTCTGTAGTCTCCCGGACAATCTCCGGTCCCAAAACCACACTCTCCCCCGAATCATACCAACACAACGGCGTTCTACACTTCCGACCATACAATGCTTCAAACGGTGCCATCCCAATGCTGGAATGGTGACTGTTGTTATAAGTAAACTCAATCAACGCAAGGTATGAATCCCATGAACCCCGCTGTTCCAATACACAAGCCCTCAACAGATCCTCTAACGACTGAATTGTTCTCTCTGACTGACCATCGGTCTGGGGATGATACGCCGAACTCATTTTTAACTTAGAACCCAATTCTTTCTGCAAACTCTTCCAAAACTCGGAAGTGAACCTCGGATCCCTATCTGACACAATACTCTTCGGAATACCGTGCAGCCTCACAATTTCTTTGACATATACCTCTGCCAACCTCGACACCGGATAAGTGATATTAATAGGAATAAAATGAGCAGACTTCGTTAACCTATCAATGATCACCCAAATAGCGTCATGACCCTTAACTGTATTCGGTAACCCCGTCACAAAATCCATCGCTATGCTATCCCATTTCCACTCTGGGACTTCCAACGGTTGCATTAACCCTGCTGGCTTCTGGTGCTCGACCTTCGACTTTTGACAGGTTAAACAGGCATACACAAACTGTGCCACATCTCTCTTCATACCATACCACCAAAACATCTTTTTCAGATCTTGATACATCTTCGTTGCTCCAGGATGGATACTCAACTTGCTACGATGACCTTCCTCTAAAATTGCCTTTCTCATCTCTTCATCGTCAGGAACACAGATCCTACCCCGGAACCTCAACACACCACAGGAATCTAATTTGAAATCTTCATCTTCAGATTTACCGACCCCATTAATTAAATCCACCAGCTTGACGTCTGTCTTCTGAGCTTCTCTAATGCTGCCCAGGAAATCATTGTCGATCTTTAACATTCCCAGCTTGACACTGCGAGGTGTCATCTTACAAACCAAACTCAAATCCCTGAATTCTTCAATTAACTCTAATTCTTTCACCATCATAGCCGACATATGCAAAGACTTTCTGCTTAAAGCATCAGCCACGACATTAGCCTTGCCGGGATGATAATTCAAACCGAAGTCATAATCCTTCAAGAGTTCCAACCACCGACGCTGTCTCATATTCAACTCTTTCTGATCGAACAGATACTTTAGACTCTTATGATCACTGAACACTTCGAACCTCGAACCATAAAGGTAGTGCCTCCAAATCTTGAGCACAAATACCACAGCAGCCAATTCCAAATCATGCGTAGGGAAATTTTTCTCATGAATCCGCAACTGCCTCGACGCATACGCAACGACTTTCCCATTCTGCATCAACACACCACCGAGACCCATCTTCGAAGCGTCACAATACACAACGAACGGTTTCTCTGGATTAGGCAACGTCAAAACAGGCGACGTCGTCAATCTCTTTTTCAGTTCCATAAAGCTTTCCTCACACCGAGCATCCCAAACAAAAACTTTACCCTTGCAGGTCAACTGAGTCAACGGAAGGGCCAACTTGGAAAAACCCTCGATGAACCTCCTGTAGTACCCAGCCAAACCCAAAAAGCTTCTAATCTCCGTTACGGACTTCGGAGACTCCCACTCCAATACTGCTTCTACTTTTGCCGGATCAACCGCAATACCATTACCAGAAATCACGTGCCCAAGGAAACTCACCTCTTTCAGCCAGAACTCACACTTCGATAACTTAGCGTACAACTTTTTCTCTTTTAAAACTTCCAACACTGACTTCAGGTGCTCAGCATGCTCTTCATCTGACTTAGAATAAACTAGAATATCATCTATGAAGATTACCACAAACCGATCTAGGTAATTATGGAAAATACGGTTCATATATTCCATAAATACACCAGGAGCATTGGTCACACCGAACGGCATCACTGAATACTCATAATGCCCATACCTTGTCCTGAACGCTGTCTTCTGAACATCTTCATCCTTCACTTTAATCTGATGATATCCGGACCTCAAATCAATTTTGCTGAAAACACGGGCACCCACTAACTGGTCCATCAGATCGTCGATCCTCGGAAGCGGATACTTATTCTTGATAGTTACCTTATTCAACTGACGATAGTCCACACATAACCTCATGCTCCCATCTTTCTTTTTCACTAACAATACCGGAGCTCCCCACGGTGATACACTCGGTCTTACAAATTTCTTCTCAAGCAATTCTTCAAGTTGCGTCTTCAACTCAGACAGTTCCGACGCCGACATTCTGTACGGAGCCATAGACACAGGCCTCGTACCAGGTACAAGATCAATCGAAAATTCAACTTCTCTCTCCGGTGGCACACCCGGAATTTCATCAGGAAAAACCTCAGGAAATTCACGTACTACCTTCAGTTCTTCAATAACAGCCTGACTCTCAGCAGACAACGAAGCCATCAACGCAAATAACTGAACTCCTTCTTTCTTCAATTTCTTCAACTGACCAGCAGACACCAAAACCGAACTTTCTTCACCGAAACTAACCGACTTGCTACGACAGTTGATATGGACGTGATTATTCTCTAACCAGTCCATGCCTAAGATTACATCCAGACCTCTCAATGGCAAACATACAAAATTCACAATAAAGTCCCTGCCGAAGATCGACACGGGACACTGAGAACACACCTGGGACGTAATCACCGACCCCTTCGAAGGAGTATCGACAACCATATCCCCACACATAGCAGATAAAACAAGACCCAATCGTTTACAGCAATCAACAAATATAAAACAATGGGTAGCACCAGTATCAATAAGAGATTTCAGAGAAGTACCATTAATAAAACACGTACCTCTAATCAGACCATCATCATCATCAGGCTCCTCTCCTGCCAATGCAAATACCTTCCCAGTAGACCTTTCCTTTTTCGGCTTTGTACACTTTGTACTGATATGCCCAGACTCGCCACAGTTGAAACACACCACATCCTTGACCTTACAATCGGCTGCCATATGACCCTTTTTACCGCAACGGTAGCAATTCCTGTCATTCGACCTGCATGTAGTACTCTTGTGGCCAGGCTTGCCACACTTATAACAGACAATGCTAGCAGGGGCATCTCCCCCACTAGGACCCTTACCTCCAGCAGCCTTCTGATAACCCTTACCCGCAGGAACCTCATACGGCTTGCTTCGACTCTGAAACTTGCCCTTTCTCTCAGAAGTAGCTTTGTAGCGAGCAGTACTGTCCTCCTCGAAGATCCTGCAACTATCAACCAGATCTGCGAACACACGAATCTTCTGATAACCAATGGCCTGTTTAATATCAGGCCTTAACCCATTCTCAAATTTGATGCATTTTGAAAATTCAGCTGTAGCCTCACTGTAATGTGGATAAAATTTGGCTAGCTCCACAAATTTTGCCGCATAGGCAGTCACAGACATACCACCCTGCTTCAGCTCCAAAAATTCTATCTCTTTCTTCCCGCGGACGTCTTCAGGAAAATACTTTCTCAGAAATTCCCTGCTGAAAACCTCCCAAGTAATCTCTTCCTGCACAACCTCTAACCTCTGCCTAGTAGCCAACCACCAGTCGTCGGCCTCCTCGGCTAACATGTGGGTACCAAAGCGGACCTTCTGTTCAACAGTACAGTCCATCACCCTGAAAATCCTCTCGATCTCCTTCAGCCAAGCCATAGCACCATCTGGATCATATTTGCCCTTAAAGGTGGGCGGATTCTCCCTCTGAAAGGTTGTCAGACTCCTAAAACCAGCATTATCTCCAACATTTTGCTGACCCTGCACAGCCTGAGCCATAGCTTGCAATGCAGCAGCAAGAGCAGCGTCGTTCCTTCCAGCGATTACGAACTATCACTGCAGCACAAACTAAAGATTTAGAACTAATCTATTGTCATAAGACACTATGACAGGACAACATTGGCCGGACAGACCGAACTGCTCTGATACCACTAATGTAACACCCCTTTCTACCCGTTACTTCGTTTATAAAAATCAGAGTTTGAAAATCTCGTTCATAGGGAAATGTTACACATACTTCAATAAAACGTCGCTTAGCAGTTTTGAAAAACAGTTCAACTCAATACTCATGCATTCGCGTAGCACATCACAAATAAAGAATCTCCAATCTCATTTCAACGTCACTTATAAAACTCAACATAACACAACCCAATACGCAGCGGAAAATAGTAAAACATAACCAAATAGTCCACATGGACATAATAATCAAAAATCATAAATAAATGCCGAGTTCGCTATCCCCCCTGAGTGCTACGTATCAGAGCATGACGACTCGACTCATAAGTGAAGCTAATACCTTCACTGGGAATCACCTGCACGTTACCAACACGGGGGTAACATTCAAACAGGAAAGGGTGAGCATCATTTCAGTCTATATAATAGAAAATATGATAAGCACTAATCATAGGCTACGCACTAGAACAATCAGCATCCAAACACCAAATACTCACATCATAGTCATCTCTTACATCATTTACAATAACTCATTACATATCATGTAGATTTATGAAATGCAACCCACTCGCGGGTATATGCATGAAGGTACCTTTTCACAACACGTCGCTTAGCCACTCAGGCCTTATCATCACTTAGCCACTCAGGCCTCAAAACATCACTGGGTTTATGCATATGGGCATGAGACACTATGACATGCACCACTCACAATACACAAATACACAAATACTCAATTCATAGTCAACTATGTGACCCGTCACTTACCGGTTTGCCGATTAAAGGCACAGCACCTGTCATTTCATAATTCACACACAAATAACGTCACTTAGCCTTTTAGGCTTTAACATCACTTAGCCACTCAGGCCCCAAATGTCATTTACACATAAACATCATTCAACTCAAACATTAGCCACCGAGGGCAAAAACGTCATTTGACTAACCACCAAGGGCATCCTCGTCATTTACACATCATTATCATTACTTTGGCCACTTGGGCAAAACAGTCATTTGACTAGCCACCAAGGGCATCCTCGTCATTTACACATCAATATCATTAACTTTGGCCACTAGGGGCAAAACGGTCATTTTGACACTACCGTGTTAAAACTGTTGTTTATACACCAAAAGGGGTTTTTAAAGAGTTCCACGTCATTTTTCAATGTCACTGGGACGATCACCGGGGACAGCCACTTGGGCGCCCACAAACCATCAGAAAATAACAATTTTTCATTTTAAAAATTAGACCCATAGATGGACAGCGTAAAAAGCTTCACGACACTTTTTGAATCGTTCAAAACGGACGTCTGAGTCAAAAGTTATGATAAAAATAAGTTTGGGAAAAATTAGACAACGTTCTGAAAATTGGCGCCTTAGGCGCCCAGGCAACACAGGCACCCAGCGCCCAGGCGCGCACAACACAACGCAACACAGCACCACAGGCGCCCAGCGCCCAGGCGCGCACAACGCAACACAGACACGGGCGCCATGCGCCCAGGGAACAACAACGCGCGCACAGCGCAACACAAACAAGACACGGGCGCCTAGCGCCCAGGCGCAAAAACGCAACACGCACGCCCCAGGCGCCCAGCGCCCAGGCGCGCCAGACACGCACAGCACACACTCCATCAGGCGCCCAGCGCCCTGCACAGGCACCCAGCGCCCAGAAAAACAGCAACACACCCAGAATTGTTCAACACTTTTTAACACTAAAAATTGGTTTTTCTTGACAACTTGAAATTATAAAAACTCAACATTTTCCAGCCACCAAAAATACACTTAATTTTAATTAATTCCTCCAAAAATTCAATTTGAGCATTGTCTTCCCTATCCCCTTGGCGCCCTAGGCGCCTATGTACCCATTCATCCAATTTGCGAAATCACACAAGCAATCCACACCAATTTCAGTTTCATGATTAATTCGAATGCCACAATTCACCAACACAATCGCATATATATCAAGAATTTCAGCCTCATGATTTAATTCCACTTCGCATACACATATATATGATGACCAATACCAACAATGCATCAAGAACATCAAGAACGCAAGAACATCAAAACGCAAAGGACTTCAAAACGCAAAGAACATCAAGAAACGTACAATTCTAATACAAGCCCTAGATCTAGAACTCATCATAGGAATTATTAGATAGAATGATAGAGCTCCCCTAACCTCGAAATTGAAGAACGGAGGCTCCGGAGATAGTCACGTACAGGACCACAGCAACAAGGTCACGCCCTTGCTCTTCCTTGGTTGCGACTTCTTCTCCTCTTCCTCTTCTCTCCTACGGCGCCTTGCTCTCTCTCTATCTCACGCTCTTTTCTTTCTTTCTTGTTTTTCTCTTTTGATTTCGCAACAACTAGCAAAACCCTAACCCCCTATGCGCTACTCCACTTCGCATATGACAAGGATAATGGGCTTGGGCTTCTCACTTAGGCCCAAGTCCATTTGGTTTGGCACCTCCACTTTCTAATGCTTCCTACGCATATTAACATAAATTCAATTAATTAAATTACATCGAATAATTTAATTTAAATCCCCAATTACTTAATTAATTAAATTAATTAAATAATTTTTGGGTGTTACAAAGGGCATATAAAAAAAGAGAGTCGACTCAAGAGCAAAAAGCAAATCAAAAAGAGTCGACTCAATAGGAAAAAGAAGAGTGAAGAATGGAAGTGAAATTAATTTGGAGTTTGGACAAAAATTGTAAAATAGATATGAGCTCCATATTTGGTTTCAAAGGTTACTATTTATTTCTTATTTTTTTAGCCCTTTGATTATCCCTTTCTTCTTATATCCTACCCTGCATGAATTCACCCTGGCCCCATTACAACCCTTAACACCCAATCTTTTGCATGCATGTGAACTATTTAGTGGAGATTTGGTCAAATTACAAACATATGGTAATATGCAATTTGTTGAAACTTGAGTGTATATTTTCCCTAGTCCCTAAACACTTAGAAGAGAGATTGTGAGCGAGTGGCTCTGTTCACAGAAATGTATTCTTTAGGGACATGAGCTTCTAATTGGGCAACCTTTTGACACCTCACATGTGCTATATTGTCTAATGTTTGTCATCGCGTTTCTAATTTTGGGTCCCTTATTTGGCTGTCTCTATTACTTATTTGAAAATTTTGTTGAGCCAGAAAATTTGGTTGAGGACAAGCAAAGGTTAAGTGTGGGGGAGTTGATAAACTCCAATTTAGTGCATTTTTAGAGATACTATTGGATCATTTTTAGAGCGATTATTACTAATTATATAAAGCATGGACTTATTTTACTCTTTATATGAAAATCAGAAAATAAATGAATAATCTATTTTTAAGCCAATTATATATATATATATATATATATATATATATATATATATGTATGTATATGCTGAATTGATTATGTATGTATGTATGTATGTATGTATATGCTGAATTGATTAACAACTATTCATAAGCCACAAGAATTCTCAAAGCAATGCAACTTGAATTAAATAATGGGCCGAGAATTGATATGAGCCGAGTTCAATTGGGTAACACCTCATGGCCCAATGGAATAATTATAAAAGTGAGGTTTGTGATAAAACCCTGACGGGCAGATTATAAAAGGGAGGGCCGTAATATTATTTAGAAAAAAAAGTGCCGCACAAGGAAAGAACAGTAGCCGCGGCAATTGACGGGAATAATCAGCTGCACACGTGAATCAGGAACAGAACCAACAGTAGCGCCGGCAAGGAGAGGAGGGGTTTTGGAGTAGAAAAAGGAGACTGGAGACTCAGAATAATAATTTCTCTAATTTCCGGGTTATTTTTATCTCTGTAATTCATGACTCTAATTTCTATTTTATTGTTCTTTATGACTTTGGATAGCTAAATCCTCTTCTAGGGTTTTAGGTGGATCTTGCCAGTTTAGAGACCGTTATGTTATAGTTTATTATTTGAATTCCAGTTTTATTTCAATTAATATTGTCCTATTGTTTTTATCACACAATTAGGATTAACTACCCTATGCATGTTCATAATCAATTAGTTGATCAGCGACTGTACTGCAATTAGTTGGTGGACCTATAGGATAATTGGGGCTATAATTATTGCATGACCAAACCTTAATTTAGTCTTCCAATCATTCAACCTTTTTGCTCTTTAAGCTTTTCTTAAATTTAAATTCTTGCATGACCAAACAAGGGTTAATTTAGGAAAAAGAATATTAATCGCGAATGACCAAACGGATTAATAGTTTTAGTAAAGGGATTGGTAATTAAATAAAATTAAGGAATTCAAGTAGGAATTAGACATAGGGGAATTGAAGCTTGCAAGTGAAACCGTGACCCTAGACCCCTCTCCATTTATTAAATCTAGTATTTTAATTATTGTTATTTATTTCTTTTTATTTGTTTTCATTACAACTCAATTATTGGTTCGTCTAAACAATAAATAATCTCGACTAGTTTGGTACTTGTTAATTAGTCCCTGTGGATACGATAATCTTTTATACTACTTCTGCGAAAGAGTGCACTTGCTCTAAGTGTGTCTTTGACGCAACAGTCGTGCTGCCTCCTGTTCTGCCTATTGGTGGTGTTGGGTGTTAGTTCGATTTTGTTTGGTTTGGTTTTGGATTGATGGACTGAATCGATTCCTCTCATATTCTGCTTTGGCTTTCCTTTGTCTGAGTATCAGTTCCCGGGGCCAGTTGTCCTTCAAATACAGGGAAACTCCGGGATGCCGCTTTTCCTCCTGCACTAACTTCGTGGTCTGATGTTCGGCGTCGTGAAGCCTCTTGTTTCTATTCGGAGGTGGGGTTGGTTCGGGTTTGGATTCTTCCCGATCTCTGGTCATGCTCGGCATCAGAGGCTGTGCAGGGTTGGTTTTAAATAAATTGTTCCTGTTGGCTTCCCCGGTTGTCTAGGATTAGATTATGTTTGTTGTCAGTTTTGTTTATTAGGAGTTGTTTTAGTTAAGTTTTGTTAGTTATTAGATGCTCATGTGCTGCTCATGTGCTTATTGTCAATGTGTAGGAGTCTCAACTATACCTGTTGTTTGTCCATTATTGGACCTGTTGGCTCTCCTGTAAGCCTGTGGTTTACTCTATGTGTAATGTTGGTGTAGGGATGGCAATGGGGCGGGGCGGGGGCGGGGAGTACTCCCCCGCTCCCCGTCCCCGCCTCCCAAGTTGTCCCCCGTCCCCATCCCCGATCCCCGCTTCGGGGAGTTTTCCTCCTCCATCCCCATCCCCACGGATCCCCACGATCCTCGCGGGGAATCCGAAAATTTATTAAAAGTTTGAAAAAATATAAATTAAAATATAATAAAATTGAATAAATATATAAAAGTAAGACTAAAAAACAAAACTTTAACATTTTAATACAAAAAATATAAAAGTTAGTCTTACTTTTATATTTTAATATTTAAAAAGTATAAAAGTTAGAACAATTAAATATTTTAAATTAAAACACGTATAAAAAGACTAAAAAAATTAATACTTATAGTATAATATACGTCTATAATAAAAAAATTTATGTAATATATTTCGGGGCGGAGTCCCCGCGGGGCGGGGGGTATGATCCCCGTCCCCATCCCCACTTTGATTGCGGGGAGATTTTCTCCCCCGTCCCCGTCCCCACGGGGAAAATTCCCCGCCCACAGGGGCCCGAACGGGACAATCCCCGCGAGGATCCCCACTTACGGGTAGAAATTGCCATCCCTATGTTGGTGGCCTTTACGCATTAATGAAATATTGCACATTTGGACAAAGAAAAAAAGTTGATTAATGGAGATTTTCTACTCCTCGTGTAATTCGTTTTTGGGCTTTAGCCCCCTTCATTTAAATAAAATCAGTAAAAGTTGATAATTTTGAGATTAAATTTAATGACTAAAAGAATATGTATGCAAGGAAAGTTAAAACAAATATTTTGTAGAGATTAAAATCATAAAACTATCATAAAATGTTATGAGTGATTAAGATTGAACTAGACAGTATTAAATCTCAACCATTGATGAAACTTTATGCTACATCATACAGTCAATTTAAGTGGTTAACCTGTGAGGGGACTTAGTTAATTCATCATCATAGAAATATATTTTATTTTTTTAATTCAAATAGTTACAAAATTATTGTATTCTTTAAACTTTTTTGGTTTTTCCCTTGCAAACAAAACAATAATAATTAATAATAAGAAGAAAAAATAGAATCAGGCAAGGGATAGCATCGGATGGAGTAGATATCTTTTCCAACTCTTTTGAATGCCATGTCATGACAAATACCCGAAAAAAGCCGAAAGGGATATCAGATTATACGACGACATTTTTATCCTTATCTGATAGTGTTTTTTATAGACGATGTTAGCGGGGTAGACCTCTTATTTCACTTATTTAATTTATTTTTTCGGTATCTTTTAGCTCGCAAACCGATTTAGTGAGGAATGTAGTAGTAGTTAGTTACGTGAGGATTGTGGATTCAAATAATACGTGGCGATGAGCAGTTATATTACACATCATTGGGGAGTCATAATTGTCAACATTTGATAGACTTAAAGCTGTTAAACTAAAATTTCGAAGACTTCAACAAGAATTAAGGATTCGTACCCTTTCTTTACTTTTCAGATCTATCTCTTAACAACCACGTGTTGAATTCAGGGGAAAGCTTGATCAATTTATTTTGTATGATCGATTGAAGGAAACTGATCAGTGGTGGGGTGAGGTGTGTTTGTTATTTCAGTTAATACTGTTATCATCATAATCAAGATGATTGGGAACGGAGTTGTTGGAATACTAGCAGAATCGGTGAACAAATGGGAAAGAAGGGAACCTTTGACACCATCACACTGTGCTCGATTACTTCACCATGCTGGTGCCACTACTGGTTTGTCACGAATTATTGTACAGCCTTCAACTAAGAGAATTCATCACGATGCTCTCTATGAAGAAGTTGGCTGTGAAATTTCACAAGACTTGTCCCCTTGTGGTCTTATCCTTGGCATCAAGCAACCTAAGGTTGGTTACTTTTCTTCTTAATTTTCTCTTTCTTATAGTTGTTGATTTTGATTTTAATTAGCTGATCAGATAATTAATATTTATGATATGCAGTTAGAGATGATATTACCAGATAGAGCTTATGCTTTCTTCTCTCACACTCACAAAGCACAGAAAGAAAACATGCCTTTGTTGGATAAGGTCTCTCTCTCTCTCTCAAATCTATTTGATCAACTTCTAATTTGTGTTGTGCTGCTTCTAATTTGTTTTTGTGTTGTTCTAGATTCTAGCTGAGAGGGCTTCCTTATATGACTATGAATTGATTGTTGGGGAAAACGGGAAAAGGTTACTTGCATTTGGAAAATTTGCTGGTAGAGCTGGAATGATTGACTTTTTACGTGGATTAGGACACCGTATGTTTCTCATCATATTTTCAACTTGTGTAACTTTTTCTAGTGACTGATCTTTAAACTTTAATTAATTTGCTATGTTATATATCCAGGGTTTTTAAGTCTTGGATATTCAACGCCTTTTCTTTCGTTGGGATCATCTTATATGTACCCTTCGTTGGCTGCTGCTAAGGCCGCTGTCATTTCTGTTGGTGAAGAAATTGCAACTCAGGGATTGCCATTGGGGATTTGTCCTCTGGTTTTTGTATTTACTGGCTCAGGAAATGGTACACATTAGAGCCTCTGTAGTCATTGTTGTTGCCTTATTCATGTTGAAAAATGACTCTTGCACTAAAGTTTGACTCTCCCTTTCTTGTAGTTTGTTCTGGTGCACAAGAGATATTTAAGCTTCTACCTCATACCTTTGTGGATCCATCTAAACTATGCGACTTACCAAAGATGGTAAAATGTTACTATAATCAAGTATTAGGATTAATATTGTGTCAGTGTTTCATATCACAACATGATGATCATTCAAAATCTGATTACTTATTTTATTCCGTCTTTTCTCCTTCTCCACCAATCCCTACAGTTTTATGAAGAATTGATAGAATCTTGAAAATCATGCTATTTTTGCTTTTGAGATGCCTAACACGTGTCATGTACTTTGCCTCATATGTTCTTTGTTTAACAGGAGACAAATCAATCAAGGCATGCATCAAAAAGAACTTTCCAAGTTTATGGTTGTATTGTGACTGCTCAAGACATGGTTGAACCCAAAGATCCCAAGAAAGTGTTTGATAAAGTGAGTTAGTTGATCTTGATATTGATTCAATTCAATTCAATTCAATGTGTAACACCGATTTCTTCTATGTCAAGCAGGAAATGAAATTTATTTCTAATATGCTAACCTTATCTGGTTATTTCAGGCAGACTACTATGCACATCCCGAGCATTACAATCCCATTTTCCATGAAAAAGTAGCACCATTCGCATCCGTTATTGGTAGGTCCTTTCATGCTTGTGTGCTACTTATATTGGAGCAAACTATATGCCATTATTTGCTGCATTAATATTATGCTACATATATGTAATTCCATGGATGAAGATATATGTAATTCATATTATGCTAGATCAAGGAGAACTTGAACAATGATCAAGTTAGCTTACCATCCATACATCTGTAATTCTGTTTTTGATACATTTGGTCTGAAATGTTCCTTGAAAATTTGGTTTAACAAACACTATAACTGACATTTTACTCATCTTAGTTAATTGCATGTATTGGGAGAAAAGATTTCCACCGCTGTTGAGCTATAAGCAGATTCAAGATTTGATGAGAAAAGGGTGCCCACTTGTTGGAATAGCAGACATAACGTGTGATATAGGTGGTTCAATTGAGTTTGTTGACCGCACTACATCAATTGATTCACCCTTCTTCAGGTATACCATCTCACTTGTTTGGGCAGGTCATTGATTTTAGCCTCAGATACACTCAAGTGATGGCAGTTGAGAGTCACTAAATAAATTTTTACAATAAGGTTAAACTAAGAAATGAAAAGAAGGCATAACATTCAGAATGAACAGTAAAAAGTCATAGGTGTCTTAAATAAAACATAAAAGTAAATACCAGCAAAAGTCATGGTAACCACTAAACCAAGAAGTTTAAGCCTCCAAGGCTTATATTAGAGTAACTAAATTGTTTAAATATCAAAATTCAGATAAAATTTTTCTGGATAGAAATCACCAATCATCTTCTTCTAAATCCATGTCTTCTTCTGCATCTTCAGACTCTTCTCTTTTCGCCAAAAGGCCCTTTCCCTGGTAGCTTGAAGTCCTATTTGCAGGTGCATTGGCAACATCCCCCCTAGTCAAGTTGTTGTCATCATTAAAAACCAAATCATCGCCAGCATCCTCGCCATCACTTAACATTTCTCCCACTAACCATTCGTCACAAAAATCAATTTCATCTTGGACAATGGGATCAATCACATCAAGACTGTCAAAGCGTTGCTTAAGAGCTTGGTTATATCTAATATAAGCCACGGCTTGCCACTTCTTATGATCACGTCTATTTTTCTTTGAATGAATCTATATAATAATTTAAAAATGTTAGTTACACAATCATTGCATGAAAACTCTATATATTTGAAATCTTTTAATATTAACTTACTTTCTCTAAAAAACTCAAACTGCGATCACATCCCCATGAACTACAAGTCAAGCTCAATACTTTAACTGCAAATTTTTGAAGATTTGGAGTATGTGATCCGTAGTTCCTCCACCACTCAGCTGTAACGCAATTCAAACACCTTATCAGGGCCACTGATTTACATGAACTGTTATGAAATTAAATTTATAAAAGGGAAACACTTTCACTAACCCGGAGCCACTGTAGTCCTTTGCCTTATTGCACATTTCAACCCAAAGAGTCCTTCTGCCTTCTTATATTCAGACAACTCACTTGAAATCTTATCAACAATTTCTTCATTTTCACTAAGCCTCTCAATGCAGCTATAAAGCCCTCTTAGCACTATAGGATCACGATCAAGTCTTGGATTTTTGTAGAAGAACTCGGGGTTTAGAAAATGGCCAGCTGCATGCAGTGGATGATGGAGTTGACACTCCCAACGTCTATCAATGATTGCAAATATATCCTTGTACTTCTCTTCGTTTCCTTTGAAAGAATTTTTAATTGCCTCCTTCGCTCTATCCATTACTTCATAAATGTAACCCATTACAGGTTTTTTCTCATTATTAACTAACCTAAGCACATGCACAAGAGGCCGCACAGCCTTCAAAGTGGAAATAACATCATTCCAAAATGAAGGCATCAAAACAATTTCAGCTGCCCTTTTTGCCTCACAACCTTTAGCAACATCAGTCTTCATCCATTCATCCGAAGTGAACATCCTTCTAAGATTATTTTTCTGGCTATGCAGCCTTTGCAAAGTAAGGAATGAAGTAGCATACCTCGTCACTCCTTGTCTAAACAATTCCATATTGCTTGTGAACTTTCCCATCAACTCTAACGGCACTGTGTCGTTATAGATAAAACCAACAACACTGATACCTCTTTGTATTGTTTTTTTAACTTTAGGCATCTTCCCAATGTCCTCTAGCATCAAGTCTATGCATTGGGAAGCACATGGAGTCCAAAACAAATGCTTCCTCTTGACTTCTAAATATTTCCCTATGAACAAAATCAACAAACTTAAAATGAGTAACATACTAACAATTTAAAATTAAAACTATGAAACAACATTAGAATAGTTCTTACCAGCTAAAGCATAATTACTTCCATTGTTGGTAATCACTTGAACCACATTTTTTTCTCCAATATTCTCAACAAAACTATCCAAGAGCTCAAATAATTTCTCTGGAGTCTTCATGTACCTGGAAGCATTAAAACTCTTCACAAACATTGATCCCCTTGGACAATTCACCAAAAAATTTATCAAGGTTCTATTGTCCTCATCCGTGTATGCATCATACATAATTGAACATCCATATTTTGTCAGTTCTTCCACATGACCCTTCATCAATTCCTTTGTGCGTTGCACCTCCTTTTTAAGGAGTGGCCCTCTAATTTCATGGTAGGTTGGAGGCGTAAAATCAGGACCATAGTCTCCTATGGCCTCCAGCATCAATTTAAAACTTTCTGAGTTCACAACATGAAAAGGAACCCCACCTTCAATGAAGAAATTTTCTATAGACTGAGCAACTTCTGCTGCAGCTTCCTCGTCATAAGTGTATGAGGCCTCACCTGATGATGTTAGAGGACTTTTCCCACTCACGTTTGCATCCATTTTTCCTTTTTTCTCCTCATAGTCTTCCTTCAACAAAACCCTCACTTCATGTGGAGTTTTCTTGCAAGCTTCAATATCTCTACCTATTCCCATTTGGTGTCTTTTGGCTCTAGCAATTCCTCCCATAGTTGTGTTTCCACAAAAATCACACGTTACTACCCTCTCATCGTCGGGATTTTTCAATCTATTCCATTGCCATGCTATGTCAAGATACTCACCTGTAGGCTCAACGGATGAATCTTGTTCAGAAAATGTTGCCATGACAGAGGCAGCAGATCGTCGCCGGAGATGGCTGGACAGAAATGACGGACAGAGGCAGCGGGTCTTCGCCGGAGAGAGAGGCACGAGAGAGAAAATATGAACTGAGAAACTGAGAACGAAGTATTTGAGAAATAGAGGAAGTTGTGGTGTGTTTTCCCGCCGAGACGAAACCCTAAAGTAGTACTACAAAAAAACCCAAACGCTTGGAAAAAATATTTCAAAGAAAATGTAGGGTAAACCGTGATAACCATCGGGTAGTTGTTGGGTTACAAATACATTTTTATTATTTATTTATTTTAAAAAAAGTTTTTATTTCTGTACCGGTACAACAAGTACCTATGGTACGTAACCAATACAGTTGGCTCAATAGCTTAATCTACCTTGGGACACGGGAGTCGATCTGGTGCTCCCGGGTTCGATTTTCGCAGTGGACAAACTCGGTATTGGCCAGTGCGAAATTTGATCTAAGCACGAGCGAAGATTAGTTTTTCATTGAAAGCGTTGGAACACTCTGTGGATAGCCAGCAATAGTCCATACCAAAAAAAAGTACCTATGGTACGTATTGCTCTTTTATTAGTACTTTCTAGGTCTCATGTTATATGACTTTCTAGCCAAAAAAAATTGTCCCTTAATACATGACTTTTTAAAATACAAATGAAACATTAACGTTCATTTTTCTATCATACCATTCATTATTTAATAATATCTAATCTTATAATTCTACTAATTTATCTTTTCAATATGATTAATAAAAATTAATTTGATAAACTAACTCAGTATTTCTCTTTTTCATAAAAAGTTAACTATTTTTCTTAATTATCGTAAAATGAACAAAGCGACATATAATATATAATATGGGAGTGAGGGAGTATTAGAATTTTTTTTTGTGCTTATGAAGAGGCGCCAATAGGCTAATATCCGCAGCGGCCGCAACGGTGAATAGCGGCCGCGATGCCGCTATTGCGCGCGATTGATAACTACAACTTTCTCTGTTTCTGGTAATGCTTAGTTTGGAAACTACGGAACGTGTAAGATGTCTACATGCATCAAATTAGCGTCTTTCTAGCATCGAATGTGTTTGAGGCATATCTAAAAGAAAAGAGACGAAGTTGGAAAAATATAACTGTAGGGAACGCAGCTTCATATCTAACCTTATGTATATATTTCACTAAACTGGAAATGAATTAAGAGGGTTCAGACTTCAGATAAAGATTCATGCAGTTGAAGAACAAACTACAGGGAATCTTGATGCCATACCCACAATACATAGTTAGAGAGTTATTAAATCAGTTGACCTAGTTTTCTTATTCTGTTCATATTCAGCACTTGTATATATAGCTGATGCAAAGTGTAATTGATTCACTCGAGTAATTCTGAATTGATTCAACTCAACCGAGAAAGTTTTTTCCTGGAATTCCTCTCTAGAATTGAGTGACTACTGACAAATGACTATCAACTTATGCTGAAACATAATCTTGGTCTACATTACACTGTCAGTTCAATTGCAAACATTTACTTACATATTATTTATATCTAGTATGATGTCATGTTTAAACATTGTTGTTAGATATGATCCCATAAAGGATTCCTACCACGATGACATGGAGGGAGATGGAGTTATATGTTTAGCTGTTGACACTCTTCCAACGGAGTTTGCAAAAGAGGTAGGTGCCTTCTCATTTTATAACTCCTTTATATCCATTGAATAAGAGAATGTTATAGGTTGGGCAAATGATTGAATGTGCAATTTCATTATGGCTAGGCTTCCCAATATTTTGGAAACGTACTGTCCCAATTTGTCATAAATTTGGCTTCTGCAACAGACATTACAAATTTGCCTGCTCATTTAAAGAGAGCTTGCATAGCCCATGGAGGTGTGCTAACCTCCTTATATGATTATATCCCACGCATGAGGAAATCAGATTCAGAGTATGTGTCTGATCTATATTTCAT
Organism: Astragalus membranaceus; assembly: GCA_039519185.1. NCBI lineage: Eukaryota > Viridiplantae > Streptophyta > Magnoliopsida > Fabales > Fabaceae > Astragalus > Astragalus membranaceus. The sequence goes on along the minus strand of CM076846.1, from coordinate 196,810,365 downwards.
TATTTGTTCTCTGTATCCTTAACTGTGAATTTGTAAAAGGAATCCATCTCATTCACTTTGTTGGGTTTTGGTGCCCCTTTTACACTAGTTATTTTCCCTCTTGCAATAGGCTAACATGTCCTTTTGGCTAGCAGGGATGTTTCGGAAAACTCAGCAAGTTCTTTGTCTAACAAGACGAAATACAATATAACGGTGCGTTCATCAATTTCAATATTCTTATCCATTTGCTAGTTAATCTTCTGATCGAGATGGCTGAATATAACTGACAGGTATCTCTGAGTGGTCACTTATTTGATAAGTTTCTGATAAATGAGGCCCTGGATATTATTGAAGCCGCGGGAGGCTCCTTCCACTTAGTCAACTGCCATGTGGGTCAGAGTGTTAATACTATATCATACTCTGAACTTGAGGTAAGCAGTCATCCATTTCAAAATAGAATCTTTACTTGTGTCCTCAAAAGACATTCTTTCTCTTTATCGTTAAAAATGCAATACTGAATAATTCAATTTCGTATATGTAGGACTTGAAAAATAGGTTACGAATTTTTATAGTTAGAAGCTGTAACTTGTTTCCTGTTAAAAGTTTCAATTTCGTTGAGTTCCTTCTTCTCTCTCCCCATGTTTCTCTGGGGTGGGGTGGGGTGTCAATTCAAGCATGGCCATTTTGTGCCAAATCACATTCAAGTTGGGACAGTCCATTTGGCTTTTTGTTCTTTGTTTTTAGACTTTTTTATGGAAGTTATACTCATCATTATTGTATCAACCTGGGGAACTTCTTATAATTAATGATGTAACAACATGCCGTGTTTTCAATAGGTTGGTGCAGATGATAGGGCTCTTCTGGATAATATCATTGATTCTTTAACCTCTCTTGCCAATCCAACTGAAAATTATAGATTTTCAAACCAAGGTTCAAGCAAAATTTCACTAAAGCTTGGTAAAGTACAAGAGAATGGCATAGAGAAGGAACCTGACTCAAAAAGGAAGGCTGCAGTTTTAATTCTTGGTGCTGGTCGGGTCTGCCAACCAGCTGCTGAGATGTTGTCATCAATTGGAAAGCTTTCATCCAGCCGATGGTCTAAAACATTGTTTGAAGATGATTTTGAAGATCAAATTGATCTTGAAGTCATTTTGGGATCTTTGTACCTGAAGGATGCAGAGCAGGTATTTTGACTAAAATATTTGCTTGTACATCAGTTCTTCTAAGGAAGCAGAAGTTGTTTTTTCTTTGGGATCCTAGTTTTGATATTAGATCAGTGCAGACTGTTGAGGACATTCCAAATGTAACTGCAATTCAGCTTGATGTAATGGATAGTGCCAGTCTTTCTAAGCGTATTTCACAGGTATGATTATCTTTGGGAGGTAATTTCTGCCGATATCTTAATTGGTTCTTGAGAAAGCATCTTGCGATAACCTTATGAACCCTTACAAGAATCTGAGATAGGATTTGACTGACATAAACAGTCTGAAATATCTAAATATGACTTACAATTTTGAATTTTCTTTTTGTTCGGAGCAATTAGTTTACAATCCCATCTGAGACATCTTGCAACATGTTGATCTCTTCTTGTGTTCTTAGGATATTGTTTGCAGCCACTTCTTAACATTTTGTTGTTTTCCTTGTCTTCAGGTTGACGTTGTTGTAAGTTTGCTGCCCGTGAGTTGTCACATTGTCGTAGCAAATGCTTGCATTGAGGTGCTTTGCAGTATTTTACGTTATTATTCAATATTGAACTGAAATGATATATATTCAGGAAAAAAACTGAACTATAATGGCATCACCTTGAAGCATATCGAGAATAGATCAAAGGCCATAAAAATTGTAAAATTCATAATGGAGTGAATTGAACGTATGTTTTGTGATAGCTTTCGAAGACACTTGTTGATTTAAGATGTAAATCAAGTTAAAGATTGTTCTTGTGGGGATAGAAATATGTAGAAGTAATAAATAGGAAAATTGGATGCCCTGCAAACACTTGATTTCTTCAGTTCTCTGGCAAGAATCTTAGAAATATCTTTGGTGAAATTCCTAGGGGTATATAGAATAGGTACGTAGATATTCTTTACTGTTCTATCTTAGTAATTGAATGTGTTCCCAATTTCTTGATGCAGCTGAAAAAACATCTTGTCACTGCTAGCTATGTTGATAGCTCCATGTCATTGCTAGATGATAAGGCCAAAGATGCTGGTATAACAATTCTTGGTGAGATGGGCTTGGACCCCGGAATAGGTATGAGCTATTCTGACAATCAATGATTATTTTCCAGAACTTTTGCAACATAAAATAATCTATAATAGCACATCTAGATTCATGTTCATATTATAAAATCAATTTTTTAATTATTGTTCTCACCTCTCTGAGATATTTTCAGTAAATTGGTGATCTTGGCACCACATTTAACTATTGCATATGCTTATATCCTGATGGTATGTACGGTACCATGCGATATCTTTCATCCATCATTGGAAAAAGTTTTTTTAATTGCTGCACGTTACATACATATCATTTCATCAAATTTATACTAGTTTCTTCAAAAATAGATGCTTACTTATTTTCATCCCAACACAATGGCTGAAAAAAGCAGCTTCAGAAAATTACAATATCTAGACGCTTTACATATTTCCAACCAAAATGGGTCTCGAAATAAGCTTGTATTTGATTGATGATCCAGATCACATGATGGCAATGAAGATGATCAACGAGGCACATATGCAGAAGGGGAAAATAAAGTCTTTCACTTCTTACTGTGGTGGACTTCCATCTCCTGAAGATGCCAACAATCCATTAGCATATAAATTCAGGTACTTATTGGAATGTCTTTATCTATGTGAACAGTTCCCTAATGGTTCCAAAGTGGAAACTCTTAACTTTTGGTTGTTGAGGAGCCAGTAGATTGTCACATTAATGATATCATGAAGCTGTGAAATTTTCCCTCGAAAGAGTATCACTTGTTGGTTTGATGTGATGACTTGGTGATCTATAGCTTCATATCATGGTTGAATTTTATGCACCATGAACATTCTCTATGAAAGCATTCGTTAAAATTTCCAGAAAAAACGGTGCCATTATTAGTAAGTGATAGAGTTTTTTAGGAAGAAGCTTGAACATAAATTAACACTTGAACCCATTAACGGTACCCAAATTCCCATCGACTTTAAACTTCGGAAATTTACACTACAAACCAAGGAAAATGGTAATGCTCAGAAAATTTCGATAATAAGCTGCTCTTGTTCATGCAAAAGGAACAAGTGTTACTTTTTATCTTTCCTCAGAAAATTCTCTTAATAGAGTTACGTATCGAGGCTTGTAATGTTTCCTTGAAATCCCTCCTAAGAGATCATACAACTTTGTATCTTAACTTTAAAAACGCTCCGCATTTATTTTTTGCGTAAACTATTCGGGGAACAAATCTTGATTTAACTAGTTATGACGGAGAGAACATATGGATAGGGTAGTTTAAGTTTCAAAAACTCGTATACTTTAAAATTTCTCTTAATCTTGATGTGTTTTCAACTTGTCAGTCTTTCAACTGTAGCAGATCACATAGTTATTTTTCCTTTCGTAGTAATAAAAAGATGATGGTTGTTGGCATTGATATAACAACTAATTAGGTTACCCAATATTTCAGCTGGAATCCTATAGGGGCCATCCGAGCTGGGCGCAATCCTGCCACCTACAAGTACCATGGTGAAACTGTAAATATTGATGGTAAGCTTTTATTAAAACAGGAGTATAGTTCCAAGAAATCAACAACCAGGATTTTTCTCTATTCGTTTTTGGTTATAAGAGTCTAAACATGCTTCTTAATATATATGCATGCATTTACTAGTTTACTAATAATAACATGATAGGAATTCTCTATATTTGAACTTTCAAGGGGTCCAGCTTAGTTTCCATAGAGATTGTTTCGTTGGTTCCATTTTGAATTGGTTTCACCTCCTAAGAGATCATACAACTTGTTTATTGGACAGGGGACAATCTTTATGATTCAGCTACAAGGCTAAGGATACCTGATTTTCCTGCTTTTGCTTTGGAATGTCTTCCAAATCGTAACTCATTGCTTTATGGAGATTTGTACGGAATAGGATCCGAAGCATCAACTATTTTTCGAGGAACCCTCCGCTACGAAGGCATGGTTATATATGTTTACATTATTTTTCAGGCCAACATTTAACTGATAAATACCAATCTCTAAAACTTGTGTAAACTACATTAGTCAATTTTTGGTGAAGCAGTACCATTCTTGGAATCATGTTTAAGTTAATTAGTCCCGGTTGTGTTGGTGGAGTTTGAGAAGTTTCTTTATCTTTATGGAACTTATTTTTAGTAGCTCCGTGTTCAGGGTTTAGTGAGATCATGGGGACACTTTCTAGGATTGGCTTATTCAACAGCGAACCTCATCCAATTCTGAAGAATGAGCAGAGACCAACTTTCAGAACATTCATGTTTGAACTTCTGAAAATTGATGGTAAAGATCCGGATGGACCATTGATGGGAGAGGAGGACATCATGAAAACGATATTTACACTAGGACATTGCAAAGATCAAAGATCTGCAATGATGACAGCAAAAACAATCATGTAGACCACTTAACCCGGCCCCTCCCCCTCTTATCATCATCATTGGAAAATTCTTGTTTTAACCTGACTTTATTCTCTCATGTAGATTCTTGGGACTTTTTGATCAAACAGAAATTCCTGCTTCCTGCCAAAGTGCTTTTGATGTTGCCTGTTTCCGCATGGAAGAGAGATTATCCTACTCCAGCACAGAAAAGGTACATTACTATTAATTTATATGTAATGCCACGTTTTTCCTGTATGTGAGCTCCCTAGGCGACATTTTAGAAACCAAATATTGTAAAACAAAATGACTGCTTACCATTATTTTTCCAACATGAACAAAGAAACTTGTTTGTTGAATTCGTGTATCACTTTAATACTGCTAAAACAACTAATTTGCACGAATGTGCAGAGATTACTTATTAATCATACATTTAGTATCTAGTGCATTAACTTCAATCTGTTTTGTAAGCAGGATATGGTGCTTTTGCACCATGAAGTGGAGGTAGAATACCCAGGCAGTCAAAATACAGAAAAACATAGAGCTACATTGCTTGAATTTGGGAAGACTCTCAATGGAAAAACCACTACTGCCATGGCCCTTACTGTTGGTATTCCAGCTGCTGTTGGAGCTCTGGTATTTTCTGTCTAATGCTGTTCTCTGTACTGTATTCCAAGCAAATTAATATTGTTAGTGAGTTACTTATATTTGTTTTTGCAGCTCTTACTGACAAACAAAATTCAGACAAGAGGTGTCTTAAGGCCCATCGAACCTGAAGTATACACTCCAGGTGACTGCATGATATATTTATTTCGTTTTGTTTGGCTGTCTATAGTTTTTAATCAGCAAGAATGATTAGCATAATCGGTAATCAATCACGGTTCACATGGTCATAGAATTGCAAATAATCACATGAATCACTTGATAGTTTTGCAGCAAGAATGATTAGCATACATGGCAATGAATGTCATGGTCATAGAATTGCAAATAATCACATGAATCACTTGAAAACTTTTGCAGTTTCAATTCTCTTTATTGAGAAATTGAGATTATATGACTTCTTTAGACCAAGTTTCTTATGAGTGAGAAATTAATATTTGGCAGCCTAAAAATCAATATTTCCAGTCATATAGCCATTGTTAACAACATATGTACTATGGGTCTGTTTGGATCGGCTTATTTACTGGCATAAACACTTGTGAGATTGCTTAAGAGGGCTTATGGAAACAACTTATGACATGTTCATAATTTCAGCTAATTTCCATAAGCTCTCCAAGGTAGCTTACGAAAACAGCTTATAGCTTACAGAAAAATAGTTTAACATTACTTTATACTTTATCATTGAAACGGTTTATGCATAAGCTCTTATATGATAAGTGTTTATGCCATAAGTGTTTATCCAAACGGGGCCATAGGAAACCACAGTACCATTGTTAGTAAATTGCATATTGAGGCAACTGCTTTATAAATGCTTATTAGTGGATTGTGACCTTTGCAGCACTGGATATCATACAAGCTTATGGCATCAAGTTGATAGAGAAGAACGAGTAATTGTTTATATCTGAAGCTGGTGTCCGTTGTATAGTATAGGTCCGTTGTATAGTATAGGTGCACATAAGTCATGTTATATTTGATGTTAATAATTTCGACTATAATAAGTACAGTATTTCTAGAATTGCAACTACCGGAGTAGATTCTCTCCAGCCACTTTTTGGTGCAGTGTAATCCCAGCCCTATAATAAATGAATGCAGATGAAGGTGTATGGGGATTACTCCGCATGAGAAAACTGGAAAAACCCTCACTGAAGAGAATTCATTCCCTTGTACGTCATCATTGTGGCTAAGAAAAGTTCTTCGAAACACTCTTGTACGTACTTTATTTAATTAATTAATACCAGTGGATTCCCGCTTCAATAGCAGCAATATCAATTCGTAGGCATGCTAATTGGTAATTTGGTCCTCCTTTAGGTCTTATACATGTAATTAAAAATTGTTTCAACCCCATTTGACTATATTATAACTACCCCTAAAGACCAAAAGGTTGATAGCTTTTACTAGGACGGTTTACTATCGACTTGGAGATACTGTCGTAACCAACATGCATTATTATTTTGTGCAAATTTTGAACAGGAGAATTTGATGACTAAATTCAATTATAACAAGTTTAGTTGCAAATCAAAAAATGAACAAATCCCATTTGACTCTTCCATTACTTCGTTTGAGTTGCAGTTTGAGGCCAATATTGATCATAATGAGTCAGGTTCCACTTCTACATTCATGGAGGGTATCAACAAATTGTTGCTTAGATATCGATATAGTAATAAAATCAAGAAAACTTCCACCATAATGAACAATGTTCAATCTCCATTGATGCTGTTCAAAATGGGAAAAAGAATATGATTATGTCATTAATATCTATCCAACCCTATAATAAACCCTCTAGCTGTCATAAATTATGTTTGAAATTCATGTTAGACATTTCAAACATGCTTTAGAAAGGGTGGTTTCCACAAATCCTGTCAAGCGGATTTAGACTATGAAGCTACCAATGACATTAGGTGTTGTTCCACTTCATTCCAGTTCTTAACTTTGGTCACCAAAGGGTGCTTATCAACTGTCTCACTCTTAGACCAAGGATATGAGTTTTCATAGTCAAAAAGTAGAACTTTCATTCCAACTTCAGCACACTCTATGGCATACCGTGGATTATCGTCGATAAGAATCTTCGCGTTTAAAGACCTGTCAATGACAGTACAGCAGAAATCTATCAGCAAGAAAAAATTGCATTCGAAAAGGCAAGTGTGCGGCTTTAAATGAGAAAAACAGAATTTGGACACCAAATCATAGAAATGGAGATGAAGAGGATCAAGAGCGCACCTACAAATCTCTGACTTTGGTCTTGATACCCCATCAAGAGCAAAGTGGTTACCAAAGTGAATCTCAGGAAATAGTCCTGGGTAATTCTTCTCTATCCATTCAATTGTATGGTCCTTAATTACATTCTGTCGAGACCTGAACATACAATAACAGCTCCAGTTAGTTGGTGCTGACAAGATTCCTATAAAGGTTGAAGAAAGTTCAATACGAAAACCATACGTTACAACTGCTAGGTTAAAAAATCTTGATAATTTTTGAAGTGCCGCCTGAGAACCTGGGAGAGGGTGGATCCCAGACTTGAAATGTGATGACTTAAAAAACTCGTGAACACGAATATCAGCTGCAAAACAAGACATTGATTTTCAACCAGTCCATTAGTCATCCAGAAGCACAAAAAAGTTTCACTAGGCAAAAGAAGCTACATAAAAAAGTGGGCAATTCACATTAGAAGGTAAAGTATGATACTCGATCTTCGATTTTCTCATCAACAATTGAGATGTCTTACTTTACAAAAGACTTTGTATAGATCATAAAACCAACGCTAGGATACATATTACAGTCCAGGCTTTCCTCAATCATGAAAACCAAACTTTAAAAGTTGCTTCATTCAACTATGTTTTATCGGGAATCTGATCCCAAGAAAGATCATCCAGAATTCAAAACAATATACATTTAAAGTATTCCATTATCCAGCGAATAAACATGAGAAACGGAATAACAAAACTGTTCTAAAATGGAATATGACAGCCTGATGGACAAACTGTTACCTTCATCACGTGAACAGTTCCATATCTGTAACAGAAATGAAGGGTACATCAGGGTCCACATTCGAATATGCCAAATTCACAGCGATGTAATGGAGTAAATTCTTTGTACATAAGACAGATACGCCTAATGCAAACAAAAAGATGTAGCTCAAGATAATGATAATATAAATAATTGAAGAAAAGATGAATGCATAAAATCTGAAATTTCTGACAGAAAGCTTCCATTTATAGAAAAAGTGGTTCTCTTCAGTAAGAGGAAATATTTATACAAAATTTGGTCCCTAACAGATTTTCAAGGGACGTGGATTGAAATTTATGTACAAGGATATTGTATGTGGCACCATTGACAAAAAAAAGAGCAATAATTAGAATAAAGATTAAGCCTCAATACATATAAAGCATTGAAGAGTACAACTTAATTGATGACACACCATCCCATTATCCAAAAGGAAGTTCCCTACCAGAAATTTTAACACTCCAGGATGACAAACCTTTAATTTTGATTATGACATCACTACCAGTAACATTACCTTCCAAAAAACTAACACCTAAGAAAATTAATTCAGCACAACCAAGCCTAATGTTGATAAGGAGATAACATTTCTAATGCTACATTATTATTACATAAAAAGAGACTGTCAAAGAACATGCAAGTTCCTGTCTATTAGCTTTTTTTTAAAGGAAAATGTATCATACTATATATTTAGTATTGAGTATTTGGGACACTCAAAAAAGACCCATACATCAGTAGATGGGAAACAAAATCAACGAAAAACAAAGTAAAACCACTCAAAAGGGTAATGGGCCACCCCAGAAACCAAAAAATAGCAGACACCACATTAACTTTGTTTAAGGTCAACAAAGATTTGCATAACTCAATCACTTATCATCAAAATATATAATTACCAAAACTGCCAACAGAATATACCTTACAGAATTCGTACACGTGATATTCAGAAACTGAATAATTTGATGAATACTGATCTTCAATAAACTTGTTGAGAGCTGACACGAAGTTTCCTAATACTGCTTGAAAAAAATGAAAAAGTACATACACATCAGAGAACGTAAGTGGATAATCCTACTATTCAAATATGTATTACTAGGCACTCTACGGTGAAAGTAACGAAAAGATAACCATTTCAAGGCCCGCGAGACATCACACTGAAAATAGTGGTTACCAATTATTTATACACACGGTCTGGAGCTGACAATCCACAATTATTATTTAATTAAAAAAGAGATGAGTTTATTCACACAGTGAGACTATCTAGCATGCCCTGACTCTGAGCCAAGTTAGAATATGGCAGCTATCATCACAGACTAAGAAACGGGTCAATGCATCATTCGAGACAAAATAATGTTCTTTGCTTACTTTTTATTTTAAAAATATCCAGTCACTACACATTTCCATGAATTTCTGACAACTTTAGGAGTTCACATTTAACAAAAGAAATAGCAAAAATGACTTCAACCCCAGTTGCATGCTAAAAATAATGCTCAACCTCACACATTGACCAGGTAAGATTTAGGCAAATGTACATGTAACATGCATGAAGCTTTGGACTGCAGAATGATCTTGACCGTTTCGTGCACCTAGAGAAAGGACCTTGACTTTAATTTCTCAAATCCTAACTATACTTCTAAATTTAAAACAAATTAAAAAAGAAAACGGAATCGAAAAGCAATTCTCCTGGCATATTTAAACACACACACACACACAAAAGACAGAACATATCTAGTGAGAATCTAATCTTGACCCTACATTAATGTCAGATTGAATCCTCCTAACAGAGAATCAATATTACTACATCACCTCCTTCCATGACCCATGAGAGGACGATATATATTGGCTAAAGTGCTCCCGGGGTCCCTTATCTTTATTTAAAGTAACGATTTGGTCCTTTATCTTTTTTTTGTCCCAAATCAGTCCTTTATGTTTTAAATTTTTGACACATAAATCCTTTTCTGTCCCAAATCAGTCCTTTATGTTTCAAATTTTTAACACATAAATCCTTTTTTTTGACACATAAATCAGCACTGTTAACGAAAAAGGATTTATGTGTCAAAAATTTGAAAGATAAAGGACTTACTTGGGACAAAAAAAACATAAAGGACTAATTCGTTACTTTAAATAAAGATAAGGGACCCCGGGAGCACTTTAGCCATATATATTAAATCGGAACATATTCAAGATTTTGCAAGAAGTCTTAATAATTCATATCAAGAAAGTCATATCATAATAACATAAAGTATTGAAGACATGGCATAATATAAAAAGGCTAGGGAACATTCATATGCAATTGCAGACATACCCTCATCCACATCAACAGCAACAACAAGTTTCTCAGAAAAACGGTGATTGCTGAAGCAAAGAGGTGTTGTAGGACTTCCATTTAAAGATCCATTATCACCACCACCAACAGAATTCCCTAGCTCCAAATCAACCAAACGATGAGATGAAATGCCACGAGGCCTTGCATTAGCTTTCACAAAGAACTTATTACTATTACTACAATTACTGGTCTCAAAGTTACAACCTTTAGGACCAAAACCAATGCTTCTGCTAACCCCAAAAACCTTGCTCAAATGGGAACAAGGATCATAACCTACTAAAGAAGCCATGAGATTGTTATGCAGAGTTTTTTGATATAAGAAGCGTGCAAGGCTTTCGCTATTCTTTAATCTAAACATAATAACACTAGAATCTTGCCCTGATATTCTCGCATCACAATTAAAAAAAAGGAAAAAAAAGATTGGACCGATAAATCTAACAGCAAATAAAAGGCAATATTCCTTTTCAATTTCAGAAAGAATCAAATCGAGAAACGATTGGATTGAACATTGCGATTATCAAGGACCAATCTTTTAGCGGTCAATCTTGTTTAGGAGGAAAAAAAGGTAAACGACTCAAACCCTAGAAGTGAAAATAATCTGATTCGGGAAGATCGAATCTTGCTATGTGTTGGGTCCAATGAACAATCAATCACAAAGAAGAGAAAATGACGGAAAGGTGAGAAATAATTGTTGAGGTTGAGAAAAAGGAAAATGCGTCAAAACAGAGGAGTGATTGCTTCAAGCTTGTGTCTGAGATTCTGCCCCACACATTCAGATTGTGGTTTTTTCCATAAATAGAAAAATTCGGCTTTGCGTGCATCCAATTTCTCACGATCGATTAGAAAAATTCGGCGTTCCGTCCATTAATGAGAGTTTGTTATAAGGAAAAAAATACCATTTTGGAAGAAATAAAAGCAATTATTAATAAGGAGGATTCCTTCGCTGCGACTCACTCTCTCAGTGATCTTATTATTAAAAACAAATTTTACCTATTATTTTCTCTCTTCCTTTCGGGTCCCACATGACACAATCTTTTATTTTTTTTCTCTCTCTTTACCGTGACATGGGATTATAGTGGGATCTATTTAGTAAACTTTTTAGGATGCTTGGTAGGAGAAATTGAGTGCTTATAAGGAACTACCATTAAAAAAGTATAAATGAGTGATGTGTACACATAGGTCTCACTTAAGTAAAAAAATGAGAGGTACTCCATTGTGGATGCTCTTAGAAAACTTTGATATTTTGTGAGGGGGAAGGTTTTGAAAATACTAGCAATATGCCTCTATTTACTTATGGGGTAGTGTCGTGTTCTTTCTATGAACGAGTTTAGATAGAATTTAATTAGTTCAAACATTACATCGTAAAATCACGAGGGATTGAAACAAATTAAACGTGAGAAATGTTTCAAAAAGTGTGAGAGAGTGAAAAAGTGAAAAAATGTCTTAATTTACATTTTAAGACGATAATACTACGCAAGCAACATGTAATATTTTCTATAGAGACTAATAAACAAAAATGTGTTTTAAATTTTTTTTGAACAACAAAATTGTATTAAAATTTCTAATTTTCCAAAGAAGGAAAAAAATTTACTGATAGAGAAAACGGAATATTAAAATTTTGTCAAAATTTAAAAATTTTCAAAATAATAAAGAGAAGTGCTAAAGTTAGAGGAAGAAAGAAGGAGGAGAAAGATAAAAAAAATTAGGTTTAAATACGTTTTTACCCCCATGCAAATAGGGGTGTTTTGCTTTTACCCCCTACAATTTTTTTTAAAAAAAACACCTTGTAAATTTCACTTTTTTGATTTGAGTCCTTCTGTTAGCCAGCCGTTACAAAAAACGCCTATGTGGCTAACAGATATCTGAGTTGGTTTTTTTTTTCTTTTCTAATTTTTTTATTGATGACTATATTGCCACCCAGCTTTTTTTTTTTTGTAAAAAAAAGCTCTCACCTCTTCAAAGTCCAAACGCTTCCTCTCCCTTTCTCTGTTAACCCTAAATCCCCAATTCTTAACCTCACCTTCTCTGCGTTTTGTCTTCAAGAAAAACTAGGCAAATCTCATTTCTTCTTCTTTTTCACTGTAACCTTCTTCTTCCTCTCCCTCTTTTTCCCTGCAAATCACAAAATCAAAACCACTTGGTTCACCCCTTTCTATTTCTCTTCCTTGATTCTATTGTTTCTGTTGTTGAGAGAGAGAGAGAGAGAGAGAGAACATTGGGCTTCCTTGTCGTTTCTTTAGCCTTGTGAATTCAATCTTGGTTTCGGTTGTGGGCCGGGTGGTGCGATTTGAAGAGAGCGATTTGGGTATGGGTGCCTGGGTGGTATTGTTGGTGCGATTTGAAGAGAAAGATTTGGGCATCTCACTGTGATGTTGCCTGGGTGGTATTGTTGCATCTGGTTAATTACAAATAAACATAAAAAATTGGAAATCTCACTGGGCTGTGTTAATGAAAGCTTGGGGTTTTAATAGAAGTGGGAAGCCATGGTAATAAAAACATATTTTCTCCCATGGTAATAATCAACAGCAACCCCCATGGGGACAGATCTGAGTTTTGGGGATTTTAACAGATATAGAGTTTTGGGGATGAAGATTTGGGGCAAGGTATTTGTTTTGATGGGTTGATGAAGATGGAACGTGGAAGAAACAAAAGAGGAATTCAGAAATTGGAGACTTTTTTGATTGTGTTTGTATTTGTTTTGATGGGTTGATGAAGATTGTGTTTGTGTGTGTTTGTGTTATTGTTGATGATGAAGATGAGATGGTGATAAGTCTATTTTTAGAGTCTTTTTAATAGTTATTTTATTAAGTCTTTTTAGTATTTTAATTATATTTTTGTTCTATTCTACCGCAAATGTTTACTTTTTATCTTCAGGTCTTATTTTGAAGCAATTTGGGCTGCTTAAAGTCTCAGCAGGTCAGAATTCGACTGGATCTCTCAGAATTCGACCAAGATCTCTCAGAATTCGACCAAGATCTCTCAGAATTCGACAACATCTGTCTCAGCAGGCCAGATTTCGACAAGATCTCCCAGAATTCGACTGCATCTTCCAGATTTCGACTTCGACTGCTTCTGCTTCCCAGATTTCGACTGTGCCTACTTCTGCTGGCAAGATTTCGACTGTACCTGCTTCTGCCACCAGATTTCGACTGTGCCTCAACTCTGCTATCCAGAATTCGACTGAACAGTCAGAATTCGAATTGCCCACTTGCTGATGGATATTTTGCCCACTTGTTGCCCACTTGTTGATGGATATTTTTGATGGCTACCTTGGCCAACTTGATTTGCCACTTTTTCCTCTTTAGGACCATTTTGCCCCTCATATTTTCCTATAAATAGAGGCTTGATCCTCACTTGTACCGAAGCTTGAATTTTGTTAGAAAATCAATGACAAAGGCTCTCTAATGATTCATGACTTCAATTTACTCTTCATGCTTTTTATGATTCTTGTTTATTTACTTTCTTGCCCTTTAAATTCTTGCTATTTATTTTCCAAGTCATTTACTTTCATTGCCCTTTAATTTCTCGCTCTTTACTTTCTCGCTCTTTACTTTTCGCTCTTTACTTTTCCGCTCTTTTATTTTCCCTGCTATTTACTTTTTCGCCCTTTTACTTTCCAAGTCATTTACTTTCATTGCTATTTAAATTCTCGCTCTTTACTTTCTCGCTCTTTACTTTCCCGCTCTTTTATTTTTCCTTGTTATTTACTTTTTTGCCCTTTAAATTTCCAAGTCAAGTAAACTACTGGCAAGTCAAGTAAATTACTGGCAAGTCAAGTAAATTACTGGCAATTTACTTTTCAAGCAATTAACTTTCCTGTCATTTACAATTCCGCTATTTATGATTTTTGCACTTTACCGCTTTCTTTTATTTCTCGCTATTTAACTTTATGTTTGCTTCTTTTATTTTCTTTTCTCCTCTTTTGTCTACAATGGTCATGAGTGAGTAGACTTTACTAAAATATTCCTTCTTTCCAAAAACACTTTCCTTTCAGTTAATCAACTTTGAAAAATTAAATTGGTATTCACTTAGGCTCTCCCTGTGGACCGATACTCTTTTATTACGCGATACGACCCGTGCACTTGCGGGGCTATCAAGTTTTTGGCGCCGTTGCCGGGGAGGCAGTGATATTAATTAAAATTTTCGAAACCGGTTAGACTGAAATTTTATTTTCTTTATTTTTACTTTTTTTTTCTTCTCTTGTCCCTCGAATGCGAAGAACCAGAAGTTTCGGTGAAACTGTTCCACAAATTCCCGAAATCGAAAGGTTCTTACATAGAAGGAGGAGAGAAATTCCCGATAACCAAATGGCGGCTAATGAAAATCGTGCTCTCAAAGAGTACGCAACACCTTCAGCAGAGCCATCGGCTGCCATTGTACATCCAAATGTAGAAGCAAATAATTTTGAACTCAAAACATCTCTACTTTCGATGGTACAACAAAACCAATTTTCTGGTTCTCCCACGGAGGACCCAAATCTTCATATTTCAATTTTTCTTGAATACTGTGGAACTCTCAAATTAAACGGGGTACCTCCGGATGCCATAAGACTAAAACTCTTCCCTTTTTCATTAAGGGATAGAGCTAGAGCATGGCTACATTCTTTGCCTTCGGAATCCATTACCAACTGGAACCAGCTGAAACAAGCTTTTCTTACTAAATTCTTTCCCCCGAGTAAGACAGCTCAAATGAGAAATCAAATTACTCGATTTTCTCAAAACGACGGGGAATCTCTTTATGATGCTTGGGAACGTTTCAAAGAAATGTTAAGGCTATGCCCCCATCATGGACTAGAGAAATGGCTTGTTGTTCACACTTTTTATAATGGATTACAATATGCAACAAGGATGACTGTTGATGCAGCTGCAGGTGGAGCTTTAATGAACAAAAATTTTACCGAAGCCTATGCACTCGTTGAAGATATGGCTCAAAACCATTGTCAGTGGACAAGTGAGCGAGCCATAACGAATAAGCCAGCCACATCAAAAGAGCCGGGTAAGTATGAAATATCTGTTGTTGATCATCTTACCTCAAAAGTGGACGCACTTTTTCAAAAATTTGAAAAATTAAATGTAAGTGTCGTCTCACAAACTTCTTCTCCTATTACTCCACCATGTGAATTATGTGGGGTTGTTGGCCATATTGGAGCTGAATGCCAGCTTGAGGCATCTAGTGCTGGAAACGAGCATATTAATTATGCTCAAAAGGAAGATCCGTTTTCAAATACTTATAATCCTGGGTGGAGGAATCATCCAAATTTTTCTTATAAAAATCCTCCACCCAATCCAGCACCTAGACCACCTCCTGTCTTTCAAAATCAAAGGGTTTTTAACAACCCACAAAACAACCCACAAAAGTCGAACCTGGAATTTTTGATGGAAAAATTTGTGTCATCTCAAACGAAACAAAATGAAGAATTCAAAAATCAAACTGGTTATTTGAATGACACACTTATCAAATTAGTATCAAAAGTCGACTCTATCACCACTCATAATAAAATGCTTGAAAATCAAATAACTCAAGTGGCAACACAGGTAGCTTCATCCTCTAAGACTTCAGGGGTATTTCCTGGGCAACCAGAACAAAATCCAAAAGGCCAAATAAATGCCGTCACCCTTAGAAGCGGAAAGCAATTAGAGGAACCAAGAGCAGACCAAGAAAAAACTGTGAGTGAAAAACATAATTTACCAGGTGAGCTAGAAGAGAAAGAAAAAGGGAAAGAACCAGAAAAAGAAAAAGAAAGAGAAGAGCCACACATCCCCCCTCCACCATACAAACCACCCATTCCTTTCCCCCAAAGATTTGCAAAAAGCAAAATTGACGAGCAATTCAAAAGGTTTGTCGACTTGCTTAAAAAGCTTTACATCAACGTTCCTTTCACTGATGCATTGTCTCAAATGCCGTCTTATTCTAAATTTTTGAAAGAAATTTTGTCCAAGAAAAGAAAAATAGACGACTACGAGACAATTGCATTAACGGAGGAATGTAGTGCAATTATCCAAAACAAGCTGCCACAAAAACTCAAAGATCCAGGTAGTTTTTCCATACCTTGTGTGATTGGAAGTGAAACTATAAACAGAGCGATGTGCGATCTAGGAGCCAGTGTAAGTTTGATGCCCCTTTCTCTTTGCAATAGACTAGGGATAGGCGAACTTAAACCCACAAAAATGACAATACAGTTGGCAGATCGTTCCGTTAAATACCCTACTGGAATCTTAGAGGATATCCCTATCAAGGTAGGGCAAACTTTTATACCGGTGGACTTTGTTGTAATGGAAATTGAAGAAGACTCCCAAATTCCTATTCTTCTGGGGAGGCCTTTTTTAGCTACTGCAGGGGCAATAATTGACGTTAAAAACGGTAAGTTGGTTTTTAATGTGGGGGATGAAAAGGTTGAGTTTGAAGTTTCAAACTTCATGAAAAGTCCATCTGTAAAAGACTCATGCTGCAGGATTGACATTGTAGACTATTGCGTGCAAGAATGCTCTTTAGCATCATCTTCACGAGATAGTCTGGAAGATTGCCTTTTAGGCAACACAAATACAAATGCAGCAGGGGAAACCCAATTCTACATAAAACTTTTGGATGAAAATCCACCATCAAAAGAATTGGGTACTGAAACCTTGGGTGAGGAAAAGCCTCAGCCTCTCCCAAAAGAAACACCAAAAATAGAACTGAAGCCCTTACCATCATCTCTCAGGTATGAGTTTCTTGGCCCTAATTCTACTTTTCCAGTAATTGTAAATGCAAATTTGAAACAAAGTGAGACTGAAAAATTACTTAATGTTCTCAAGAAGTATCCCAAAGCCATAGGGTATACTATTGAAGACATTAAGGGAATAAATCCGTCAATATGCATACACAGAATACTACTGGAAGAGGACTATAAACCTTCTATCGAGCATCAAAGAAGATTAAACCCAAACATGAAAGAGGTTGTAAAAAAGGAAGTTTTAAAACTCCTTGATGCTGGGATAATATATCCTATTTCCGATAGTAAGTGGGTTAGTCCTGTTCAAGTAGTACCTAAGAAGGGAGGCTTAACAGTTATTAAAAATGAAAAGGATGAATGCATTTCCACAAGGACAATCACGGGATGGAGAATGTGTATTGATTACAGAAAGCTTAACAAAGCTACCCGGAAAGATCACTTCCCTCTCCCGTTCATTGATCAAATGCTAGAAAGGTTAGCGCGGCACTCACATTTCTGCTATTTGGATGGTTATTCGGGATTTTTCCAAATTCTCATCCATCCTAGCGACCAAGAAAAAACAACTTTCACATGTCCTTTTGGCACTTATGCCTATAGAAGGATGCCCTTTGGTTTATGTAATGCTCCTGCTACCTTTCAAAGGTGTATGATGTCCATATTCTCAGACTTTGTCGAAAACATAATGGAAGTGTTTATGGATGATTTTTCCGTCCATGGCTCAAATTTTGAAAACTGTTTAGCCAATCTGGAAAAAGTCTTAGAGAGATGTGAGAAGGTGAACCTAGTTCTAAACTGGGAAAAGTGTCATTTCATGGTCAATGAAGGAATTGTCCTAGGGCACTTAATTTCTCACAGAGGTATTGAGGTAGACCGTGCAAAAATTGAAGTGATTGAAAAAATCCTACCTCCCACCACAGTAAAAGAGGTGAGAAGCTTTTTAGGCCATGCGGGTTTCTACCGTCGGTTCATAAAAGACTTCTCAAAAATTTCAAAACCTATGATAAGTCTGCTCCTTAAGGATGCAGCATTTATTTTTAACGATCTTTGTCTTGAAGCTTTTAATAGGTTGAAAAAGGCTTTAGTTACTGCCCCGATCATACAGCCACCAGACTGGAATCTTCCGTTTGAAATAATGTGCGATGCAAGCGACTATGCAGTTGGGGCAGTCCTGGGACAAAGAAAAGAAAAAAAATTGCATGCCATATACTATGCAAGCAGGACCTTAGACGAGGCACAAATGAATTACGCCACAACTGAAAAAGAATTATTGGCGGTAGTTTTTGCTGTTGATAAGTTTCGATCATATCTGGTAGGTTCAAAAATCATCATTTTTTCTGATCACTCGGCCATAAAATATTTGTTAAGCAAAAAAGATGCCAAGCCGAGATTGATCCGATGGGTTTTACTCCTACAAGAATTTGATCTTGAAATAAGGGATAAAAAAGGCGTTGAAAATGTTGTGGCTGATCATTTGTCCCGTCTACAAGGAACAAAAGAAGAAGAGTTGCCGCTTAATGATACATTTCTGGATGATCAACTCTTCTCATTGATCAAAACTGAAGCACCATGGTATGCAGATTTTGTAAACTACCTTGCAGCAGGAGTACTCCCCCCAGATTTAAATTATCAGCGGAAGAAGAAATTCTTCCATGATCTCAAACAGTATTACTGGGACGAGCCACTGCTTTTTAAAAGGGGAGCTGATGGGGTGTTCAGAAGATGCATCCCGGAAGAAGAGGTAAGTAACATTCTATACCATTGTCATTCTTCTTCCTATGGCGGCCATGCCAGTTCTTCAAAAACTGCTACGAAAATTCTTCAATCTGGTTTTTATTGGCCGTCCCTTTTTAAAGACGCGCATCAATTCATTTCTAAATGCGACCAGTGTCAACGCACCGGAAATATTTCAAAAAGAAATGAAATGCCCTTAAATAATATCTTAGAGGTTGAAATTTTCGACGCCTGGGGTATCGATTTCATGGGACCGTTTCCTTCTTCTTTTGGAAACCAATATATTCTGGTAGCCGTTGACTATGTGTCAAAATGGATCGAAGCCATTGCTTCTCCTACAAACGATGCAAAGGTAGTCATAAAACTTTTCAAAAAAATAATTTTTCCAAGATTCGGGGTCCCTCGTGTTGTTATAAGCGACGGAGGATCCCATTTCATCTCAAAACATTTTGAAATGTTACTGCAAAAGTTTGGAGTAAGGCACAAAATTGCAACGCCTTATCACCCTCAAACAAGCGGTCAGGTTGAGGTATCGAACAGAGAAATTAAAAGTATTTTAGAAAAAACTGTTTCGACTTCAAGGAAAGACTGGTCGGTAAAGCTTGATGATGCTCTCTGGGCTTATCGGACTGCGTACAAAACTCCCATAGGAATGACTCCTTTCAAATTAATTTATGGGAAGTCTTGCCACCTTCCCGTAGAGCTAGAGCACAAAGCTTACTGGGCAATTAAACGCCTTAACCTGAACATGGAATTAGCCGGAGAAAAAAGAAAACTCCAACTAAACGAATTGGAAGAACTGCGAATGGATGCTTATGAGAATGCCAAACTTTACAAAGAAAGAACAAAAAATTGGCATGATAAGCGTATTATTCGTAGAGAATTCAAGGAGGGTGACCTGGTGTTATTGTTCAATTCCAGGCTAAAAATTTTTCCGGGAAAATTAAAGTCAAGATGGACCGGTCCTTTTGAAATCCGTAAGGTTTACCCCTTCGGATCTGTAGAGATCTGGAGCGAGAAAACTGGATCGTTTAAAGTCAATGGTCAAAGGTTGAAAAATTATTTAATTGGTGACCCAATTGAGAAAGGAACTAGTTTAGTTCTACATGATCCCAATTGAAAAATTCTTTTTGACCGTCAAGCTAGTGACGTTAAAAGAGCGCTGCGTGGGAGGCAACCCACGGCTTAATGTATTTTTTGATTTGCTGAAAAATAAAATACCCCAGGGCCGAGTTTCCTGAACCAGACAGCCAGGTGAGCTCTCCTAACCCCTTTTGTTTTATTTGAAAAATCATTGAGGACAATGCCTAGTCCAAGCATGGGGGGGTATTTTATTACTTTTATTAAGAATGTCTTTATTGTTTTGCCAAAAGTTTTTATCTTTTTTTTACTTTAAGTTGTATCTGCTCCCTCCATCGCGAAACTTTGTGAACCTTAAGCATGTTTTAGATAAGCCTTTTCTGGACAAAAATAATTTTTCAATTTTTCATTAGCAATCATCTAGGTGGACTGGTTGGGAACAACAAAATTGTATCATGGTTCGATTTCTACTTCTAGGGCTTTTTCACACACACACTATTTTCAGTTATTAATACAAATAGAGAGACTGAAAAGAAACTGGTAACCTGGTTCTCTTGGTGACATTTACTAGATGCGCGGTTACTGGAGAAAAACGTCTGAGTTGGGGTATTCAAAAAATAAAAAATAAAAAATAAAAAAAATAAAAAAATAAATAAAAAATGTATATATGCAAAACCAATTCAAAAATGCAAAAGTTAGTGCATTTTAAATATCAAAATAAATGGTTAGCATATAAAATCAAAAAGAAAAAAAAAATGCTTGAATACCCAACGTATAAAGACCCTCCTTTGAGACCCGGTCTTAGTAAATGGAGGACCCAAGCTTAAGAATGTTGGGGAACCGGTTCTATGATGACATTGATATCCTCTCTAGAGTACTGATACTTTAAATTTGTCTCCCAAATTCCACAAAAAGCCCAAAAATAGTAGCTCTCAAACCAAAGTGTTAGAATTGCCCCACAGTTCACTTAAGGTTTCGATATGAAAATAATTTTCCTTCAGAATCAGCCTAAAGATTTACACTGTTTTTTGCTTGAGGACAAGCAAAGGTTCAAGCATAGGGGAGTTTGATAAGTCTATTTTTAGAGTCTTTTTAATAGTTATTTTATTAAGTCTTTTTAGTATTTTAATTATATTTTTGTTCTATTTTACCGCAAATGTTTACTTTTTATCTTCAGGTCTTATTTTGAAGCAATTTGGGCTGCTTAAAGTCTCAGCAGGTCAGAATTCGACTGGATCTCTCAGAATTCGACCAAGATCTCTCAGAATTCGACCAAGATCTCTCAGAATTCGACCAAGATCTCTCAGAATTCGACAGCATCTGTCTCAGCAGGCCAGATTTCGACAAGATCTCCCAGAATTCGACTGCATCTTCCAGATTTCGACTTCGACTGCTTCTGCTTCCCAGATTTCGACTGTACCTACTTCTGCTGGCAAGATTTCGACTGTACCTGCTTCTGCCACCAGATTTCGACTGTGCCTCAACTCTGCTATCCAGAATTCGACTGAACAGTCAGAATTCGAATTGCCCACTTGCTGATGGATATTTTGCCCACTTGTTGCCCACTTGTTGATGGATATTTTTGATGGCTACCTTGGCCAACTTGATTTGCCACTTTTTCCTCTTTAGGACCATTTTGCCCCTCATATTTTCCTATAAATAGAGGCTTGATCCTCACTTGTACCGAAGCTTGAATTTTGTTAGAAAATCAATGACAAAGGCTCTCTAATGATTCATGACTTCAATTTACTCTTCATGCTTTTTATGATTCTTGTTTATTTACTTTCTTGCCCTTTAAATTCTTGCTATTTATTTTCCAAGTCATTTACTTTCATTGCCCTTTAATTTCTCGCTCTTTACTTTCTCGCTCTTTACTTTTCGCTCTTTACTTTTCCGCTCTTTTATTTTCCCTGCTATTTACTTTTTCGCCCTTTTACTTTCCAAGTCATTTACTTTCATTGCTATTTAAATTCTCGCTCTTTACTTTCTCGCTCTTTACTTTCCCGCTCTTTTATTTTTCCTTGTTATTTACTTTTTTTCCCTTTAAATTTCCAAGTCAAGTAAACTACTGGCAAGTCAAGTAAATTACTGGCAAGTCAAGTAAATTACTGGCAATTTACTTTTCAAGCAATTAACTTTCCTGTCATTTACAATTCCGCTATTTGTGATTTTTGCACTTTACCGCTTTCTTTTATTTCTCGCTATTTAACTTTATGTTTGCTTCTTTTATTTTCTTTTCTCCTCTTTTGTCTACAATGATCATGAGTGAGTAGACTTTACTAAAATATTCCTTCTTTCCAAAAACACTTTCCTTTCAGTTAATCAACTTTGAAAAATTAAATTGGTATTCACTTAGGCTCTCCCTGTGGACCGATACTCTTTTATTACGCGATACGACCCGTGCACTTGCGGGGCTATCAGATGGAGACAACAACAACAACACACACACACACACAGAGGGAGAGAGAGAGAGAGAGAGAGAGAGAGAGAGAGAGAGAGAGAGAGAGAGAGAGAGAGATGAAGATGAAGAAAGATGGGTTCTGATAAAAAAAGTTGTAGGAGGTAAAATCAAAACACCCCGTATTTGCAGGGGGTAAAATCAAAAGAAAATTAAAAATAATAATTTGGCAAAACCAGCTGGCAGTTCCGTTAGACACATCAGCAAACCACTAACGGAGACTTGCCAGAAGGACTAATATCAAGCAAAAAAAATTGCAAGGTGTTTTTAAAAATAAAATTGTAGGGGGTAAAAGCAAAACACCCCCTATTTGCAGGGGTAAAAACGTATTTAAACCAAAAAATTAAGAAAAAAAATTGAAAGAAAGATCATGGGTGGAAAGAGGGAGTGAAAAAGGTGAAAAAGTGGGAAATGTTTCAAAAAATATGTGGGAGAGAGTAAAAAGTGGGAAAAAGTGTGCTGATTTACATTTTAAGACAATAATCAAAACTGTATTATTGTTTTTAACAACAAAATTGTATTAAAATTCAAATTTTTCAAAGAAGGAAAAAGAAAAGTTTATTGATAGAGAAAAACCAAATATTAAAATGTTGAAAAAATTTGAAAATTTTCAAAATAGTAAAGAGAAATGAGAGAGTTAGAGGAAGAATGGAGGGGAAAAAAGATAAGAAGAAATATTGAAAAAAATATGGGTGAGAGAGAGAGAGTGGGTGTGAAAAAAGTAAATCAGTGACGATTGTTTGAAAAAATGTGTGTGTGTGTGTGTGTGTGAGAGAGAGAGAATGAAAAATGTTTGAAAAAGTGAAAAAGGAAAAAAAATGTTTTAATTTACGTAAATATCCTCCAATTATTTATTTGAAAAAAAGATAAAATTAGTATTTTGGTTGTGGGTGATTTGTATAGTTAGATAAATAGTAGATTGTATAGTTAGATAGTAGAAATTTTAAATAAGAGTATAATATTTTTAAGGATGCAACCCTCAAAAATGGTTTAAAGATGCACTTTCAATAAGTTTTAATAAAATGGACTTTTAATAAGATGGATTTGTTTTTTATTTGATTCCATCCTGTATTGAGACTATTTTATATAATGAAATGCTATAAGTTTGTTGTTGTCAAAAAAAATAAAATATTATTTTTATTTTCCATTTTTTATTATTATAAATTCAATTTTTACCAAAAGTAGTAAAGGTCTACCTCTGGACCTCTTTTTTTTTACAACACCTTTGGACCTTTTTTGAGAGGTCCATATTGGATGTACTCTATTTTTAATTACACTTCATTTATGTTTAGAGACATTTTATAGCTTCCTCAATTTAAAATTAAAAAATATGTCCTCCCCTAATATGTTGTGAGAATCAAACCGGACCGTCTAGTTGAACTGGGAATTGCCTAGTCTAGCGGTTGGTTTAACCTCGGTTAGACTGCAGTCTAGCTAAACCGCCCAGAATCACCCATTCAAAATATATTGACACCAGGTATGAATCTGCTAACTTACATCAGTTAATTACTTCATATAGAATATGATATTTATCAATCCGACTGTTGATTAACGTGATATTATCTTAGAGAGAGAGAGAGAGAGAGAGAGAGAGAGAGAGAGAGAGAGAGAGAGAGAGAGAGAGAGAGAGAGAGAGAGAGAGAGAGAGAGAGAGAGAGAGAGAGAGAGAGAGAGAGAGAGAGAGAGAGAGAGAGAGAGAGAGAGAGAGAGACGGGGTATGTGTATTTATATTTTTTACAACTTTATAGGAATGTGTATATATTTTTTCTTGCATCTTAATTGCGCACTAAGAAAAAAAATAAAAACTTTTATTAGCGTAGAAAGGGAGTTCAAATTTTTATATATGAGCATAATAAATAAATAAATAAAAT
Organism: Astragalus membranaceus; assembly: GCA_039519185.1. Classification (NCBI taxonomy): domain Eukaryota; kingdom Viridiplantae; phylum Streptophyta; class Magnoliopsida; order Fabales; family Fabaceae; genus Astragalus; species Astragalus membranaceus. Next base: position 196,785,973 of record CM076846.1, on the reverse strand, counting down.
CAGCTAATTACTCCAAAATGCTTCGAAGGGGTTACTAAGATTAAATAACATAGACCAACATGGTATAGCACAAGTTATTACCAAAAAAATATGGTATAGCACAAGTGGTAGATACTTGGGCTCCTGAACCATTTGGTCGAGGGTTCGATCTCTGACCGGCGCGTATGGAAAAATACTTGGTGGGAGGGGTCAATCCCTTAAATGGATCTCAGTACCTCGGGGGATTATTTTCTGCAGTTGCACGCAAAGGGGATACCTTGGTTTACCAAAAAAAACATAGAAAATGTGGTAACAAGAAAAAATTATATTTTGAAGCTCAAAATGGGAAACTAGGGGAAAATTTTAGTCAATTAAAATTTAAAAATATAAGTGAAATATACCTATGGATGCCCACCATACATTTTTTTTTCTTAAACAAAAGAAACGGATGTGCAACGTCGTTAAAACCTTCTAATGCAAAATTCCCTTATAGAAAAAACATTAAGGAAAAAAGTACTCCCTTAAATTTTATTGATAAAAAACAAAAAAAACATGGGAGGACTGGGCCAATACTCATATACAAAGACAACATTAAAAGTAAAAGGAAATAAAATCAATTATATTAAAAGGAAACTAGCTCTACCAAGTGGGTGTGGCACAAGTGGTAAGTTGCTTGGGCCCCTTAAGCATTTGGTCAGGGGTTCGATCCCTGGTCGGTGTGTATGGAGAGACATCGCTTGGGAGAGGTCAGCCCTTAAATGAACTCAGTACCTCGATGGATTAGTCTCCACAATCGCCGTGGAGGATACCCGGATTTACCCAAAAAAAAGGAAACTAGCTCGAAAGATATCTATAATGACATGCAAAAACAATGACTTCCATCCCATCCAAGTTAGCACTAAAGCTAATAATAATCATTTGCAGCACACCAAAATTTGATTACACGCCCCACCATATATTCACATGCAAGTAAAACATTTCTTTAAGTGACAAGGTCTCGGAACAAGTTTTTGAATATGCATTTAGGGCACGTTTGGAAAAACAACATAATTAAGTGCTTATAGCATAAACACTTATCAGTAGATAAGTCTAAATAAGTCAATTCAAATAGGCCCCTACTAGAGAGGATTTTTTCCAAAATGGGATGAACTTCCTGACAATTTAGAAAAGATTCAAATAAGTTGTCTATGAGTTTGGTAAGTGCCCCCATGTTTTTGTATTCATTATTTTAATATTTTTAATTATCATTTGGCATGCCGCAAATGATAGGTAATAACTAGGGGTGGACATAACCACTGAACCCAACCAACAAACCGCAGAACCGAAGATTAAAAACCGAAGCGGGTCGGGCTTTGGCGGATAAACGGGTTGAGGAATGAAAGAATTGGGCTTTTATGGATAAATGCGGACGGATGCGGTATGGGAGCCCAAATCCAGCGGTGACCGCACCCGACCGACCCAAGAGGTATTTTTCTTTTTTCAAAAATATTCTTTCGTTATGCGACATCGTTTTACGAAAATGAAACGCTAAAAGGAAACTCTTCTCACACGACCTCTCAGTTCTCACATTTTCACAGCAACACTTCCTTTCACTCTCTCAAATCGTGAGAGTGAAACCCTAGCGCAGCTGCGCTCTCCTGTCACCATTGTCGTCGTCGTCACGAAGCCAGTTCCACCATGCTCCTGTCGCCGTTACAGCCTCTGTTCGTCGTCTTCTACACACCTTCGGCGGTGCATTACACATCTTCTAAACATCTTCTACACTAGTAAGCCTTTTTAACACTATAATCTGTCTCTCTCTCTCTCTGTCTCTCTTGTTTTATTCTTCTATTTCTCCTCCAAATCTTTGTTTTTTCTGGATTTTAGGTTTCTATGTGGTCTTCTTTTTTACTTTTAGGGTTTATAGAACTAGATTTGTCTCATTTTTGTTTTATTTCTCTGTTTCCCCTCCCAATCTTCGTTTCTGTGTGTTAGGGTTTGTGTCAATATTTGGCTTTCATGGGTGTACTTTCTATGTGTGCCTGGAATTTGTAGTTCTGGCTTTGACTTTGTACTTGGGTTTAGATTTGAGTTTATATTTGTGTTCTCGCTTTTATTTGTTGTTACATTTTTATTTGTTAGGGATTTTCGTTTTCTGGGTTTGATGATAACATGTTTGGGTTCAAGTTTAGGGTTTCTCTGAGTATTAGTTTCTGCTGTGAGGGTTTCAGCTTTTAGGGTTTTCATTTTAAGTTTCATGGGTGTAATTTTTGTGTGTGCATTTGATTTGTAGTTCTGGCTTTGAGTTTGTATTTTTGTTTAGATCTGAGTTTATATTTGTGTTATGGCTTTACATTTGTTGTTACTTTTTGATTTCTTTTAATTCAAATTAGGGTTCTTTTTCTTTTAATTTTCTGTTTCTGACTCAATTTTCAAATGATAACTTTCTTAGAAAACATGGGTGAGACAAATCGGATACATGTCATACCCTAATTTTGTCGGGCTATTCGAAAAAAAATTCCAAAAAATTTATTCTCGTCGTTTTAATCGTACGCGTGTCTTTTACGCTCATCGTACAACGTTTATTTTTGTGCTCGTTTTTATTTATTTATTTTTTGGATAGTCGTAGCTATTAGATTAGTTTATTATTGTTGGAACAAAAATATACGAAACATAATCAAAAATAGAATAAACAATTAATTTGAATAGTCAAAAGTTTTATTATATAATCAAGTTTTTTTTACAAATACAAGACCAGCAAAAAGAAATAGTTATTAAAAATACAAAAAATACAAAAAAAGAGGAAAAGGGGGCGCAACTGCTGGCTGCCCTAGCTAGGGTTTTTCCCCTCAAGGGCTGTCCTTTTGATCCCCTTTTCTTGCCCTTGTCCTTCCTTTGACTGTCTTTGACACCCTAAAATTGCTCCACCTGTAGTCCTTTTTATTCCCTCAAAGATGCTGTCCTTTTGATGCCATCTTTTTGCCCTAATTGTTGACTGCCCTCAGCACCCCATCCACCTATAAAAACAGCAACAGTAGCACAATCAACGGGGATAGACAATCAACGAAATTGACGAAAATTAACAGCAAAAAATACTCCAAACACAGTCATAGAGACGGTCATAAACACAATACAAAAGAGAGTTAAAAAAATTTAGGAAAGAGGCAGAGACCAAAAATCAAAGAAGGGAGCTGAGAAACCGGAGAGGCAGCCACCACCGAAAACCACTCACCTTCGGTCTCTCCCTCCCTCACCACCTGTCAACCACCGTCACCACCCACATTTTTTAAAACACCACCTCACCGACCACCATCTAACCAACAACCACCAAACTCTCTCTGTCTCTCTCTTCGCTCACCCCATCACCGGTGGCGACCATCGCCGGCAGCCGTAACTCCGTCGTAGCCTCGCCATCAGTCCATCGACGCGAGCCCACGCGTGCGGCTTCATAAATACTCCCTCCGCCGGGTCATCGGAACCCCATGTCTACGTTCGTTGTCGCCGCACCGTCCTGCACAACGGCCCACCAACGCCGTCAAACCTCCAAACCCCGCACCTCCGACCGCCGTCGCCACCCAGCGACGTCTCCACGCGCCTCTCCGTCATCCTTTCCCCTCGCTCACCACCCTTCATTCTCTCCCTGTTTCCTTCTCTCTGTATTTCGAAAACCTCACACCCACTCTCTCTCCCCATTTCAGTGAAAACGGCACAACTGGATGTGAGGAGAAAATAGGTTCAGGTGTGTTGTTGTTTGCGAGAGGAGGGGGAATCGGTTTGGAGAGGAAGAGAAGAGGTGTTGACATCGTGAGGGGGAGAGAGCACAGTACCGTGAGAGAAGAGAAGAAGATTAGGGTGAGAGGGAAAGAACACGGCGCTGAGAGAGTGAGGGTAGATAATTAGGGTTCCATTTTTTTCATTTGCTTATATAGTCTAGGTTTTTTTATTTCTATTTTATCAAATCACTTTTCGCACCCCCTCTTTCCATTAACACTATCCCTTGAAGCCCACTATTCCTAGGGCCCAGATCCATAAACAAAAACCAGCTGGGCTCGCTGTTGCACCCCATTTTTTATACAACCCCTGTCTCTAAACGCACTCCCCATTTTAATAGCTTGCACCCCCTGCGCAAGCCCACCTTTTAGAATGTAGCCCAGTTCACAGAAAACGAACTGGGCCTGTTTTCTGCACCCACTACATTAAAATACAACCCTTTTCTGCTAATCACACCCCATTTTACTACTGCACCCCCTGTTTCTCTTTTTTTAAAAAAATTTCTTTTCCATAAATAAACGTTTTCTTTCACAAACCTATTTTCTCCTAAATAACGAATAAATATTTTCCCAAACATAAGAAATGGTTTGTTACTAATGGTCACTCTGAGCTTAGCTTGTTTGACCGTTAATAACAGCTTTAGTTTTCAAACGAGCTACGAGTGACGACCACTCTGAGTTTTACTTGTTTGGTCGTTACGAATACCTCTCCCAATTTCAAAAATAATTAAAAAACACCAAACGCACAAGCTTTTTCTAACCAAGAACTACGTGTGATTTGATTCTCTACCAGGAGATACGTAGGAGCAGAGGGCGGCCGACCTCTGTCAATTGCATTAATAAAAAACTTTTTTTCTTTTAATTCATTTCTCTCATTTTTCTCAAAAAGTACAAAAAATAACTAACCGTTTAGTGGGTCTTTTTTTTTATTATTATCATAAGGGTAAAAACATTATTTTTGAATTAATAAATGTTTGCACATTTAGTTAAAAGGTAACTTTCCTTAGGAAGGATGTTGTAGGGTGCTAATACCTTCCCTACGCATAAACGACTCCCGAGCCTAAACCTGGTCCGCAAAACCCCCTTATCCACTCAATAGGGATTTTCCAATGTTTGCCCTTAAACTAAACTTTGGTGGCGCTTCATTTCAAGAACGTCGAATAATCCCTTCTCCGGATTTTTCGGTCGCTACAGCTGGCGACTTCACTGGGGACAAATTAAGAGAGTCAAGCCTGGTTAACTAAATGTGTAAGTTTTTATTAACTTTATATTTTGTTTTTGCCCTTATGCTTATGTTACTTATTTATTAGCATTTCTTTATATTATTGAACCTTAGGGCAGGCGACTCTTTTATTACTATTGTTGTATATCTTTTCCAGCTTGGTTAGTTTAGGTATTTTTCCCTCATCACACACCTCACTTACACTTTTGCACACACCTTTGAGTGGGGCCCTATACCCGGGTCTGCAAATAACCTAGGACGAGTGGAGATTATTAGTGACAGTCATTCTGGATTTTATCTGTCTGACTCTCATGAAAGTCTCAGCCAGAGTACGCTCTTTCATGGTATCCCACACCAGGTAGCTCGCTATCGTTGTGGATCATATCAGGAAGGGGATTTTAGCTCTGGAGACCTTTGTGAGGAAGTGAATAGAGCCACCTGAGAGATTGATCATATAAGCGACCCTAGACCATGTTGAAAATCCCAATTTATACATGACTCACCTAGGACACATGGGGCATTATACTTACTCTCTCTATTAATCCAGGTTAGCATTTCTCCAAAATAAAATCACTAAAAAAAACATTTCATGCTTCCTTCATTTGCATGCACATGAGACGACATCACTCCTTCCATCCATCGTACAAAAATCATCATGCATTCATAACAAAATAAAATCATTTTTTTCACATGCATCACGTTACCATTTCCCCACCATACATCTCATCATCAATCCAATTATCATATGTTCATAATTTGTAAATATTAAAAGATCGTCATCAAATAGTGCAGGTTTCACATAACGATGGAATGCATGTTAAATATGTGACATTCATACATCATTTCACTCATATTGTCATCCTAGTTCAAATACATCATTTCTCTATGCATTTCTCATTTCTAAATAAAAAGAAAAATAAAATAGTGTCATTATTCTTCCCATTCATCATCCAAAATATATATTTTAGTTAGCATCACCTATATATATGTTGCATTGTTTTAAAAAAAAATCATTTAGAATAACTGAGTTTTCCAAGTGAACATTCCTTCAGCATTTCATGCATTTGCATTTTCATCATGCAATATACATTTGTCAGGTGTTCATTCATGCATTACATTTTAACAAAAAAAAACAAGAATCATAACCTTATTCTTGCATCAATCATCATCAAATGAAAAGAGAGTGTTTCACAAACCTATTTTCTCCTAAATAACGAATAAATGTTTTCCCAAACATAAGAAATGATTTGTTACTAATGGTCACTCTGAGCTTAGCTTGTTTGACCGTTAATAACAGGTTTAGTTTTCAAACGAGCTATGAATGACGACCACTCTGAGTTTTACTTGTTTGGTCGTTACGAATACCTCTCCCAATTTCAAAAATAATTAAAAAACACCAAACGCACAAGCTTTTTCTAACCAAGAACTTATGTGATTTGATTCTCTACCAAGAGATACGTAGGAGCAGAGGGCGGCCGACCTCTGTCAATTGCATTAATAAAAAACTTTTTTTTCTTTTAATTCATTTCTCTCATTTTTCTCAAAAAGTACAAAAAATAACTAACCGTTTAGTGGGTCTTTTTTATTATTATTATTATAAGGGTAAAAACATTATTTTTGAATTAATAAATGTTTGCACATTTAGTTAAAAGGTAACCTTCCTTAGGAAGGATGTCGTAGGGTGCTAATACCTTCCCTACACATAAACGACTCCCGAGCCTAAACCTGGTCCGCAAAACCCCCTTATCCACTCAATAGGGATTTTTCAATGTTTGCCCTTAAACTAAACTTTGGTGGCGGCTTCATTTCAAGAACGTCGAAGAATCCCTTCTCCGGATTTTTCGGTCGCTACAATACAAAGGTGAGCCTTCTGCCAAGTTTAATGGAAGATTTTACAAGACTTCATTTATGTTTCTGTTATTTATTTATCTTTGGCTTTTGTTTGCTAACTAATCTTCATTTGTTGTTGATATATTAATTCAATGCTTTGGACAAGGAAGGAGCAAGCAATCTCTGAGGTAGGAGGTAGACTACGTACGTGGTATTATTTGAAGGTAATGGTTTCCTAAATACTCTAATAGTTTCTTGCATTGTTCAATGATGTTTGTATTATTAATTTATCTTTATGTAATGTTCACTAATTGATCTTTTTGTGTTGTATGTTCACTTATTTATTTGAGGCTGGGGGCAAGGAAGGATAGGAATCTGTAAATCTGTGAGTTATCAATCAATCGATAAGGTGAATGAGTAAATTTGTGTCACTAATTACTTGTTAATTGTATGCTTGTTGGCAAGTTAGTAAGTAAGTTAGTAAGTAAATAAGTAAGTAAATAAATTGTGATGCTTGTTAGTAATTGCTTATATTCAGTTTTTGGATTAATTTGTTAAACTGTCTTGTTTTTCAGATTCTGGAAAAGTGTCCAAGGTTATTTGGGGTGTTACTTAGGCTATTTGATTATAAGTAACAATGTTAGTGCTAATAAGTGGTTGATTTATTTATTATTACTGGATATAATGTATCATTACTGTTTTTACTAATGAAGGTTACTGTTTTACTGTGCAGATTGCATATTCTAAGAGTTTATGAACTTTGAAGTTGTGAACTTCATTAAGCTTCTCTAAAGAAGCTGTAAAATTCCCCTTGCATGGGTGTATGATGTAATTTATATTTTAAACTTAGATTTATTAGTATTACGTGTTGCTTGCTTTAGTTGGTTGATGATGGGCCTCTGATTATAATAGTTACTGCCAGATACTTTGGTAAGTAATTGGCAGCAGTAAACTATTTTACTTGGTTGAGGTTTGGCCTCTTTTATAATGTGTCATCATTTATAAGTATGTTTGTGCTATAATTTAGATTAAAATTTACTAGGACAGGTATGATAATGGCCTCTTGTAAAAAAAATGTATGATAATGGCCATGAATTTAGGCCCATTTATGTTTGTATGTTTTTTCAAAAAAATCTGATAAGGTGAAGAGTTTTAATCAAGAGACTCAGTCTAGTAATCTACATGGTGTTAAAATCAAATTTCCTAGGCCCAATATTGTATTTATAATTTTTGATACAGTCAAAAAAACTATGGATAAAAAAACTGGTTTAAAATAAGAAATTGGCCTGTTAAGGCCCAACCCGCAACTACCCACCAGGCAATCCGTTGGAACCCGCAAAACCGAACCCGCCAAAAACCGTGCATTGAAATGGTCGGATTTGGGCCTCCCAATCCAATGCGGGGATTGCTTCGGATGGGCCAGTTTGGGCCCAAATCCGACCCGGCCCGACCGCTATCCACCCCTAGTAATAACTGGGGAGCCAACTCGGTTGGATTTTCAGTCGTTATTGTGACGCCTTTGCATGTCATTTTTCCTTAAAAAAATTTTAAAATATTCAAGCTAGGTAAAATACTCATAACAAATAACATGAGTAAAAATATAATAATGTAGAACGACCTCTTACAAGGTCCAAGTCTCACGATTTTGAAGCTATATCTAAGAAAGAAGCTATATCTAAGAAAGGCAACCACAGAGTAAAAATTTGCTAATTATCAGCTAACTAGAAACCTCCCCACACTTGAAGCACGCAATAGTTGTCAGAAATATAGGTCCCTTTGATGGCATTTTTGAAAATTTGAGCACAAAATAGAAATTAAGCAAGATAAATGTTAGGGATAGCACAATAGAGTGTACTGCACCTGAATAGCCTCCCAACACCTAAAATTTAACATGGTTCTCAATGCTAATAACATAAGCATAAAAATAGCTAAGCATGAGTAAGAGTAAAAAGGACTTCTCTGAATAGTTTAGGTGCTCAGAAGATTGTTCCTAAAAGAATTTATAAGAAGTACCTTCTTGTGCTCCTTAATGCACAAAGATAGAACAAAAACAAAACAAAAACAATCAAGAAGAATTAAAGGAAAATAATATAAAAAACAACATGTTGCCTCTTGCGAAGTGTTTGTTTAACGTATTTGGCATGGCGATTATTTCCTTGAGGGGCTACTCCAGAAGTGCACTGCAGTGTTCCTGCATGATGTCGTCTTCATATTGCTCAATTGCTGCCTATTCACTTCAAATTCCCCACTAGGACAAGTTCTGGTGATCTAATAGGGGCCATTCCATATGGATTTTAATTTCCTAGTTGGTCTTGAAAAGGACAGGTTATCAGATATTCTTTACTGACTAATCGGCCAGTTGAAGAGGCTCTCTCATTTACCAAGTTAGCATTGAGTTGTTCAGAGCCTAGCAAGAAACACTGGCCAAATCTTGCGACAGTTGTCTTGCCAAAGCTTAACCCGGCTAATGCGCATGATAGCGAAGGTTTTGCCGGTGATTATAAGCGCAATAGTCATACACCCCACGCTCCCTGAAATCAACTGTCAAAGACTGTCAATAGGATCTAGGTTCGTATGCTGACATACTTATCAGGAAGAAAACAATAAAATATAACTGGTGCAATTCAGACTATCCAAGTATTTTCAACTGGTGAGAGTCATTCTCAGGCCATCAATACATGGTTTTCTGGAATACTAACTTCATTGAATCATTGCTCTCTGTGACCACTCACACTGCTACCCTAAAAGAAATTTTCAGATTCATAATTCATAGTATTACAAATTAGATTTCGGATTAGGATCCTCTCCTGTTTTTCAATAACAGATTTCAATGTCAGTAGTCAGTACAGCTTTGCTAAACCACTCTCATTTTTTAACTCTTAATAATGCTTCATATATGGTGTTGTACTCCTCATTCACTGTGACATTGGTCAAATATCAAGTTTTGTTAATTCTGTTCCTAAACTTATCCTGGGTTTTCAGTTAAAGAGGAAATTGGAAAGGCTTACATAGGATAATTGGAAATTGCAATCTGTGGCTGAGGAATCTAAGTCCAACACACAACATGATATACTTGTAAGTCCCTCATATATCCAAGCCCTGCAGTAATAGCATGACAGTTTGAGGTATATTGCAGTTGCTTTTCTTCTATTTTCTTCGTGTTGCCTGTCTGTTTCTGATAACTGAAGCACAAGAAATTCATAAACAGGATGAAAAACACTCAGCAAACAAAGCTTTTAGTTAATCTTAGTTTTAATGAATTTTAACACATTTCTCTTTTGTAGAGAATCAATATTAACTATATTCCAAGACATACCTCAAAATTAAATGAACATCATTTATACCTCAGAATCCCAAACTTCCAAGTAGTGAACCGATCGAGTAGTGTTACTGGTAGAGAAAATCACGCCACAACATAAAATCTAGCCTCTCAGTTTGCAACAAATAAGAGCTTTGAAGAGTCGTAAATACATAGTTGGTCAAGGCAATTGAGCTTATAATTTTCACTTGCCATTTGAAGTGCCAATTCTTCAAGGATCAGATAAATTTCACCCTGTCCCAAATGGACTACATTCCCTGCTGAGAATGTGTAAACCTTCTTTCTCACCTCAATCCAACTCTGACCAGGTATCTTTTTCAAACCTTTTTTCTTTGCTGAGACCCTGACCCTTGCAGAATCCTCCCATCTTCCATCTGCAGCATAAATATTGGACAGCAGCATGAAGCTCCCAGTTATTTCTGACTTCATGGTTAGAATTTGTGATGCTGTTTCTTCTATAATATCTGTATTTCTGTACATTCTACATGAGTTTAGAAGAGCTCCCCAAACACACTCATTAGGTTCAATTGGCATGTTTCGCACAATATCACTTGCTTCTTGCAAAAGCCCTGCACGGCCAAGGAGATCAACCATGCATGCATAGTGCTCTACATTAGGTTCGATCCTAAACTCCGTCACCATCCGATCAAAAAGGGTGCGACCCGCAGCAACGAATCCAGCATGACTACAAGCAGATAGAACAGCAACAAATGTGATGTTGTCTGGCTTCATTCCGGCTTTAATCATCGCATCAAAAGTTCTTAACGCGTTTTCACCAAGCCCATGCATTCCATAACCCCCAATTAATGAGTTCCATGAGATTAAATCTCTACCCTTAATATTATCAAAGACTAAACGACCATCCTTGAAATCCCCACATTTCATATACATGTTAACCAGACCATTCCCGACCAAAATATTGTCATCCATCAGATTCCTAACGGCATAACCATGGAGTTCCCTTCCAAGGTTCAATGCTGCTAATTCTGAACAAACTGAAAAAACACTTGAAATTGTGACACAGTTGGCCATTACCCTTGCAAGTTGCATTCGCCTAAACAATTCCAGCGACTCTTCACCACACCCCTTAGAAGCAAAACAACTAATCACAGCACTCCAACTTATGACATTGGGTCTCACCAAGGGATGGCAATTGGATTTCTCCAGCTGCAAAAATACTTCATAGGCCTCTTCACATAATCCAGATTCAGCATATGAGGATATCAAAGCATTCCAACTTACTAGGTTCTTGTTCTTTATGTCCAAAAATATTTTATGTGCCTCCACCAAATGCTCATGCTTCCCATAAGTGCCTATCAGTGCATTTTCCACAAACAAATAATCTTCATATCCACCTTTAATAACATAGGCATGGATTTTTTTACCCCACTCAACCCCATCCATATCAATATCAGCACACACGGATAACACCACAGCCAAGGCTTCAGCACTGATTTCAACTCCCCTTGTTCTCATCAACTTAAACAACTCAAGGGTTTCATCATAAAGTCCACATCTAACATGGCTTGACAACAGAGAAGTCCAAGTTACAGAGTTTGGCTGCAAACCTTCCAACTCCATCCGTTTAAAAATCCTATTAGCACCAATATAATCATGGTTGAAGGCATAACCAGAAACCATAGTATTCCACGACACAAGGCTTCTGACAATCATTCCATCAAACAAGTGGCATGCATTCTCCATTCGTCCAAGTTTCCCATACATACCCACCAGTTCATTCACCACATGAAGATGATTCCGAAAACCCATTTGTAAAGCGTGACAATGGAGAATCTTGCAGAGACTAAGACCAGAGCTACCATTACCAAGATAAGAACAAGCACGTATTATCAAAGGGAGAGTGAACCCATCGGGTAAAAACCCAAGCTTTCGCATTTGAAGATAAAGTTGAACGGCATAATGGTAGTACCCATGAGAGACATTTGCTCTGATAATGGAATTCCATAGAAGAATACCGTCGAGTGAGGTGGCGTGGAAGACATTACGAGCATCGGAGATGGAACCGAAGAGGGCATATACGGCTATGAGTCTGGCGGCCAAGAAGGAAGAACGGTGGGAGGCGGTGGTGAGGATGAGTTGGGAGTGAATTTGGCGAGCTTGTTGGAGAGTGAAGCATCGTTGAAGAAGAGCATCGAAGGAATCAACGAGTTCGTTGTGAACGTGGTTGGAGATAGAACGAGTGAGTTTTGGGTATGAATATGATGATGAGATTGAGAGGAGAATAATGGGTTGGAAACGCCAAGACAAGGAAAGAGGAAGCGCTGCATTGAGCATTGCCATTGCATGCAGCTTTTCGTTTTTCTTTGAAGCAATAAGAGATGAATTTTTATGATTATATTTTGTATTAAATTTAACTTTTTCGACAAAACTCGTAACAACTAAAAATGTTGAGATAATATATATAGCAGCACAATATCAATATATGATTAAAAATTGAGTCACTCTGAAGAAAAGAATAAGATCAATTATACATTTATTTTGGGATGTTTGAGGTAAATTAATAACCCCAAAAAAAAAATTGAAGGTGTGAATTAAATATGATACTCTTCACAATAGAAATAAAACTACATAAATAAAGATAAGGTGACAGTGAACACGAAGCTTGATACCAGCAGCATGACCAATGAGTGTATTCCAATATTTTTTGGTGCAGCCAAAGAAGAAGTGGAATTAACTTCATGTTTCCCCACATCAATCATAATCCTAAATTTGCAAGTACCTTGAGGAGGTGAAGGATCAATACTAGTAATAACTGAAAGACCATTAAATTGACAAGAATCTTTTCTCTGATCCATAGTCTGATAATAACTATTAAATGCATAAGAAGCATTACCCTTTGTATCTAAACCACTACAAGAAGAACCAGGAGCAAGTGAAGTACAATCAGCATATGTACATGCTTTACTCATACTTTCACCAAAACTAGGATCTAAAACATTAGCTTGAGCTGAAATAACACACCATTGTTTAGCCAAATACTTAACACCTTTTGCACCAACCAATGTTTTTCCACCACCAAGATTTAAAGGGTATTTCATTGATCCATCAAAGTTGAAAATACCCCAATGTCTCTCAAAAGGACCAGGATCAATACTCTTTGCATCTTCATCTAGAAGGCCAAATAAGTAAATTTCTGGTGGGGTAGGTCTTTTAGGAGTTCCTTGTTTTTTCACAATACGGTTAATTAAACCTTGGTTAAATCTTTGTGCACTTTTTATATTAGCATTTTGGGTTCCATCAGTAGGCCAACCAACTTCTCCAATTATAACATTCATTGAACCAAAACCATTTTTTTCAAGAGCTGAAATTAGGGTATCAAAGTTAGCATCAAAAACATTAGTGTAACTTATGGGACCATCAACAACAGGAGCAGCTGAACCATCAAAGAATGCAAATTCTTTTGGGAAGTTTGGATCAGCATCTAAGCTGAGAAATGGGTAGATGTTGAAGGTAAGAGGACCATTATTTTGGTTAAGAAATTTGATTATGGAAATCATTTGATCTTGAATGTCTGGTCTGAAGTTTCCTCCTGATGGAAGACCACTGTCACTTTGGTAGACATCAGCATTTAGAGGAGTTGTTACCTTTACTTGTCTGCCCAATCCAGCTTTTATAATAGCTGCTTGAATGTTTTTTATGGCTGGAAATGTTGAATTCACAAATCTACCATTGTATGTTTTTAGAAATGCTTCATTACCCACAGCAACATACCTAGAAATATTGGAATTTACAAAAATATTATTGGTTAAAATGCATTTCATTAATTTGCACCTTTTCTTTTGCTTCAACATAGTTCTGTTTTCTAATAATAATAATATAAAAAGGAAATACCAAAATTGGTTCCTCACAAAAAAGGACCATGATTCTCTAAATTCACAATATTTCTCAATAGTCACCTACATTCACTTGTAACTAGACTAATTTAAAGGGTATTTATGTCTTTTTCTATCTCACTAACTTCTTCTCTATATGTAAGTGAATGTAGGTGAATGTAGAGAATTGTGAATTTAGGTAATCTCAATCCCAAAAAAAACGTGGATACTATAATTTAGTCACCAAGAAATGAATATTAGTCCTCACTACAGGACTAAAATGTCCCTAAGAGTTATTTCAAATGGACTAATTTGACGCACATTTGAGATTGTTAACAACAAAATTAGTGCTTTTAATTTCTTAGGGACTGAATTGTTCTCCATATATAATTTTTGTTGGGGACTAATTTGTATATTCGCTCTAATAATAATAATAAAATAATAAAGGGTTAATTGATATATATCGTTGTTGAAAAAAAAAATTGCACTATCAACCAATCAAAAATCATGGTACAAGTGACTTTTATGATAGTTGAAATAAAATCAAACATTTTTTATGATATTATATTTCGTGATTGGCTGACTTTATAAAAAATATCTTACATCAATCAACTGATATAATATATATATTACCTTATATCGACCCCAACTTTGGAAATGTAAGAGGATACATTTTGGTCTACCCAAGCAATAGCAGCATTGACATTGGTAGCAAGAGAATCTAAGAGGTCATTAGGGATCCCAACCATAACCTGAATACCAGATTTTCCAAGAGCCTTCAGTGCCAATGGTTCAGCTTCAAAGAGCTTTGCTTTGTTGATTCCATTGTCTTTCATGAGGTTCACAATTACTCGAGCTGGAAGAGGATGAGTTGTACGCGTACCCCAGTTGAAAGCAAACCCAAGAGTGCCTTTTGTTAAACTTTGGCTTAGTATACAAAGTGCTAACAAAAAGCACGTCGTAAAACCTTGGAATCCCATGTCCTATGTTTTATTTTCGTGTTCTCTTTGTGTTTCCTAATAACACACATCACATTCACATGTATATGAAGTTGGTGATGATTCTCATTCTCAATTAGAAAAAGTTGAGGAAAAGAAAGTAATAATAATGTACTTTTATTGAGTAGAAAGTTACGTAAAGAATTGCATGAAAACTCAACAAAGCACTTGATTCCTAAACCCGTTGGTTTGGATGACATGACATGACACCAAGGCATAATGTTTTTTTTTATTATAACTTGAAAATGAAAATGCGTGCGTGGTGGTTGGAGCAAAGGAAGGTAGAATCAAACTAAAAGGCAACTGATCAAAATTAATTCAGATGCTTCATTTTTTTTCATTTCCAATTATTCTTCCTTACTACGTACTACTAGGTTTAGGGTTGCCCTCCCATGGAGCTTGGTAGAATCAAGTTTTATTTCAACAAAAAGTAGCCGAATTTCTATGTCTATTCTCTACTTATTTATTATTATTATTTTTTCGACAAAAAAATCATCCTACTTAAGTTATTTATTTATATATATCCAATAGTTGAATTTCCTCATTTAGATAATTACAATAGAAAACTTTTAGTTTATCGTAACACCGTGGTGTGAAGGCAATTTAGTAATTTATTGGAGAAACAGCAAATACGCTTTATTTTGCAGAATTCTATTCCTAATTAATGTAGTTAAATTTATATTAAGTTTTCCACGGCCAATTTAGTGAAGATCATGAGTACAATCAGATATCTGGTGATTTACTCGAGGGTGAGATTATGTATTCAATTACACATGGCACTTTTCACTCTCTTTGTTGTATCATTTTCAAACTGAAGTTGACAATCTTGCATCCACTACAAGAGACAAGCATGTTTATGTGGCTATAACTGACAACTAGCTACTTTTCCACATATATATGGTATTAGCTAGAGTTCATTCATCATGATAGAGTACTTTCTCCAACACTTTTTTCTTCTTACAACTCCAATGGCATCTCTCAGAACAGAGGGAATTGAATAGAGCAAGCCTTGTGGACTGAAGGGAAATCATGCTTGAAGTGGAAGGAGCTTTTGATAAAACAATTGCATACCCATCATCCATGTAATCCGTTCCATCAGGGAATAGCTGCCACATAAGGCTTCCAGCACCACTGCCTCCTTGCTTTGTAGAGTTTAGGATTGTCTTATACACAGTATTTATAAGTGCATTTCTATATGTTGAGTTATAGCCAGGATCTTTTGCAGATACACCAAACTCAGCAAAAACAACTGGCATTCCAAGATACTTTTCAGCATCCTCTATGTGACCTTCCATCCATGACTTTATAAATGGAAGATGGTTATCACCAATTGATTGTGAAATCCTTCAAACATATAATTAATTCCTAGTTAGAGAATCAGAAGAAATTAAATGCTTATGACTCATAGTAATACATCATTGGACCCATGCACTTGTGTTAAGACTTAAGAGTCCTACATCAGTAGTAGATGTGATATATATGGCCTGAAAAAGAGTTTATAAGTGGGAGGAGGCATCCCTCACTCTACAAGCCGGTTTTGTAGGCTCGCATTAATATCATATTGAGATGAATGTTAGGAGTTTGCAAAAGTTCAGTTTTATGATAACTCAAAATACTTAAAGTCATCATGGAACAAACGTACCAAGAGTCTGGATATATGTGAACAGAAGCGAAGTCTACACCAAGAACCTGGTGGTTTCTGATAAAATCAGTTCCAACTTGTTGAGCAAATGAATTTGGGTTGAGCTGAAATCTCTGAGGTGTAGAGGGGCCATAAAATCCTTCAAGTCCAACCTCCACTAGGTGTTTTGGATCAACGCTCTTCACATAGAATGCCATCTCTTTTATCCATTCCTAAAGTATATTCAATTAAGTGCACAATGTTATGTATGTCATTGAAACAATCTGATAGCTTAAATGCAATGGTTATTAGAAGGCTAACCTGTAACTTATCACCTGAGGAGTCTGAGGTGCATCGAGGCTCATTCATTAGTTCCCAAGCAAAAATTGTTGGATCTTCCTTGTAAGTGGTATTTGTGAATGTGTTAACTCTATTTAGCACCGTCTGCACAGTAAGAAATAGTATTGGAACCAAATTAGTTTATCTAGAGTAATTAAAAAAGAAAAAAAAAACAGAAGGCAGGTGTCTAAATCCAGTTTTGATCGGTTTCATTGGAAGGAACTTGCCTTAACATGTGCCTTGTAGTAGGCTCTAAGAGTTGGATGTGAAAAGAAGTCATCATCTGAAGTCAAGTTAAGGCCAGCAGCATTGCCCCACTTCACATACTGTGCTTTCCCACCATATGCCTCCCAGTTGTTAACCAATGACAGTATAAGCCTGATTTTGTATTTCTTGGCTTCACTTACCACAAAATCCAGAGCCTGTACATAGAGGAAATGTTATTTATCTAGCTGCACATATATATATAATAAACTATATGTTTTGACGGTATATCATCATATATAGGATCAATGGTAACAGAAAGTTGATCATCAACCAAATAGTAGTAGTATATATAGAATAAAGTAAGCAATGAATGGAAAGAAGAAACAACCTTGAATACTTGTTCATCATAAACTGATGGAGATTTCTGAAGGGCTCTCCACTGGCCATCATTGAAGGCCCAAGTCCTACAAACAGACATACCGACCGACGATGCATGTTTGAACACCTCGGTGACCTTTCCTCTGGTGGACTCATCCGCACCAAATACCATCAACCAGTAAGTGTTGAATCCATTAACATAGAAAGGTTGGTCGTTAACCACAAATTGGTTACCTTTCCTTTGCACCATTTGCCATTCGTCTGACTCCATTTCACTCCTTAATTCATTCAACAACAGAAAAACCATCTTTTGTCAATTTAGACGAAACGGTAAATAAACACCACGCACACATACTACCACTGCTCACACTCGGGTTTGAACCCGAAAGCTGACGTCTCCTTGTCGGTGAAATTGCCAAAGCAACCAACAGTAGGGGACACAGAAAAGCATTTAAGTGTGCTCCTAAGTTATATAAGATTAAGAATTAACAACCAGGTACGTACCTATAACTTAGGATGGAATCTTCTATATTATTGCTTTCCAAATCTTCATATTCACTGCTATCAAATACAGTTGAGCTTAAGTTCTTAGTAAGGTTGAGAAACAGGACCAAGGAGGATAGAACACATAATCTGAATCTTTTGGGTGTTTCCATGGTTAATTACCCAGCTACAATGTCGAAACTGTTTTGGACCACATTATATAATCTATATGTGATCATTCATTCCATCCTAAGTTTTGTTTCACACAAGTGATAAAAGAGTAGTGTGCAAGTTGAGATCAAGTTTCAATTCTAGCTTTGAAGCAAAGATAAGTTTTGAATTTTGTTATGTTTAGTCAAAGGGTAGGAGTAAAGTAGCAAAAATATATGTGTGTGATGAGTCCTAACTCCTAAGGTACGTTCAAGTGGGTTCCACAAGGGGGCATTGGCTTTTGTTAGATTGGAAGATTATCCATTGAATTGAATTTCTATATAAACATAAACAGGATAACCTCGTTTCACTACTTACAGTGAGTTCATCCACATCAATTAATAAGAACATAATGGATGGGTTTTCTCTGATAACTCAGCTATAATATGGTGCAAGCATCTTACAGGGACCACAGCATGTTGCACTGAAATTTGCATTAACCTGTTGAACATGAAGTTTTAGAATTAACTATTGTACCCAAAGAAAATATAATATACTCATGAAAAGAAGGAAGAAGATATATACTGGAAAATATGAAAGCAATTAAATTAATTAAATTATCATACATTTTATAAGAATGGAAAGGGTCAACTCCAACCACACTTGCACGCAAAGTTTATTTTGAGAAAGTTCGTTTCAAATGCCCCATTTTATCAGAATTATCTGTTTCTAATGCCCCATATTTTTTTATTAGGTCATTGTTCTTTCTAGTTATGGCTAATCTATCTGCTAAAGATTATTTACAATTTATAAATGCAGTTAATCAAAGAGCGGAGCAGAACAATAACCGTAAAGATACTGATCCAAATATTCCCACCTTAACCATACATAAAATTTACGGAAGCCTCAAGTTTGTAAACTTGCCAAATTCCAGCAAACAAGAGAATCAATCACACAACACAAGAGGGCTTTGGCAAGGGAAGTGCTTACTTGGTTCAATGTTGAGTTTGTTACGATCTTTGGCCACCTGGCTTGGAATTCCGTAGACAGACTCATTTTTGTGAACAAGGTAATCAGACTCATTCTACAATTCTGATGCATTTACCACCAACAATGAGGAATTAAAGTGTTCAATTTTTTAACATGTAAATACAATTTCTCTTTTTTTATTTACAAGCGCCGACCCACACGAAATGATTTATTAAGATGGGTAGTAGAGTAAATAACAAAAAAGTAAAAGATGACGATCAATATGTGATTCATTTCAAGATAGTGTTAATTACGATTGTATTAATGCTAAACAAGTAAATGAGATGGTGATGGATGGGAGAAATCAGCTAGGATGTCTTTTCTTTGTAACTCGCTAAAGTAGCTAAGCGATGTGAATGAGAGTGTAGTAGCATCCGAGCGTACAGCAATAATATGTGTGCTTCTTTGTTACTTTCAACGAAGATGCATTAAGGGACCTTATGTCTGATCCCTCTCATTAAGTTCACCATTGACTACTATGTATGGCTACCACTCCTACCTATGTCTAAGCTAATCAAAATCTATTGAGGTTACATTTATCAATACAACCCATATGAATAAAAAATATTCATATGGTTTGTATCAAACTCATGAAATCAGCATATCAAATTTTTCATAAATTTAACATTTATTATTTACAATAACAATGGTAACAATCGATATCCTTTGTTTCTCATGGAGAGTTACAATCATTCACTACTCCACTAGAGGATCCAAATCTCAAGTTAGAGCACTCCCGTAACGATTCTGCACACCAAGACCTATTTAATAGAAAATGTTTAGATCACAGACTTATAAGGAGCACGAGATATGTAAGATTCGAACTAAAGGTCTGAATATGCCCCCAAAAAATGAAATAAATGAGGGTAAAAAGAGAGCTGCCACTTTTCCCCGTGTTGTATACATTATGAATAAAAAATATTTTAAATATCTCCTCATGAAAGACACAAGGGTTTCGCTTTGTACACGGCTATTATCATACAACAAATGCCTGATTGAAAACCTCAACCAGAGCTTCAGCTAGTCCAAATACTGCACAGACAAATGGAGTTAGGTGCAAACTGGGATGCCGGATGAAATAAAACCAAAATTACATTTCTATTGCCTTTCTACAAAACTGTTAGTGCCAGCACAAAATTTTCATTCAATGATTAATACAATGACTGCAATATTTCTTTCCAAGCCACCTAAAATTGACATCAGCATTGCGCTGAAGAATCCATCTCCGAGAGTCCTAACAGCAGACTAGAAGAAAGTTATGGTAAAAGAGCTTTCAGTTGTGCCTGGAACAGATCACCAAGAGCACCTCGAACGTCCATCTGACCAAAATAAAGGATCAGCAGTTGTAAGCTCATATCTAGAATCCAGTGTCATATAAAACTAAAAGTATCCGCACTATATTTATTAACAAAAAGCTATAGCCACGTTGTCACCAGAAACTGAAATGCATTTAATTTATCTAGTTGGCTTTCTTCCTTGTATAAGAGCAATATATTCTGATTGTTTACTCCGCTATTGTTCCAAAAAACCAATATCGGATTTGAGCTGTATTCTAATCTTATTTTTTTTCCAAGGGTTCTGCTAAAGTACTGGCCAAAGAATCATGAAAAAAGCAATTGTTGTTTACTAAAAAACACGATATGAAATGTATCATTTAAAAAAAAACATTCCAATAAAAATTTACTACTTTTTAACCCTTGGCCAGTGACACTGTTGCAGCCTTGGTTAGCATTTTCCTTTTTCAATGGAGAGTGGAAACGCACATTCAGATAAACAAAAAAAATGCCCAAAAATAGAAGTAAATTAACAATATAATGCTAGAGGGGTAGCAGCTGTGAAATCCAAATGTTGGTGCCATCTCTGGCTATGACTATTATGAGTAGTATCCACATTTGAGTCCATGTTAAGTTGTTAACCATCTACATATTAAACTAAGTGGTTGGTAGAGCAGTAATCAAGTATTTTCCCACTAGGCGGGGTTGGCATAAAGGGCAACCTTGTCCTGTAAAATTCCCACCATGGCAGGATCGAGGCTTATTCCATGAGGTAGTGGCATGTGAACCTAGGTTCACAGAAATGTTGCTTAGTTTAATTGCTTATTAATTAGTGCAACAAACGGGCTGTTTTTCAGATCAATGATTGTCTCTACAAACCAACACAGGTCTTCTTAACCGCATCGTCCCATATTTGCACAGTCTCAAGACCCCTCTCATTTTTATGTGAATTTGATTCAATCATGTGTCCCTTCATCTAGAAACCATCCCACACATTTTGATGCGAAGTTGGTTCATTCTTGTGTCTCTTAACCTAGAAGCCTGCCAAGAACTACTCATCTTTTGCGGTATTTAAAATGGGCATTTACGGTATTTAAAATGATAAGCGGCATAAAATGATTTTATTAGCTAATACAACCAAATATTGATCTAGGAAAGGCTATATATAACGGCAGCTGAAGAATCCCCAAAACTACTTTTCCATCTTACATTTTATGATTTTTTCCCCATAAAGTGTACATGGAAAAATTAACCAGTGGGAAACCATTGGATGGTTTTTCAGGTTAATCATTATATTAAATTTGGATGTGTTTTTGTCCAATATAGCTATTACATTACACAAGCAAAATTACTAACTAATGCAGCCTTATAATTATTGCAGAAACAAGATATTACCTGGTCACAGCAAACAAGTTTTGTTAGCAAAGGATAGAACTCTCTAAGGTGTCTTCTGAAAATCTTATTGTTCATGAAGCACATGCTTTGAAGCACCTAAAAGAGCAAGGTTAACAGATAGTATATTAATACAGGAATTATTCGTAAACGTGAGCTTCAATGAGTTCCAATCGGATAGAAAAGCAAGCAAGTAAAAACTCTTCAATAATTTTTTACAGAAAAATAAACTTACAATAATGCAGTAATATGGAAAAGGTCAGGTATCCAAAGCATTTGGGAAAAAATGATAGAAGAGAAACAAAAAGGAACACGAAGAAAACCAAGAATGGAGCACAACCACCTCCTTACGTACAGGGGATGGCATTTGGCAACTCCTTTGTAACAGCCATTGGCAGAACATCATTGATTAATGAAGGCAATACACAACAATCAAGACAGACAGCCACAAAGAGTTATGTTCCTTTTGTGAGGGGGAGGGGGTAGATGTAGCATTTTTAAACAATCTACAAATACATGGTTTCAAACATATTTTTGAGTTTAAAGTTGATTCAATATTGGTCACAGTTTTTTCATGCAATTTTATACCAGAAATGACATGCTATGACAACTAAAGCTTTTCATAAACAACAAAAGCATAAACAGTTTTTGAGAAGGTGACGTCCTACGGTTCTTCAGTAGTTTAAAACCCATGTCATGGTTAATAAATCTTTTTTTCTTAAACAGTCCTTATATTATTTACACATTCAGCTGCAATTTTTACGATGCATTAGCAACACCATGACACTAAATAAATGGAGGTCAACTTTCATATACTACGATCCAGGGTAAACTTGGTACCTTCACAATGATAGGAGCGCGCAGTTCCAAGACACGATGAATATCCATATTAGTGGTTTCTCCATTACTAGACTGGAGGTCAGATGCCTCCCTGAGCACCTGTTCGCAGAAAGACATCAGTTTCTCCTCAGCTACCCTTTCAAATTTCTCTTCTGCATCAGACTGTTGAGTAGTACTTGAGCCATTGTCCGCTGTAGAATCAGCATCTTGAAATCCATCAGACTCTGGACGTTTTTCTTTGTTTGCTTCAAACCCATAAGTTGCTTTTTGTAAGATTTCCAGATATATGCCAGTACCAGTTAATTCCTGACGAAGAAGATTTATTGGTGGCCTGTCCAAGAACAATGCAGTGATGCTCTTAAGTCCACCATTCTAACAGTAAACATCAATAGAATGATAAAGACAAATAGATAGCAAGTTTTTTGCTACCTTTCATCAGGAATTTGGTGCATGCGAGTTCTCAGATTGGTGGATGAGTTATAAGAAGCAGCAAACTCCAACAAAGACAGAAGAATGTCCATTATAGCAATCTTCTGTGGTGCTTTTAACTTTGTCCAATACTTCTTCTGCAAATAATTAGAAAAAATTAATTGGGAGAATATTTTGAAGCTCCCTCTCAATTACTGACATAGGTGAAACATGCAAGAAAGAGATAGAAAATGAGAGAAAATCATATATATATATATATATAGAGAGAGAGAGAGAGAGAGAGAGAGAGAGCAGAGGTAATTCAAACCGTTATTTCAGAAAATGTGGTTCAATTCTACTGATTAGATTACAGACAAGAGAGTTTATAGAGGTTTAGTCTGTTAGATTAGTTGAATCTGTAACAGCCTAACAGTTAGTGCTGTCTGAATTCTGTTACAACAGAGTCCGGCAACAGCTCAGCTAAAATTGACGATGTGAATAGTACAAAGCTAACTGAAACAAACAGAGTACACATGCTGCATACTTCTGATTCACTAACCGAGAACATATAACACTGACATTACTCATTGCAATCAGGTTAAAGGCAAAACTTTCATCTAACATCAAACTCCCATCAAGAAAATCTTTGCTACCGCCAGGAGATGGCTTCTAAAGCTTTTCCATCTTCCCCCACTGCTGCCATCACCAAGTCTAATTAAACAGATGGGTTTCAAATTACATTCTCCATTGTTTCCTCTCACTTAAGATTTTTCTAAGACCATTTACGGGAGGAGGAAGAGAGAAAGCTGATCAAACAAGTAATTGATAGCAAAGGCAACTCAAATAACCTATCTTTTTCACTAACATGAGTGTAGGGAAACCTGAATATAAAAGATTCAACAAAGAAAAGAAATAAACATACAAACCTGAATACCATCAATTGCACCAAGAAGCAATAATTGTGTAATGCACTTTCCCCGGACAGCTACTAACAAAGGGCTCTCCTCAGTCTTGGTATCAGGCTCTACAATATCAGCAACCTAAAATGGAGTAACAAAAGGGGTCAAATTCATGCAATTATCCATAAGCAAATTTTAGGGCCTGTTTGGTTTTCATTTTTTATTTTCTGTTTTCCATTCAGTTTTAATCACATTAATGTTATGTCACCTTGCCTTTCATTTATTTCCCCTTCTAAAATTTTTGTACATGAAACAGTGATACAAATGAAAAGTTATTTTCACTATTTTTTATACACAACTATGAAAACAGGAAACAAAGTGAATACAATGTAGCAGTTTTGTAATTAAAACTGAAACAGAAGATAACAATAGACAATATTTTCTATAACCAAACAAACCCTTCCATTGCCACTATAAGAAAGCATGATACCTTAGCTGGAGAAGATGGTTGAGAAGCATCTGATATAGGGCTTTTAGATTTCGAAGTAAGATTTCGAAGGAAGATATTGTCCATAATTCGTTGACCTAAGGTCTGACTCCGCTGAAGGCCTCCTCCATCTGCAGCTTTGGGAGTTCTTCCTGATGGAGATGGAAGGCCTATGGTAATAAACATTTCCTTAATGTTAGCAAGCATATTCATTTATTCTTTGGTTACAATTAATGTACAGTTTCCCCACATCATTTTCTTTTTATAGTAACTTCACCATGAGGTGTGGGAGTTTCAAATCAGTCATAACTTCTATGATTTATTTCAATAATTGATTTAATTTTTTGGTCATCTTACTGAAGAAATATGGGCATGCTTAAACATGCAATCACCTAAACATTTTAAAAATCTGACCTTCGGACTGATCTACATTTGTCTGTGTTATTAAATCTTCAATTCCATCGGCATTCGCATTTGACGATGCAAGCGGGGATACTTTCCCTTTACTATTGGCATCTAGTTGATGGTCACCCACTGCCTCATTATCAATAGACTTTATGGTAACACCGTCATCAGCATTGGCCCCAGAATCTATAATGCCTCCATGATTTCTCATATTTTCCAAACTCAGAGCATTAAGCAACTCTAGAGGTTGTGTTGTGTATGATGCATCTCTGGAGAGCAAGATACATGAAATGCATTTTAGTTAATATCAGAATTATTACGATGAATTTTCAGAATATTAGAAGAAAAAAATTGCACCTTATGCTTTTAAGGAGCATGTCCCAGTCACTCTCACTGAATTGATGACCACCAACTTCAATGAGATGCACTAAAGCACCAAGAGATATTGAGACCACTGTTTGATCAGTCTTTTTGGCACAATCTAACAGCAAACTCAGCAACGGCGGCAACATAAAACAAACCTCCTGGAAGCAAGATTTTTGATGAATAATTTTTTTAAGAAATTAACAGCAAATAGATAAATACAGAACTAAATGCCTCAAATTTCATATAACTGGATAAAAGAAAAGTAGAAAACTCATACATCAAATCCTAGAAACTAACAAAGTCAGGGCAGACAATATTTCAATTAAGAACAAGTTTAACAACTCATAAACCCCTATAAAGATTAATTTTAACATACCCATTTCCTGTTTATTGATTTTCAGTAATGAAAGCTCTTGGAATTTGGATTAGGCCAAACTTAACCTAAAGACTAGCTCATGGGATGACAATTGTCTAACCCCAATAACGATTACTTTACCCCATATATCTAGTCATTGTGGATCTCAACACATCCCACACCCCATCAAGCTTGAGATTGGACATCTGGAACATCGACAAATGGGGGTGGCCCGATAACAAGTCTAACATATGCTTTGATACCATCTCAAAAATTAGACAAGACCTAACTCAATCTCAAAAGCTAGCTCAAGGGGTGTGGATTAAGCAAGCCCAATAAACATTGCATTAGATATATCTAGTTGATGCATGATATCAACAAAACTGTCAAGAAACAACAGTAGAATACGGCCATAATTCTATTGATATTTGCTATAGGAAAACAATCAATATTCAAACACTAGAACCTCTAAAAGAACGGCTCAGTTCACTTGGGCAAGGGTGGTCACCACATTTTAGCCAAACCTCTTTCAGAACCACCAACTAGACAAACAAAAGCTTTAAAGTCTAAAACAATTTCAAACTTTCTTTTGAAGAGAACTCCACCCCCAACCCCCAAGTTATATTGATCTAAAAAAAAGCACAGAAATCCCAAAAAACATGTTGCTTTCAAGTTTCAAGACTTGTATTCAATCATCTAAGGGTTCGTACATTCTGGATATATGCTGGCAGCTCACATAATTTGTCATGTGTACTAAAAGTTAGTACCAAGATTAACAAGTTCTCATTTTGCATATAATGTTAGGTTATTAGGCTAATATCAGCAGTCAAAGTAAAGTAAAAAAGAATACCATTTTAGTTCTTTACTTCACCTTATAGAATGTGTTGAAAAGGTTGCACAGCAGTTGAAGTGAATGTATGCTTGTTTCTCGAAACCAGTCATCATCGGTAGAAACAAATCCCTCTTTTCCAGCATGTCTCACATGATCGAATATTGGAAATAAAACACGATGGAAAATACTCTCCCAAAATGATGTAGAGAACTTGCTACCTCTTTCATTCAGTAAATCAAACAAGACTTCAAGTGCACAACTTCTGACCTCTGGCCTTTGGTCTGAAGTTAGATCAGATAAACCAGCCAGCATCGGGAACCAATAATGCTCAGTTACATCCAAAGTTGCATCCAAACTAGCATCAATAGGCATTAAAGCTCCTCCAGGAATAAGACCCTTAACAAATAAATTAAACCACTTAGGAGGAGCATTAATGCAAGGAAAGGAACAAATTATTGGGAGTAAAAGAAAGAAAAAAGTTTCCAAATCCTGAGAGGATCTATATCTTCTACGTAAATTAGTTAAGACCAGGACCAAAGCCATCATGGTACATTTAGCTTTATACTCTGAAATGTCTCATCAATTATGAAAATATTCAGCATTTGGGAAAATATATTAAAACAGTTTAGCTTCCAACATTGTCTCATCTCTGAAGTTTAAGATATCATATGCCCAGAAAGGGAAGTTTGTGGGTATGGATAACATATTATAAAAATATATCTCAGTCATGTCTTAGCAAGTAAAACTTAATGGATGTGAATATAAAAATAGCATTACCCAATCTCATTATGTTAATTTGCAGAAGGGAAACCTAGTAGTATGAAACTAGTGGGGTCATGGGAAGGGTTGGACCCATTAAATTAATTTACAGAATAAAAAAAAAGCCCTAATGTATATATGCAGTTTCCAGTTGATAACCCAACAAACCTCTGCAAGACGGTCTTCACATATCCGCAGAAGTGCAATAGCCTTCAAACTAATTCGATGTGAAGTTTTATTGTTAGCGAATCTGATCAGACAATTCACGCAATCCATGAAACAGTCTCCCGCTACTTGATCAAAGTGTTCTAAAATGACTGAAAAATCAATGTGTTAGATACACCATTATTGCAACAAAAGACTGTGATGACAATATCAAAGAAATTCGTTCCTACCCTGTTCAACATTTTCAAATGCACTTTCAACAATTGATTCCAATTCATCATCTGCAGCAGCTGTAAAGATCATAAAAACACTTCGCCACCCAGACTTTATGCTTCCAACCTTAGATTTTATCATCTGCAATGGGAGTTTGAACTGAATTTTAGTAAATACATACAGGAATGTTAAGCACAAATTGAAGAAGAATTTTATGCCCACTAAACCTGAACAATGCAATCGACAATTAGCCTCCTTTTGGATTCACTTTGACTATTGCGCATAAGAACAACAAATGGTTTGAGAATATCATTTTGAAAAGTGAAATTGGCCAGTTCAGCACGCTCCAAATACTTCATACCAAGTTGTCGTAGAGAATCTATAGCATACATAGCAATTTTCTCATCATGATGACTTCCAGCTGATATAAAGTGATTTGCAAGAACAGACCAGATTCTAGCCCAGACCTGAAAACATAACAATTAGAGCTTAGAAATGCATCCAGAGCAGTATCAAAATGCACTATTGTTACATGCGATGGAAACATGCAATGGGTGAACAATTTAATGGGATAGCTAGAGCTTAT
Source organism: Astragalus membranaceus (assembly GCA_039519185.1). Taxonomy (NCBI): domain Eukaryota; kingdom Viridiplantae; phylum Streptophyta; class Magnoliopsida; order Fabales; family Fabaceae; genus Astragalus; species Astragalus membranaceus. Next base: position 196,757,855 of record CM076846.1, on the reverse strand, counting down.
TGATAGGAGGATCTACTCATTGGTGAGGAGGTGCACTTGCACACCCTCAAAAATAAAATCTTCACAAATTTTATATATGCTATTTATTTTGACCCACCCAGAATTTTAAATTTTGCACCTAGGTCTATCAGTTTTTTCTGCTTTTGACAGTTAAGTAAAGAATAAACTCTTAATTTAGCTCTTGAACTTATACTATATGTTCTACTTGATCCCTAAAATATATGAAAATAGTAAGTAGTTTCTAAAGTTTGTGAAATCTGTCAAACTAGTATATAAAATTAAAAAAAAATCTCATTAGTGTGTGTAAGGGACTACTTATAAAACTTTAGAATTTAATTTGACAGATGTCACAAACTTTAGGGACTACTTACTATTTTTATAAACTTTAGAGGCGAAATAGGAGAGGGATTTAAGCTTTGAGACTAAATTGATAATATACTCTAAAATAAATTTGGAGTTAAATAATTGATTTTTTAATTTCAATGAACCAAGTAAGGATATTTTAAAAAAAATCAACAATATTGTGACCCAACAAACGTGATAATGAATTTTTGTTTTGCACCCCCTGACCTAGGGTCCTAGATCCAGTAACAAACCCCAGCCCCTTTTGACCAAATCACACAAATTAAGCAAATTAGTTAGTACATCAAATTTGAAAACACTGTGCATTGTTTTTCCAAAATCACCCTTCAATATTGGGATTCCTATTTTCCCAAGACTCTTAAGCGAGAGAAATGATCACCCATTTACTGTTGACTACAAAAAGCAATGTAAATTAATTAGGGGTATTACTGTAAATATTGTAAAAAATAATTAAGGATCTAGTAATTTGAAAAGAGGCTTATAAAAGGGACAGTTTTTTTCAAATGGGACTTATATATAGGGACGGAGGTAGTACCTCTAACAAAAACCACATTTTCAAATCAATCCACAGTAGCTGTCAAAACATCCATACTAATGCATAGATATGTGCACAAGTTATATATGCATAAACTAGATTCAATCCAATCAATTAAAATAAATGATTTTTCCTCTATGAAATGCAATACTCAAACTTGAGGCAATAAAGTGAAAACAAAATTCAACAGTTTTAAAAGTCGAATAGCCCAAGAAATAAACTAAATAGAAAATCCCACCAAAAGCTATTTATAATATGAGAAACATCAAAATGTGAAGCAAATATGTGCAATTTTATTTGATAAAAGATATACCATACGTATACGAGCCATGTTGTAATAACTAATTTCAACAAGCTTTTGCAAGCTGAAAACACGAGCTGGAGTTTGTTTTAGCTCTTCAGCAGATACACCACAAAGAGCCGTGAAGAATTCCACAATTGAATCACTGGGTAGTTTAACACTATTCATAAACACTTGCTCAGCAGGTTTCCCAGCTAATTCTCTGAGAGACTGAACAACAGCATCCTTGGAGATTTGATTTGATCCATGCATTACAGTGGCAGAAATTGCAGGAGTTGCTGTTATATATTCAAGGCGAGAAACACATTCCAGAACTGCATTCCAGGTGTCTTGAAGGGCATTCATATCTGAGTCACAAATAACCAACAGTGTCCGCAAAGCCTCCACATTTTTACTTCGCATTTCCTTCGGGGCATGCAAAAAAGTGAACCTGAGTTTTCAACAAAGAAACTAAATGAACATAGCAAGTCAACTGCATCAAACATCAAGGTGCCATCTTGTACTCTCATGCACAAAGCATAATAAACAAAATTTAAAAAAAAAAGAAAAGTAAATGACTAATAATAGCCAAAATTACCAAGTTTTTTTGGGGATGTGTGGCAACAGAGGGATGCAGAAAAATATATTACCTGACCAGAGATGTCAAAAATGCATAGCGCATGGTATCCATTCCAAGCACATATGTAATATGTATGCCAGCTTTAAATCCCTCCATCAACAGAATGACACGAGGCTTATTCTCACCTTCCTCCATAGTTACAGAGAAAGTAGCAAGCAAAGGCCACCCAACGGCATCTACCATCGGCCTTACAAGTTCAATCTGCTGAGCAGTATAGAAAACTCCTCTTTTCACCCCTTTATTCCTGAATATAGCTTGTGTTTTTTTAATGATAGCCTCACTTTCAGAGTTGGCATCTCCGGATGACTTTCTTTTGGGGAGTGCCAGGTTAAGAATACTGACAAGGCGTCCTTCTTCACCTTCTGGCTTCTGTCTGCTGTTTTTTCCAGTGAAAGATAAGTCATCTTTCATTTTAATCTCTTCTTTCACAATGGAATCATAGATCTCTTCCAGAAGTTCTTTAGGCGCACATTCGTCTGGATCATCCCTAGCATTCATTCGAACAAAATCTGACTTGGACATCTTAGGCCACACCATTGGGTTGTGAGCATCAGTATTTAACATAATAACAGCATAAGCAAGAACATATGCTGTATCTGCATTTTTAAAGAGGCCTGGATTGTCTGCACAGTATCTGACATAGACAACATACACAAAAGACACTGTTATTAGTACAACTGCTATTTACAAAAGGCATAAATTATACATACATATAGAATGCCAATGATATATACAAAGAAGTGTTGAACCAATTGAAATTATATGTACACACTATACGCATAAAAGGAAGTGTTGAGCCAATTGAAATTGATCATTTTGGCATGAAAATCAACCAAGATTTGACATCCAAGGTAGTAAAACCAAAACACACAAGAGAAACTTAATCCCAACTTGAGAGGAATAATTGGGACAGGTCAAGATTTTCCCTTCTTCTCACTAGGTTTGGGGATATTAATAATTGACTTGGGCCAAGGTTAAACAAAATAAATCTGTTCATAGAGCTTAAGCTGCTCAAAAGCAATAATTATGATGACACAATCATCTAGTACAAAGTAACGCATACATAAATATATTTAAATGCTCAATCATTATTCTAAAGACAGCCAAACAAGTCCCTTCCAAGGCAATAGGAAATGAAGGCAACATGGGTATAATAAAAAAAACTATTACCTCTCTGCAAATTTTTCCATGATTCGATCAATCTTTTGAGCTTCCCCAGGAAGTCGAAATCCTTTAAGAAATTCCCTGATTGCTGTATGAAATTTCATTCCAGAAAACTTCATGGAATCTACATAAGCATGCATCACTGCAAGGGGAAACTCTTCATGCTGACCTAAATAGTCACCGATTGTAGCCTGAAAGCAACCGATGGTTATATATTCCAGGCTAAACTTGACTGAAATGAAAGATCAAAAACTAAATTATATTAGATAAGAGTTGCAACCTTATCCAAACTGGGAGTGTTTTTCAAAAATTGAGCTACCGAAGCAGGTGTGTTTTCAACCAACTTATTTGATATTAGATACTCCACCCCTTTCATTGGCTTCCTGTTGAACTAGAAGATGAACAAAACCATCAGTCAGCCCCCAACTACAATATGATCATTATGCAAGTAAAGGTTAAGACAAATTCCACTTCCCCTTTATGAGGCTTAAAGAACATATGATCTGATACCTCGGAAATGGCAGCTTCCAATGTAGATTTATGAGCCTTAGCCTTCCCAAAATCACTAGTTACATCCTCCCGGGATCTTGTTTCAAAAGAATCTTCAGCTGAAATTCCTTTTTGTTGATTATTCTTTAACTTTTCTAATTCCCTGTGTGATTGTTCCCAATCGACCAGTGATTTAAGAACACTCACAAGACCCTGGAAAGATAAAGAAAATGGGTAAACCAACAATTCTATACCTGAAAAAAAGATATCTGATGAATACTGATTTTTCAGTGAAAAAGTTAACGGCTAAACCTACTTGAAGTGATGAACCTTTAATTGAAGCTGTTTGAGAAACAGCAACAGAATTTGGATCTGTATTTTGAGTCCCTTGAGCTATTTTGGACAGAGCTGTAACCTATATATTAAATTGGAAGATGACAGAGATCATAATTATAATATTTACCAACCAAAGAGGACATAACTAAATTAAATGATGTCTACAATGCCATAAAAAAATCACTCTGATCAAAAAAATACCATCCGTTCAAACAGGTTTGGTGCCTCAAGATCACAGTCATAATTCACAAAGATGTCAACAAGCATCTGCGGATCCTTACATACTTTCTCTAACATCCTGCAGGCCAGCACTATATCAAATTAATAAACTTAAAAGAATAACTTCTTGATTCGAATTGTAGAGCTGATTTACATTATATACATTCATTCTAATAACTACTTTTCTATAATAAAGCTATATTACAGGAGGCAAGTCTCTCCTATTAAAAGGAAATAAAGCAACAAATCTATGCAAAGAAAAAATGGAGCAATATGTTCTAAAATAGCACTAATTACAATAATGACACTTTCCCTGTAAGATCCTAAAAGTGCTCAATGGCATTCCCTTCCTAAAAGTGCTCAATGGTATTACCTTAGTTAATATACCAAAGAAACATACGTTGTGATTAAACAGGATATTCCCATGTCAAATCTTTAAGGCATGGTTTAAGGGTGTTATAAATAGTACTGTTTAGATAACACTCAAAAAATAATATGGAAAAAGAACGACAAATAACATCTCACCAAGGTTCATTAACAGAAATTAGAGACACAGTACAAGAAATATTTAATCAACTAGGAAGAATATATACCTAAGAACACTAAGTTTTTGGTTGACAGGAAACTCTAAACCATCCAGGGGCTTAAGAACTATCAACGGAAAGAAGATGCCTATTTCACCCTGAAAACAAAGTAGTTTAAAACCAAATAATACACATCAAAATGACAATATTTCTCTGCTGATAAGCTTCTGTAAGATCTACAAAATGACTTGCATACTTTTAGACTCTCCCTGAATCGCAATAGCAGCACCAAGAATATCCCTGTTGCATACTGCCATAAAAGAATATTGGTATTAAAAAAGTAACACATGAATCGCTAAATGTATGCAAAGAAAGATCATCCAGTGATTTAAAACCTGAAATATCACTGGGGATTGTGAAACTGAAGCTCGTAACAGTGCATATGAAAGATATGCCTTCACTGAATCAATAAAATGGAAGTTCTTTGTAAATGAGTGGCTAACCCCCTCCAACAAACCCTGAAAAACAAAGCGTAATTTCAAACAGTCAATAAAGTAACACTCGAACTAATGAAAAACTTGAATATCAAATGTAGACAAACAAGTATGAATTGTTTATGTCAGCTCTTCTCCTATTGTCCTATCTACTTAACGCTCAGTCCAGATTTATAATAGGCACAACTGGAAATTATATTAATCAGCAATAATAAATGAGCCGTTTCATCTTTTTGCTATTGAAAATGTCATTTCTTGAAGCGATTTAAGGCCATCTTTTGTGTTCTTTACTTCTTATTTTGTATCTTTTCTAGGAAGAATCTTTATGTGGCTACCTATTGGGGTCGACTCTAATGAAGCTTTCCACAAAATTTAAAAATACATACTAAATACACAACAATATTTGTTTCCTTATACATGTGGTTGTCTTTTCCAACCCTGTAATACCATTGGAAAGACTGTTCTTTTCTTCTCTCATTCATTTTGAACACCAATTTTATGGTTTTAACTTTCATGACAGCATAATTTAATGAAAGGAACCAGAAGGAAAATATGTATTTAACCACAAGGATTGTGGTAATAACAGTTCCATGAAGTGGTTCAATTGAGTCCAACCGAAGGGATACACAGTTGCACTTCCATAATAAAATCATATGTCCAGAAGATAGCAATTCTTTCCAACAAATCACTTCAATCCATGATACTTTTACACTTACTCACCAAGTTTACAATGATTTTTTTTTGGCTGAAAGGACTAGAAAGAATAATAAAAGGACAGCTAGATGCTATCCTTCCATAAGGATCTGAAAAATTGCATTAAATACAAATGACAACTGTTGGGCGTCATATTTCCGCCCCAACAACGACATAAAAATTAATCTTATATATTATCATCAATCGTGATTCTAGATCTCAACCAAGGGCGACATCATTCAAGAACACCAAGTCTGCCACATAAAATAATACTCCCTCCATCTCAATTTAACTGTCGTTTAAGGTTTATGCGCAGGTCTTAAGAAAATGATTGGATATGCTAATTTTTATGCTCAAAAAGTATGGTAGGACTAAAATACCCCTATATTATTATGAGGAGGGAGGAATGGAAAACTTTACATTGGTAGGAGGAAAGTCTCAAACTAAATAAGGGTATTGTTGGGAAAAAAATAATAAATGTTGCATTGGGATTCTAAAATGACAAATAATTTGAGACAAATAAAAATGGCAAAGAGGACACTTAAATTGAGACGGAGGGAGTATAGTCAGTCCAGCTGGTGGCCAATAATCATGTAATTAATTATTTCTGCATGACTACAAGTAACACATACCCCAATGCATTATGCGGCACCTATAAACTAACAAGTAATAGAAGCTGAAATCACTGTATAACCTGCAGAAGCTCAAGAGACAATATCCTAGTCTTGGTTGTAACTTCATCATTATCTTCCTTCATGCCCATCTACCAAATTGAAGGTATGGGACAGTCAGTGCTGTACACAAGAAAGTAACCACAATGCTATCATTCAAGTGAGAGAACAAACCTTGCAAAGAGTGCGGAATACCAACAAAGCGTCACGCTGTACTATACTCATGCTCTCCAAATCAATCCCACTAGACAAAGGAAAGACTAAAAGTTGAGCAATCATTCTGAATAAAAAATTCAATGGAATATGGATATCACAAATTACTATTCATATTCATACCGTGTTATCTTTTTACCATCTTCAGTATGCACAGCCTTGTCTAGTACAGCTTCTAAGCCCTATAGAAGACAATATAATCATGTCATAATAAGGACATGTTATAGTGGACTCCATACATAACTATACAAATAATTTACCTTGATATCAGCACCCCCGGCGAGATTTTGAAGTTCCTCAAGAGATGTTGGAGATGCATCCTTGGCTTGACTGAGCGCATCACCTAAAGTCATTTCTTTTTCATTTGAGTCTCCCGTGGAAGTTTCATCAGATTTTGTGTTTAAATTCTCTGCTGAAGCTGTCTCTGTGTTTGTATGTCCACCAGAAACAGATGAAGCTTCAACCTGAAAATTTTACAGTCATTACAAGAGGAATTACTGCATAAGCAACAAACAAAATATGCTTAAAACCACATAAGATAAAAAGAGCCAGTAAAAAGCAGCAAGCCAAATATGCTCGATACAAAGCAATTTAAGAAGACCCACCGGATCAGTTTCCATTCTCCTGAAAACAATGCTGACCATCTGGGTCAGCATTGCCTTTGATGTTGCTTGGTTTATAGGACTCTTGCTACAAATCCAAACAATGAATCTCAGTTTTATAGATCGATGATAACAATCCTTTGATGACAAAATAGATATGACTAATACCTATTTAGAGCAATATTGTAGCAAACTCTGATAACTCCCAGCAAAGGCTCGTCGTGTACTGAGCGACATAAATGAGAATTCAAAAAACTCAGTAAAACAAAGAGTGGATGAAGTATATAAGCATATTTAGAACAGATAGAAAAAGTGGACCAGAGCACAACATAATACAATAATGGCTTCTGGTAGCACAAGGTAAAAGGTCACAAGCACAACCAACAAATGCATGCAGTAATGTATAGTACAATAAAATTGTACAAAATCAATGCTCTAAAACTAAAACTTTCCATAATATAGTTTAAGAACTACATACTAACCATGTAAAACATACAATCAACCATATTTGCCAAGTAAACTGTTGTAACTGTATAGGTAGTTAGTAACATAACAGTTTATAAATACTGATGTAACTGAGTTTGGAACTCGCTTTTGAGATTATGAAATAAACTGATTACGTAATTGGAAAGGGACGATTTCCCCTGGCAAAGAAAGATTCTGAGATTCCTTTCTGTGTTTTTTCTCTCGTATTCTTTTCTTTGCTCACTGATCTAAATCTGAGGGCCTAACAAAAACATACATCCAACCATATTTCACACCATCTTGCAGATCATAATATTACTTCTTAAAACTTATTTACAGTGTTAAGACTTAAGATGATGAAATGTGATTAGACGTTTATGCAAAACTTGCTTACACTAATAGTGTGTAGTTATTAAAGTCTAATTATAAAGTGCATGAAAAAAAGGAATTTATGGTAATCTTGTTTTCTATTAAATTATTAAATTATTAAAAAAATTCTTTTTCCTTTTATCTTAACACAACAGTTTAACATAAAGCTTTTTCCAATCAAGCCTAATTGGAGTACTTGCAAGTCTAAACTCCCAATCTCAGTGCACTTGAATTTGATAAAAAAATAAAAGAGCTACAACAAAATGAAAAATCAAGTCAAATAAAATCCTAAAGGCAAGCAATAGAACCCCAAAGCAAGTAGCTTACGGGCAAGGAGAGACTAGCTCATTAAATTACCCACGGCCATTCATTAAAAAAGTCAACTCATGAAGAATTGTGTGCGCAACCTAGGCAAGAGTAACATGAATCATAAAATTTATTGTCGAATTTCAATTGCGACTCTAAACCCTTGTTTATATCCAATCTTTATGCACAGTTTAGAGATGGTAAAAGGAGGGAAAAGGCCTCTAAGAAAGAAACATTTTCCACCAAACATCTTTCCCCAACCCACAACAAGAAACGTTATACAGAGATAGAGGAACCAGTGATCAAAAGGAAGTGAATCCCTGAGAGATGAACTTCCAAGCACTAGCATGAGTTACATTTACATCAATCATTGTGTTTGGTATTTTTAAGTGGCCCCTTTTTAACAGACCAAGACTGGACCAATGGTCAAATTCTAGACTAAAAGTCCTGTGATTTCTTCAGAGACAAAACAGAATTATACAACATAAAAATAAAGGAAAACAGTAAATTTCTCTTCCATTTTCTCCTAGAATAAAAATGCAACCAAAGTAAAATTCCTTACTTCTTATAAATTAAATATAAAGATGAGATTATGCTGAGCCTACTCTTTTAACACTGCATTTCCACGCTGGAATGTTCATAAAATGAGAGCAAACTTCTCGTGAACATTGAAAAACAGAATAATACTTGAACATGTAAGTTAAGATTCTTTATGCCAAAAAAATTCTTCTAGGCTTTAAATAGACACAATATTATCATTTACATGTATAGAAAATTTGTTGATTTGCCACACACAACAGAGTTTTCAAGATACCCAGTACGGAAATTTATATCCTATATGACCACAGATTATATGTCTATGGATATAAGTATATCAATTTATCAGCAGGCATACATAAGAAATGATTCAAATCAACTCTATAACATTGAACATACCTCTGAATTTTGAAGAAGCCACAGCAGTAAGAAGTACCTTCAGCACTTGGAGAATAGTACTGCATGTTGATTTTCAAAAAATGAATAGGTATAACAAGAAATGTATATTTAGTCAGTGTTGCAGTGATTTGCATACCTGTCAGGTGATGAATTGTCAATACAACTGCAAACCATGTTTAGAATGTCTGTAAACAATGGGACATTCTTACCACCATCTAACCCGGGATCTCCCTCCAAATGGTCATATGCAATAAGTTTCTGTATGCACAATAAATAGGCAGAATAAGTAAAATTTTATAGCAACATAATAGCTATAAGGACTAATTGAACAACTCAATAGAGTAAAGAAAGCATGCACATACATGGAGACAATCTAAAGCAGGTTCTAGGATTTTCAAGTTCTTTGTTTCAAAGGCAAGACGTAATGGTATTAAAACGAGCTCTGCATCAGCTCCTTCAAGTGCACGCCCGGCACTAGCTAAGACAAACGTAATATTGCCACCATTAGGCCTGCTACCTTGATCTGCCGCATCAGAAACATGCTCAGCCTTCTGTGACTGATCTGCTTCTGTCCTAGTTGCTGCTACATCTTCATTTTCAGTTGTACTAGAGTACAAATCAAAATAATTTGAGTGTTAAAATTGAAAGGATCCAGGTCCATTCTCACTTAAGTTACACCAAATAAGGATAATCCACCATTCATTTGCCTTAATTTTAAAAAAACCTTCAAGTACAAATATTCAAAAAAAACGCATCAGTTTCTTGCGTTTTATCTTAAACATGTTACCTCCCAGATTCAGCTGAGGGTGCAGCTTGATTGGCCTCGCTTTGCTTTCTCTGGCTTGCCTCTTTGGTGATATCTGAAGCAAAAAAAACACAGTTAATGAGATTATCAGTGTTATCATAATGAGGTGAACTGGAGGATCATTTCCATAATTGATCATTGAAGCGTTTAATTATCTTATCTTGTATCTTGACTGAGAATAAGAAAATCAAATGTGAATTAGAACCAGGAACGGAAATAGGGATCTAGGGTAGCGATTGCGAGTGAGGGGGAAACCTGTGAAATTCTGAATAGCTTTCTGAAGTTCAGGATACTTCTTGCCAGAACACTCCTTGAGCATAGAATCGAATGCTCGAGTAAGAAAACCCCCTGCTGCACCTCCAGCCATGTTTATCACTCTATCTGAACCAATTACACTATTTAACGCCTAATGATCAAAGACGCTGTCGAATCCGGAATCGAAATTCGAGAAAATGCAGGTGAATCCAGATAATCCGAAATTGAAACGAGATCACTGTGACTTTTCCGGCGGGGAAAGGAATTGGATAACGCGGAGGACGAGAGGGAAACGGAAATCCGCGAATTGGAGCTGGGAAAAGTAAGAGAGATCTGAGAGATGGAGGAAGTAGAGGAGAAAATGAAAGGTGTAGATCTGTGTCTGAGTTTTTCTAAAATATTTTTATGGGTCTCTTTTGGTCACCCAGTGCCCAAACTATTCCAATACTTCCTTTTAGTTTGAGATTTTAGAACAGGACTTAATTTTGGAAGACAAAGGGACTAATGTGCAATACCTCAATTGTTGTACGTATCAAGTGTATTTCTTGGCAATCGTTTATTTTTTTGTGGTGTATCAAGTCGTTTGAGCTACTCGGTCAATTCTTGGTGGTGTAATACTTTACTTTGTATTAACTCTCTGTAACGGTGGTTTTGAGCACCTCGAGTGCTCCTCTTCAATACATCAATTACTTATAAAAAAACATGAAAATAAACAAATATATTTTTTGAAAATTTGAAATTTTTGTTTTTAATTCCTACAAAAAGTTTTACTCACTTTTAGTCTCTATATTTTCTTTTTGGTCCTTTGATGACTTTTAATAACGCTTAACTATTAAAAGACGCAAAAAAACGGTATAAAAAGTCATGATGGACTAAAAGTATTGTCGAAAGAAATAGTATGGAAAAAAATTGAGTGAAATTTTTAGGCAAAATTACACCTGGGGTCTTTTAAGTTGTTTTTTTAATGAGTTGGTCCTTTATGTTTTTTTGTACCAACAAAATCTTTTTAATTACTTAACGTCTTCATTGTTGACCTGTCCAATTGCTATCTAACACTATTAAAAAACGTCAGTGTGGCAGTTAAGTGTTAATCTGGCGGTATAAATAATAATCCAAGTCATTTTTAATTAATTTTTTTATTACAATTAAAAAACCCTCAAATTTGTGATGAACTAGGGTTCATCTTCTTCATCCAAGAACTCGGCTTCAAACCCAAAAAAAAAATTTGAACTCAGATCTGAAAATTAAAATGATAATTGCAATATTTGAAAATCTAAAAGTAGAATTAAGCCTAAATGAAATTGCAGAAGGTTGGACGCCATTTTCACAGTTGTTAATTCAATTGGTTCCTGTGTATTTGTGAGTCTGAGCTACTTATATGTGGTGGTGGTGGTTGTTCCTTTAATATGGGTTCGAAATTTCCTTTTCTTCGGTGATCTTCATTTATGTATTGTTACTATGTTGGGTTATTTTTTCCTCAAAGGGACTGCTCTTTGGTCGTATTGTTAGGTGTGTTAGATTTTGGGTGTGTCAATCGTTCGTGGTGGTGGTTCTTGAGTTTGAGTTACTAGACGGATTAGAATGGTAAAAGGATGTGTGTGGTGGGCGTAATATGAGATCTAAGGTTTTCGTTGGTTGGATTTGTTGTCTGTGTTGAGAATAATGAAGAGAGAAGAAGAGTGAGGAACAAGGAAGGGATGACGATGCCTTCAATTTGGGTTTTAGAAATCTGTTTTCTGTTTGATTTGGGTTTCAGTCCTGAATGTGATTGTGATGTTGAAAAAACTCATATTTGGGTAAATCTGAAAAAAGAGAAGAGGGTGGTGTTTCTGGGTTTGTTCTTGAAGTTGAAGATGATTACTCAGAAAAAATAGGGACATGTCAGCTCCGTTACAGCCACGCCAGCGCTATTTATGCCAATTGGGCTTTTTTTTATAATGGAAATACTAAAAAAGGTCAACAGTGAAGACGTTAAGTAATTTAAAAGACTTAGTTGGGACGAAAAAACATAAATGACTAATTCGTTACAAAAAAATAACTTAAAAGACCTATGGCGTAGTTTTGCCAATTTTTTATAAGAACTAAAACAACTCTCAAATTTTATAAAGACCAAAAACATATTTAATCTTTTTGAAAAATTTAGTAGGGCCTATTATAATACCCTTCCTACCGTCATGTTTCTTTTCCAAAACATCTCTTTCTAGAGGATAACTTTCAAATTTTATTAAGTGAAGGCTAAATTATTTTTTGGAAGTTAACTTCCATACAATTTACAACATTTGGAAGCTAAGATTTATACCATTTGTTCGGTTGTGTCTAGATATATATTTTTGGATGACTGGTTGAACTTTCACATCTAGATGTTGAATGACATTTAGATAAATGAATTTCTAGTGTGTCTTGTAAGGGTCTTTTTTTTTTTGGTCAACTGAATCGGAGTGTCTTGTAAGGGTCTTAAATGATGAGTGTTTGGTTTTATTTTTGGGTATTGCTTTTCCCACACCCCCTCCTACTCGAAACACACCCCCATAAGAGTGTGAAAAGACCAAAAGGCCAGGCCAAACCTCTTTTTTTTCACGAATTTTCACCTGTTCGAACACGGGCATTCGAACAGGTTCGAATGAGATCGTTCGAGTGTGTTAAATTTTGACTTCACACCCTTTTGGGCGTTTTTCACCTGTTCGCATGAGGTCGTGCGAACCTGTTCGCATGACCTCGTTCGAACACATTCGAACGACATCGTTCGAGTGTGTTAAATTTTGACTTCGCACCCTTTTGGGCGTTTTTAAACTGTTCGCATGAGGTCATGCGAACCTGTTCGAACAAGGTCGTTCGAACAGTCATAAAACACGTCCTCGCAGCGTCTCACGCGAGGTTATTTTTGGAATAAAATTTGTTAAGGGATGTGAAAGAGTAGGAGGGGGTGTGGGAAAAGCAAAACCCTTATTTTTTTTGGTGAGAAATAGGCCCAAAGAGCCACGCGAGATCAATTCAATAAAACTAGGTTTTTTTTTTTATAACCCCATCAACTCCCATCTACCCCCACCCAATACCGGCGTAATTCCGAAAATACCCCTGCCCAAATAACAAAGCGGATTTACCTCAAATGGGGGTACCTAATAGGTAAATTCGACTTTAAAAATAACAAAGCGGATTTACCTCAGATGGGGATACATCCGCTTTGTTATTTTTCAAACCGGATTTACCTAGTGGGTAGATAAATCCGATTTCCCTAAAAAAAGAATTCGGATTTACCCCACCTAAGGTAAATCCGATTTTGTTATTAAAAATAATTGTTTTTTATTTAAATTTTTAAAAAATGCTATAAAAATGCTACTAAAAATCCGTTAAAGAGTCAAAACTAATCCAAAAATTATCAAAACACCACTAAAAATCTAATAAAACCAAAATAAGTTTATGCAAATTTTTTTAGATATTTTGGAAATTATAAAAAATTAAAAAAATTAATAAAAAATAGTAAACGATGGAATTTGGGATTCTGAGGTCCCCTATCCTAAAAGAAGTCACTTCTTGAGGAGTCTTGATCATTGATTTTTTTCGGATTTAATGGCTGTGGTTTCATTACAATTTGAGCAGATTGCCCGAGAACCGATTTTTTAGCCTAAATTATTCGCTCGACGTACAACATCGCCACGTGTTAATGAACTACACACTAAACAGAACCAAAAGACGGTCGAAATTCGTATCTAATTTTTTAACTGATTTATTTATTTATTAATTAGGTAAATCTGGATTTATTTATTTATTAATTAGGTTAACAAAGCGGATTTACCTCCACATAAGGTAAATCCGCTTTTGTTATTTAAAAGCGGATATACCCCCATATAAGGTAAATCCGCTTTTAAAAATAACAAAATCGGATTTACCTCCACTTAAGGTAAATCCGCTTTGTTATTTTTAAAAGCGGATTTACCCCATCTTAAATAAATCCGCTTTTAAATTTTTAAAATTTTTAGTGGAAATCGGATTTACCTCACAGATACATAAATCCGATTTGGAAATCGGATTTACCTCACAGATACATAAATTCGATTTCCAAAAAAAAATTGAAATCAGGATACGTTCGGGTTTTTTAAATTTTGTGAAGGGCAATTGCATCTTTTCACAATGATGATGGGGTAGATGGTGAAATGATGGGGGTACAAAGAAACCCTAAAACTAGACCAGCGGGCCCATATGCGTCAGCAGTAACAGCATTTACTAAAAAGTCAGGAACACAATCAAAAATTACATAAGAGCCACTTATCCTATGGCAATGTTAGAGTATCAGCCACTACATTGAATTCTCTCTTGACCAACTTCCAAGAGATAGTTATTGCTCTACCTCCAATTTCCAAGATGCCTTTTAGAACGCTATCCAAAGGGTGGTTTCCACTGCAATTGTTGACAAGAAGATTTATCGCCACTTGAGAGTCTGTTTCCACTTCGAGCTTCTTGTAACCCTTCCCCCACGCGATGCTAATTCCATGGTATAAGCCCCACAATTCCGATTCCAGAATAGAGCACGGATCAATATGCTGTGCGAACCTGTAGATGAAAATGTCGTTGGAATTGCGAAGGACTCCACCACAACCAGCTGCTCTTCCGTTTCTCAAAGCAGAGCCTATTACAACCAACTCTAGTTAGGTTTGTTACCACGGTTAGCTTAGCTTAATTAGTTTGTTATTGATAATTAGTTTCTTTACCTTTCTTTACCTTTCGGTTGTAACTCAGTTTTAATTGTGTGGCTGAGATTGAATCTGTAACTGTATATATTGTACATTGTACAATGAGATAATGCATAGAATCATTTTTCCCTTCTTTCCATTACATTGACTATCTGTTGTAATATGGTATCAGTAGAAGAAAACCCACCGACCTCCACCTCTCGCTCAACTCCGGCGATGAATCCTCCTCCTCCGGTCGACCCCACGGATCCATTCTACATCCACCACACGGATAACCCCGGTTTGATGCTGGTTTCCAAGCCCCTCGATGGCTTGAACTATCTCACCTGGCGGCGCTCTATGATTTTGGCTCTCGATGGTCGAAACAAATTGGGCTTCGTCGATGGCAGCATCCTTATTCCTGATTCCAGTGATCCTGCAAAGCTTCGCATGTGGAAGAGAAACGACAGCATTGTTGCGTCGTGGATCTTGAATTCCCTAACAAAGGAAATTAGTGCGACTGTAATCTACTCAACCTCTGCATCAAACATATGGACCGATCTTGAGAAGCGGTTCAATATAAAGAACGGACCAAGAATCTTCCAATTGAGGAAAGCATTACTCAATTGTGTTCAAGGTACGGACTCCATCAACATCTACTTCACGCGATTCAAAGGGCTCTGGGCTGAGCTGGGTGAACTCAAGGCCAATCACACTTGCAATTGCGGCGGGGTTGCTCCTCTTCTTGCCTCTATCAAAGAAGAATTTGTTATGTCATTTCTGATGGGTGTCAATGAGAGTTTTGCCCATGCTAGAGGCCAAATCTTGTTGATGAAACCGATCACTGACATTGATGAGACTTTCTCATTATTGCTTCAAGATGAAACACAGAGGGTTGTTGGTGTTCAACCAAATTCTACTCCTTCTGCTGAAATAGCTTATGCTGTGACTCAATCCAATGTCAAAGGTAAACCTACTCGCAAGGATAGACCCTTTTGCTCTCATTGCAACATCCATGGGCATATAAAGGAAAAATGTTTCAAGATCCATGGATATCCTCCAAGCTTCAAGAAAGCTGGGAATACTACGGCTGCAAATAACTCAGTGAATAACATTCTTGAAGCTGCTTCAGGAGATCAAAGTCAGTCTTGGTCTCAACTGTTAGACTATATGATAACCTTAGAGGGGGGTGAATAAGGTTATGTGCAAAATATGAATTCTTTTCGCTTTTCAAAAACTTATGAAATGCTTTGTTTAAATCAAATGCGGAAACTGAGATTTAAACTTATATGATGTATGCAAGCAGGCAGATCAAGCACAGTATGATATTACTCTATATTCAATATACAGAATAACTAGATTATTTATAGGCAGCGTAGTGATATTGAATATAGCAACAGACAGATCTACAGCAGAGATATGGATAATAACAGATCATCACAATAATATAACAATAGACAGATCTGAGTAGTGATATTCAAAACAGATATAAACAAAACAATGAATATCACAGCTATATAACAATAACAAATATAGACAATAAAGTAAAGAGAGTAGGGATAGAGATACACCAGGATTTTAGCGAGGTTCGGGATAAAAGCCCTACGTCCTCGGCCTCAGGCTTTGCAACCCTTGGACTTGATGGTAACCACTATATTGAAGAATTCTTTACAAACAGGCAACTTCAAAATAGCAAATCTCAATTCCCCCGAACTGAGAACCCGAGCACCTAGCTAAGGATTTCAACACCGCTTCAATCTCCTGATTGAACGACCCAAGAGCACCTCCCAGGATTTCACTACCGCTTCAATCTTCCCCGATTGAACGACCCAAGATCACCTCCCAGGATTTCAAACCAACTCAATCTCCTGATTGAGAGACCCAAGAAAACTTCCCAGGATTTCAAACCAACTCAATCTCCTGATTGAGAGACCCAAGAACAAATCCCAGGATTTCAAAGTGACCCCCACAAATAGAGTAACGAATACAAATAGAGATCTATGATCCAATCACCTCAGATATAATGACAGTATAGTGACTACGAGATGAGTGATATGGAAAATAGAAAATGATATGAAAGTTGAAGCTCTATTTTCTCTCTTTCTCAGATCTAGAAAATGTATGTGAGAATCAGAGAGGAGTTGTGAATTGTGGTGTGAGGTGTGAAATGAAAAGTGTGTCGCACCCGCCTATTTATAGGCTTTAGAAAAATATAGGATTCATAAATGTGACTTAAGAATCGATTCATGAGTGATGTTAAAATATAGTATAATCGATTCTTTATTTTTAGAAAACATAGGAATCGATTCCTTGGCTTTTGGAAATATGTAGGAATCGATTTTCAGGACATCCTGAATAGGTAAGAATCGATTTCAATGTTTAGTTAAAGTAAGGAGGAATCGATTCATAGCCTATAGGATAGTTGAAAATCGATTTCAAGGTGTTTTATAAAAGAAGGAAATCGATTCTTGGTTTGGCTTGAGTATATGTATGAATCGATTCTTTGTTTTAACATTGGATAAGGAAATCGATTGTTTTAAGAAAGGAAAACAAGTAATCGATTTTATACTCCTATGAGACAATATAAAATCGATTCATAGTCCAATGTATTTAGTATATAATCGATTTTATATTCCTATGAGACAATATAAAATCGATTTATACTCCTATGAAACAATATAGAAATCGATTCTTTTGCTTTAAAATGTTTTTCCAAGTTATGTGCCTTTCTCATGCAAGCATGCATTTGAATAAAATATTTTTCAAACCATTTTCAAACCCTAATTGATGCATGATGCATGTTTTCAAAAAAGTCATCTCTCAGCTACTAAAATGTCATAAACCTTCAGTGATAGGACCTTACACAGTGTCCTAAAGAAAGCGGATAAACAAATAGGTCTTGAACTGCTGAGGTGGCTTCTTCTCCAAGCTGCTCCACTTTAATATTTCCTGCTCTTTGATTCATGTCCTGTACTTTATTATGTCCCTGCACTTTTATACACTGCAACCATTAGTAGACTAAATGTAATTTGTTATCATACAAAACAAAGAGTGTTTGTCCTCGGTTCAACAAACTCCCCCTTTTTGATGATAACAAGTTACATTATGCATAGGGAGACCATAATAGAGAAACAATGGCAGAAGCTCCCCCTAAGCATAAGCATAACAAAATAAGCAGTATGACAGCAGGATAGCAGCAATTATTTTCTCCCCCATAAAATAATAACATGCATATTCTCTCCCTTAACATGCATATTCTCTCCCTTTTGCATACAATTTCTCCCCCTTTGTTTTCATCAAAAAGGAGGTGGGGTGAATACATACAACATAAGCACTTTATAAACTTGCATAATAAATAAGCAGCATTGCATAGCATATGATATATCAAAAACAGTAGTTCATGCTATGCTCCCCCTTACTTGGTGATCCCCCTTAATAATTTTAGAATGCAAGACTTTAGCAAAAAGAGGGTGGATCATCATGGTTTTAAAAAATATGATACCCAAGATAATCATCCTTGGTTCAACAATATAGGTATCATTTTTAACATAAAAAATATGTTGCATCAAAGATCCAGTATAATAGTACTTGAGAAAAAGCTTTGATGCACACAAAAAATTTATTTCAAATATGTCTCTAATACTTGTTGAGTTATATTTAATTTCTACTTTATAACACATTTTCAACAGAGGTGAATAAAACTTTACCAATCTAACCTTCACCAGTGATTCTTCCTCTATTGTTGTTATCACGAGTCACATGACTGCTGTTTCTGAGTATTACAAATCTTTTTGTGTCTCCAGTCATGAACTTCGAGTCTCTGCTATCAATGTATTGATCTGACCCCCATACCCTGTAGCACACCTGCACTAAGATCAAGTAGAAAATTTTGGTACCCAATTCTCTTTGGGTCCTTTGGGGTTAGTCATCAAGGGGTTTGTTTTCACAATCCACCTTGGTTTCTCACAAGCAGGTATAAGGGTACCAAGCTCACATAATTTACGGATAGGACATCTAGGTGAGCTATGGTTTCCCTTTTGACAGTAGGTGCATGAGAAAACAATGGGTTTATAACTTGAAGTAGATGCAACAAAAGTTAATTTCTTGTTTAAAATGGAGGAGGTGGAATTACCTTTGTACCCAATTCCTCTCCTATCAACATATTGATGTTGAGAGTGAAGCAACTGAGTCAAAGTCTTTTCACCAACCTCAAACTTTTTCAATGTTTCTTTCAAAAGTTCATTTTCAACCTTGGCATTTTCAAAATTTTGTTGAAGCTCACAAAACTCAAGGTTGACAGATTGATGCAGTTCATTCTTTAATCTATCTACTTCATTTTCAAGTGTCTCAATTTGAGTGAGCATGCTTTTGTTACTCTTTGCCAATTTCTTAGATTTTAACAACAGAGGTGATCTCCATCTTGATCTGTTTCTTCTCTATAGAGAACACACACCCACATCTGCTGCCTCACGCGCACTTGTGAATTCACATTCTTCAAATAAAGGTTCTGTTCTTCACCCTTGTAATAATATAGTTACAAGTTGTAATGTTCTTAGTGAGCAATCTTTGTGGCATTCCCGTTTGGGACATGTATCTGACAAGATATTAAAACTTTTTGCAAATAAAAATTCTTTGCCTTTGACATCTCATAGCTCTAAAGATTGTATGGTCTGCCCTTTGTCTAAATTTAGAAGACTCTCTTTTCTTTCAAATAACCATTATTCGGAGTCCCCATTTGATCTCATACATGTGGACACTTGGGGACCATATCAGCATGCTACTCATGATGGAAAACATAACTTTCTGACTATTGTTGATGATAGTTCTAGGTTTACATGGTTATATTTGATGAAAACAAAATCTGAGGCTATTCAATTGATCAAGAATTTCTTTGCTTATGTTAAAACGAATTTTGACAAGCCTATAAAGCAACTAAGATCTGACAATGCCAAAGAACTGAGACTTGATGACTTTCTGAGTGAACAAGGGACATTGCATCAGTTCAGTTGCCCTTATAGGCCTGAGCAAAATTCGGTGGTGGAAAGAAAACATCAACATTTGTTGAATGTTGCAAGGTCTCTATTGTTTCAATCAAATGCTCCAATTCGTTTTTAGGGAGAATGTATAAACACTGTTGTCATTCTCATCAATAGAGTGCCTACTCCCGCCCTTAAAGGCTGTTCCCCATATGAGATTCTTTACAAAAAACAGCCACCATATGAACACCTTAGAGTCTTTGGCTGCCTCTGTTATGCTGTTGTTCCTTTGCATCAGAGAAACAAATTCTCACCTAGAGCAGTTCCTACTGTCTTTCTAGGATATCCTCTTGGTTATAAGGGGTATAAACTGTATGACATGGTCACCAGAAAGTTTATTATCTCAAGAGATGTTGTTTTTGTTGAACATAAATTTCCTTTCACATCTGTTAATGAACCAGCAGCAATTGCAGATCCCTTTGAACACATTGTTCTGCCCAAATCCATTGAAACACACACAATAGACCCTCAAACAGAATCTGCCACTGCAGATGAACCTCCTGTTACTGCAGAAAATGCACCAATACCTGTAGTTGAACCCACTGTTCCTGCAGATGAACCAAATGAACCTCGTCAAGTTGATGAACCAGCCACTGTGACACAACCTGATACTATACTTAGAAGATCAACTCGTGTCTCTAACCCACCCTCCTACCTAGATGATTATGCACATCAAACTACCTATCCTGTGTCTGACTATATGAGTTCCTCCTCTCTATCTACTCCTTATCAAGCATTTATATGCAATATTGATCAACACTAAGAACCTAAATACTATCACCAAGCTGTGAAGTATCCTCAATGGAGGAATGCTATGAATGAGGAAATAAAAGCCTTGGAAGATAACAAGACTTGGTCCATTGTTACTTTACCTCCTGGCAAACAAACAATAGGCTGAAGGTGGTTGTATAAGAACAAATTCAACTCTGATGGTAGTCTAGACAAGCATAAGGCATGTCTAGTTGCCAAGGGTTACACACAGCAGTTGGGTGTAGACTTTGTTGACACTTTTTCACCTGTAGCGAAATTGACTACAGTCAGGTTATTGCTTGCCATAGCAGCTCAGAAACAGTGGAATCTCACACAACTTGATATCAACAATGCATTCTTAAATGGGGATTTATTTGAAGAAGTGTACATGGATCTACCCTTGGGTTATCCTGGTGAGGGGGAGCATCAAGTGTGCAAGTTGCACAAATCCTTGTATGGCTTGAGACAAGCATCAAGGCAGTGGTTCCAGAAGTTTTCCAATTCCATCATTAAGCTGGGATTCAACCAATCTACGGCAGACAGCTCTCTGTTTTCTAAAGGGAGCAGTGATTCTCTGATTCTCCTATTGGTCTATGTCGACGACATCATCATAGCTGGCCCAAACAAATCTCTAATTGCAGAAGTCACTATACAGTTGCAAGGTTTGTTCAAACTCAAAATCCTTGGGGATCTAAAGTATTTTCTTGGTTTGGAAATAGCTAAGTCAGTAAAAGGCATTCACTTGAACCAAAGGAAATACACCCTGGAGTTGTTAGAAGATACTGGTTTCACCGATTGCAAACCTGTAAAAATTCCAATGGATCCTGGTCTTCAATTGGATGCCACTGCAGGTGAAGTTCTTGAAGACCCTACTCAATTCAGAAGACTACTAGGGAGGTCACTACAAGAATATCGCGTATTACCGGCGGATATTTTGCATTTCCGGCGGAAAAAAATGGCATTTCCGGCGGATTTTGTTCCGTCGATAACTTTCCGGCGGAAAAAATGGTATTTCCGGCGGATTTTTGAAAAATATATTTTTTTTTAAAAAATCCGTCGGAAATTCAAAAAAATCCGGCGGATTTTTGTGAATTTCCGGCGGATTTTCCAAAAAAAAAAATTCAAAAATCCGCTGGAAATGTAGCCGAAAATTTTCCGGCGGTTTTTTAACATTTCCGGTGGATTTTGTTTAAAAATAATATTAAAAAATTTCAAAAAATCCGCCGGTAAATCCGCCGGAATATTTTGAAATTCCTATAAATAAAACTTTCTCCTACACTCTTCTCATTCTCTCATTTCACTCTTTCTTTCCTTCTCACTTGCTCCTACACTCTTCTACATTTCTTTTCTTCTTCCTTCTCATTCATTCTCACTTATTGATTCTTATTTCTTCTTTCTCATATACTCTTCAAACTTAATTAAATTTCTCTACATATCTCTTTTCTATATTTCCCATTTCTTCTTCCTTCTCACTTCTTCTTATTTCTTCATTCACAAACTCTTATTTATTCTTATTCCTTATCACTTATTCATTCTTATTCTCTCATACTTTATTTTTCCATACACTCTTTCATATATTCTTATTTTTTTGACACAACTCTCTTTCATTCTAATTTCTCTATTACTTCTCATTCTATTCTATATAATTTTTTTCTCACATTCTAATTCATTTTTTAGTACTTCTTATTTAATTAAAATACAAAAATTCAAAAAAAATGTAAAAAAAATTTTTAAAAAATCCGCCGATAATTCCAGAAATCCGCCGGTAAATTTCCGGCGGATTTTTTGAATTACCGGCGGATTTTTTTAAATTTTTTTTTTTGGATTTTCCGGTGGATTTTTTAAATTTTTTTTTTAAAAAAATCCGCCGGAAATTCCAAAAAACCGTCGGTAAATTTCCGGCGGATTTTTTGGATTTTTCGGCGGATTTTCACATACATTTTCCATTTCGTACGATTTCGTACCTGTTCATACCATTTCGTGTGATTTCGTACTAGTTCGGACCAAAGTGTATAATTTGGCCCATATTGTACATACTCGGACGAGTTCGTACCTGTTTGTTCCATTTCATACAATTTCGTGTGATTTCGTACCAGTTCGGACCAAATCGTACGATTTGGCCCATATTGTATAAACTAGTACGAGTTCGTACCATTTTTTCGAGTTCGTACCAGTTTGTACGATTTCGTACCTGTTTGAACAATTTCGTACCATTTCGTATGATTTCGTATCAGTTCAGACCAAATCGTACGATTTGACCCATATTGTATAAACTAGTACGATTTCGTTCCATTTTTTCGAGTTCGTACTAGTTCATACGATTTCGTACCTGTTAATACCATTTCGTGGGATTTCGTACCAGTGCGGACCAAATCGTACGATTTGGCCCATATTGTACATACTCGTACGAGTTCGTACTAGTTCATACCATTTCGTACCTGTTAATACCATTTCGTGGGATTTCGTACCAGTTCGGACCAAATCGTACGATTTGGCCCATATTGTACATACTCGTACGAGTTCGTACCATTTTTTCGAGTTCATACTAGTTCATACCATTTCGTACGATTTCGTACCTGTTCATACCATTTCGTGTGATTTCGTACTAGTTCGGACCAAAGTGTATAATTTGGCCCATATTGTACATACTCGGACGAGTTCGTACGTGTTGGTTCCATTTCATACAATTTCGTGTGATTTCGTACCAGTTCGGACCAAATCGTACGATTTGGCCCATATTGTATAAACTGGTACGAGTTCGTACCATTTTTTCGAGTTCGTACCGCCGAAAAGCGTTTGCCACGAGCTGTCTACCGGCGCCAAAAATCCGCCGAAAAGTCCAAAAAATCCGCCGGAAAGTCCACATTTTCGGCAGATTTTTGGGTTTTCCAGCGAATTTTGTCTGCCAAAAAGTCCAATTTTTCTTGTAGTGGGTTAATGTATTTGACTATCTCAAGGCCAGATATTATCTTTCCCATAAACAAACTTAGTCAGTTTATGCAAGCTCCAAGGACACCTCACCTTCAAGCTCTTCATCAAGTCCTTCAATACCTCAAAGCAGCTCCGTCTCAAGGGTTGTTCTTCCCTACAAACAACAATTCCACTGTGACAGCTTATGTAGACTCTGACTGGGGAAATTGCAAGGATACTAGAAGGTCAACAACTGGTTTTTGTATCTACTTGGGCTCATCTCTCATATGTTGGAAGTCAAAAAAACAACCCACTGTTGCCAGATCTTCAGCAGAGGCTGAGTATAGAGCCTTAGATTCTCTCACCAGTGAGTTATTGTGGCTGCAGCAGCTTCTGCGTGTGTTCCAGATTGCTCTTGATTCCACAATGATCATGTGTGACAATAAATCAGCTATAGCATTAGCTGAAAATCCAACTTCAAATGATAGGTCTAAACACATAGATATTGATTGCCATTTCATAAGGCAATATGTGCACTCTGGTTTTATCAAGCTGGTACACTTTCCTACTCATCAACAGCTTGCTGACATTTTTACTAAGGCCTTACCTCACTGCAAATTCTGTTTTTTTTATCCAAGTTAGGCCTTCTAGACATCTATGCACCTAACTTGAGGGGGAGTATTACAACCAACTCTAGTTAGGTTTGTTACCATGGTTAGCTTAGCTTAATTAGTCTGTTATTGATAATTAGTTTCTTTACCTTTCTTTACCTTTCGGTTGTAACTCAGTTTTAATTGTGTGGCTGAGATTGAATCTGTAACTGTATATATTGTACATTGTACAATGAGATAATGCATAGAATCATTTTTCCCTTGTTTCCATTACATTGACTATCTGTTGTAATAGAGCCATCGCAATTAAGCTTGTAGAAGCCAGGTGTAGGAGGTCTCCAGTTGTCATGTCTCTCCACCATCTGATTTCTGGTATGGGGTTTGAGTATGGTATCTCTCTTCATGCAAGCAATGATCCCATCCACATTGTCTTATGTTGATAATTGAAGCTTGGTTCGTGTTATTTTTGGGAGAAGACCCAAACATTTTTATTATGCCATCACTACAAGAAAATTGACATATAGCGACGGCAAATCACCGTGGGTAAAGGGTTAAAAACCGTGGGTATAGCACTGAAAACCTATACCGACGGAACATTTTTCCGTGGTCTTTATTTGGCTATACCCACGGATAAACGGTGTCGCTATAGCCTATAGTGACGGTTTCCTGACCGATGGACAAAACCTAATAGCTATACCCACGGTCACGCTTCTGTTGGTATAGGTTTTAACTTCACACTTAATTTCGCTATACCCACGACAAATTCTCCATCGGTATACACTACAAGAAAAGAAGCTATTAGCGACGGAAATTAGCGAGGGACTAATGGTCCCTCGCAAAAATTGGGATTAGCGACGGAATTTGCGAGGGAATAGGGGCTGTCGTATTTTTGAGAATTAGCGACGGCATTTTAGACATTAGCGAGGGAATTTCCGTCGCTAATGGCAAAAGTAAAAATATCTGCGAGGGAATGTCAGTTTCGTCGCTAATTTTTTTAATTTTCAGATAATGGGACTCAGTTGCAGGGGTTGGTAAGTGCACGGGAATTAGCGAGGGACAGTTCCCTCGCTAATTCCCTCGCTAAATTTAACTTTTCAGATGATGAGACAGTTCCCTCGCTAATTCCCTCGCAATTTTTTTTCTTTTTTTCCTTAAATCCGTTTACACTCTTCTCACTCACTCACTCACTCACTCTGATGGGACAGTTCCCTCGCTAATTCCCTCGCAATTTTTTTTTCTTTTTTTCCTTAAATCCGTTTACACTCTTCTTTCTCACTCACTCACTCTTCACCCTTCCTCTTCCCTTCCTCTTCACCCTTCCTCTTCCCTTCCTCTTCCTCTACTCTCCACCACCACACAACCACCACCACCACCACCACCACCATCACCACCTCCTCTCACACTCTCCTCTCTCTTCACTCTTCCAACACCACCACCACCACCACCACCACCACCACCACATACCTCCTACCACTCTCACTCACTCTCTCTTACTCTTCACCACCACCACTCTCACTCCTCTCTCTCTCTTTCTCCCTTACTCTTCTCCTTCTCTCTCTACTCTAAACCACCCATCACCAGCACCACCACGCCACCACCACCACCACGCCACCACCACCACCACCACCACACCACCACCACGCCACCACCACCGTCGCCACCACCACACATCACCACAAAATTAATAATATAATATTCATTAATTAATAATAAATATATAAAAAAACAAGTCATTCAGCACTGGACACGTGTCATTTTTTTTGAAAAACTGCAGTCATTAGCGAGGGACGTATCCCTCGCTAATTCCTGCGCATTTACCAACCCCTGCAACTGAGTCCCATCACCTGAAAAGTTGCAGTCATTAGCGAGGGAATTAGTGAGGGAAAATTCCCTCGCTAATTAGCGAGGGATTCAAATTCCCTCGCTAATCCCATTAGGAAGGGGGGTTTAGCGACAGAACTGGTCCCTCACTAATTCCCTCGCAAATGACCATTAGCGACGGATTTTGGTCATTTTGCGAGGGAAATGTCCGTCACTAATGACCAGTTTTTTTGTAGTGATAGGTTTTAGTTGTAGCTCCTAATATGCTATACCCACCACTTGTAAAGAATTTATTTGTAGATTTTAGTACACCTCTTGTCATTAGCACTTATGATAATCAATTAAAAGCTAAATATAAAATAAATACATTTATGAAACAATAAAATAAAATAAAACTCAAATCATATTGAAAATTAATCACGTTGTCAACATATTGCAAATTAACATGTACTCTTACATCAACTCTTAGGATATTCTCAAAAGTAATTAACATGTACTCCTACATCCAACTCTTAGGATAATCTCAAAAGTTACAAAGAAAACAAATTGCATAAAATTAATGTAAATGCTAAGTTTGACAACATAAAATCAACTTCTAATCTTCATTGACGCCATTATCTCCATTAGTGTCTGGACTTGGAGAATTCATTTGCTCGGGGGCACTAGAAGCAGTTGTACAACCAAATAGTTGTGACTTCTACAATTTATACAACCAAATATTAGTTGAAGAAAGAATCAAAGTTGACGCTACTCATAATATGCAAAAAACTATTTGCTAGATGACTTACTTGTCCTTCTTCAGAAAACCAATAATGAACCAATTCACGATACTGATTAGGTTCAACCTTGCCATCAGGTAATGCAACTGCAATCTCTTCTTCAGTTTTACTCAAATCATATGCCATTGACTTTAAATCACTCTTCCATTGCCTCCACTTCTCATTCAACTTAGATTTCAACAATTCTCCTGTTGTGTCACTTATAGGAGGAATGAACTCAAATTTAGACTAAATAGTGATAAATGTTAGATACATACAACCAGTGTTATCAGAACCGGTCCGGACCGGCCGGTCGGACCGGTTGGACCGGGACCCGGTGGTCTTCCCGGGCCGGGCAGCGTGCAGGACCGGATCTGCAGTTGGCCCGGTGATGACGTCATCGGACCGGTGGAAAACCGGGTCGGACCGGTGAAAAACCGGGTCGGACCGGTTGATTCTCTGTTTTTTTTTTTTTAAAGATGAACCAATTATAAATTTTGCATGTTTTCACAAAAAAGGCTTGGGTGGGGTTCGAACCCCCTCCCTAGTATTCAACATTTCAACTTTTTAACCACTAAGCTATCTATTATTTGTTGATACTGTCCCGCATTCATTAAATATAATCAATTCCGGATATGTTAATTTTTTTTGCACATTCTTTCATTAATAGTTTTGATTAAACACACATTTTTTTGACAAATTGATTCAAGTTCAACACTCATAAACATGTTAGTAAATGTATAATTATAAATAAAATTATAATAAAATTTCTATATTAATAAATGTATACTTTCTTAGTATATATTATAATTTTTTGAATTTATTTAATATAGACCGGGTCATGCCGGTCCGACTAGAGACCCGCGGTCCGACCCCGGGTCTAGTGACCCGGTGCCTTGACCGGGTCGATGGCCGGTCCGGGTCTGATAACACTGCATACAACATAAATTAAGTCATATTGCAACTTTTAATGCATCAAAATTTAAGTATATAACAATAATACCTCTATTAGTTCCAGCATTGCATCTTTATCCTTCTTTGGCATTTCTTTCCAGGATTTGTAGTTGATTGGAGCATTAATTCTTAAGAAAATTTAATGATTAGTAGCTGCAAAAAATAGCCTTACTCACCAACTCCCAGTCCCAGATGAGTATTAACACTTGCATACCGAGCAGTTCCAGTAAGGTTTTTATTTTCCCTATGAACAAAAGCACGAGACCATTAGAAAATCAAAAGGAGATAAATGTGCGGATGCATAAACAAGTTATGGGCTTAGAGAACTATTCTATCAAACATACGTCTGAGGCCATTCTAAAATAGGATTGGTCTGCACTCTCTTAGGCTGCCACCATACTAGCTTGTTGATTTGCCATGCGACTAACAGACTTCTACTTCTGCAACCATTTCACAAACCACAAATATTCAGTGAAAGAAATGGTTTGTGTATTATTAAACTATCTAAAGAACAAAGAGCTGAATACTATCGGGATATGACAAGGAAAAAGCCTTCTTCCAGAGATAAAGTAATATCATTTATATTCCTGTAGTTATTACAAGTACCTGACTATCACTAACTTAGTAGTAACCTTTGACAAGCTCAGTATGAATGGGCTCAAATATAAAGTGAAGTATGGAGGTCTGTCCCATTTCACAAACCTTTGAAAATATCTACTTCTGCAACCATTTCACAAACCTTTGACAATATCTCCTTTAATATTATCTAGGGATGTCAAAATGGGCGGCCCGGCCCGGCCCGTTAAGCCGTATGCCCGCGAAAAAATGAGCAGTCCGGCCTGGCCCGTTAACAGAACGCGGGCGCAAAATTCATGCCCTGCCCGCGAAGTGGCGGGCTGGCCCGCCTATTGTTTTGTGCTTTTTTTAACAAATTTTTTCACCTATTTTTTTAAAAAATTTCAACTAGAATTTTCACTTAATTTTTTGTAAAACATTTTTTATAACAAATTTTTGCACATCTGTAACCGTAAGTGTAACCATCAAGAATTAAAACCATAAAATGATCAACACATTGCTTAATTGGTGATCAACCATAACTGTAATCAAAAAAATACCACCTAGAAACCATAACTGTAACCATCAAGAAATATCACCTAGAAACAATAATCAAAAGTTCCAAAATCATAATTCAAGTCTTAACCTTCAAGCAACCAAAAATAAGTATTTTGTTTGCTTGATGACTAGGATTAACCATCAAGCAACCAAAATAAGTATTTGTAAGAACCCAAAAAACCATAATAAGTACAATACCAAAGTCTAGAGATTCAAATTACATAATATTGTCTAACAAAACAATATTGAAGCATCTAAATTCTAATCTTCAATGTCAATAATATTAGATGCGCTCTTAGAACAAGTTGGACCATCTTTTTCATCATCATTGTCATCATCATTTCCATCTACATTACAAAACAATGAAATCAAATCAATGTTGTTAGTAAAAAGTATATTAAAAAATAGTAGATAATCATATTCACATTAAATAAATTACCATCATCAAAGGCATGCAACCAAATGCGAGCACAAAGCATTGCTTCTACATTTTCAGATAATAGGCGATTTCTATACTTGTTAAGCACTCTAGAGCCAATGCTAAATGAAGATTCTGATGCAACAGTAGTAATAGGAATGCTTAACAAGTCTTGAGCCATTATTGAAAGTTCAGGATATATTTGTCTAGTGTTCTTCCACCATTGTAGTACATCCAAATCTTCCGTGTAATCAAGATCCAACATCCGCTCTTCCAAATACATGTCAAGCTGACTTTGTCCAACTTTAGCAGTAACAGATTGTTGTCTACCCACTCTAATTTCCTAAAATTATGACAATACAATAATAACAAAAAATTAAATCTGGTTGCACAGATTGTTACATGCATAATCTGGTTCCACATACAATAATATCAAATTCTACTACATATACAACATTGGATGCGTAAAAACAAGTATCAGCATACTACAAGCCAGATTAAAAACAAGTATCAGCATACAACATTGCACAAATTGTTACTTACATAAACTCATAAATGATAAATATGCATAATGAAACCCAATTTTTTAACCAAAAAAAATTAACTTACATCAAATAGGCTTGGTTCAGTAGTAGTTGAAGAGGTAGGAGTCCTTGAAGCATTGAAAGAAGAAGAAGAAGAAACGGAATATTCTGAAAAGAGTTTGTACAATTTCTGCCTTATGTTGTCCAACTTCAACTCCCAAGTTAATGGATCAATCACTTTAAAACAAAAACCCAATGAGTCCAACTTCATTCTTGGATCTAACACAGCCCCAAATGCAAGAACAACACTATATTCATCCCAATACTTCCCAAATTTCAAAATCATCCTTTCAGCCATGCTTTTTATAACTCCATCTACATCTTTTTGATTGTCTATTAAAAGACGTTGAATTTTCCAAATTTGCAAAAAGTACAAGTTGGAAGTGGGATAGCTTGTACCAGATATTAAGGTGGTAATTTCATAAAACGGCAATAAGAACTTACACATTTTTTCAAGTCTTTCCCACTCTTCCTTTGAAGGATTACATATGTAATTTGCATCATAACAATGAAGGTTTTCAAATGTGCGCCGATATTTAAGAGCACTTTTAAGCATTAAATAGGTAGAATTCCATCTTGTAGGCACTTTTAAGCATTAATTTGCAGAAGCATTGTCCAAAGTAATGCTAAAAACCTTCTTCTCTATTCCCCAGGTAGTCAAAAACTCAAATGTTTTCTTAGACAACTCAAAACCAGTGTGAGGAGGAGGCATGTGACAAAAGTTGAGGATTTTACTGTTTAACTTCCAATTTGTATCAACATAATGGGTGATAATTCTATTTTATATAGAGTTATTCATACAATTAGGCTTGAGTTATTGCTTATTTTCAAGAACATTTATATATATTTATAGCTTATTTATCAAGGAACAACATTCTAAATATTCAAATGGATAAAGCGCAATGATCTAGGCAAAATGCACAAATCTTGTTAGGTTTGATGTTTTTGTTCAGTGCAGCTACTGCAGGAGTGGAATTACTACCAACACCAGGAGTGGAAACACTAGGAGTGGAAACACTGCCAACACCTGCTAAATTCTGCAGTTTATACCAAAACATCCAAAGACCATTTCAATGCTTCCACACTTGATTTGTGACGTCATGCCTAGTCACCTAGAGCTGAGCCACTTGCAGAAGTCGGCGATACACATAAAAATCAAGTTGCAAGACTCAACTTATCCAAAAGACATGTGGCACTTCTCCAATGGACCTCATCTTTTGTTATGCATGCAAGCGACCAAACCTGTGCAGCTTGCTTGATTGGTTGTCTACAACTAACCATGTTTGGTCCCCTCAGCTGATCTTTCACGCCAAAGAAAACCCCTTGCAAGGGGAAAGCTTTCAAGCCTATAAATAGAAGCCATATCTTCACTTATCCATAATCTTTTACATCTTTAAATCCTTCATCTTTCATTTGTAATTCTTCATTTTGTTTTCTGAAAGGATCGCTTAGTTTAGGTTTAGTTTATTTTCATTTCAAGTTTCTAAGGAGAGGAAGGTGAGGAAGTGCTTGACAACCATTCCCTTCACTTCTACTTTGAAGAAATTCGTGTAAGAAATCTTTATTGTACTTCAACTTGGGAACTTAATGCAAAAGATCTTCTATTCAAGTAATCTCTACTCTTTTAAGTTCTTTTGCTTTATTATTCATTTACTTATGTTCTTTGCATATTCTTTGCTTTATAACATGAGTAACATGAGCTAAATTCCCTTAAGTTGAGATGTTCTAACCTTGTAATGAACTTCTAAATATGTTATTATGGTTTATGTAGTGTAAACACTTTAAACTCTTGCATAATACTTCTTTCAACTTATTCTGGAATTGATCACTTTAGAATAGGTAAAACTTGTAGCAGCAGACATGGGCTACATTTATGAACTCAAGAGTTAATAGGGACAAGTATTTAATAAAGGAAACTTTGTTAAATACATGCTAAAACCTAGACATAGGATAGCATAGTCCTTAGGATAATAAAATTACAAGATTGAACCTATTTAGCAACTTGGATCATTGTTAGGAGGCAAGGGAGGAATTGACAAACCTTTCTTTACTGTAAAAAACAAAGATCATAAGAGCTTGTAATGAAACTCTAAAGAGAAGTGCTGAAAGGCACAAACTGATGCACCTACATCCAGTGTTCCCACACTACATACTCCATTAAAACACTTAGAAGTAAAGTACTTGGTGAAAACATCTCAACTACTTTTTCCACTGATTTCTCACACATTTTATTGCTTATTACTATTTTTACTTACTTTGAAAACTCCAAACCAAAAATACTGAATAGTGTAGACACACTAAGTGTACACTTTGAACTACAAAAATTTACAATACATAATCCCTGTGGGTTCGACCTTTCTTATCACTTTATTACTTGTGTGACTATGTATACTTGCATATATTAAAATAACCACACCAATGAGCAGTTAAAGTAATATAACCCTCAGTATTAATTGATGTCCATAAATCGGAAGTTAAAGATATCCTACAAGGAGTTTTGGCCAATTCTTCCTTGATCTTTCTTTTCCCTCATGTATATTTTCACAACATCAGCTCGGGCAATATTTCTAATGATAGGAGTGTACTCAGGGTTCAAATACTGAAGCCAATCTGTAAGTTCATCATACTCAACAAATTTAAAAGGAAGATCCCGCTTAATGATTAGCTTAGCACATTTTTCACGAGATATCAAATTATCGATATGTCTGAATTTGAGCTTTCCTTGCATGTCTACCATCATCTTTATATTTAGTTTTATTACATTTGTCAAGATGACGTTGCATAGAATGTGTCCCATATTTTGATCCTCCAACTGCATATGTTGTACCACACGCATTGCATTTTGCTCTTTGCCTTCCCTCACTATCCACCCCTTCTACATGAGTAAAAAATTTCCACACATAGGATGTCAGTTTTCTCTTCTTACCTTTATTAGGTTCCAAGTCCAACGACAAGTGTAGCGACTCACACTCTTGTTCAACAGTTACGTCCAAATCTATATCATCACTCTCATCAATTGGAGCCAAGAAATCCATACCAAATGCAAGTCCTAAAAGGCTAAAACACAATAAATTCAACTTTTACCAAATATATTTTAATACGACATTTCAATTTCAAATAAGAATGTAAGAAACAAAATAGTCATCATTTCAAGAATTTTATTTCATAAAACAGAAGCAATTTTCATTCATAAAACTGTTGCAAAACATATTATATATATATATATATATATATATATATATATATATATATATAGAAACGATTTTCTTTCATAAAATAGAAGCAACAAACAACAACAATATATATAGAAGCAATCCTCTTTTATACAGAAACAGAAACAGCAACAACATATATACAGAAACAGCAACAATAGTCAACATGAGTTTCTGTATTTTTTTCCTTTTTTTTAATCCAGAACTTGTGGATCACTGTTGGCTTTGGATTACTATTACAATAGTTGTTTCTTGGGATATCATTTTAGCCAAAATAAGGACGATTAGATTGCTGTAGTATACGATTCTCAGAGGAGCAACATAGATTATATGATTAGATGAATTACCTAAGTTGTATGAATATGTAACAACTATTTTGGCTTGTTAAGTTTAAAAAAAAGTTAATATATATATATATATATATATATATATATATATAGAAACAACAACAATTTTCTGGTTTATCAATTTTCACATTAGCAACAGCAACAACAAAAATATACATATATACAGATTACAGAAGCAACAGCAATATACATATATACAGAAAGGAAACGCGAGTTGAGGAGAATACCTGGAGAGGAAAGGCGAAACTGAAATGGCGGGGAAACTGAAATGGCAGAGAAGAGGAAACCTTGAGAGGAAACGAAATCGCAAGCAAACGCAATCAGAGAAGAGGAAACGAAGTCGCAAACGCAATCGGAGAAGAGGAAACGCAATCGGAGAAGAGGAGAAAAGAAGCGGCCGTTGAAGAGAAGAGAAGCGCCGTTGATTGAAGTCTTCTTTCTCAGTTCTCACTTCTCAGTCTAAAATCTAAATATACTAACTAAACCCTAAAATTGTACGCTAAAAGAGTAAAAGAAATGGGTCAAAAAAAAGAAGTGAAATTGGGCTTCTTTTTAAAAAAAAAAACGGGCTGGCGGGCGGCCCGCCCCGCCAATGTGTTTTGCCTGCGGGCTCATCCTTTAAACGGGCCGGGCCAAATGGATCAGCGGGCACCAATACCTTAGCCCTGCCCGCCTTTTTTTTGGCGGGCCAACGGGCCGGCCCGGTGGGCCAAGCCCATTTTGACATCCCTAATATTATCCCCTCAACGAATCTGTTCTCGCCTTCGCAAATTGCCCCAACCTAAACAAAACACATTCACATTCTCATCTCTATCACAACTAAAAATCAATTGTTTTTAATTAATTAATTTGGGGTTAATTAATTTAATTAATTACCTTCATGACTGACATTAGGACACCGAACATCATGACGATGCTCATCAGAAGGTATCACGAAATTCTATGAAGCTCTCAGCGCAATCTCCACCTTGAAGAAGGAACGCGTTTTCAGGAACAAGAGCAGAATCGAGAGACTAGGGTAGAAGAAATTTGGGGAAAAAGATTCAAGATATAAGACTCACACACAGTGGAGTAGTGAAGAAGGAGATCTGGCGGTGGCTCACGGCGGTAGGTGGAACAGCGACATCGTTTCTTCTTCTCTGCGTTCTTCTCGTTCTTTCTCTGTTCTTCTTCTCGTTCCTTTTTCTGTTCTTCTCTGTAGAATATTCTAGTGGAGTAGGGAAGAAGGAGATCCGGCGGTGGCTCGTAGTGGCGCGGTGGCTCGCGGCGGTAGGTGGAACAGCGACGTTCTGCGTTCTTCTCGTTCTCTCTCGTTTCTCGTTCTCTCTAGTTTCTTTTTTCTGTAGAATATTTGGGTAAAAAAAGGGAGAGGGAAGGAACTTTTGGTCAAAGTGGGAACAATTCCCGCTAATACCTATACTAACGAAATTTAACGTCATAGGTATAGGAAATTACCTATACCCACAGTTATTTTTCCACAATAACTGTTGTAGGTGTAGGATACCTATACCTACACCCACGGTTTTTTTAACTTGTTGTAGGTGTAGGATACCTATACCCACGGTTTTTTTAACTTGTTGTAGGTGTAGGATACCTATACCTACGGTTTTACTTACTATCGCTATAGGCGTCCGTTGGTATATGTCAATTTTCTTGTAGTGCATATCACATTGAGAGTGACCCCAAAAATGAGATTCCAGTAAGGTACCTTTTTCTTTGCCTGTTACTCTTCGAATTTGTTAACATCCAATTTTTCCAGTTTGAATTACTGAAAAATTTCGTTGACTTTTGATTTGGAGACCACGCCAGTTACTAGAGCTTTGGTATCAACATCTATAGATCTAACATCTATGATGTAGTGGCACATATTTTGTAGATATGATGTTTCTGCACGATACTCTCCAGATGTTAAAAGTATTTATAGACCTAACCCATGACTAACTGTACTTACTTAATTGTTTGCATAATTAATATTCTTAGTATTTGTATAATACATTTATTATTTCCCTGTATGATTAATGACTATATATGGTAACAAAAAGTAAGTTATATTTTCCAAAGGTGTTGCACAGACTTTATTTTTCAAATTCAAATCACCTTCATTACTATATTCAGACGTCTTTCAACACCTTCTAGATATAAACATCTAAAGAGACATCAGAGACAAGCGTGATAGAAAAAGCAACTCGCTCTTAGATCCACATTAATTGTCCGACCAATGATCAAACCCATATTCCTCCTCCTACTCCACTACTTCCATTGTCGTTGTAACTACCATCTCCATACGATTGAACCCCTTCATCCGATTGAAATCCTCAAAACTATGCTCAACTTGCTTCTGAACCAACCCCAAACCCTCAGTATCCTCATCCACCAACTGATCCCCGTCATAGTGTGACGATGAGGAGGAAGAAGGGTTGAGAAAACACTAGTGTACGTTCTCTAGTTTGTAGTAAAACTTGTTCAAATTTGGAAAATCCTTACGGCCATTCTATCATTATTATTACACGAGTGGAGATCTTCGTTGAACCTCAACCTCTTCTCATTTCAAACCAAAACAATAACACAATCACCAAAATGAAATTAAGCAAGATGCAGTTATCGATATAAAATGAGTTGAGCCTAAATGAAATTGTGACTGTTTATCTAAAACCATGGAAAATAGCGTCTAGGGTTTTCTGAACCTTAATTTGGGAATGGATGCAAGAACATAAGCTAGCGAAGGAATATGTGTGTGAATGAACTAGACATGTGGCCTCCAAGTGGCCATGCTAGACGTGACATAAATGTATTCACGGTGGAAGAAAACGTGACACGTATGCACAACTACAATTATAATAAAAGAAGCACTAGCAACACACTCTCTATCACTCATTTTCTAACGCACACTCTCTTATTAGTTGAAATTCAAATGCGTTCCATTAAATCACGTGAACTCCATGTAAATTTGATGAGACACGTATGAATTTCAGTCAATAGAATAGAGTTTGTCAAAAAAATAGGTTATAAAGTGTAATAATAACAAGTTTATTATTGTAAAAAAACACTCTCTATCACTCTGCTTATGTTGGGGTTTATATTAGCTCCGATGATAATACTTATATGAATAGATCGTTAGATGTAGCACGCATTTTGGTCCGGGCTCACGCTATTGATACTGTGAACAGAGTCTTTCAGATCAAAATTAATGATGTTTCATACACTATCAAAGCGGTGGAAGATTGGTGCGGTCCACTTCAATGGAGCAAGGGGAGTGTGAAGAAATCAGAGGAGGAAGAGTCGGTGTGTTCCGATGAGGAGTTTTTGGATTCAAATTTTTCCGGCAACGACGAAGAACCTGAAGGGGATGATGACGACGTGGAAGCATTGAATGTGGTGTTAAAATCATTGCGTGAATCAAGGAAAATTAATTGGGAGGTTTCGGTTGTTAATGCTGATGAAGTTAATGAGAGAATATCGGATAATTTGAATATGACTGATCACTTTGATGATTCTTCAATAATTGGTGGGGCCCTCAAGCATATTTCAAATTCAGGTCCAAGTCATGTGGTTGAAACGCAAGGCAATAACTCCTCTCCTCATATGGATACGCTAGCAGCAAGTCATGTGGTTGAAACACAAGGCAATAATTCCTATCCTCATACGGATATGCTGGCAGCAAGTAATGGGTCAGGTTTATGGTTATGGGTCATGCTGGATTGTTGGATAATAAAATTGGAAATATGGGCCATATTCTTTCTCAATGCAGCCCATCTCTTGAGTCCATAGACCTCCCTTCAAGGCCAAAGAATGTCTCACACAGTAAATCAATTTTTCCTATCCAACGTGGGCCTAAGAAAAATCGCAAGTTACTGTTCATAAGAGAGAAAAGAAAACCGAAGGCAGGAAAACTAAAGAAAGCAGAACGTGTTTTGGCAGAAGTTTCCGAAGCTACTATTGCAGAGGCTCAAACAGGTTCTTTTTCACCAGAACCCAGAGCCAACTCTTCCTCTATTTTTTCTGCGGGTACGGTACTGTGTGGTGGGTCGATTTCATCTTCAGATATTGCTCAGTGTAACATCAAGTTTTAGGCCTTACAAAGTAAAGCGGCTGCCAGAAGGGTTTAGGAAGCGGCAAAAGGATTGGGAGTGGAAGGAAAATTAGCTGATGAAAGATATATTGATCTTATTGAGGAGGGTGAAAGAAGAGACGAGGCAGCTTGTAGCAAGAGGGTGGACAATAATGGTCCTCCATGAATTTGTTATCTTTGAACATCCGTGGGTGGGGTGACAGCGGCAAGCGTCGTCGATTAGCGTCTCTTATCCGTTCAGGTAAATTCAATTTTATTTGTCTTCAAGAAACAAAGAGGGAGGTGCTTTTGGATAGGGAGATTACTTTATTGTGGGGAAATCAGCCTTTTAAATGGTTAGCGCAGCCTTCTAGAGGTTTGTCGGGAGGTATTCTATGTTCTTGGATTGATGGTTCTTGCTCTGTTGTTTCCAATTTTTCTGGTGCTGGTTTTGTTGGTATTACTGTATAGTGGATTGAAATGTGTTGGTTCATATAGTTAATATATATGCACCGTGCTCTATTAATGGCAAAAGAAGGTTGTGGCATGATTTGTTGGGCACTAGGCAGAATGTGAATGCAGGTGTGTGGTGCATTGTCGGGGACTTTAATGCGGTGACTTCCGTCTGTGAAAGGAAGGGTAGGAGTGGTGACAGCTCAGCTGTTGAGATAGTTGATTTTAATAATTTTATAACAGATATGGAGCTCATTGATGTACCTGTTTCCGGGAAGAATCGCACTTGGTTTAGCTCAGATGGTGTTTCTGTGAGTAGGCTTGATAGGTTTCTTATTTCAGAAGGTTTGATTGATTTATGGGGTATCTTCGGCCAGTGGAATTGGTAGTCGTGATATTTCGGATCACTGTCCTATTTGGCTTCTTCGTTCTATCAAGGATTGGGGCCCTAAGCCGTTTCGAGTATTTAATGCTTGGTTTGACCATGATGATTTCTTACCATTTGTTAAGGAGTGCTGGGGGAGTTTTAGGATTTCGGGCAGAAAGGCTTTTGTAGTCAAAGAGAAATTAAAGATACTCAATTAGAAGTTGAGAAATTGGAACAGAGAAGTATTTGGGAAACTAGATTTGAATATTGAAGGGTTGGTAAGGGATATGAATGCATTGGATCTTGTTCTTAGTGAAGAGCGGAATAATGATGTGGTTTTACATAGAAAGGAAATCTCAGCTTCTTTTTGGAAACAACTTCACTACAAAGAGACAATGTTACATCAAAAATCCAGAGCTAGGCGGATTAAGGAAGAGGACATGAATTCTAAATACTTCCATTCCTTAATGAAGTATAAAAGAAGGATATGTAATATAGTGATTGTTAGAGATAATGGAGAGATGGTGGAGGAGGTGGAAGAGGTTAAATCTACTGTCATGAAGCACTTTATGGATTGTTTTGCAGAGTCGAATTTCTCTCGGCCTACTCTTGATGGCCTTTCTTTCAAACAATTGACTGGAATGGATGCTAATTTTTTGATTGAACCTTTTACAGAAGATGAGATTAAGACGGAGATTTGGAGGTGTGATGGTGATAAAAGTCCGGGACCAGACGGATTTAATCTTAAATTCATCAAGTTGTGTTCGGACTTGTTGAAACAAGATGTGGTTGATTTCCTTAATGAATTTCATGAGAATGCTTTTCTTCCTAAAGCTATTGTGGCATCGTTCATTGCCCTTATTACTAAAAAGGATAACCCCCAAGGCTTGGGTGACTTCCGTCCTATATGCTTGATTGGTAGTCTCTACAAGATTTTGTCAAAGGTGTTAGCTAGTAGGGTGAAGAGGGTGCTTCCTTCTATCATCTCTAAATGTCAGTCAGTTTTTTTGGGTGGTAGGCAAATCTTGGATGGAGTAGTCGTGGTAAATGAGATTATTGATTATGCTAAGAGATCGAAGGAAGAATGTCTATTGTTTAAGGTTGACTTCGAAAAGGCATATGATTCTATTTCATGGGATTTTTTGTTATATATGTTGAATAGGATGGGATTTTCTCGGAGATGGATTAATTGGATGAAGACGTGTATTTGCTCTAGTACTACATCAGTGATAGTGAATGGAAGCCCAACTGGTGACTTCAAAATTCAAAGATATTTGAGACAAGCGGGTCCTTTATCCCCTTTTTTATTTCTTATTGTTTCCGAAGGATTGATGACATTGGTGAATAGAGCGGTGGAGATGGGTTCATTCCAGAGCTTTTCTATCAGTGATACTTTGAGCTTTCCTATTATGAAGTTTGCCGATGACACGATGTTGATGGGGAGAGCATCTTGGGATAATCTTTGGTCTATCAAATCTATCTTGAGAGGGTTCGAATTGGTGTCGGGGCTGAAAGTCAACTTCCATAAGAGCAAGCTCATTGGTGTAAATATTTCGGAGGATTTTTTAGATATCGCTTCTACTTTCCTTCATTGTAGAACAGAATCAATTCCGTTTAAATTTTTGGGGATTTCGGTGGGGGCTAATCCGAGGAGAGCTTCATTGTAGAACAGAAACTATGAGTGCTGAATTCGTGATTGAGCATGAACTTCATGATTAAATGCTTCAAATGTTATGATGTTTGAATAGAGATTGTGATACTCTAAATGGATTGTTTAGCATGTATTTGATGGCTTATTAGTACTATTTTGAAGTGTGTTGAGTTAAGGATTGATTGGGGAAGAAATCAGATCGAACGGATTAGCGGAAGTCGACAAAAACAGAGTTTTTATAAAAGCTGCAGAAGGGGCACGACCCGTGCGCCCTCTTCTGCCACCGTGATCCAAAAGTCGATTTCCCGCTTTCTTTTCGACGCGATCTCATCCCCAGTCCTTTCCTTAATCCGACCTAAGTTACCCTAACCCTATTTGGACTAAATTGAAGTATGATTGAATGAAATGATTGAGGTTATCATTATGCGATTCTTATTCGAAATGAACGACGTTGTGCGATAATTGATTGAAACGAATGATATATGATTGAACGAATGAACGAGGTTATGATTATGTGAAGGTTTACTGATTGAATGAAAGATATTGTTTAATGAAAGGAACGAACGAGTGAGAATGTAATTAAGGATATAACAAAACACGATGGGGATGACGATCCCAGATGGTTAAGTAATGTACTTGGAATGGGAGGTCATGTCTCTTGAGTTCAAGGCCCAGATGGTTAACCGGATTGAGACATGGCTCAGATGGTTATTCGGTTTCACACGAATTAAGTCATGGCTCAGATTGTTATTTGGATTGGGTTCTCCGCTGAAGCCGACGTTGTTCAGTCTTCTTATGGATTACATTACGACAAGTGAAAAGATAAAGAAAAATAACGATGAGAGGATATGTGAGGGGTCGCGAAAGAGCTCACTGAGATTTGTAATCTCACCATTTATGTTGTTTATGTTTTTCAGATTAACAGGTTAAGTTTCAGCACGGCGAAGGAATGTAGCAGCTGTTTTGGCTATTGAGTTAAGAGATCCTCTGAGATCTAGGTTTATTGTTAGTTCTCCCCAGTTAAGGATTATGTATTACAGTTGTGATACTTTAAGTTATTAAGTTTGTATTAAGTGAATGTATTAAATCTAATTCATGATTTGAACTATGTTTATTTCGAATTCATTAATGACTTAGAACTATGATTGTATTAATATGGTTAACAGCCTAGACTTTGCGACGTCCAAAGTTTAGGGTGTTACAAT
The DNA here is from genome assembly GCA_039519185.1 of Astragalus membranaceus. Classification (NCBI taxonomy): domain Eukaryota; kingdom Viridiplantae; phylum Streptophyta; class Magnoliopsida; order Fabales; family Fabaceae; genus Astragalus; species Astragalus membranaceus. The sequence goes on along the minus strand of CM076846.1, from coordinate 196,716,591 downwards.
ACAAATCGGTTCATGATAGATAAACAAGGAACAAATCATAGACAACACGTAACTATTCACAAATTTCCAGCAACCTTACCTAAATTTCAAGAAAACATTCGACATATCAAACGATAACGAAAAATTACAAATGACCACTCATTAGAAAGCTTATAATGTCTAGTTTCTGAAAAAAAAAATTGCTTTCCAAAATTATGAGTCATTTAGTACAGTTTTCAAAACAACCTGGCTGGTTCCTAAACCGGACAGATTATGTCCTCTAACTTATAACACCTCTAAAATGACCAAAGTTCAACCAAATGGCATGAGACTTGAGCCTAAATCGAAGAAAATTAAGTCTAGTTTTCAATGGAACCAGAATAATTCAAAAATAAGTTTAAATGAAAACACTATACACGAAATAATGAACCCATGCGCAGAATCATTCCAGAATTTTGACCTAAATTGTGACACCTATATCTCGAGCTACAAAACTCCAAATTCAACCAAACGAGTGCCAAATTAAAGAGCATTAACTCTAGTTTCTAAAAGATAAACCACACAAATTTTCGATCATCAGAAAATACGCAGCATCAAAAAAACCGGACTTATGTCCAGAGATTCTCAACAGTAAGTTTTAACATCAAAATTGCACAAATTATCACCAAATTTCCAACAACTAAACACAATATCATCACATTCAGTACCAACCACAGATTTTTAAAGAAAACACAAGTATAAATTCGAAGAACTCGCCTCTAATTTGTAGAACAACAACAACAACAACAAGGAAAATCAAGATTTTGAGACACCAAATCCTCTCCTAAATTCCAATTCGAAACCCCAAACCTTCAAACCCCTATCTTGAACTTCTAACCAATAATGTGACTCTTCAGTCTTCAACAATGCAATGTAGCTTCTAAAATGACTTGCTCCAGCTCTAGGAATGACATGCAAATCCCAATCTAGCCCCAAAAGCACGTTCTTACAAAATGCATGTCTAAGCTCTTTGAAGAAATGAGATGAAGTGAAGATTTTGTTGAATGTTCTGAGTTTGGCAGTGAGAAAAATGCCAGAATGATGCCGGGTTTTCAAGAGGAAAGAAAGAACAATGAGGGTGAAGACTTCTTCTTTCTCTCTTCTCCCTTCTTCGTATTCTCTTTCTCTCTCAACTCTTCTCACTTATATTTCTAAAAAACTGTTTTTGTGTTAAATTGTGTGAGTGTGTGTTTATGTTTTGTGGGAGTGAGGAAAGAGTAAGTGCCACTATCAGCTGAGAGTGTTTTAAAATGCGTGAAATTCCCACTATACCCTTAGGCTAGTTACACCCTATTGTTACTAATGCACCTCACAAGTTTAATTCCACTAGCACCTAATGCATTTAGATACCTTACTACTCATCCAATTAAACCAAGTAAGACAATCATCTATTAATTCAAACAATGATCAATCAACTCATTTATTAATTCAAACGACTATCAACAACTTGTTTAGTAATAATTTTACTCAAATCATCGTTAATCACTCAAACAAGTGATAGCCCCGCAAGTGCACGGGTCGTATCGCGTAATAAAAGAGTATCGGTCCACAGGGAGAGCCTAAGTGAATACCAATTTAATTTTTCAAAGTTTGATTAACTGAAAAGAAAGTGTTTTTGGAAAGAAGGAATATTTTAGCAAAGTCTACTCACTCATGATCATTGTAGACAAAAGAGGAAAAAAGGAAATAAAAGAAGAAGACATAAAGTTTAAATAGCGAGAAATAAAAGAAAGCGGTAAAGTGCAAAAATCATAAATAGCAGAATTGTAAATGACAAGAAAGTAAATTGCTTGAAAAGTAAATTGCCAGTAATTTACTTGACTTGCCAGTAATTTACTTGACTTGCCAGTAGTTTACTTGACTTGCCAGTAGTTTACTCGACTTGCCAGTAGTTTACTTGACTTGGAAATTTAAAGGGCAAAAAAGTAAATGACAAGGAAAATAAAAGAGCGAAAAAGTAAAGAGCGAAAAGTAAAGAGCGAGAAATTAAATAGCAATGAAAGTAAATGACTTGGAAAGAAAAAGGGCGGAAAAGTAAATAGAAGGGAAAATAAAAGAGCGGAAAAGTAAAGAGCGAAAAGTAAAGAGCGAGAAAAGTAAAGAGCGAGAAATTAAAAGGCAATGAAAGTAAATGACTTGGAAAATAAATAGCAAGAATTTAAAGGGCAAGAAAGTAAATAAACAAGAATCATAAAAAGCATGAAGAGTAAATTGAAGTCATGAATAATTAGAGAGCCTTTGTCATTGATTTTCTAACAAAATTCAAGCTTGGGTACAAGTGAGGATCAAGCCTCTATTTATAGGAAAATATGAGGGGCAAAATGGTCCTAAAGAGGAAAAAGTGGCAAATCAAGTTGGCCAAGGTAGCCATCAAAAATATCCATCAACAAGTGGGCAACAAGTGGGCAAAATATCCATCAGCAAGTGGGCAATTCGAATTCTGACTGTTCAGTCGAATTCTGGATAGCAGAGTTGAGGCACAGTCGAAATCTGGTGGCAGAAGCAGGTACAGTCGAAATCTTGCCAGCAGAAGTAGGCACAGTCGAAATCTTGCCAGCAGAAGTAGGCACAGTCGAAATCTGGGAAGCAGAAGCAGTCGAAGTCGAAATCTGGAAGATGCAGTCGAATTCTGGGAGATCCAGTCGAAATCTGGCCTGCTGAGACAGATGCTGTCGAATTCTGAGAGATCTTGGTCGAATTCTGAGAGATCTTGGTCGAATTCTGAGAGATCCAGTCGAATTCTGACCTGCTGAGACTTTAAGCAGCCCAAATTGCTTCAAAATAAGACCTGAAGATAAAAAGTAAACATTTGCAGTAAAATAGAACAAAAATATAATTAAAATACTAAAAAGACTTAATAAAATAACTATTAAAAAGACTCTAAAAATAGACTTATCAAACTCCCCCACGCTTGAACCTTTGCTTGTCCTCAAGCAAAAACAGTGTAAATCTTTAGGCCGATTCTGAAGGAAAATTATTTTCATATCGAAACCTTAAGTGAACTGTGGGGCAATTCTAACACTTTGGTTTGAGAGCTACTATTTTGGGCTTCTTGTGGAATTGGGAGACAAATTTAAAGCATCAATACATTAGAGAGGATATCCATGTCATCATAGAACCGGTTCCCCAACATTCTTAAGCTTGGGTCTTCCATTTACTAAGACCGGGTCTCAAAGGAGGGTCTTTATACGTTGGGTATTCAAGCATTTTTCTTTTCTTTTTGATCTTATACGCTAACCATTTATTTTGACATTTAAAATGCACTAACTTCTGCATTTTTGAATTGGTTTTGCATATATACATAAGTTTTTTTTTTTTTGAATACCCCAACTCAGACGTTTTTTCTCCAGTAACCGCGCATCCAGTGAATGTCACCAAGAGAACCAGGTTACTAGTTTCTTTTCAGTCCTTCTAATTGTATTAACAACTGAAAACAGTCTCAGTAGTGTGTGTGTGAAAAAGCCCTATAAGTAGAAATCGAACCATGATACAATTTTTGTTGTTCCCAACCAGTCCACCTAGATGATTGCTAATGAAAAATTGAAAAATTATTTTTGTCCAGAAAAGGCTTATTTAAAACATGCTTAAGGTTCACAAAGTTTCGCGATGGAGGGAGCAGATACTATCTCAAAGTAAAAAGATAAAAACTTGGCAAAACAATAAAGAAATTCCTAATAAAAGTAATAAATAAAATACCCCCCATGCTTGGACTAGGCATTGTCCTCAATGATTTTTTTAAATAAAATAAAAAGGGGTTAGGAGAGCTCACCTGGCTGTCTGGTTCAGGATACTCGGCCTTGGGGTATTTTATTTTTCAACAAATCGAAAAAATACATTAAGCCGTGGGTTGCCTCCCACGCAGCGCTCTTTTAACGTCACTAGCTTGACGGTAAAAAAAAAGAATTTTTTTTTTCAATTGGGATCATGTAGAACTAAACTAGTTCCTTTCTCAATTGGGTCACCATTTAAATAATTTTTCAACCTTTGACCATTGACTTTAAACGATCCAGTTTTCTCGCTCCAGATCTCTACAGATCCGAAGGGGTAAACCTTACGGATTTCAAAAGGACCGGTCCATCTTGACTTTAATTTTCCCGGAAAAATTTTTAGCCTGGAATTGAACAATAACACCAGGTCACCCTCCTTGAATTCTCTACGAATAATACGCTTATCATGCCAATTTTTTGTTCTTTCTTTGTAAAGTTTGGCATTCTCATAAGCATCCATTCGCAGTTCTTCCAATTCGTTTAGTTGGAGTTTTCTTTTTTCTCCGGCTAATTCCATGTTCAGGTTAAGGCGTTTAATTGCCCAGTAAGCTTTGTGCTCTAGCTCTACCGGAAGGTGGCAAGACTTCCCATAAATTAATTTGAAAGGAGTCATTCCTATGGGAGTCTTGTACGCAGTCCGATAAGCCCAGAGAGCATCATCAAGCTTTACCGACCAGTCTTTCCTTGAAGTCGAAACAGTTTTTTCTAAAATAGTTTTAATTTCTCTGTTCGATACCTCAACCTGACCGCTTGTTTGAGGGTGATAAGGCGTTGCGACTTTGTGCCTTACTCCAAACTTTTGTAGTAACATTTCAAAATGTTTTGAGATGAAATGGGATCCTCCGTCGCTTATGACAACACGAGGGACCCCGAATCTTGGAAAAATTATTTTTTTGAAAAGTTTTATGACTACCTTTGCATCGTTTGTAGGAGAAGCAATGGCTTCGATCCATTTTGACAAATAGTCAACGGCTACCAGAATATATTGGTTTCCAAAAGAAGAAGGAAATGGTCCCATGAAATCGATACCCCAGACGTCGAAAATTTCAACCTCTAAGATATTATTTAAGGGCATTTCATTTCTTTTTGAAATATTTCCGGTGCGTTGACACTGGTCGCATTTAGAAATGAATTGATGCGCGTCTTTAAAAAGGGACGGCCAATAAAAACCAGATTGAAGAATTTTCGTAGCAGTTTTTGAAGAACTGGCATGGCCGCCATAGGAAGAAGAATGACAATGGTATGGAATGTTACTTACCTCTTCTTCCGGAATGCATCTTCTGAACACCCCATCAGCTCCCCTTTTAAAAAGCAGTGGCTCGTCCCAGTAATACTGTTTGAGATCATGGAAGAATTTCTTCTTCCGCTGATAATTTAAATCTGGGGGGAGTACTCCTGCTGCAAGGTAGTTTACAAAATCTGCATACCATGGTGCTTCAGTTTTGATCAATGAGAAGAGTTGATCATCCAGAAATGTATCATTAAGCGGCAACTCTTCTTCTTTTGTTCCTTGTAGACGGGACAAATGATCAGCCACAACATTTTCAACGCCTTTTTTATCCCTTATTTCAAGATCAAATTCTTGTAGGAGTAAAACCCATCGGATCAATCTCGGCTTGGCATCTTTTTTGTTTAACAAATATTTTATGGCCGAGTGATCAGTAAAAATGATGATTTTTGAACCTACCAGATATGATCGAAACTTATCAACGGCAAAAACTACCGCCAATAATTCTTTTTCAGTTGTGGCGTAATTCATTTGTGCCTCGTCTAAGGTCCTGCTTGCATAGTATATGGCATGCAATTTTTTTTCTTTTCTTTGTCCCAGGACTGCCCCAACTGCATAGTCGCTTGCATCGCACATTATTTCAAACGGAAGATTCCAGTCTGGTGGCTGTATGATCGGGGCAGTAACTAAAGCCTTTTTCAACCTGTTAAAAGCTTCAAGACAAAGATCGTTAAAAATAAATGCTGCATCCTTAAGGAGCAGACTTGTCATAGGTTTTGAAATTTTTGAGAAGTCTTTTATGAACCGACGGTAGAAACCCGCATGGCCTAAAAAGCTTCTCACCTCTTTTACTGTGGTGGGAGGTAGCATTTTTTCAATCACTTCAATTTTTGCACGGTCTACCTCAATACCTCTGTGAGAAATTAAGTGCCCTAGGACAATTCCTTCATTAACCATGAAATGACACTTTTCCCAGTTTAGAACTAGGTTCACCTTCTCACATCTCTCTAAGACTTTTTCCAGATTGGCTAAACAGTTTTCAAAATTTGACCCATGGACGGAAAAATCATCCATAAACACTTCCATTATGTTTTCAACAAAGTCTGAGAATATGGACATCATACACCTTTGAAAGGTAGCGGGAGCATTACATAGACCAAAGGGCATCCTTCTATAGGCATAAGTGCCAAAAGGACATGTGAAAGTTGTTTTTTCTTGGTCGCTAGGATGGATGGGAATTTGGAAAAATCCCGAATAACCATCCAAATAGCAGAAATGTGAGTGCCGCGCTAACCTTTGGACATTAAGGGAATAAATCCGTCAATATGCATACACAGAATACTACTGGAAGAGGACTATAAACCTTCTATCGAGCATCAAAGAAGATTAAACCCAAACATGAAAGAGGTTGTAAAAAAAAGAAGTTTTAAAACTCCTTGATGCTGGGATAATATATCCTATTTCCGATAGTAAGTGGGTTAGTCCTGTTCAAGTAGTACCTAAGAAGGGAGGCTTAACAGTTATTAAAAATGAAAAGGATGAATGCATTTCCACAAGGACAATCACGGGATGGAGAATGTGTATTGATTACAGAAAGCTTAACAAAGCTACCCGGAAAGATCACTTCCCTCTCCCGTTCATTGATCAAATGCTAGAAAGGTTAGCGCGGCACTCACATTTCTGCTATTTGGATGGTTATTCGGGATTTTTCCAAATTCCCATCCATCCTAGCGACCAAGAAAAAACAACTTTCACATGTCCTTTTGGCACTTATGCCTATAGAAGGATGCCCTTTGGTCTATGTAATGCTCCCGCTACCTTTCTAGCATTTGATCAATGAACGGGAGAGGGAAGTGATCTTTCCGGGTAGCTTTGTTAAGCTTTCTGTAATCAATACACATTCTCCATCCCGTGATTGTCCTTGTGGAAATGCATTCATCCTTTTCATTTTTAATAACTGTTAAGCCTCCCTTCTTAGGTACTACTTGAACAGGACTAACCCACTTACTATCGGAAATAGGATATATTATCCCAGCATCAAGGAGTTTTAAAACTTCTTTTTTTACAACCTCTTTCATGTTTGGGTTTAATCTTCTTTGATGCTCGATAAAAGGTTTATAGTCCTCTTCCAGTAGTATTCTGTGTATGCATATTGACGGATTTATTCCCTTAATGTCCTCAATAGTATACCCTATGGCTTTGGGATACTTCTTGAGAACATTAAGTAATTTTTCAGTCTCACTTTGTTTCAAATTTGCATTTACAATTACTGGAAAAGTAGAATTAGGGCCAAGAAACTCATACCTGAGAGATGATGGTAAGGGCTTCAGTTCTATTTTTGGTGTTTCTTTTGGGAGAGGCTGAGGCTTTTCCTCACCCAAGGTTTCAGTACCCAATTCTTTTGATGGTGGATTTTCATCCAAAAGTTTTATGTAGAATTGGGTTTCCCCTGCTGCATTTGTATTTGTGTTGCCTAAAAGGCAATCTTCCAGACTATCTCGTGAAGATGATGCTAAAGAGCATTCTCGCACGCAATAGTCTACAATGTCAATCCTGCAGCATGAGTCTTTTACAGATGGACTTTTCATGAAGTTTGAAACTTCAAACTCAACCTTTTCATCCCCCACATTAAAAACCAACTTACCGTTTTTAACGTCAATTATTGCCCCTGCAGTAGCTAAAAAAGGCCTCCCCAGAAGAATAGGAATTTGGGAGTCTTCTTCAATTTCCATTACAACAAAGTCCACCGGTATAAAAGTTTGCCCTACCTTGATAGGGATATCCTCTAAGATTCCAGTGGGGTATTTAACGGAACGATCTGCCAACTGTATTGTCATTTTTGTGGGTTTGAGTTCGCCTATCCCTAGTCTATTGCAAAGAGAAAGGGGCATCAAACTTACACTGGCTCCTAGATCGCACATCGCTCTGTTTATAGTTTCACTTCCAATCACACAAGGTATGGAAAAACTACCTGGATCTTTGAGTTTTTGTGGCAGCTTGTTTTGGATAATTGCACTACATTCCTCCGTTAATGCAATTGTCTCGTAGTCGTCTATTTTTCTTTTCTTGGACAAAATTTCTTTCAAAAATTTAGAATAAGACGGCATTTGAGACAATGCATCAGTGAAAGGAACGTTGATGTAAAGCTTTTTAAGCAAGTCGACAAACCTTTTGAATTGCTCGTCAATTTTGCTTTTTGCAAATCTTTGGGGGAAAGGAATGGGTGGTTTGTATGGTGGAGGGGGGATGTGTGGTTCTTCTCTTTCTTTTTCTGGTTCTTTCCCTTTTTCTTTCTCTTCTAGCTCACCTGGTAAATTATGTTTTTCACTCACAGTTTTTTCTTGGTCTGCTCTTGGTTCCTCTAATTGTTTTCCGCTTCTAAGGGTGACGGCATTTATTTGGCCTTTTGGATTTTGTTCTGGTTGCCCAGGAAATACCCCTGAAGTCTTAGAGGATGAAGCTACCTGTGTTGCCACTTGTGTTATTTGATTTTCAAGCATTTTGTTATGAGTGGTGATAGAGTCGACTTTTGATACTAATTTGATAAGTGTGTCATTCAAATAACCAGTTTGATTTTTGAATTCTTCATTTTGTTTTGTTTGAGATGACACAAATTTTTCCATCAAAAATTCCAAGTTCGACTTTTGTGGGTTGTTTTGTGGGTTGTTAAAAACCCTTTGATTTTGAAAGACAGGAGGTGGTCTAGGTGCTGGATTGGGTGGAGGATTTTTATAAGAAAAATTTGGATGATTCCTCCACCCAGGATTATAAGTATTTGAAAACGGATCTTCCTTTTGAGCATAGTTAATATGCTCGTTTCCAGCACTAGATGCCTCAAGCTGGCATTCAGCTCCAATATGGCCAACAACCCCACATAATTCACATGGTGGAGTAATAGGAGAAGAAGTTTGTGAGACGGCACTTACATTTAATTTTTCAAATTTTTGAAAAAGTGCGTCCACTTTTGAGGTAAGATGATCAACAACAGATATTTCATACTTACCCGGCTCTTTTGATGTGGCTGGCTTATTCGTTATGGCTCGCTCACTTGTCCACTGACAATGGTTTTGAGCCATATCTTCAACGAGTGCATAGGCTTCGGTAAAATTTTTGTTCATTAAAGCTCCACCTGCAGCTGCATCAACAGTCATTCTTGTTGCATATTGTAATCCATTATAAAAAGTGTGAACAACAAGCCATTTCTCTAGTCCATGATGGGGGCATAGCCTTAACATTTCTTTGAAACGTTCCCAAGCATCATAAAGAGATTCCCCGTCGTTTTGAGAAAATCGAGTAATTTGATTTCTCATTTGAGCTGTCTTACTCGGGGGAAAGAATTTAGTAAGAAAAGCTTGTTTCAGCTGGTTCCAGTTGGTAATGGATTCCGAAGGCAAAGAATGTAGCCATGCTCTAGCTCTATCCCTTAATGAAAAAGGGAAGAGTTTTAGTCTTATGGCATCCGGAGGTACCCCGTTTAATTTGAGAGTTCCACAGTATTCAAGAAAAATTGAAATATGAAGATTTGGGTCCTCCGTGGGAGAACCAGAAAATTGGTTTTGTTGTACCATCGAAAGCAGAGATGTTTTGAGTTCAAAATTATTTGCTTCCACATTTGGATGTACAATGGCAGCCGATGGCTCTGCCGAAGGTGTTGCGTACTCTTTGAGAGCACGATTTTCATTAGCCGCCATTTGGTTATCGGGAATTTCTCTCCTCCTTCTATGTAAGAACCTTTCGATTTCGGGAATTGGTTGAACAGTTTCACCGAAACTTCTGGTTCTTCGCATTCGAGGGACAAGAGAAGAAAAAGTGAAAATAAAGAAAATAAAATTTCAGTCTAACCGGTTTCGAAAAACTTAATTAATATCACTGCGTCCCCGGCAACGGCGCCAAAAACTTGATAGCCCCGCAAGTGCACGGGTCGTATCGCGTAATAAAAGAGTATCGGTCCACAGGGAGAGCCTAAGTGAATACCAATTTAATTTTTCAAAGTTTGATTAACTGAAAAGAAAGTGTTTTTGGAAAGAAGGAATATTTTAGCAAAGTCTACTCACTCATGATCATTGTAGACAAAAGAGGAAAAAAGGAAATAAAAGAAGAAGACATAAAGTTTAAATAGCGAGAAATAAAAGAAAGCGGTAAAGTGCAAAAATCATAAATAGCAGAATTGTAAATGACAAGAAAGTAAATTGCTTGAAAAGTAAATTGCCAGTAATTTACTTGACTTGCCAGTAATTTACTTGACTTGCCAGTAGTTTACTTGACTTGCCAGTAGTTTACTCGACTTGCCAGTAGTTTACTTGACTTGGAAATTTAAAGGGCAAAAAAGTAAATGACAAGGAAAATAAAAGAGCGAAAAAGTAAAGAGCGAGAAATTAAATAGCAATGAAAGTAAATGACTTGGAAAGAAAAAGGGCGGAAAAGTAAATAGCAGGGAAAATAAAAGAGCGGAAAAGTAAAGAGCGAAAAGTAAAAAGCGAGAAAAGTAAAGAGCGAGAAATTAAAAGGCAATGAAAGTAAATGACTTGGAAAATAAATAGCAAGAATTTAAAGGGCAAGAAAGTAAATAAACAAGAATCATAAAAAGCATGAAGAGTAAATTGAAGTCATGAATAATTAGAGAGCCTTTGTCATTGATTTTCTAACAAAATTCAAGCTTGGGTACAAGTGAGGATCAAGCCTCTATTTATAGGAAAATATGAGGGGCAAAATGGTCCTAAAGAGGAAAAAGTGGCAAATCAAGTTGGCCAAGGTAGCCATCAAAAATATCCATCAACAAGTGGGCAACAAGTGGGCAAAATATCCATCAGCAAGTGGGCAATTCGAATTCTGACTGTTCAGTCGAATTCTGGATAGCAGAGTTGAGGCACAGTCGAAATCTGGTGGCAGAAGCAGGTACAGTCGAAATCTTGCCAGCAGAAGTAGGCACAGTCGAAATCTTGCCAGCAGAAGTAGGCACAGTCGAAATCTGGGAAGCAAAAGCAGTCGAAGTCGAAATCTGGAAGATGCAGTCGAATTCTGGGAGATCCAGTCGAAATCTGGCCTGCTGAGACAGATGCTGTCGAATTCTGAGAGATCTTGGTCGAATTCTGAGAGATCTTGGTCGAATTCTGAGAGATCCAGTCGAATTCTGACCTGCTGAGACTTTAAGCAGCCCAAATTGCTTCAAAATAAGACCTGAAGATAAAAAGTAAACATTTGCAGTAAAATAGAACAAAAATATAATTAAAATACTAAAAAGACTTAATAAAATAACTATTAAAAAGACTCTAAAAATAGACTTATCAACAAGAACCTAACAAATTTGGGGATGTTACAATAACAATAATAACACTATATTATGTTTACGTTGAAAGATTAATTAAAGTAAGACACCATATTGATTTTTTTGGTGGAAAGAGATCATATTGTTTTCAATCTTGACATTTAACACAATATATATATATATATATATATATATATATATATATATATATATATATATATATATATATATATAGTATATACTACCACTTGTGTTATCAAACATATAAAGCGAGGCCAGTGTCTCCAACATGCTTTTGGCGCAAAGTTGCATCAAGCAACGTCCTTCACCAAATTTAGAGCCAAAATTGCAGCCTAACTTGGACAATGTTCCCGCCATTTTGCTTTTCCTCCACATGTCCCCTTATTCCTTCTTCTCCTGTTTATGTCAGACATGCAATGCTTCACTTCTTTGACAGGTATTGCAACACCAGTCTCCCACTTGGCTTGCCTCTCTCTCTCTCTCTCTCTCTGTGCATGTTAAACACCTTTCAGTCATTCTCTATCATTCATACAAATGACACATTTTCTTTACACTTTACACAAGGGAAGAGGTGCTGGAGAGAGAAGGAACGAGATCAGAGTCAGGGAATTAGCAATTAGAGAGAGAATGAAGAAAGGGAAAATGTGAGAAGAGCTGCGAAGGTATGATCGGTGGTGAGGGTTAGAGAAAAGGGAGGGAGAATGGGAGAGTGGCGGTCAGGGAGGTTGAAGCGAGAGAGGGCGGCGAACAGGGAGGTTGAAGCGAGAGAGGGCGGCGAACAGGGAGGTTGGGGATGGAGATGAAGACAAAGGTAGTTGGAGATGGATGGAAGCGAATGTAAATGGGTGATGAGGGATAAGAAACCAGAGGGCGATAGAGGGAGAAATGGAGAGAGAGGCGGCAGGAAGAGGAGAGGACAATGAAGACGCGATTGCGTGTTGCAAAGAGCGACGATCTGTCCACCTGTAACGCATTCGTTACTGCCGCTCTCTCCGCCTTCACCGCTTCCTTCGAGAACAACGGTCCCGCCTTCAGGGACTTCACTCACAGGGAGGTTCAGAAGCCTCCATTTCTCACCATCCCCGTCAAGTCCATTTTCGAGGAGGAAGAGGAAAAGGGGAACGAAAGGTCTCTGAGAAAAAGAGAAAGCAACAGATTCTTCCACCTATTCCTCTTGGTTGGGAATTACATTGTATGAAATCTATTTTTTACTTATGAACTTATAGTTTTTTTTGGTTACAATGTGGTGTTCTTCTAATTGATTGCCTTTATATTGCTGATAAGGTAATTTACTAGATTTAGTATTTATCTTCAAATAAGATGTGCTTAGCATGACATTGTTCTTTTTTATGAATATATATATATATATATATATATATATATATATATATATATATATATATATATATATATATATATTATAGAGATCTGATTTTGTAACACCCTCAAAATAATTAGTAGAATTATTTAGGTGTTAACCCAATTAAACTAATTTAGTACTTGACGGGTAAATTTATTGAGTGCTAAAAATTATTTATTGGTGGTTATCGGATCGTTAACCGGATAATACGGATCAAGGAAGTTTCGGAATCGAAATAAGAGATTTGGATCAATATGGTAATAGGACCGCGTTACCACGTATATATTAAATAAATATATATGTATGTGAGTGTGTGTGAGTGAAAGAATGGAAGAAAAGAAAGAAAAGAAAGAAGAAGGCAGCGAGAGAAACAGAGAAGAGAAAGGAGAGAAAAGAGAAAGAAGAGGAAAGGGGTAAGGAGGAAGAAGAGGAAAAAGGGAAGGTTTCGGTTCATCAAAACGACTTCCTTCCAACACGAAAAATGCTCAGCGTTACTTCCTCTTCGATTTGGTACCAAGATCTTCTTCATCAACTCTCTCTCTCTCTCACTTTGACATTTTCGAATTTGAGAGGAAAAAATTGGAGTTTTGATGGTTGTAGCTCAAGGGAAAGCTCAGGATGATGTTTAGGAGCGAGCTCAAGGTGGATTACTCGAGTATTGAAGATCGATTGGATGATTGGGAGCTAGTTGGATGAGTTAGGGTGGAGAAATCACAAATTGGGGTTTTTGGTGAATAGTAGCTTTTGGAGGTTAGGGATGATGAATAGTGTTCGTGGAAGATTTCGAGGAATTCGGTATCTCGGTCAAAAGGAGGTTTCGTGATCGAGTGAAAAGCTTTGGAAGTGGATTGGATGTCGCCGGAGCGGGGAATGTTCGTGTGGTTACTCGGTGATTTCGGCTCGATCGTGGTTCACGCTTCAAGGGTGAGTTCTACTCACGTTTAGGATTTTGTTTTTCGAATTAATTGATTGATCGTTTTATCGCTTTCGCTGGTCTGGAATATTACTTGATATTGTCTGTTTCGGGTTAGGAATCGATCGGAGCGAGTCTCGAGTTGTGTCGTGTTGAAATGGAATTTTTGGTGATTTGATTTCGAAAGATTTTGACTTAAAAACCGTTAATTGGAAAATATGTCGCGTTTTGATACAATTCGTTAAAAATGAGTTTTTGATTGATTTGATTGATTGTGTGACTTTGATTGAGACTGTTTTTATAGTTGTCAAAACTGTTTTCAATCGGAACAAGAATCGGAATTGAGCGGAATAGCGAATTTCGTAAGAAAACGGAAAATCTGCACTTTCTGCAGAGGGTCGCCTCGCGACCCGTCCCCTTCGCGTCCGGACACGTCCCCTTCGCGTCGCGACCTAGCCCAGTTTTGTCACGCAAAAAGTTTCTGTCGTTTTTCGCGTCGCGACGGTAGCAGTTCGCGTCGCGACGGTTTACAGAATTTTCAGCAACTAAACACTGTTTTTGTTTTCGCGATATCTCTTGATCCGGGAACCCGATTGAGGTATTCTAAGATGCGTTGAAAAGCTTATCCAGAGGCCTAACTGAATATTCTATTTTTAAGGCTAAATAAACTGTTTTTGATATTGAAAATTGTGTCGAAAAGTGGTCAACTAGAGTGCGAGTGTGAACTTGGATTTTATAAAATGTGGATTAAAGTGTTTCATTGATTGTCTGATTTGATGGACCGTGGGTTCATAGTATTGTAGATATACGTATATAGTATATCGAGTTGGGTGACGACCCATGTGTAACATACTAGGTGGGGCAGTCATGATCCCCTTCCCTAGGCTCCATGCCAATGGGAGAATGTACTATTGGTAGGGGGTTCACCGGGGTTAGCGATGTTCCGCAGTCGGTGTTATGTTAAAGATTATTGTACGATACACCGGGGTTAGCGATGTTCCGCAGTCGGTGCCGTACTTTGTTTGTTGTGCGATACACCGGGGTTAGCGATGTTTCGCAGTCGGTGCCGTACTTTGTTTATTTTACGATATACCGGGGTTAGCAATGTTTTGCAGTCGGTGTCGTGTTAATTTGTAAAAGAACTAATAACTGAACCGAGAGTGTTAGTAGGGGTCTCGGTAGAACTCACTGAGATTGTATCTCACTGTTTAAATGTTGTTGTTTTACAGATAAACAGGGACAGAAGAAACCTCAGAGGCACGAGTAGGTGGCCCGAGTGATGGATGATGACGTAGTTTTACGTTTAAGTTTATTGTCCTTCTGTTGTCCGTGTATCACAACACTATGGCATTAGTGTTATGTTATCTTTCATTCCGCTTTCTTGTATGACTCTGAGTACCGTATGGTCTTGTTTGTATATAAGACTGTTTTGTATTATTCAGCGAAAAATTCATAATGGTATTCAGTGTCTGAGCAGGAAATAATATCTCTGATATATGTTTAATGTGCACTTGGGTGTTTTTAACAAATAAAAATACCAGGGTGTTACAATTGGTATCAGAGCAGTTCGACCTAGTCGGACTTAGCTTAGGGTTGAGTCGATTCCTTGTTAGTCCTTGTGGTAATTATACTTGTGATGCTAAGAGACATTGAGCCTGATCAACTCAATACTTAGTGTATCATAAGCGGAATTATACCAGGATGATCAAGACGTAGTCCTCGACCAAGACCGGAATCTCCAACCGGTGCATCCTCGGGAAAGGTGACATGACGGTGGAAGGGTACACCGATAAGTTTGGAAAGTTGTTTCAGTTTTACCAAGTGGTAAAGTAAGCTCCGGATGACGAATGGAGAATGCAGAAGTATAAGAAGGGCCTTAGTGCTTTTATGACTTAGGGTCTCGGTTCTTATACTGTTACCAATTATGTTGCCTTAGTGCAATCAGCCTATGTCACCGAGGATGATCTCATGGGGAATACTGGAGGGGAAAGAAGGTAGTTGAATTATCAACTCCGAATGCAAGGTCCTGGGATAATTTCATCAAAGGAAAAGCAGATGCAATTCTTTGATTCTTCAAAGGTCAGAAGATGTTCTAACTGTGGAAAGCCTCACAGCGGTGATTGCAAGCGAAGATCTAATCGGTGCTGTTATAGAAATGTAGAGGGTCACTATGGTAAAGAGTGCCCTGTAAGGAAGAGTTTCAAGGAGTTACAAGCAGCTCTAAGGCAAGGACGAGTCAACATTATGGGTGTTTAGACAGTTACAACTGCAGACAATCTGCTGAGGGGTATGAGATCAGTTTTCAATAACTCTGTTAGTATATTACACGATTCGGGTGCAACCCATTGTATAATAGCTCAATCGTGAGTAGATCGGTTGGGATTAACCTTATTTTCGCTATCCTAGCCGATAGCCATCTTAACTCCTGCTAAGGGTCGTGTCCAGACCTAATCTCTGTATTGTATTGTCTACTTGTCATAGGAGGCAGAAATTTCGTTGTAGAATTTATTGTTTGCCTACGAGAAATGTGGACACCATTTTGGGTATGAATTGGATGACTGCGAATCATGTTACAAGCGTTCGTGTTAATTAGCTATCAGCTTCGCTTCAGAGTCAGTTGAATTGTCTAGGACAAATTTTGAAGCGGTTACCTAGTTCACCATAGACGGTCAACCTTCATTCCAAGGTGCGGAAGCACATGTTAGTATGTTATCCGCATCCACTGAAACTAGTTCAGATTTGGCGAACATTCAGGTTGTGAATGACTTTCTGGATGTTTCACGATGAAGTTTCTTATTAACCTCCAGAGCGAGAGGTAGAGTTTACTGTAGAATCGGTTCCCCGCACGGGATCTGTAACGCCCCAAAATAATTTAATTATTTATTTAATTAAGTTATTTAAGGCTTACAATATTTACTTAATTTAATTAAATAATTCAAGGTTTAATTATTTTATTTTATTTATTAGGAGGTGTTGTCACTAATTAAGTGGTGCGAGCAAGGGCCCGTGATCTACAATTAGGCCCGTGGCCCATTGCCTAGTCAAGTAATTCGACTCTCAAGGGGTCTTAGAAGTTAGTTTTCATTTTGACTCAAGTGGGGAAAAGAAAGAAAAGAAAACGTAAAAAGGAGAGAGTGAGAAGAGGAGAAGTGCGAAGTGAAGAGGAGAAGAAGAGAAAGGGGCGAATCACTCAAGGAGGAGGAAGAGCTTGATTGGAGTCTTGCATTTTCCTTGGAGCTTTGCTAGCAAATTCGACTTCTAAGAGGTTAGGGGGTCCTCTTTTTGTTTTTAATACATTATGCGAATTGTAGTGCCTAGGGTTAGGTTCTAGGATAATTTATATGAATGAATTGTGTGATGATTGATTTAATCGTAGTGTTGTGATATATGATCATGGATTGCCTATGTTGAAAATCGCATGAATTGATGTTTGATTATTGCAAATGTGAATTGTATGTCATATGTTTGAATATATGACTTGTTGACACTTGTTTGGTGAAAATTGATGATCATGATGATGATTGAATTATATATATATATATGATTGGGTGTTTGGTGAACTTAATTTGGTGTTTGGATTGGAAAAATTCTGATTTTGGAAGCCTTTAGGCGCCTTGGGCGCCATATGCATGGTTGCTGTTTTTCTGCGCCACAATCCTGGGCGCTAGGCGCCCAGCCAGTGTTCCCCTGCGCCAGTTCCTGCGCCAGTTGTGCTAGGCGCCGCGCCAGTTTTTCCAATTCTGTTGCCACTGTGTTGCTGTTTCTGTTGCCACTGTGTTGCTGTGTCTGTTGCCACTGTGTTGCTGTTTCTGTGTCACTGTGCTGCCAGTTTTGGCGCTAGTGCTTGTGTCATGGGCGCCAAGGGCCCCAAATTTCTGTTGTCCATTTTGCAAAAACTGATACTGAGTCTTTATGTCCAAGCTAAATGGCTCGTGTAAAATCATTTTTGGAGTCATAGGAGTTGTGGGTTGTCTTGGCCTTAGGCGCCTAGCCTATGGGCGCCAAGGATGAATGTCACTTTTTGCCAAAATTTTTATTGGGTTCTCTTATTCTGAGCATTTGGCTCGTACAAAATCAATTTCGAAGTAAAATGAGTTTTATTGCCTGTTGGCCTTAGGCGCCTAGTGTCTGGGCGCTGTGTTCCCCTGCGCCAGTTTTGCTAGGCGCTGCGCCAGTTTTGTCAGGCGCCCAGCGCCAGTTTTGCCAGGCGCCCAGCGCCAGTTTTGCTAGGCGCTGCGCCAGTTTTGCCAGGCGCCCAGCGCCAGTTTTGTTAGGCGCTGCGCCAGTTTCGCCAGGCGCCCTGCGCCAGTTTTGCTGGGCGCCAGTTTTTCAGAATGTCTAAGTATTTTTCCGATTTTGTTTTAATCATAACTTTTGACTCGGTTATCCAAATTTAACGGTTCAAAATGCGTTTCGAAGCTAATTGCGATGTCTATCCAAATGTTCCAGTTTTATGCAAAAATGATTTATTTTACTGGTATTTTCTGGGCTGAAGTGTTCAAATGCCCAAATGACAATTTCTATCTACTTTCCCTATGTCGTGTCAGTATCCTAAAATTGCCTAATTGAAATTGGTGTTGGTGTGAGTGGTGGGCTGAATTGGTGAGTGTGCTATGGTGAGATTGGTGAGCAGAGGCTTCGGCCTAATTTTAATTTGGTGAGCTGATTAATGCACTATGGTGAGTATATGAATTAAAATGGTGAATTTGATTGAATTGTGGCGTGTTGTGATGCATTCCCATAGCATCTCATGAAACATGTGCATTATTGGTGAGCAGAGGCTTCGGCCTAGTTTTATTTGGTGAGCAGAGGCTACGGCCTATTTGTATTTGGTGACGGATCCGACATGCATGTGCCCGTGGAGTTTGGGTTGCATTTCATGCATAACCATACCCTTTTGCATTGTTGTTTGGTGAATGTAATTGTGATACGGTTATTGCCTTTGTTGTGAATTGGTGTGTCTGGTTCCTTTTTCCTATGCAATGCTTATTCCCATATGTTATTAATTATGAAAAGAGACTCACCCTACTGCTTTTATGTTGCTTCTTATGTCGGCAACGTGCAGGTAATAACGAGTGAAGGTTACCTTATACCTTCGTTTGGTAGGAAGTGTCATGCTCTGATACGTAGCACCGGGGGGCGTCTTATGTTTTAATGTTATTGTCTTTATACTGTTAGACTATTTTTGGTGATGTATTGTTTTGTTTTCGAATTTACTTATTATTCCGCTGCTGGTAGTGACTGTGTTTAGTGGATGTAAACTAAACGGTTTTCCTTGTTATGGTGCTATGTATCTTGTGGTTTTAATTGAAGCTTTTGATTTTTATGGAGTAAGTGTAGCACTCGCTTAAATTGTTTTCAAAAAAAAAAAAAACTCTGATTTTATTAAATAGTAAGGTTATGAAAAAAGGGGTGTTACATTAGTGGTATCAGAGCAGTTCGGTCTGTCCGGCCAAGTCGTCCTGTCATAGTGTCATATGACAAATAGAATTGTTAGATTAGTTCTAAATTTCCGTTTGTGCTGCAGTGATAGTTTGAAATGGCTGGGAGGAACGACGCTGCTCTTGCTGCTGCTTTGCAGGCTATGGCTCAAGCTGTTGGGAACCAGCAAAATGGTGCTGAAAATGCTGGGACTCGCAGTTTAGCCACGTTCCAGAGGGAGAATCCACCTGTTTTTAAGGGCAAGTACAATCCAGATGGTGCTCTAGCATGGCTGAAAGAGATCGAAAGGATATTTCGGGTCATGGATTGTAATGATGCGCAGAAGGTTAGGTATGGTACCCATACGCTGGCAGAAGAGGCTGATGATTGGTGGATGGAGGTTAGGCAGAGATTAGAAACTGCTAATGAGGAGATAACTTGGGCTGTTTTCCGTAGAGAGTTCTTACGGAAGTATTTTCCTGAAGATGTGAGAGGTAAGAAAGAAATAGAGTTCCTTGAGCTGAAGCAAGGAAGCATGTCAGTGACAAAGTATGCTGCCAAGTTCACTGAATTGGCTAAGTTTTACCCCCACTATGCTGATGGTGATTCTGAATTTTCAAAGTGTATAAAGTTTGAGAATGGACTGAGGGCTGATATAAAGAAAGCTATAGGGTACCAGAAGATTCGGGTATTTGCTGATTTGATCGACAGTTGCAGGATATATGAGGATGATAGTAATGCTCACTCCAAGGTCATGAGAGATCAGAGGGGTAAATTTCAGAACCGGGGTAAGCCATATGAGGTTCAGGCTGGTAAGGGTAAGCAGAGGTATGCTGATAATAAGAAAACAAGTGGGGGAGATGCCCCTGCGAAGGTTGTGTGCTACAGGTGTGGCAAGCCGGGTCATAAGAGTTTTGACTGCTCGGATAATAAGTGTTTCAAGTGCGGTAAAGAAGGTCATGTGGCTGCGAAATGTGAGAAAAGGGATGTGGTGTGTTACAACTGTGGGGAAGCAGGTCATATTAGTACCAAGTGTACTAAGCCGAAGAAAGAGAAGTCCCATGGAAAAGTGTTTGCTCTCGCAGGATCAGAGGATACCAATGAGATTAGAGGTACATGTTTTATTAATGGTATTCCCTTGATTGCTATTATTGATACTGGTGCTACGCATTCATTTATTGCTGCTTTATGTGCTGAGAAATTGGACCTTGTTTTATCTTCTATGATGAGGGAGATGGTTATTGACACTCCAGCTAAGGGTTCAGTAACTACCTCTCTTGTGTGTGCTAAGTGCCCTCTGTCAATCTTCGGCAGAGATTTTCTTGTTGACCTTATTTGTTTGCCGTTGGGAGGGTTGGATGTCATTCTTGGTATGGACTGGTTAGTATTTAACCATGTGCATATTAATTGTTTCCGGAGATCTGTGAGTTTCTTTCCTCCCGAAGAGGAAGAATCCGTTTTGTTGCCTGCTGGTCATTTGCATAAAGTAATGAAGGAGGGAGTTCATCTGTTTGCCTTGATGGCGTCATTGTCTGCTGAGAATCAGGCGATCATTGAAAGGGTTCAGGTAGTGTGTGAGTTCCCTGAAGTGTTCCCGGATGAAATTCCACGTGTTCCGCCAGAGAGGGAGGTTGAGTTTGCTATTGATCTTATACCTGGTACTAGACTTGTGTCTATGGCACCGTACCGAATGTCAGCCTCAGAGTTGTCTGAATTGAAAAGCAATTAGAAGATTTACTTGAGAAGAAATTTGTAAGGCCAAGTGTGTCACCATGGGGTGCTCCGGTATTGTTAGTGAAAAAGTGATAAGTCTATTTTTAGAGTCTTTTTAATAGTTATTTTATTAAGTCTTTTTAGTATTTTAATTATATTTTTGATCTATTTTACTGCAAATGTTTACTTTTTATCTTCAGGTTTTATTTTGAAGCAATTTGGGCTGCTTAAGTCTCAGCAGGTCAGAATTCGACTGGATCTCCCAGAATTCGACTGCATCTTTCAGATTTCGACTGGATCTCCCAGAATTCGACTAGATCTCTCAGAATTCGACAGCATCTGTCTCAGCAGGCCAGAATTCGACAGCATCTGTCTCAGCAGGCCAGAATTTGACAGCATCTGTCTCAGCAGGCCAGAATTCGACTGGATCTCCCAGAATTCGACTGCATCTTCCAGATTTCGACTTCGACTGCTTCTGCTTCCCAGATTTCGACTCTGCCTGCTTCTGCTTCCCAGATTTCGACTGTGCCTGCTTCTGCTACCCAGATTTCGACTGTGCCTGCTTCTGCTGGCAAGATTTCGACTGTGCAAGCCAAAATTGGATATTTTGCCCACTTGTTGATGGATATTTTTGCCCACTTTTTGATGACCATGTGCTTTAACCACTTGCTCATGTGCATTGTCCACTTGAGGATGGCTCTTTGATGACTACCTTGGCCAACTTGATTTGCCACTTTTTCCTCTTTTGGACCATTTTGCCCCTCATATTTTCCTATAAATAGAGGCTTGATCCTCACTTGTACCAAAGCTTGAATTTTGTTAGAAAATCAATGACAAAGGCTCTCTAATGATTCATGACTTCAATTTACTCTTCATGCTTTTTTAAATTCTTGCTATTTATTTTCTTGCCCTTTTTCTTTCCAAGTCATTTACTTTCTTGCTCCTTTAATTTCTTGCACCTTTAATTTCCAAGTCATTTACTTTCTTGCCCTTTAAATTCTTGCTATTTATTTTCCAAGTCATTTACTATTCTTGCTATTTAATTTCTTGCACCTTTATTTTCCAAGTTATTTACTTTCTTGCACTTTTATTTTCCTTGCTCTTTAAATTACCAAGTCAAGTAAACTACTGGCAAGTCAAGTGAATTACTGGCAAGTCAAGTAAATTACTGGCAATTTACTTTTCAAGCAATTTACTTTCTTGTCATTTACAATTCCGCTATTTATGATTTTTTACCGCTTTCTTTTATTCCTCGCTATTTAACTTTATGTTTGCTTCTTTTATTTCCTTTTCTCCTCTTTTGTCTACAATGATCATGAGTGAGTAGACTTTACTAAAATATTCCTTCTTTCCAAAAACACTTTCTTTTCAGTTAATCAACTTTGAAAAATTAGATTGGTATTCACCTAGGCTCTCCCTGTGGATCGATAACTCTTTTATTACGCGATACGACCCGTGCACTTGCGGGGCTATCAAGTTTTTGGCGCCGTTGCCGGGGAGGCAGTGATATTGATTAAGTTTTTCGAAACCGGTTAGACTGAAATTTTATTTTCTTTATTTTTACTTTTTCTTCTCTTGTCCCTCGAATGCGAAGAACCAGAAGTTTCGGTGAAACTGTTCAACAAATTCCCGAAATCGAAAGGTTCTTACATAGAAGGAGGAGAGAAATTCCCGATAACCAAATGGCGGCTAATGAAAATCGTGCTCTCAAAGAGTACGCAACACCTTCAGCAGAACTATCGGCTGCCATTGTACATCCAAATGTGGAAGCAAATAATTTTGAACTCAAATCATCTCTGCTTTCAATGGTTCAACAAAACCAATTTTCTGGTTCTCCCACAGAGGACCCAAATCTTCATATTTCAATTTTTCTGGAATACTGTGGGACTCTCAAATTAAACGGGGTACCTCAAGATGCCATAAGACTAAAGCTCTTCCCTTTTTCATTAAGGGATAGAGCAAGAGCATGGCTACATTCTTTGCCTTCAGAATCCATTACCAGCTGGGGCCAATTAAAACAAGCCTTTCTTACTAGGTTCTTTCCCCCAAGTAAAACATCTCAAATGAGAAGTCAAATTACTCGATTTTCTCAAAACGACGGGGAATCTCTTTATGATGCTTGGGAACGTTTCAAAGAAATGTTAAGGCTATGCCCCCATCATGGACTAGAGAAATGGCTCGTTGTTCATACGTTTTATAATGGATTACAATATGCAACTAGAATGACTGTTGATGCAGCTGCAGGTGGAGCTTTGATGAACAAAAATTTTACTGAAGCTTATGCACTCATTGAAGATATGGCTCAAAACTATTGTCAATGGGCAAGTGAGCGAGCCATAGCAGATAAACCAGCATCGTCAAAAGAGCCAGGTAAGTATGAAATATCCGTTGTTGATCATCTTGCCTCAAAAGTGGACGCACTTTTTCAAAAATTTGAAAAATTAAATGTAAGTGCCGTTTCACAAACTTTTTCTCCTACTACTCCACCATGTGAATTATGTGGGGTTGTTGGCCATATTGGAGCTAAATGCCAGCTTGAGGCATCTAGTACTGGAAATGAGCATATAAACTATGCTCAAAAAGAAGATCCGTTTTCAAATACTTATAATTCTGGGTGGAGAAATCATCCAAATTTTTCTTATAAAAATCCTCCACCCAATCCAGCACCTAGACCACCTCCTGTCTTTCAAAATCAAAGCGTTTTTAACAACCCACAAAACAGCCCGCAAAAGTCGAACTTAGAATTTTTGATGGAAAAATTTGTGTCATCTCAAACAAAACAAAATGAAGAATTCAAAAATCAAACATGTTATTTGAATGACACACTTATCAAATTAGGATCAAAAATCGACTCTATTGCCACTCACAGTAAGATGCTTGAAAATCAAATAACTCAAGTGGCAACACAGGTGGCTTCATCCTCTAAATCTTCGGGGGTATTTCCTAGACAGCCTGAACAAAATCTAAATGGCCAAATATATGCTGTCACCCTTAGAAGCGAAAAACAATTAGAGGAACCAAGAGCAAACCAAGAAAAAATTGTGAGTGAAAAACATAATTCACCTTGTGAGCAAGAAGAGAAAGAAAAAGAACCAGAAAAAGAAAGAGAAGAACCATACATCCCCCCACCACCATACAAACCATCTCCTTTATCTTATTTTTCACCTTCCTTTTTGAAAAAAATAACATTTGATCAGGGGGGGAATTGTAAAAAAGATCTTATTGCTTACACAACTTCCATTTTACAAGCCATGGGATCTAGGAATATGCTTTCATTCTTCATATGTCACTTGGTCTCTATGCTTCAAGCAATGGGACCCAGGAATAACTTTATAAAGGGAAAAGGTCAAGCTAATGACCATAAACGAGCGCTGCGTGGGAGGCAACCCACGGCTTAATGTATTTTTCGATTTGTTGAAAAATAAAATACCCCAAGGCCGAGTATCCTGAACCAGACAGCCAGGTGAGCTCTCCTAACCCCTTTTTGTTTTATTTGAAAAAATCATTGAGGACAATGCCTAGTCCAAGCATGGGGGGTATTTTATTGCTTTTATTAGGAATGTCTTTATTGCTTTGCCAAGTTTTTATCTTTTTTTTGTACTTTGAGTTGTATCTGCTCCCTCCATCACGAAACTTTGTGAACCCTAAGCATGTTTTAGATAAGCCTTTTCTGGACAAAAATAATTTTTCAATTTTTCATTAGCAATCATCTAGGTGAACTGGTTGGGAACAACAAAAATTGTATCATGGTTCGATTTCTACTTATAGGGCTTTTTCACACACACTATTGAGACTATTTTCAGTTATTAATACAAATAGAGGGACTGAAAAGAAACTAGTAACCCGGTTCTCTTGGTGACATTTACTAGATGCGCGGTTACTGGAGAAAAACGTCTGAGTTGGGATATTCAAAAAAAAAAAAAATATTTTTTATGTATATATGCAAAACCAATTCAAAAATGCAGAAGTTAGTGCATTTTAAATGTCAAAATAAATGGTTAGCGTATAAGATCAAAAAGAAAAGAAAAATGCTTGAATACCCAACGTATAAAGACCCTCCTTTGAGACCCGGTCTTAGTAAATGGAAGACCCAAGCTTAAGAATGTTGGGGAACCGGTTCTATGATGACATTGATATCCCCTCTAGAGTACTGATACTTTAAAGTTGCCTCTCAATTCCACAAGAAGCCCAAAATAGTAGCTCTCATACCAAAGTGTTAGAATTGCCCCACAGTTCACTTAAGGTTTCAATATGAAAATAATTTTCCTTCAGAATTGGCCTAAAGATTTACACTGTTTTTGCTTGAGGACAAGCAAAGGTTCAAGCATAGGGGAGTTTGATAAGTCTATTTTTAGAGTCTTTTTAATAGTTATTTTATTAAGTCTTTTTAGTATTTTAATTATATTTTTGATCTATTTTACTGCAAATGTTTACTTTTTATCTTCAGGTTTTATTTTGAAGCAATTTGGGCTGCTTAAGTCTCAGCAGGTCAGAATTCGACTGGATCTCCCAGAATTCGACTGCATCTTCCAGATTTCGACTGGATCTCCCAGAATTCGACTAGATCTCTCAGAATTCGACAGCATCTGTCTCAGCAGGCCAGAATTCGACAGCATCTGTCTCAGCAGGCCAGAATTCGACAGCATCTGTCTCAGCAGGCCAGAATTCGACTGGATCTCCCAGAATTCGACTGCATCTTCCAGATTTCGACTTCGACTGCTTCTGCTTCCCAGATTTCGACTGTGCCTGCTTCTGCTTCCCAGATTTCGACTGTGCCTGCTTCTGCTACCCAGATTTCGACTGTGCCTGCTTCTGCTGGCAAGATTTCGA
The DNA here is from genome assembly GCA_039519185.1 of Astragalus membranaceus. Classification (NCBI taxonomy): domain Eukaryota; kingdom Viridiplantae; phylum Streptophyta; class Magnoliopsida; order Fabales; family Fabaceae; genus Astragalus; species Astragalus membranaceus. Next base: position 196,691,055 of record CM076846.1, on the reverse strand, counting down.
CTGTGCAAGCCAAAATTGGATATTTTGCCCACTTGTTGATGGATATTTTTGCCCACTTTTTGATGACCATGTGCTTTGACCACTTGCTCATGTGCATTGTCCACTTGAGGATGGCTCTTTGATGACTCCCTTGGCCAACTTGATTTGCCACTTTTTCCTCTTTTGGACCATTTTGCCCCTCATATTTTCCTATAAATAGAGGCTTGATCCTCACTTGTACCTAAGCTTGAATTTTGTTAGAAAATCAATGACAAAGGCTCTCTAATGATTCATGACTTCAATTTACTCTTCATGCTTTTATGATTCTTTTATTACTTTCTTGCCTTTAAATTCTTGCTATTATTTCTTGCCCTTTTTCTTTCCAAGTCATTTACTTTCTTGCTCTTTAATTTCTTGCACCTTTAATTTCCAAGTCATTTACTTTCTTGCTCCTTTAAATTCTTGCACCTTTATTTTCCAAGTCATTTACTATTCTTGCTATTTAATTTCTTGCACCTTTATTTTCCAAGTTATTTACTTTCTTGCACTTTTATTTTCCTTGCTCTTTAAATTACCAAGTCAAGTAAACTACTGGCAAGTCAAGTGAATTACTGGCAAGTCAAGTAAATTACTGGCAATTTACTTTTCAAGCAATTTACTTTCTTGTCATTTACAATTCCGCTATTTATGATTTTTTACCGCTTTCTTTTATTCCTCGCTATTTAACTTTATGTTTGCTTCTTTTATTTCCTTTTCTCCTCTTTTGTCTACAATGATCATGAGTGAGTAGACTTTACTAAAATATTCCTTCTTTCCAAAAACACTTTCTTTTCAGTTAATCAACTTTGAAAAATTAGATTGGTATTCACCTAGGCTCTCCCTGTGGATCGATAACTCTTTTATTACGCGATACGACCCGTGCACTTGCGGGGCTATCAAAAAGAAGGACGGGAGTATGAGACTTTGTGTCGATTATAGGCAATTGAACAAAGTGACAATAAAGAACAGGTATCCGCTTCCCAGAATTGATGATCTGATGGACCAGTTGGTAGGTGCTAAGGTGTTTAGTAAAATCGATTTGAGGTCGGGTTATCACCAGATCAAGGTAAAGGATGAAGACATTCAGAAAACCGCTTTCAGAACGAGATATGGGCACTATGAGTATTCTGTGATGCCGTTTGGTGTTACCAACGCGCCGGGTGTGTTTATGGAGTACATGAATCATACCTTCCATAGTTACTTGGATCGGTTTGTAGTTGTGTTTATTGACGACATTCTGGTGTATTCTAAAACGGAAGAGGAACACGCAGAACATTTGAGGTTAGTACTAGAAGTGTTGAAAGAAAAGAAATTGTATGCAAAATTGTCTAAGTGTGAGTTCTGGCTGAATGAAGTAGGTTTCCTTGGTCATATTATCTCTGGTAATGGTATAGCTGTGGACCCAGCCAAGGTTGATGCTGTGTCGCAATGGGAGAGCCCGAAGTCAGTTACTGAGATTAGGAGTTTCTTGGGATTAGCTGGTTACTACAGGAGGTTTATTGAAGGTTTCTCGAAATTGGCACTTCCGTTGACTCAATTGACGTGTAAGGGAAAGGCCTTTGTGTGGGATGCTCGCTGTGAGGAGAGCTTCAATGAGTTGAAGAAGAGTTTGACAACATCGCCCGTTTTGACTTTGCCTGTTCCGGATCAACCATTTGTAGTATATTGTGATGCTTCCAAGATGGGTTTGGGAGGTGTGTTAATGCAAGAGGGTAAGGTAGTAGCTTATGCGTCCAGGCAGTTGAGGACCCATGAGAAGAACTACCCTACTCATGATTTGGAGCTTGCTGCAATTGTGTTCGTGCTGAAAATTTGGAGGCACTATCTGTATGGTACTAGATTTGAAGTGTTTAGTGACCATAAGAGTCTAAAATACTTGTTTGATCAGAAGGAGCTGAATATGAGACAGAGACGTTGGTTAGAACTGCTGAAGGATTATGATTTCGGCTTGAACTATCACCCCGGCAAAGCTAATGTCGTGGCTGATGCTTTAAGTCGGAAGAGCTTGCATATGTCGGCTATGATGGTGAAAGAATTAGAGTTGATTGAGCAGTTTCGGGACATGAGTCTGGTTTGTGAAGTGACACCGCAGAGTGTCAGATTGGGAATGTTGAAGATTGGCAATGAATTTTTGGTTAGTGTTCGAGAAGCCCAAAAGTCAGATGTAAAGTTGGTAGACCTGTTAGTTGTGAATGATCAAGCTGTGAATGGGGATTTCAAGTTAGATTCCCAAGGTGTATTGAGATTCAGAGATAGGATTTGTATTCCTGATGATGCTGAGATGAAGAGAATGATTCTTGAGGAGAGCCATAGGAGCAAGTTAAGTATTCATCCAGGGGCTACGAAAATGTACCAAGATTTGAAGAAATTGTTCTGGTGGCCTGGTATGAAGAAGGATGTGGCACAGTTTGTGTATTCTTGTCTGACTTGTCAAAAGTCTAAGATTGAGCATCAGAAGCCTGCGGGGTTGATGCAACCATTGGAGATTCCGGAATGGAAATGGGATAGCATTTCCATGGATTTTGTGACTGGTTTGCCAAATACAGTGAGAGGGTTTGATGCTATATGGGTGGTAGTGGACAGGTTGTCAAAGTCTGCTCATTTCTTACCAATTAATATGAATTATCCAGTTCCAAAGTTGGCAGAGATCTACATCAAGACAATTGTGAAGTTGCATGGCGTTCCGCTTAGTATTGTATCTGATAGAGATCCAAGATTCACATCTGAATTTTGGAAAAGTTTGCAAGAAGCTTTGGGTTCTAAGTTGAGGTTGAGCTCCGCTTATCATCCGCAGACAGATGGTCAGACGGAGAGGACTATTCAGTCGTTAGAGGACTTGTTGAGAGCATGTGTTCTTGAGCAGGGAGGTTCATGGGATTCTCATCTTCCGTTGATAGAGTTCACCTACAACAACAGTTTTCATTCTAGTATTGGTATGGCACCGTTTGAGGCGTTGTATGGTCGGAGATGTAGGACTCCGTTATGTTGGTATGAATCTGGAGAGAGTGCAGTATTGGGGCCTGAAATTGTGCGAGAAACAACTGAGAAGGTAAAATTAATCCGTGAAAAGATGAAAGCGTCGCAGAGTCGACAAAAGAGCTATCATGATAAGAGAAGGAAGGATTTAGAGTTTCAGGCAGGTGATCATGTGTTTCTGAGAGTCACTCCGGTGACTGGTGTTGGGCGTGCCTTGAAATCAAAGAAGTTAACTCCCCGTTTCATTGGTCCGTATCAGATTATGGAGAGGGTGGGAAGTGTTGCCTATAGGGTGGCCTTTCCGCCTAATCTTTCGAACTTGCATGACGTGTTTCACGTGTCACAGCTTCGAAAATATATTCCGGACCCGTCTCATGTGATTCAGATGGATGAAGTAGAGGTGCGGGATAATCTCACTGTGGAGACTATGCCTGTGCGGATTGAAGATAAAGAAGTGAAGACTCTGCGGGGAAAAGAAATTCCTTTGGTGAAAGTGGTGTGGTTAGGAGCTGCTGGTGAGAGTATGACTTGGGAGCTGGAGAGCAAGATGCGGGAAGCATATCCGGAGTTGTTTGATTCAGGTAATTTCGAGGACGAAATATTCTAAGTGGGGGAGAGTTGTAACGCCCCAAAATAATTTAATTATTTATTTAATTAAGTTATTTAAGGCTTACAATATTTACTTAATTTAATTAAATAATTCAAGGTTTGATTATTTTATTTTATTTATTAGGAGGTGTTGTCACTAATTAAGTGGTGCGAGCAAGGGCCCGTGATCTACAATTAGGCCCGTGGCCCATTGCCTAGTCAAGTAATTCGACTCTCAAGGGGTCTTAGAAGTTAGTTTTCATTTTGACTCAAGTGGGGAAAAGAAAGAAAAGAAAACGTAAAAAGGAGAGAGTGAGAAGAGGAGAAGTGCGAAGTGAAGAGGAGAAGAAGAGAAAGGGGCGAATCACTCAAGGAGGAGGAAGAGCTTGACTGGAGTCTTGCATTTTCCTTGGAGCTTTGCTAGCAAATTCGACTTCTAAGAGGTTAGGGGGTCCTCTTTTTGTTTTTAATACATTATGCGAATTGTAGTGCCTAGGGTTAGGTTCTAGGATAATTTATATGAATGAATTGTGTGATGATTGATTTAATCGTAGTGTTGTGATATATGATCATGGATTGCCTATATTGAAAATCGCATGAATTGATGTTTGATTATTGCAAATGTGAATTGTATGTCATATGTTTGAATATATGACTTGTTGACACTTGTTTGGTGAAAATTGAGGATCATGATGATGATTGAATTATATATATATATATATATATATATATATATATATATATATATATATATGATTGGGTGTTTGGTGAACTTAATTTGGTGTTTGGATTGGAAAAATTCTGATTTTGGAAGCCTTTAGGCGCCTTGGGCGCCATATGCATGGTTGCTGTTTTTCTGCGCCACAATCCTGGGCGCTAGGCGCCCAGCCAGTGTTCCCCTGCGCCAGTTCCTGCGCCAGTTGTGCTAGGCGCCGCGCCAGTTTTTCCAATTCTGTTGCCACTGTGTTGCTGTTTCTGTTGCCACTGTGTTGCTGTGTCTGTTGCCACTGTGTTGCTGTTTCTGTGTCACTGTGCTGCCAGTTTTGGCGCTAGTGCTTGTGTCATGGGCGCCAAGGGCCCCAAATTTCTGTTGTCCATTTTGCAAAAACTGATACTGAGTCTTTATGTCCAAGCTAAATGGCTCGTGTAAAATCATTTTTGGAGTCATAGGAGTTGTGGGTTGTCTTGGCCTTAGGCGCCTAGCCCATGGGCGCCTAGCCCATGGGCGCCAAGGATGAATGTCACTTTTTGCCAAAATTTTTATTGGGTTCTCTTATTCTGAGCATTTGGCTCGTACAAAATCAATTTCGAAGTAAAATGAGTTTTATTGCGTGTTGGCCTTAGGCGCCTAGTGCCTGGGCGCTGTGTTCCCCTGCGCCAGTTTTGCTAGGCGTTGCGCCAGTTTTGTCAGGCGCCCAGCGCCAGTTTTGCCAGGCGCCCAGCGCCAGTTTTGCCAGGCGCCCAGCGCCAGTTTTGCTAGGCGCTGCGCCAGTTTTGCCAGGCGCCCAGCGCCAGTTTTGTTAGGCGCTGCGCCAGTTTCGCCAGGCGCCCTGCGCCAGTTTTGCTGGGCGCCAGTTTTTCAGAATGTCTAAGTATTTTTCCGATTTTGTTTTAATCATAACTTTTGACTCGGTTATCCAAATTTAACGGTTCAAAATGCGTTTCGAAGCTAATTGCGATGTCTATCCAAATGTTCCAGTTTTATGCAAAAATGATTTATTTTACTGGTATTTTCTGGGCTGAAGTGTTCAAATGCCCAAATGACAATTTCTATCTACTTTCCCTATGTCGTGTCAATATCCTAAAATTGCCTAATTGAAATTGGTGTTGGTGTGAGTGGTGGGCTGAATTGGTGAGTGTGCTATGGTGAGATTGGTGAGCAGAGGCTTCGGCCTAATTTTAATTTGGTGAGCTGATTAATGCACTATGGTGAGTATATGAATTAAAATGGTGAATTTGATTGAATTGTGGCGTGTTGTGATGCATTCCCATAGCATCTCATGAAACATGTGCATTATTGGTGAGCAGAGGCTTCGGCCTAGTTTTATTTGGTGAGCAGAGGCTACGGCCTATTTGTATTTGGTGACGGATCCGACATGCATGTGCCCGTGGAGTTTGGGTTGCATTTCATGCATAACCATACCCTTTTGCATTGTTGTTTGGTGAATGTAATTGTGATACGGTTATTGCCTTTGTTGTGAATTGGTGTGTCTGGTTCCTTTTTCCTATGCAATGCTTATTCCCATATGTTATTAATTATGAAAAGAGACTCACCCTACTGCTTTTATGTTGCTTCTTATGTCAGCAACGTGCAGGTAATAACGAGTGAAGGTTACCTTATACCTTCGTTTGGTAGGAAGTGTCATGCTCTGATACGTAGCACCGGGGGGCGTCTTATGTTTTAATGTTATTGTCTTTATACTGTTAGACTATTTTTGGTGATGCATTGTTTTGTTTTCGAATTTACTTATTATTCCGCTGCTGGTAGTGACTGTGTTTAGTGGATGTAAACTAAACGGTTTTCCTTGTTATGGTGCTATGTATCTTGTGGTTTTAATTGAAGCTTTTGATTTTTAAGGAGTAAGTGTAGCACTCGCTTAAATTGTTTTCAAAAAAAAAAAAAGAAACTCTGATTTTATTAAATAGTAAGGTTATGAAAAAAGGGGTGTTACAGGATCAATATCTATCGTTCCCTATTGAATGTTTCTTTAGAATTAAAGGAAGTGGAGTCTCAACTTGAAGAGTCGATGTTAAAGAAATTCTTTCGACCGAGTGCTTCTTCAAGGAGTGCTCTGGTGTGATTAGTCAAAAGAAAGGTTAGTAGCATGAGATTGTACATTGATTATCGATAACTCAACAAAGTGGCAATCAAGAACAAATATCCTTTTCCAAGGATACACGAATTGCTGGATCAACTTCGAGGTGTCGTGGTGTTTTCAAAAATTGATCTGAGGTCAGGTTATCATCAATTGAAAGTTAGAGCCTTAGATATTCCGAAGACAGCTTTCCGTACTAGGTATGGACATTATGTGTTTGTAGTGATGCCCTTCGGTTCGACTAATGCTCCAGCGGTATTCATGGATTACCTGAACCGAGTTTTCCTCAATTACCTACATCAATTGGTAGTCGTTTTCATTGATGGTATCTTGGTGTACTCTAAGACCATTGAGGAGCATGTCCAACATCTCCGCATTGTTCTGAGCGTACTCCGAGAGAAGAAATTCTATGCCAAGTCGTCGAAGTGTGATTTCTGGATGCCTGAGGTAAAGTTTCTGGGATATGCGATTTTCCAATCAGGAGTTGCAGTAGATCCCAGTAAAATAGAAGCTGTGTTGAATTGGGAGCGACCGACCTCAGTCACAGAGATCAGAAGTTTTTGGGTCTAGCCGGTTACTATAAGAGAGTTGTTCAAGGGTTCTCACAGTTAGTTTTCCACTTACTCGGTTAACTCGTAAGGGTCATCCGTTTACATGGGATGCCGATTGTGAAGAATGTTTTCAAGAGTTGAAGATTTTGACTTCTGCTCCAATCCTGATTCTTCCGGATCCGTCATTGGAATTTCAAATTTTCGATGATGCTTCAGGGAAGGATTTAGGATGTGTTCTCATGCAGAATCAACAGGTGGTAGCTTGTGCATCCAGGGAATTGAAGACTTGTGAAGGGAATTATCCGACTCATAATTTGGGAGTTGGCAGCTATTGTGTACGCACTGAAGATTTGGAGACGTTACCTGTATGGGTCTCGTTTCGATGCCTTTAGTGATCACAAAAGTTTAAAGTATCTGTTTGATCGGAAAGAACTGAATAGCAGGCAGAGGAGTGTGTTGAGTTTCTGGAGGATTATAAATTCGTGTTGATGTAGCATTCAAGAGAGGTCAGTGTTGTAGCTGATGCACTGAAAAACGTTTGGGATTTCCTGAAAAACTGGCGCCCTGGGCGCCCAGCGCCCAGGCACCTGGCGCCCAGCGCCCAGCAAAACGCAACACGCACGCATACTGGCGCCCAGCGCCTAGGCGCAACACAGGAACACGCGCACATGGGCGCTCAGCGCCCAGCGCCACACACGCGCACACGCACACGGGCGCTCAGCGCCCAGCGCTGGCACCCAGCGCCCAGCAACACGCACAGACACACGCACAGCGCCCTTGGCGCCCAGCACAGGGCGCCTGGCGCCCAGAAACAGTGCCAGCACCAGATTTTCGCCAAAGTTCAGCACAAAACATTATTTTTCTCAATTTTTTTCATATGATCAACCCAAAATTCCAACCACCAAAAACCAAACTTTATTCACATCATCAAAAATCATTTTTACTCATTATCAACATCAACACTTTGGCACCCTAGGTACCTATGCACACACATATGAACCACTCAAGCATCCAACACACCAAATCATAACTTCATGAATACACAAGTGCCAAAATCATCAAAACACACACATGGGTCGCATCACCTCAAGGTTCAATTACTAAGGTCAATTCGCATATGGCATACACATGTATATATATATATATATATGAAAATCATCATCATGAGCAAACCAAGAACATCAAGAACATAAAAGAACATCAAGAACCACATGGATCTAGTATAAACCTTAGATCTAGAACCTATCATGAGATCTATTAGATGGAAGGATAGAGCTCCCCTAACCTTTTCAAGAAGAAGAATTTGAACCCTAAGAGTAGTCACCTACAGAGCCACAGCAACAACGGAGATCCCCTTCCTCTTGATCTTCGAATTCTCCCTTTCTTGGCCGCCCTTGCTCTCTCTTTCTCACGCTCCTCTCTTCCTTTCCCTCTTTTCTCTATTTTTTTTCGCAAATGATAGCAAGGAACCCTAACCCCTAGGCGCCTTGCTACTTCGCATATGACTAGGTTTCATGGGCTTGGGCTTCTCACTTAAGCCCAAGTCCATTTAGTTTGGCACCTCCACCCTCTAATACCTCCTACACATTTAAATATAATTTTAATTAATTAAATTATACCCAATAAATTAAATACATTCCTAAATACTTAATAAAATGAATTAATTAAATATTTTAGGGTGTTACACAATCAGCCTATGTCACCGAGGATGATCTCATGGGGAATACTGGAGGGGAAAGAAGGTAGTTGAATTATCAACTCCGAATGCAAGGTCCTAGGATAATTTCATCAAAGGAAAAGCAGATGCAATTCTTTGATTCTTCAAAGGTCAGAAGATGTTCTAACTGTGGAAAGCCTCACAGCGGTGATTGCAAGCGAAGATCTAATCGGTGCTGTTATAGAAATGTAGAGGGTCACTATGGTAAAGAGTGCCCTGTAAGGAAGAGTTTCAAGGAGTTACAAGCAGCTCTAAGGCAAGGACGAGTCAACATTATGGGTGTTTAGACAGTTACAACTGCAGACAATCTGCTGAGGGGTATGAGATCAGTTTTCAATAACTCTGTTAGTATATTACACGATTCGGGTGCAACCCATTGTATAATAGCTCAATCGTGAGTAGATCGGTTGGGATTAACCTTATTTTCGCTATCCTAGCCGATAGCCATCTTAACTCCTGCTAAGGGTCGTGTCCAGACCTAATCTCTGTATTGTATTGTCTACTTGTCATAGGAGGCAGAAATTTCGTTGTAGAATTTATTGTTTGCCTACGAGAAATGTGGACACCATTTTGGGTATGAATTGGATGACTGCGAATCATGTTACAAGCGTTCGTGTTAATTAGCTATCAGCTTCGCTTTAGAGTCAGTTGAATTGTCTAGGACAAATTTTGAAGCGGTTACCTAGTTCACCATAGACGGTCAACCTTCATTCCAAGGTGCGGAAGCACATGTTAGTATGTTATCCGCATCCACTGAAACTAGTTCAGATTTGGCGAACATTCAGGTTGTGAATGACTTTCTGGATGTTTCACGATGAAGTTTCTTATTAACCTCCAGAGCGAGAGGTAGAGTTTACTGTAGAATCGGTTCCCCGCACGGGATCAATATCTATCGTTCCCTATTGAATGTTTCTTTAGAATTAAAGGAAATGGAGTCTCAACTTGAAGAGTCGATGTTAAAGAAATTCTTTCGACCGAGTGCTTCTTCAAGGAGTGCTCTGGTGTGATTAGTCAAAAGAAAGGTTAGTAGCATGAGATTGTACATTGATTATCGATAACTCAACAAAGTGGCAATCAAGAACAAATATCCTTTTCCAAGGATACACGAATTGCTGGATCAACTTCGAGGTGCCGTGGTGTTTTCAAAAATTGATCTGAGGTCAGGTTATCATCAATTGAAAGTTAGAGCCTTAGATATTCCGAAGACAGCTTTCCGTACTAGGTATGCACATTATGTGTTTGTAGTGATGCCCTTCGGTTTGACTAATGCTCCAGCGGTATTCATGGATTACCTGAACCGAGTTTTCCTCAATTACCTACATCAATTGGTAGTCGTTTTCATTGATGGTATCTTGGTGTACTCTAAGACCATTGAGGAGCATGTCCAACATCTCCGCATTGTTCTGAGCGTACTCCGAGAGAAGAAATTCTATGCCAAGTCGTCGAAGTGTGATTTCTGGATGCCTGAGGTAAAGTTTCTGGGATATGCGATTTTCCAATCAGGAGTTGCAGTAGATCCCAGTAAAATAGAAGCTGTGTTGAATTGGGAGCGACCGACCTCAGTCACAGAGATCAGAAGTTTTTGGGTCTAGCCGGTTACTATAAGAGAGTTGTTCAAGGGTTCTCACAGTTAGTTTTCCACGTACTCGGTTAACTCGTAAGGGTCATCCTTTTACATGGGATGCCGATTGTGAAGAATGTTTTCAAGAGTTGAAGATTTTGACTTCTGCTCCAATCCTGATTCTTCCGGATCCGTCATTGGAATTTCAAATTTTCGATGACGCTTCAGGGAAGGATTTAGGATGTGTTCTCATGCAGAATCAACAGGTGGTAGCTTGTGCATCCAGGCAATTGAAGACTTGTGAAGGGAATTATCCGACTCATAATTTGGGAGTTGGCAGCTATTGTGTACGCACTGAAGATTTGGAGACGTTACCTGTATGGGTCTCGTTTCGATGCCTTTAGTGATCACAAAAGTTTAAAGTATCTGTTTGATCGGAAAGAACTGAATAGCAGGCAGAGGAGTGTGTTGAGTTTCTGGAGGATTATAAATTCGTGTTGATGTAGCATTCAAGAGAGGTCAGTGTTGTAACTGATGCACTGAGTAGGAAATCCATCCACATGGCCGAGTTTATGATGCATGAGATGGAATTATCAGAGTCTTTTAGAGACTTAAATCCGAATTCAAGATCAAGGAGGAACCGATTAGTGTTGAGCCATATGAGGCTCTTTAGTTCCCTGAGGGATTCTATACGCTTAGCATAGGAAGTTGATGAGAAGCTACAATCACAAAAGGTATTTCCAGGTTTTACCATGGATAGTGATGGAGTCAGTTGTTTCAACGGTAGAACCTGTGCGCCCGATGATGAGAACAATAAAAGGCAAGTGTTAGAGAAAGCACACCGAAGTTTATATTCTGTTCCAAGGTGTACAGAATATAAAGCAGATGTATTAGTGGTGAGGTATTAGTTTGTTAACCTCTCCTTGGTGAAGGTTAACAATGAGATTGTCTTACCAGATTCTGTTTGACAAGACGAACGTGAATACGAATATGTAAGTGAGGTAACTGCTGACTGTTTTCATGTTGCGAATAACCATCAATGATTAATTGATGGATCTGCTTGCAAGTGACTGAAATTTCCGAAGTGAAGCTTGCTGTGCGGCGTGATAGTTTTGGAAAAATCGTTTTTGTGAAAACCCGCATGCTAAGGTTGATTTTGGAAACGAATCAAGAGGTTAATAAAATCTGATGGAGGTAGAAAATCCTAGGAGGATTACTTAGGCTGAGGGGAAGTTCTCAACGCTATTGACTAATTTGGAAAGAAATGGGGTGCGTCGTTGGTAAAAACCTCGTGATGAAGTTGCAATAAAGGAAGAAGGGTCCTGAGTTCTGTTTGATAGTTGTTTTGAGAACAACTGAGGTGATTTTCATTACGTTCAAATTTATTTGATGTCCCCACGGTTTATTTCTACGCTTAAGATAAACGTTTCTGGTAAATCCTCATTTCATCTTCTTTCGAAAAGTATTATCTCGAAATCTTGGGGGCGAGTCAAGAAGTTTCACCAGTGACTTTTTCGTCACATTGTCGGTGTGTACGAGAATCGTTAAGGATATTAGAAGATTTGTTGAGAAAGTGTTTACACCTTTTGAGGAAATCGTGTTTGTTTTTACGTCTACCGAGGAGTACTTTGGTTTGGATTAATCAAAGTTGGGGAGCAAGTGAGGAATGAAGCTTCGGAAGTGTTTTCGAACGCGGTGCCGAGCCTATGTAGGCGAAAGAGGAATTTCTCGTGTTGATTCGTAACAAGAGAGTTCGGACTGTAATCTTAAAAGCATTCTAGGGTAGTAGTCGAACATGCTTAAAAGATTGACGTGCCAACTTGAGAAGATTTTCTACACTCATTTCGTTAGTTCGAGATTGTTTTCCAACAAATTTAGACCTTTCTGAGAATGTCGATTCTCGGTTAGTCAAATGAAAGACTTGACGAAATTTTGAGGACAAAATTCTTTCAAGTTGGGGAGAATGTAACACCCTCAAAATAATTAGTAGAATTATTTAGGTGTTAACCCAATTAAACTAATTTAGTACTTGACGGGTAAATTTATTGAGTGCTAAAAATTATTTATTGGTGGTTATCGGATCGTTAACCGGATAATACGGATCAAGGAAGTTTCGGAATCGAAATAAGAGATTTGGATCAATATGGTAATAGGACCGCGTTACCACGTATATATTAAATAAATATATATGTATGTGAGTGTGTGTGAGTGAAAGAATGGAATAAAAGAAAGAAAAGAAAGAAGAAGGCAGCGAGAGAAACAGAGAAGAGAAAGGAGAGAAAAGAGAAAGAAGAGGAAATGGGTAAGGAGGAAGAAGAGGAAAAAGGGAAGGTTTCGGTTCATCAAAACGACTTCCTTCCAACACGAAAAATGCTCAGCGTTACTTCCTCTTCGATTTGGTACCAAGATCTTCATCATCAACTCTCTCTCTCTCTCACTTTGACATTTTCGAATTTGAGAGGAAAAAATTGGAGTTTTGATGGTTGTAGCTCAAGGGAAAGCTCAGGATGATGTTTAGGAGCGAGCTCAAGGTGGATTACTCGAGTATTGAAGATCGATTGGATGATTGGGAGCTAGTTGGATGAGTTAGGGTGGAGAAATCACAAATTGGGGTTTTTGGTGAATAGTAGCTTTTGGAGGTTAGGGATGATGAATAGTGTTTGTGGAAGATTTCGAGGAATTCGGTATCTCGGTCAAAAGGAGGTTTCGTGATCGAGTGAAAAGCTTTGGAAGCGGATTGGATGTCGCCGGAGCGGGGAATGTTCGTGTGGTTACTCGGTGATTTCGGCTCGATCGTGGTTCACGCTTCAAGGGTGAGTTCTACTCACGTTTAGGATTTTGTTTTTCGAATTAATTGATTGATCGTTTTATCGCTTTCGCTGGTCTGGAATATTACTTGATATTGTTTGTTTCGGGTTAGGAATCGATCGGAGCGAGTCTCGAGTTGTGTCGTGTTGAAATGGAATTTTTGGTGATTTGATTTCGAAAGATTTTGACTTAAAAACCGTTAATTGGAAAATATGTCGCGTTTTGATACAATTCGTTAAAAATGAGTTTTTGATTGATTTGATTGATTGTGTGACTTTGATTGAGACTGTTTTTATAGTTGTCAAAACTGTTTTCAATCGGAACAAGAATCGGAATTGAGCGGAATAGCGAATTTCGTAAGAAAACGGAAAATCTGCACTTTCTGCAGAGGGTCGCCTCGCGACCCGTCCCCTTCGCGTCCGGACCCGTCCCCTTCGCGTCGCGACCTAGCCCAGTTTTGTCACGCAAAAAGTTTCTGTCGTTTTTCGCGTCGCGACGGTAGCAGTTCGCGTCGCGACGGTTTACAGAATTTTCAGCAACTAAACACTGTTTTTGTTTTCGCGATATCTCTTGATCCGGGAACCCGATTGAGGTATTCTAAGATGCGTTGAAAAGCTTATCCAGAGGCCTAACTGAATATTCTATTTTTAAGGCTAAATAAACTGTTTTTGATATTGAAAATTGTGTCGAAAAGTGGTCAACTAGAGTGCGAGTGTGAACTTGGATTTTATAAAATGTGGATTAAAGTGTTTCATTGATTGTCTGATTTGATGGACCGTGGGTTCATAGTATTGTAGATATACGTATATAGTATATCGAGTTGGGTGACGACCCATGTGTAACATACTAGGCGGGGCAGTCATGATCCCCTTCCCTAGGCTCCATGCCAATGGGAGAATGTACTATTGGTAGGGGGTTCACCGGGGTTAGCGATGTTCCGCAGTCGGTGTTATGTTAAAGATTATTGTACGATACACCGGGGTTAGCGATGTTCCGCAGTCGGTGCCGTACTTTGTTTGTTGTGTGATACACCGGGGTTAGCGATGTTCCGCAGTCGGTGCCGTACTTTGTTTATTTTACGATATACCGGGGTTAGCAATGTTTTGCAGTCGGTGTCGTGTTAATTTGTAAAAGAACTAATAACTGAACCGAGAGTGTTAGTAGGGGTCTCGGTAGAACTCACTGAGATTGTATCTCACTGTTTAAATGTTGTTGTTTTACAGATAAACAGGGACAGAAGAAACCTCAGAGGCACGAGTAGGTGGCCCGAGTGATGGATGATGACGTAGTTTTACGTTTAAGTTTATTGTCCTTCTGTTGTCCGTGTATCACAACACTATGGCATTAGTGTTATGTTATCTTTCATTCCGCTTTCTTGTATGACTCTGAGTACCGTATGGTCTTGTTTGTATATAAGACTGTTTTGTATTATTCAGCGAAAAATTCATAATGGCATTCAGTGTCTGAGCAGGAAATAATATCTCTGATATATGTTTAATGTGCACTTGGGTGTTTTTAACAAATAAAAATACCAGGGTGTTACAATTGGTATCAGAGCAGTTCGACCTAGTCGGACTTAGCTTAGGGTTGAGTCGATTCCTTGTTAGTCCTTGTGGTAATTATACTTGTGATGCTAAGAGACATTGAGCCTGATCAACTCAATACTTAGTGCATCATAAGCGGAATTATACCAGGATGATCAAGACGTAGTCCTCGACCAAGACCGGAATCTCCAACCGGTGCATCCTCGGGAAAGGTGACATGACGGTGGAAGGGTACACCGATAAGTTTGGAAAGTTGTTTCAGTTTTACCAAGTGGTAAAGTAAGCTCCGGATGACGAATGGAGAATGCAGAAGTATAAGAAGGGCCTTAGTGCTTTTATGACTTAGGGTCTCGGTTCTTATACTGTTACCAATTATGTTGCCTTAGTGCAATCAGCCTATGTCACCGAGGATGATCTCATGGGGAATACTGGAGGGGAAAGAAGGTAGTTGAATTATCAACTCCGAATGCAAGGTCCTAGGATAATTTCATCAAAGGAAAAGCAGATGCAATTCTTTGATTCTTCAAAGGTCAGAAGATGTTCTAACTGTGGAAAGCCTCACAGCGGTGATTGCAAGCGAAGATCTAATCGGTGCTGTTATAGAAATGTAGAGGGTCACTATGGTAAAGAGTGCCCTGTAAGGAAGAGTTTCAAGGAGTTACAAGCAGCTCTAAGGCAAGGACGAGTCAACATTATGGGTGTTTAGACAGTTACAACTGCAGACAATCTGCTGAGGGGTATGAGATCAGTTTTCAATAACTCTGTTAGTATATTACACGATTCGGGTGCAACCCATTGTATAATAGCTCAATCGTGAGTAGATCGGTTGGGATTAACCTTATTTTCGCTATCCTAGCCGATAGCCATCTTAACTCCTGCTAAGGGTCGTGTCCAGACCTAATCTCTGTATTGTATTGTCTACTTGTCATAGGAGGCAGAAATTTCGTTGTAGAATTTATTGTTTGCCTACGAGAAATGTGGACACCATTTTGGGTATGAATTGGATGACTGCGAATCATGTTACAAGCGTTCGTGTTAATTAGCTATCAGCTTCGCTTTAGAGTCAGTTGAATTGTCTAGGACAAATTTTGAAGCGGTTACCTAGTTCACCATAGACGGTCAACCTTCATTCCAAGGTGCGGAAGCACATGTTAGTATGTTATCCGCATCCACTGAAACTAGTTCAGATTTGGCGAACATTCAGGTTGTGAATGACTTTCTGGATGTTTCACGATGAAGTTTCTTATTAACCTCCAGAGCGAGAGGTAGAGTTTACTGTAGAATCGGTTCCCCGCACGGGATCAATATCTATCGTTCCCTATTGAATGTTTCTTTAGAATTAAAGGAAATGGAGTCTCAACTTGAAGAGTCGATGTTAAAGAAATTCTTTCGACCGAGTGCTTCTTCAAGGAGTGCTCTGGTGTGATTAGTCAAAAGAAAGGTTAGTAGCATGAGATTGTACATTGATTATCGATAACTCAACAAAGTGGCAATCAAGAACAAATATCCTTTTCCAAGGATACACGAATTGCTGGATCAACTTCGAGGTGCCGTGGTGTTTTCAAAAATTGATCTGAGGTCAGGTTATCATCAATTGAAAGTTAGAGCCTTAGATATTCCGAAGACAGCTTTCCGTACTAGGTATGCACATTATGTGTTTGTAGTGATGCCCTTCGGTTTGACTAATGCTCCAGCGGTATTCATGGATTACCTGAACCGAGTTTTCCTCAATTACCTACATCAATTGGTAGTCGTTTTCATTGATGGTATCTTGGTGTACTCTAAGACCATTGAGGAGCATGTCCAACATCTCCGCATTGTTCTGAGCGTACTCCGAGAGAAGAAATTCTATGCCAAGTCGTCGAAGTGTGATTTCTGGATGCCTGAGGTAAAGTTTCTGGGATATGCGATTTTCCAATCAGGAGTTGCAGTAGATCCCAGTAAAATAGAAGCTGTGTTGAATTGGGAGCGACCGACCTCAGTCACAGAGATCAGAAGTTTTTGGGTCTAGCCGGTTACTATAAGAGAGTTGTTCAAGGGTTCTCACAGTTAGTTTTCCACGTACTCGGTTAACTCGTAAGGGTCATCCTTTTACATGGGATGCCGATTGTGAAGAATGTTTTCAAGAGTTGAAGATTTTGACTTCTGCTCCAATCCTGATTCTTCCGGATCCGTCATTGGAATTTCAAATTTTCGATGACGCTTCAGGGAAGGATTTAGGATGTGTTCTCATGCAGAATCAACAGGTGGTAGCTTGTGCATCCAGGCAATTGAAGACTTGTGAAGGGAATTATCCGACTCATAATTTGGGAGTTGGCAGCTATTGTGTACGCACTGAAGATTTGGAGACGTTACCTGTATGGGTCTCGTTTCGATGCCTTTAGTGATCACAAAAGTTTAAAGTATCTGTTTGATCGGAAAGAACTGAATAGCAGGCAGAGGAGTGTGTTGAGTTTCTGGAGGATTATAAATTCGTGTTGATGTAGCATTCAAGAGAGGTCAGTGTTGTAACTGATGCACTGAGTAGGAAATCCATCCACATGGCCGAGTTTATGATGCATGAGATGGAATTATCAGAGTCTTTTAGAGACTTAAATCCGAATTCAAGATCAAGGAGGAACCGATTAGTGTTGAGCCATATGAGGATCTTTAGTTCCCTGAGGGATTCTATACGCTTAGCATAGGAAGTTGATGAGAAGCTACAATCACAAAAGGTATTTCCAGGTTTTACCATGGATAGTGATGGAGTCAGTTGTTTCAACGGTAGAACCTGTGCGCCCGATGATGAGAACAATAAAAGGCAAGTGTTAGAGAAAGCACACCGAAGTTTATATTCTGTTCCAAGGTGTACAGAATATAAAGCAGATGTATTAGTGGTGAGGTATTAGTTTGTTAACCTCTCCTTGGTGAAGGTTAACAATGAGATTGTCTTACCAGATTCTGTTTGACAAGACGAACGTGAATACGAATATGTAAGTGAGGTAACTGCTGACTGTTTTCATGTTGCGAATAACCATCAATGATTAATTGATGGATCTGCTTGCAAGTGACTGAAATTTCCGAAGTGAAGCTTGCTGTGCGGCGTGATAGTTTTGGAAAAATCGTTTTTGTGAAAACCCGCATGCTAAGGTTGATTTTGGAAACGAATCAAGAGGTTAATAAAATCTGATGGAGGTAGAAAATCCTAGGAGGATTACTTAGGCTGAGGGGAAGTTCTCAACGCTATTGACTAATTTGGAAAGAAATGGGGTGCGTCGTTGGTAAAAACCTCGTGATGAAGTTGCAATAAAGGAAGAAGGGTCCTGAGTTCTGTTTGATAGTTGTTTTGAGAACAACTGAGGTGATTTTCATTACGTTCAAATTTATTTGATGTCCCCACGGTTTATTTCTACGCTTAAGATAAACGTTTCTGGTAAATTCTCATTTCATCTTCTTTCGAAAAGTATTATCTCGAAATCTTGGGGGCGAGTCAAGAAGTTTCACCAGTGATTTTTTCGTCACATTGTCGGTGTGTACGAGAACCGTTAAGGATATTAGAAGATTTGTTGAGAAAGTGTTTACACCTTTTGAGGAAATCGTGTTTGTTTTTACGTCTACCGAGGAGTACTTTGGTTTGGATTAATCAAAGTTGGGGAGCAAGTGAGGAATGAAGCTTCGGAAGTGTTTTCGAACGCGGTGCCGAGCCTATGTAGGCGAAAGAGGAGTTTCTCGTGTTGATTCGTAACAAGAGAGTTCGGACTGTAATCTTAAAAGCGTTCTAGGGTAGTAGTCGAACATGCTTAAAAGATTGACGTGCCAACTTGAGAAGATTTTCTACACTCATTTCGTTAGTTCGAGATTGTTTTCCAACAAATTTAGACCTTTCTGAGAATGTCGATTCTCGGTTAGTCAAATGAAAGACTTGACGAAATTTTGAGGACAAAATTCTTTCAAGTTGGGGAGAATGTAACACCCTCAAAATAATTAGTAGAATTATTTAGGTGTTAACCCAATTAAACTAATTTAGTACTTGACGGGTAAATTTATTGAGTGCTAAAAATTATTTATTGGTGGTTATCGGATCGTTAACCGGATAATACGGATCAAGGAAGTTTCGGAATCGAAATAAGAGATTTGGATCAATATGGTAATAGGACCGCGTTACCACGTATATATTAAATAAATATATATGTATGTGAGTGTGTGTGAGTGAAAGAATGGAATAAAAGAAAGAAAAGAAAGAAGAAGGCAGCGATAGAAACAGAGAAGAGAAAGGAGAGAAAAGAGAAAGAAGAGGAAAGGGGTAAGGAGGAAGAAGAGGAAAAAGGGAAGGTTTCGGTTCATCAAGCGTTACTTCCTCTTCGATTTGGTACCAAGATCTTCATCATCAACTCTCTCTCTCTCACTTTGACATTTTCGAATTTGAGAGGAAAAAATTGGAGTTTTGATGGTTGTAGCTCAAGGGAAAGCTCAGGATGATGTTTAGGAGCGAGCTCAAGGTGGATTACTCGAGTATTGAAGATCGATTGGATGATTGGGAGCTAGTTGGATGAGTTAGGGTGGAGAAATCACAAATTGGGGTTTTTGGTGAATAGTAGCTTTTGGAGGTTAGGGATGATGAATAGTGTTCGTGGAAGATTTCGAGGAATTCGGTATCTCGGTCAAAAGGAGGTTTCGTGATCGAGTGAAAAGCTTTGGAAGCGGATTGGATGTCGCCGGAGCGGGGAATGTTCGTGTGGTTACTCGGTGATTTCGGCTCGATCGTGGTTCACGCTTCAAGGGTGAGTTCTACTCACGTTTAGGATTTTGTTTTTCGAATTAATTGATTGATCGTTTTATCGCTTTCGCTGGTCTGGAATATTACTTGATATTGTCTGTTTCGGGTTAGGAATCGATCGGAGCGAGTCTCGAGTTGTGTCGTGTTGAAATGGAATTTTTGGTGATTTGATTTCGAAAGATTTTGACTTAAAAGCCGTTAATTGGAAAATATGTCGCGTTTTGATACAATTCGTTAAAAATGAGTTTTTGATTGATTTGATTGATTGTGTGACTTTGATTGAGACTGTTTTTATAGTTGTCAAAACTGTTTTCAATCGGAACAAGAATCGGAACAAAATATATCAGCCTATTTGTTCATGATTATTTATGTTTATGATCATTTGTTCCCCTAACAATATTTCTCACTTTCCTGCTATTGTATCAAGGTGGTCTGCTGAATTTGGAGAAAATAGAAATGGATTTCCGAACTACACATTATGTTAGCTGAATACATATTTTCTGAAAGACCTGAGGTGGTACGTTTTGCAATAGCGCCACTCGTGCCTCTTCGTTGTTGCTCATCTTAAATTCATACACTGCAGGATAATATGGAAATTGCTTTATGCTATGAAAAGTTCACTTACCATTGGAATCATTATTACTTTTATTTGTGGTAAATGAATATCAATTGTATTTTTTACTTGCAGGATATGAATAGGATAACATATCATTATGTAAGAGGAAATAATCCAATGAAGATTTAAAGTGGGAGGTGAGGTTAATTTTAATGCTTAGAAAACATTTTAACTATCTAAAATAGTGTACAAGAGCTTCAAAAGGCTTTAGAGTGGGAAAGAAGGTTTTATGGCTACTGTGTGTGCAGGAAAGAAGGCCCATACACATGGTACTTCCACAGAGCCTTCTTTTCTTTGTGATTTGTGTTTTAGATGTTCAATGATTTTACATGATGCACGTAGAGGGTAATTGGAAATTCATTGAAATCGTTGATAGAATGAAGGAATATGCAGTTTTCCTTTTCCTATTCAGTTTTTTTTTGTTTGGTATGCATAAGAGAAGAATAATGGCCAATGTGATTTATTGGATGTTGTATTTTCCAAAAAGTTGTTTTTTGGTCAATGGGGAGTTGAACCACTATGGAGTGAGTTTGGAATCCTAATTTTCACATATTTTGTATTGATAGTTATGAAGTGCTGCCTAATTCCATTTCATCCATTACTAACTTTTAGTCGTTTGATCTATAATTTGGATGTCCATAGTTATGACTTTCATTGTTATTCTTATAAATGTTCTGCATCATTCACTGCCTTAGGTAGATATAGAGTGTATTTCATCATTTGCAATCATATTGTTTCTTTGTGTTTGATTTCAATCTGACTTTGAGTGTTGTTTTTGAGTTTTTTTTTACTTGCTTTCCCAATTGTATCAGCTTCCCACTTGATTGAGATTAGTAATGTTTAGCAGCAGAACATTTTGGTGAATCATGACTTAAAAGTGATAATCATAATGGGATGAGTGTATAGGGGTTGTCTTAATATGTCTCAAACTATAAAGAAGCTACACAACATGCTTGGGTCTTTGTATGTTTCTTACTGTTTAGGCACATATCTGCTGCACACTTCATATATCTTGCTATTTTGACAAAGAACATGTATGACTATAAAAAGGATGTTTAGCATGTATCTTGCTGGTTGCTTCAATGGATAATTGGAGAAAAATGCAACTTGGAAGTGCTATATGTGTGAAATTACTCCCTGAGAACAGGCTGATAATGATAAAGTTACTATATATTTATCTTTAGTTTCTAGCATCCTTTCTTATATGCTCAACTTGACTATAACAATAATTATTTTCAGGTGGTCCACTCTTATAACTCTTACCGACTATAATAACAATATAAGCAATCAAGCTAATACATCATTAAAAGGCACGTGTATATAAGTTAAAATCCTAAAAGGTAGTTAAATGGTTTATAATCCTATTTAAAGAATATTAAGATTTTGATTCCTCACTTGAAATACTTTGAAAATTAGTATTTCTTCAAGTGGTATATAATGTAGAGGTTTACAAGTGACAGTTGGAAAGGGAGGGAGGCCAATGCTAATAATTTTTTTACATCTCAAAATTGGTCAATGATTTAATTGAGTAAAACAAATTAGTAAAGTGCTGGATATCTAATGTAAAACAAATTGCAAGGTTAAGCTCTTGCACATGAAATATCATTTTTATAGATGCTGATGAATTCTATATCTATGTGTTTGTTGACAGATGAATAACTATTCTTTGGCAATGCATTGGAACTTAACTGAGTTCAATTTTGATGGGATGCTGATGTATATAAACCAAACTCAGTCAGGATTCAAAGGAGTTCAATTTTTTTAATCCATGTGGTTAGTGCAACTTAAAGTATAACAGTCTTTTTTGCATCTGTTGTTAAAAATATTAGATTACTTGCACGTTTTAAAATAATTGCAAATATGTTTGGTTGAGATTTTGTTGAATGTACTATGTAAGTATACTTCTGCATTTTTGTGATAGCAACAGATTTGAGGATTGCCTAAATTTTTTATTCTCTAAAATAAATTCTCAACCAAATTAATTTGTGTGCTTAATGGATTCAAATATATTTTGTTTTTCAATCAGATCATTGATTGGGAACCATGACATCTAATTGAGTGTTTTTCATTGCAGGTATTATAGACTAAAAGGACACCACACCACCTTTCAGCCGAGCTCTCCAGTTGGGTGTGTTTGTTATCATGAGCTCTCTAGAAGGAGTGTACTATTGACTTAAGATGAGATGGTTCATTTGAGTTTTTATATCTTAATATCTCCACTTTGTTGTTTTTGTGTAAGGTTGTGCAACTATTTTAGACTTAGTTATGGGGGAACTGGGAAAACTTATGTTTTTGGATGAAGTTTACAAATCTTACCTCTAATGATGTCTAGAAAGAGGTTTTTCAAAATTTATGTTAGTCATGTGTAATTCTGGTATGCATCTACAAGTTTGTTATGTGTGTTTTGGAATATATTTCATTGTGTATGATTTTCTATTTGCTAATTAGTGTAATCACATTCATCCATACTAGCGCTCCCCGGGCATCGCACGGGTAATGAGGCCGGTACAATATAAAACTAACGTGGGTGGGACTTACATAAGCCGAAGATCGTTGGTTGGTTAATTATTTGAAATTATTAATATAAATAAACATTGAAAGAGTTTTTTTAGCAAAAATATTGAAAGAGTTGAAGATGACGTATTGAGACAGGAGAGAGAAAAGGAAGATATAAAAGGAATTTTGGTATATGACATTGATACAAAAAGTTAAGACCATATAAGAAATGACATGTGATCATATATATATATATATATATATATATATATATATATATATATATATATGGTTCAATTATTGAAGCAACACATATATTGCACAGTTTAGCTGGACAAGCCCCACACAGAGCAAAACGCTATCTTTAAAATCAACCCACTCTTGACCAAAGAAAAAATAAATCAAATCACTCTTCTTTATGCAATGGCCTTTGATTTAGCTAACCCCGTTCGTTAAATATGATTTAAGTGGCTGTCTAATCTTGTGCTTTTTTATTATCACAGTAGTGAAAATCTTTTGTTCCCCAAATCTTAAAGTAAAGATAAAAGAATTGCTCGTCTCTATCTCCAATAACTACCTCCATATCCCCAATTAACTACCTCCCTCACTTGAGCGTCGAAGTATCTTTGTAGGTACCACACCCCACCTCGGATCGGACAACGATCGATCAAGGACTACATCTATCAACTATCTCTGAGATACGATACAGAACACTTTTCAAACTTGAATTAGGGTATTATCCCCTCGCCCTAAAAAAATACATTCTAGATCTCCCAACCTCTCTCCTTTTTTATTAAATTTGCATAACCATATAATGATTTTCTTTCAGGTTGCAAATTATGAAGCAGCAGGGGTGCAAATAGCAAATGCCCAACCCAACTAATTCAGCCCACAGGCGCCAAAAAAACACAGCAGCCCAGCCTTGGCTACCAAAACGGGTTATGCGGCATCCAGACCCACTTACACTGTAGCAACACGCGGATCCTTTTGACCAGCTCCACTACCCGTAGTATAAAAGGCAAAACCCTAACTTTTCGCCAGAAATTCAAGACTCTCTTCTCTCTTTCTTGGAGCTCCGTCGTTCTCCTCCTTCTCCTCTCTCACACCGCTCTGCTAGGTTTTCCTTTCTTCACCAAAAACACAGTGATTGAAGCTTCAAATCTGCTTCAATCACTCAGAGTTCTCACAGCAACGTATCACCAGAACCCCTATGGTTTTGATTACAAATCTCCACGAAATCGCACTTCTCACCTACGAACAGAGTTCTGTATGTTCACTGGTTAAGACTGCTTGAAACCTTCAAAACAAAACACGATTGGAACTGCGAACATGTATATCTCTTCTTCTTGATCTTTTCTATTCGCTGTTTATGGTTGATTCAGAAACCCTAATCCGAGTTTCTGTCTTGTATGAACTGTTGAACACTTCAAACGTGATCAAGAACTCAGCTAAGGCACTCTTGAAGGTATACTGTTCTTAAACCCTATGTTTAATTGCTGTTTGATTTCTTAATAGAAAAACACTAATCTGGTGTTTGTTGTTTTGTTGCATGAACGAGCTTCTTCAACACTGATCTTGCAAGGATCTTCACCACCTGTGAAGATTGCAAGATTACAAGCACGTAAATGTATAATCTCTCCCTCACTCACTTTCTCTCTTGTTTTTCCTTCTTATTTGTTTGAAACTTGAACTCAAACACTCACTGTTTGTGTTCCTGGTGTATGCGAGGTACACTTTACCAACGCAGTCTCACCAACTCTCTCTCACAGAACGCAGAAAAGGCAAAAGCACAAAAAGATGAAAGAAGACTTGAAGAACTTGTAAACTTGCAATGTAAAATTATTATTTCTCTGTGTATTTTGTGTGTGTATTGATTACAAAGTGTACCTATCTATTTATACAGCTTTCTCTGGATTTTTATAGCTATTAGATGAGTTTGTGTTAGTTACAAACCCAATTTGTTGTAATAACAAACTAGTTAACAAACGGTTAACTGTAAACAGATTTGTAACTACCTTATAACAGCTTTTAAATAGCTGTTGTATTTATTCCTAGAGTGTTTTTAGGAATTTGCATTAAATTCCAGCACTTTTCTCACTTTTTTACTTGTTGAATGTTGAGGCTCTTGCTCAACACCGGAGGAAATGAATCATTGGCTAGCTTTATTCGAAACGTAGATGTTAACAGAGCCGTTGAACGAATTCATACTAATAAGTAGCATATTTTTATCACTCATATTTTTATCCTTAGCACGCAATCAACATGGCATGAATTGCCATTTAACAAAATATAAGTTTAAATTAAGAAAAACGAATAATGAAAGGCAATATTTCTGGGTTAAATTAATGTGAAACATATATATGTGCATAGTAGATACAGAGAGACAAATTATGTGTACTGATTGATTTCATTGCTTGCAGCACCCAACCCAACAAATAATGAATAATTCCCTAATCTATTAGCTATATTTTGTTTTCTTTTTTGCAGAGCTTATTATTATTATACATAAAAATAAAAATAAAGAACTAAGAAGGCAAGAGATGATCATCTCCAAAGAGATAAAGAAGTCTTTCAACAGCCCAACTAGGTTGAGTTGGAGGAACACATGTTGAGATCTCTGTCTCTGATGAGAGTGAATAACAAGAAGTAAGCAAAGGTGCTCTACAAAGAGGACAAGTAGAGTTATGATTTTCATTCTCATGTCCATGTTCCAACCATTTGTCTATACATTCCCTGTGGAAAACATGGTAACAATTCATCAGTTCTCTAACCTCATCTTCCATTCTCATCTGGTTCAAACAAACAGCACACGTGTCCTCAGTTTCTGGTAGCCTCTCTATGATTTCACCAAAGCTGCTCAACGGTAACATCTGCCTAGAACAACAAGAAGAAGAACAAGATCGTGTTCTTTTGTCTTTCATGATTTTGAAAACAAAACACAAGATCCATCTAAGAACTGCAATTATTAAAGCTGCTTCGTATATTGCCTGGCTTATTGTTAAACCAGAGATAGAAGAAGAAGAAGAAGAAGAATCATCCTCAGCGTAGAAGCCCATACTGAAGGAATTAAGAAGAAAGAGAGAGAAATTGAGGGTTTGGGGAAGAGGCAGTTGAGTACTATGGCTTCTTTATAAAGACAATGGGATGTGGTGGAAGGAAGCGACTAATCTACTCTTGCTTTTTTTTTTCTCTTTTTCTTTGCCTTTGCTTTTTACTTTCACTCTCATCAACTACGTGCTTTCCTGTTTTCCTTTATTATTATTATTTAATAATTAATGTTATATTTTGACAATTATTAATTAATCTTATTTTGATGTTAATAAATGGTTATAATCCACCGTCCTTTTGTGATTAATGATTATTATTAGGAAGGAATAAAGAGTGTCCCGCCGATTAGCGTGTGATTAGTCACTCTGTCCCCAGCCCTAACGTAAAGAAAAGGTTTGACGCATGAATCCAATTTTTTTAATCAAATGCACATTACAGCTATTTCAGTTGAATCATCAGATTCGATCATGGATCTTTTCTTTCTGTTATTGACCACACCACCTCTTTCCATTTTTTTATTACTTTTATATCTGCAATAATCAATATCATACCCCCATATACCCCATACCCCATATTTGCTTTTAGCCCAAAGATACTCCTTTCATTTTCACTAGAAATTGGTCAGACCCCACAAAAGTTAAAGTTTTTCGGAAATATCAAAAAAAAAGGTATTTTTGGAACTTTTATCAGTTCAAATTTTCAGAAATAGGGTATTTCCGGAATACAACTTTTGCTTCCGAAAATACCTACTGTTTAGGTATTTCCGGAAATTCAAATTTTTAAACTTCCGGAAATACCGTTTTTGACGTATATCCGGAAAGTTTAAATTTTTAAACTTTCGGAAATACCTTTTTTGACGTATTTCCGGAAAGTTTAAATTTTTAAACTTCCGGAAATACCGTTGTTTAACGTATTTTCGGAAATACGAATTTTTATCCTTTTTACCAATATGGCTACGACAGATGGTAGATGCCCCTTTATGGATTTATCGGATGCGTTTACCACATCATAGGTTTTTCCTACTCAGTATATTGTTACCCGTTGGGCTAGAGATATCGGGAAAGCCAACGGAGTAATTGTCATTATTATTCGATCCGAGTCGAGTGAGAATGGTAAAGGGAAGAAAAATAAGATTGTTTTTGGTTGTGATAGGCATAGGAGATATAGTGGAGTAGATGTTGGGTGTTCTAGTAGACACAAGACCTCAAAAAGGTGTGGTTGTCCATTTAGATTGAAAGCTAAACCACTCGATCCTCCTAGTCTTGATTGGAAGGACAAAGTTATGTGTGGAATTCACAACCATGAGCCTCTTAAGACTATCCTTGGAGCAGCAATATTTGGTATTTTCAACAAGGAGAAGCGGTTAGCAGTTGAGGAGCATATGTGGTTGGGAGTGAAAGCGGCAAAAAAGTCTAGAGTCAATAAAGAGGAGATTTACCAACAATTTGAGTAACATTTCACAGTTGTATAGAACCCGCAATAGTCTCCGAAAGGGAAGGAGAGGAAGTAGGACTGAGATGCAAGAGCTTCTGACACTGATTCAGTCTCATCATTATATTTGTTGGACCAGACGGCTTGAAGGAACCGATATTGTTGAAGAGATCATGTGGTCACACCCTGATAGTATCAAGTTATTGAGGATGTTTCCTACTGTCTTGATTATGGACTGCACCTTCAAGACCAACAAATATGCATTGCCTCTACTTGAGATTGTTGGTGTCACTTCTACTGAGTTGACATTTTCTGTTGCATTTGCTTTCTTGTCTCACGAGAGATATGATGACTACACATGGGTTTTGCAGAGCCTAAGAGATTTGATGGTATTAGATATCTCACTTCCTCGGGTTATCCTCACTGACTGTGAGGAGGGATTGATGAATGCTATCAAGGTTGTGTTTCCCGAAGCGGTTAATTTGCTTTGTCGGTATCACATTAACGAAAATGTGAATGCTAAAATTAAGAAGGCTGTCAAGGGAGATAGGGTGAAGTCAGTGACGAGTCTCTGGCATGCAATAGTTGACTATGGAAACACCACGACTAATAGGTACGTTAATATTTTGCTTATGTGTTCAAAATTTAATTTTACGTATATTTTTTTTGTCGGTTTGAGTCATTATAATAATTTCGTTATGTGTTTAACATATAGGGTTGAGTCAGCCCATTGGGCATTGAAGAGATCACTAGGTTCAAGTGGAGGTGACTTATGCAGAAGTTGGGAATCCATGCATGGGATGATCAATGCACAAATTGATAAAATTGTCGGTTCTTTTCAAAAGAGCATCAACCATGTAGATGCACGGCACAACACTCCATTGTACAAGAATCTACACGGTTTGATGTCTCATGAGGCATTGAATCATATAGCTGATGAGTTTGAAGGCATGTTGGATGGAGTAGGGACCGATAAGACCCATTGTGCTGGTTGTGTGATTAAAGTTACTCATGGGTTACCTTGTTCTTGTGACCTTGGGAATTTGCACCTACATGGCCGTCGAATCCCAACAGAGATGATTGACCCTCATTGGATGAGGCTGAGTATTGAGAGTATGGATGAGGAGCGGGTGAAACAAGCGTCACTTGAATGTGACATAAGCTATACAATAGAGGAGGTTTGGAGGCAATGTGCTGAGATGTCTCTTGAGGAGATATGTGTCTACAAGAGAGGTCTTGATGATTATGTCTTCAAAAGCACTACAACCATGGTTCCACCTAAGCACAAAGTCAAAACTAGGGGTGCACCAAAGAAGAAGAAGAAAGAGTATGATGTGAAGAGAGATCCTTCTTATTGGGAGCATGTGGATGCGTCTTTGAGCTCAGTTAAGAAACCCACCCAGATTTCATCACAGAGACTTCCCCAGCGGTCCTCACAGCAAGTCTCACAGTTACCATCACAGAGGTTAGCAGCTGAGCGAGCACAACATGACATTCATTTCATAAGTCACTTTCCAGAGCATATGCATAGGTACATTGATGACATTATCAATGTGATTGGGGATGGAAACTGTGGCTTCAGATGCATTTCTGCCTCACTTGATTACTCGGAGCATAGCTGGCATATAGTTTGCAATGATTTGATTGAGGAGATGGACTCAAATTGGTTTAAATACTCAGAGGTGATGGGTAACAACATTCACACAGTTAGGGAATCATTAGTTGCTCACCCACATGACTTTCAACCTCCTGAGAAGTGGATGCCGATGCCTGACATGGGACATGTTATAGCGACTAGGTATCAGATAGCCCTTGTTATGTTGTCACTTCATGATGGTGGGTTATGGACATTCTTCCCTTTGAGAGGAGCCTATGTTCCTAGTCAGAGCCGCTTGTTCTGTGTTGGGTTTGTCCATGGGAATCATTGGGTTCGAGTTATGTTGAACGCTACTAGTCCAGTACCTCCTATTCATCCTACTTGGGGTGCATATGCTTCAGATGAAGCTAGATCGTGGTTATATCCATACCTTGGACGTGTATAGTTATGGTGTTCTTTTGTCCCAGATCATGTTGCACCGACCCTCCCAGCTGTTGATTATATTTCCATTATATGATTGTATTATATTATATTATATTGAATTTTATTCCACAAATTTATATTATATTAAATTTTATTCCACGAATTTTTTATTTAACGGTTTAGATTTTGCCGACACTTTAAACGGTCTAGATTTTGCCGACACTTTAAACAGTCTAGATTTTGCCAACACTTCAAACGGTCTAGATTTTCGTTTTGTTTGTTGTTGCAATCTGTTTGTTTCTATTATGTATTCGTTTTGTTTGTTGTTACAATCTGTTATTTTAAATCAATGTAGAAGGCGTTTTTAATTAATCAAATGAATGTTTGAGTTTTTATTTTTGCATTCCGGAAACACTATATTATATGATAAATTCGGAAGGCAAATTTGAGGTATTTCCGGAAATACCTCAAATTTAGATAAATTCGGAAGACAATTTTTTTTGATTTCCAGAAATACCTCAAATTTACATAAATTCGGAAGGCAAATTTTAGGGATTTTCAGAAATATCTCATTTTACGGTATTTTCGGAATGTAAAATGTGTTCCGAAAATATCATAAAATGAGATATTTCCGGAAAATCAAAAAAAATATACTTCCGGATTTATCTTGATTTGAGGTATTTTCAGAAATTTTTGAAATTTAAAGGGTATTTTCGTCCGTTTAGTCATTTTGGGGGGTATATGGTTTAATGGGGGGGGGGGGGGGTACAAAAAAAACTGCCATCGTAGTTTGGCTCATAAAGTATCCCAATAAGCTTTTGATAAAATACTACGAAACTAATTTTCAGGGCTGTTCATGGTTAGTTCAGGGGGAGAATTAGACCGAACCGAACCAGCTGAAACAGTTCGGCAAATTGAACCGAACTGCATTAACAGTTTGCCGAACCGAACTGAACTATAATAACAGTTTGGTTCACGGTTTTTTAGTTTCGATTCGAACTGTTTAAAAACTTAACTTTTATTAACTATTTTATTCGAACTTTTGGCCCTGAACTGATCCCAACTGTTAACAGAACAGTTTTTTACTGAATTTTTATTAACAGTTTTTTTTAACAGTTCTGTTTTTTACTGAATTTTTTAATCAATTTCATTCTATTGATCAATGTTGTTCATGTAACATCCACAATTTTTAAAAGCTTTGTCTATTATTACTCGAGTAACGGCTATAGATTAAGTAATTATATGATCGATATTAGTAAAAGGACTAAATATGATTTTTTTAAACATAATCTAATATATATATATATATATATATATATAATATAAGGAGATGAAATAATTATTTAATGACTTGTTGATGATTGTATGCTTAATTGTTAAGTTAGATTAATTTCATAGTTATGTGTTTGTTAGATTTA
This sequence comes from Astragalus membranaceus, assembly GCA_039519185.1. Lineage (NCBI taxonomy): Eukaryota > Viridiplantae > Streptophyta > Magnoliopsida > Fabales > Fabaceae > Astragalus > Astragalus membranaceus. Next base: position 196,660,691 of record CM076846.1, on the reverse strand, counting down.
GAGAAGTAAGTAGCTGAAGGGTAATATTGTATTTTCCCCATCATTTAACATGTCCCCAGCTGATCCCTTTGATCCCCCACTCACTTACATCACCCAAAAACACCTCACCACACATTCAGTAGCTGGAAAGGAAAAGAAAAACAGAAAAGAGTAGAGAGAAGCAGGAAAGGAGTCGCGAGAGGGAAGGGGAGAAGGAGAGGAGGAGGATTCTAGAACCTTAGTGCATGTAAGTGATTCCCACACCCTTCTTCGCCATTTTTCATCCTCTACCTGCTGGTACAAACATCTCCACCATTACCCTTTTCCAACTCAAATCACCATTAAAGAACCCCAAGCTCAAAATGTGAGAAAAAGGGTATCCACAAGCCTTGCATGTTGTAATTGAAGCTAGATACTCAGTACTAGAACCTTGTTCAAGCATTAGGGTGAAGTTTTGGTAGCTAGATTCGAAGTGGAGGAAGCTAAGTTCGATCAGTCCACCCTTAGAGTCATTTGGAGCGAATTCGGGGACCGTTCGTGTAGTTTCCTTGTTCGTGACAGCTGAAGGATTCGTTATTGTGTGATTTCATCACATTAGGTGAGTTCTATACTCACTAGGGAATTATTTTCAAGTTTATAATCATGGGTTCTGAATTGGTATTCTGTTTTATTAAACTCAGTGTCAAAAACCGCTTTGCGAAAATAACGTCCCGAACGATAAAATTATGCGGATTGATTGATTGTGTGGATTGATTATGTGTTATTTGATTGATGATTGGTTGATTGATTTGGACTGAAATACTGGTTGCTATATCTGTTTTTAAGTCTCGGAGGTCATAGAAAGTCTCGGGGTCGAATAGAAAGCGAAACGGTACAAAACGGGTGTTCGAAATGCTGTTTTCAGCCATTTCTGCCTCCCATCGCGTCACTGGAAAACGGATTGATGATTATTTGATTGATTGTGTGGAAATGCTGTCACTTTTCGCGTCGCGACGGAACCAGTTCGCGTCACGACGTTTTGCAGTTTTTCAGCAAAACACACTGATTTTGTTTTCGCGATAACTTTTGATCCGGTAGTCTGATTTGAGTGTTCTCAGGTGCGTTGAAAGGCTTATGAAAAGGCCTAACTGAATATGTAATAAAAGTTGCATAATGCTCTGTTTCTGAAATAATCATGATGGGATTAAATTGTAATTGTCTATATGTTAGGATAACGAATTTAGTAACTCCGAGTGAGATCACGTTAAATTAAGATAAGATGGACTAGAGACCCTAATGTTAAGTATAAGATTATGTTAAGTAAGAGATCATGTCATGTATAAGCTCATTGTTATGTTCAAGATCATTGTTATGTTCATGTTCAGGTATATTAAAATATACATATCAGTTCAGTCTAGGGTGACGACCCTATTTTCAGGTTAGCGTACTAGGGGAGGGGAAGTCATGAGCCCTATGAACCTAGGCCCTGTCATGTTTGTCCCTGCTATGGTCAGGGAATGGGTTTACCGGCAGTCGGCTTAAGGGCTACGGTGATATGCTAACAATCATGTTTTAGATATATTTCTCGTAGTCGGCTTAAGGGCTACGGGTCATATTAAGGATTGTCACTTGTAGTCGGCTTAAGGGCTACGAGGGAAAATGTTAGAGTACTCCACGTAGTCAACTTTAAGGACTACGATTCATGAATCAAGCATAATGAACCGATAGAGTTAGTAATGGGTCTCGATAGAACTCACTGAGACAAGTTGTCTCACCCAATCCATGTTGTTGTTTTTCAGTGAAGCAGGGAAAGAGTCGGAAGGCTGTGAGGCATGGCTATGAAGATGCATGAGGGATTGCTGACGCTGTTTATCTTGTTATGTATTCAGTTTATTTTGTATCTTAGATTGTACGATTGTACGACTTATGTTTATAAAGTTGTAAATCGCTTCCGCAGACTTTCTGTTTTGAGTATTGAACACTAGTTGAGCGTGTAAGGAACGATATTATGTATTCTCATGTTCAGTTATATAAGCGCACTTGATGGGTTTTAGCATCGAGTTTTAGATTGTGTTCAATATTTAAAAAGAAGTTACTCTGATATATGTCAGTAGTGCATTTCGGTAGTTTCTACAAGTTAGAAATTATCGGGGTGTTACAATTGGTATCAGACCTAGTCGGACTTAGCAGTTAGGAATCTTTTGTGTCTTCCAAGTCTGATTTTTCTTGATATGCTATTAGACATTGAGCTTGATCAACTTAATACTTTGTGCATATTTCACAGAATCATGGCTGGAAGAGGCAGGAGAGACGTTCTCGTAGATCCTCATCAGGAATGGATGCAGAATGTCATAGAAACTCAGCAAAAGATGATGAATGACATGATGCTAATGCAACGGCAACAGATGGCTCAAATGGCTCAAATGCAGCAGATGCATCAAGTGCCTCAACCACAACCAAATGAGCCAGTCAATGTACCACAACCTGAGGATCCCAACAGGATGTATTTTTGGTTTCTGAAGATGAAACCTCCAACCTTCAAAGGAGGAGCCGACCCAATGAAAGCTCATTTTTGGATTGATGCTATGGAAAGAATCTTTGTGACACTGCAATGCAATGAAGAGGAGAAGGTAATTTGTGCTGTGAACGCTCTGGATGAAGATGCTCATACATGGTGGACTAATGCACGTAGGATGCTGCAAACCCAAGGAACACCTCTTGAGTGGGTTAACTTCAAGGAATTGTTCTTAGGTCACTACTTTCCGGATACTCAGAGACTTGCCAAACAAATGGAGTTTGTCAGTCTGAAACAAGGAGAAATGTCGGTGGGTGAGTATGCTGCCAAGTTTGAAAGGTTATCTCAGTTTTATGAATTGGGGACTCATGCTCCCGATGACAAGTGGAAGATGGTTATGTTCAAACAAGGTCTTCGAGATGATGTGAATAAAGGCCTCAGTTCTTACTCTATGACTACTTATCCTACATTAGTTCAACAAGCTCATACAGCTGAAATTGATCTTAAGAGGATGTATGAAGAAAGGAAAGCATATCATAAGGAGAAGAAGAAAATGGTTGAATGGTCAACCCCGGACGAGGAACCAAGAGGTAACTCCAACAAGGGCAAGCAAGTGCAGACATCTGAATTCTCAAGGCCCGACAAGTGTGTAAAGTGTGGAAAGCCCCATAGTGGAGAATGCCGTGTGGGGTCCAATCTTTGTTACTATTGCAAGAAAGAAGGACATTATGCTAATGAATGTCCAGCGAAGAAAAGGAATAGAGAGGAGTATGCCACTTCCACGCACGGAAGAGTCTACGTGTTGGACGCTTAGAAGGACAAGGCAGACGATGATTCGGCGAAAGGTATATTTTGTTCAATTTTGAGGACAAAATTTTTAAAAGTTGGGGTGATTGTAACATCCCCAATTTTTAAAAGCTTCGTCTATTATTACTCGAGTGACGGCTATAGATTAAGTAATTATATGATTGATATTCGTAAAAGGACTAAATATGATTTTTTTTAACATAATCTAATATATATATAATATAAGGAGATGAAATAATTATTTAATGACTTGTTGATGATTGTGTGCTTAATTGTTAAGTTAGATTAATTTCATAGTTATGCGTTTGTTAGATTTAGAGAAGTAAGTAGCTGAAGGGTAATATTGTATTTTTCCCCATCATTTAACATGTCTCTAGCTGATCCCTTTGATCCCCCACTCACTTACATCACCCAAAAACACCTCACCACACATTCAGTAGCTGGAAAGGAAAAGAAAAACAGAAAAGAGTAGAGAGAATGGGGAAAGGAGCCGCGAGAGAGAAGGGGAGAAGGAGAGGAGGAGGATTCTGGAACCTTAGTGCATGTAAGTGATTCCCACACCCTTCTTCACCATTTTTCATCCTCTACCTGCTGGTGCAAACATCTCCACCATTACCCTTCTCCAACTCAAATCACCATTAAAGAACCCCAAGCTCAAAATGTGAGAAAAGGGTATCCACAAGCCTTGCATGTTGTAATTGAAGCTAGATACTCAGTACTAGAACCTTGTTCAAGCATTAGGGTGAAGTTTTGGTAGCTAGATTCAAAGTGGAGGAAGCTAAGTTCGATCAGTCCACCCTTAGAGTCATTTGGAGCGAATTCGGGGACTGTTCGTGTAGTTTCCTTATTCGTGACAGCTGAAGGATTCGTTATTGTGTGATTTCATCACATTAGGTGAGTTCTATACTCACTAGGGAATTATTTTCAAGTTTATAATCATGGGTTCTGAATTGGTATTCTGTTTTATTAAACTCAGTGTCAAAAACCGCTTTGCGAAAATAACATCCCGAACGATAAAATTATGCGGATTGATTGATTGTGTGGATTGATTATGTGTTATTTGATTGATGATTGGTTGATTGATTTGGACTGGAAATACTGGTTACTATATCTATTTTTAAGTCTCGGAGGTCATAGAAAGTCTCGGGGTCGAATAGAAAGCGAAACGGTACAAAACGGGTGTTCGAAATGCTGTTTTCAGCCATTTCTGCCTCCCATCGCGTCACGGCCCGTGGCCATCGCGTCGCGACCTCCCTTATTTTTGCAACGCAAAACTTTCTGTCACTTTTCGCATCGCGACGAAACCATTTCGCGTCGCGACGCTTTGCAGTTTTTCAGCAAAACACACTGATTTTGTTTTCGCGATAACTTTTGATCCGGTAGTCCGATTTGAGTGTTCTCAGGTGCGTTGAAAAGTTTATGAAAAGGCCTAACTTAATATGTAATCAAAGTTGCATAATGCTCTATTTTGGAAATAATCATGATTGGATTAAATTGTAATTGTCTATATGTTAGGATAACGAATTTAGTAACTCCGAGTGAGATCACGTTAAATTAAGATAAGATGGACTAGAGACCCTAATTTTAAGTATAAGATTATGTTAAGTAAGATATCATGTCATGTATAAGCTCATTGTTATGTTCAAGATCATTGTTATGTTCATGTTCAGGTATATTAAAATATACATATCAGTTCAGTCTAGGGTGACGACCCTATTTTCAGGTTAGCGTACTAGGGGAGGGGAAGTCATGAGCCCTATGAACCTAGGCCCCGTCATGTTTGTCCCTGCTATGGTCAGGGAATGGGTTTACCGGCAGTCGGCTTAAGGGCTACGGTGATATGCTAACAATCATGTTTTAGATATATTTCTCGTAGTCGGCTTAAGGGCTACGGGTCATATTAAGGATTGTCACTTGTAGTCGGCTTAAGGGCTACGAGGGACAATGTTAGAGTACTCCACGTAGTCAACTTTAAGGACTACGATTCATGAATCAAGCATAATGAACCGATAGAGTTAGTAATGGGTCTCGATAGAACTCACTGAGACAAGTTGTCTCACCCAATCCATGTTGTTGTTTTTCAGTGAAGCAGGGAAAGAGTCGGAAGGCTGTGAGGCATGGCTATGAAGATGCATGAGGGATTGCTGACGCTGTTTATCTTGTTATGTATTCAGTTTATTTTGTATCTTAGATTGTACGATTGTACGACTTATGTTTATAAAGTTGTAAATAGCTTCCGCAGACTTTCTGTTTTGAGTATTGAACACTAGTTGAGCGTGTAAGGAACGATATTATGTATTCTCATGTTCAGTTATATAAGCGCACTTGATGGGTTTTAGCATCGAGTTTTAGATTGTGTTCAATATTTAAAAAGGAAGTTACTCTGATATATGCCAGTAGTGCATTTCGGTAAAACTAAAAAAACTGCTGCAAAAAGCTGAAAAAGTCAGCAAAAAAATATCAAAAAAAATAGAAACAAAACTGACGCGCGTGTTGACCCGCCGTTACACACTTTCACATTATCTCTCTCCTCTCTTTTTTTATTTATTTTACTCTCTTCTCTCTCTCATAGTATCCTCTCTCTTCTCTTTCCTTTCTTCCTCTTTTTCTTCTTCCCTCTCTATTTATTCTCATTTACTTCTATTTTATTCCACTTCAAACATATTTATCTAATATTAACCTAATCTAATATCTAATACTAATTTAATACCATAGTATAATCAATTCATATGCTAACAAAATGTCAAAAATAGTCTATTTATACAATTGCTAAGTCAACAAAACGAATGATAAAAATGTAATATAATGTAATAAAATTAAGTGTCAGCACAATGTCTATTTTAGACATCTTCCAAAATTGTTGTGTCATTTATTTGCAGTATTTTGACCAAAAGCTAAAAAAACTGCTGCAAAAAGCTGAAAAAGTCAGCAAAAAAATATAAAAAAAAAGCAACAAAACGCAGCGAAAAAAACAAACAAAACTGACGCGCGTGTTGACCCGCCGTTACACACTTTCACATCATCTCTCTCCTCTCTTTTTTTATTTATTTTATTCTCTTCTCTCTCTCATAATATCCTCTCTCTCCTCTTTCCTTTCTTTCTCTTTTTCTTGTTCCCTCTCTATTTATTCTCATTTACTTCTATTTTATTCCACTCCAAACATATTTATCTAATATTAACCTAATCTAATATCTACTACTAATTTAATACCATAGTATAATCAATTCATATGCTAACAAAATGTCAAAAATAGTCTATTTATACAATTGCTAAGTCAACAAAACCAATGATAAAAATGTAATATAATGTAATAAAATTAAGTGTCACTACAATGTCTGTTTTAGACATCTTCCAAAATCTAATATAATAAAATGATGTGTTAGCAAATTGACTTTTTTAGACATTCCACTAACGCACCACGTGTCCAATTTTTTTGGGTATTTTAGACATTTTGCCACTAGAAGACCAAAAATCTCATCTAATATCTAATATCTAATATCTAATATAATAAAATGATGTGCTAACAAATTGACTTTTTAGACATTCCACTAACACGCCACTGTCCAATTTTTTGGGCATTTTAGACATGGTGTGGTTAAAATAGGGGTGATACTATAGTTGTTATAATCAATTCATATGCCCCGCAAATTATAACAAATATAGTATCACCCCTATTAAGACATTTGGGAATATTGACACTTCGCATAATTGAGGGTAAATTTGTAACTTAACCACTCTAAGACAAAAAAGACAAAATATGACAACTTTTTGATTTTATGATTTTTATTTTTTTCCTCTCTCTCTCCTTTCCACTTTTTCTTTATTTATTTATTTTACCCCTCACTCTTTCTTCTAATGTCCCATCTCTCCTCTCTCTTGTTTCTTTCTTTTCCTTTATTTCTTTTATCTTCTCTCTCTATTTACTCCATTCTTTCTCCTCTTTTATTTCTTTTCTTATTATTATTCCCTCTCTCTATTTATCTTTATTTTTCACCATCTATTTTTTCTTTCTTCAAAACAATCAATATTAAAATCTCTAATTTCGCAATAACTACTTTTTGTTTTTCTGTCTCGACGGTTAAAAATTACATATTATTGCTGTAATATTTTTGTTTTATGACTTTTGATTTTTTTTTATGACTTTTAATAATCACTTTTAATATTTTACTTTCATGAATATTTTTATTTTTTAATAATCTCTTAGGAGTCTTGACAAGAAAATGTTAGTTGTTGTCAAATTAATTATTTTTATAAATTGTTTTTTATTTTCATCGGTCAAACGTTAGATGTTTTTGTTAAATTTCCGTATTTTTGATTCCCGATGGCGAAACATTACACGTCAGAATCCAAATACTTTATATTTTATTTCCACAACTGTCTTTATTTTTTATAAATGATAATTTTACTTTTGAATCTCGACAAGAAACGATTACACAATACTGATATAACTATTTTCGTATTATGACTTCATAACTATCTTTACGATTATCATATGAATGTGTCATTACAACATGTTCTTTGCTCTAACTTCTAGGGGTGGCAATTTTTACCCGCAAGTGGGGATCCCGCGGGGATTGCCCCATTTGGGGCCCCGTGGGCGGGGGATTTTTCCCCGTGGGGACAGGGATGGGGGAGAAAATCCCCCTGCGGGAATTGCCCCATTTGAGGCCCGAATATATTACATAAATGTTCTTATTATAGATATATAGTTATATTCTAAGTAATAGATTTTTTAGTCTTTTTATATGTGTTTTTAAATAAAAATATTAATAAAATATTAAATTGTGCTAATTTTTATATTTTTATTCTTAGCTTTATACTTTTTAAATATTAAAATATCAAAGTAAGAATAAATTTTATATTTTTTTTATATTTAATGTTACACTTTTGTTTTTTAATCTTACTTTTATACATTTTTTCAGTTTTCTTATATTTTAATTTTAATTTTTGCAAATTTTGAATAAATTCTTGGGGTCCCCACAGGGACCGTGGGGATCCGTGGGGACGGGGATGGGGTAGGAAAACTTCCCGAAGCGGGGAATGGGGATGGGGATGGGGGACAATATGAGAGGCCTTTTGCAACAATTAATAAAGGTATCTTCCTAATTTTTCAAATCATTATTTAAGTTTTTCGCTTAACACTTTTAAATCAAAACTGTAACTATTTACTTAGTCATCTAACTACCAAAAATATAAGTACCCACTTGTCGATGGGGGCGACAGGGAGCGGCGAAGAGGGGCGGTTACGGGGAGCGATGATCGTGGTGGTTGCAACGTCGTTGGATTCACTTTAATCGTATCTTCTTCCTCTCTCATTTGCATATTCATTTATCTTATCTTCATCTCATTTTCTTTTTTTTCTGATTTTTACTCTATTTTTTAACATTTGAAGAATGTACTAACTTTTTTTAACTTTCTGCAACTTGAACTTTTTAGGGCGTAGTGGTAGCTACGGGGGCGGCCATGGGGGTGAGGCAATCACGGTGGTTGCAATGTCGCTGGATTCACTTTAAATGTATCTTCTTTTTCTCTCATTTGTCTATCTTCCATCTTATTTTCATCTCACTTTTTTCTAATTTTTACTACGTTTTTAAGATTTGAAGACGATATTGACTTTTTTAACTCTCTGCAAGCAACACAATTTTTTTAAGCACCTTGAAATATAATTTTTTTTCATCGGCTTATGCCTTTTTCTTTTATTACATTTTACAATTTTCAATGTATTTATAGATCCATAGCACATTATAACAAATACAGTATCACCCGTGCGGCACCGGGTAAAGTACTAATTATGTATTAAAAGTATATACGAACTTTGTTGTAACAAATCAAGAAAGGCTACTTGCAAGCCACTAGAAACAACATGTGCACTCTATTGTAATTGAGATATGTGAATGACGGGTCCTCAATTAGGGATTTGATTAAGATAGTACAGTAGTTGGGATGATGAAATTTGTTAGGTGAAAGAAAAAGGAGCTCATATCAGCATACTTTATTCAGAAAGATTACGAAACGTCATAATGACCCCATTGCATGTGTTGATTCCTAACATCCGAGTCAGATCCAACCAACCCATCTACACTACCATTACCATAATTTGGTAATGACAAGGAGGAATGGAAGCGAAGGAGTGGTGGGGCGTAAGTGACAGAAAAAGGATCACACTCAAATATGACTCATTGCTTGCAATAAAAAATTGAAGTGTCGGTGTTCGACACGACACGTGTTGGACACCACACCAGACCAGACACATCTTCAAACCTAAAGTAGCAGCACTACAGAGATTCATGTAAACAGTTGCATTCTACACCAAACAAATTTACAATCTGGATGATGATCTCAAAGTTGTGTGGTTGACAAAGGTGTGTCTTACATCGGTGGCATACTCTCATTTAAGAAAGAGATTAATTGAACTCCAGTTCTGTCACATTAATTGAACTCTGGTAATGTCTAAAGATCTCTTTGGTTTTGAGGCACATAAGAAGATTTACAAATAAAAATTAACAGATTATTCAACTGCTCTGGTTCATTGCTCCACCTTCTTCCATCTTCTTTCGCATTTTGTACTGTAGTGTAGCCGGAGCACAATCTAAAGGTGTTTCTCCTGAATAATAACAAACGGTGAGTTAGGATAGGATTTGCATTCAAAGAGTCTTTGCTTCTGCTTATTATTATTTTTTTTCATCTCTCTTTCAATGTATTAGAACAACAATGCAGTAACTAGTTGAATTCTAGGACGGGAAGAGATTACTTGCCTTGAGCATTTTTAGACTCCAGGCTTGCCCCAGAATCCATGAGAACGAAAACAATATCGGTTTGATTGAAAACCGCAGCCTACATATAATAATATTAGAATTAGTGTCCAATGTATGATTAAGAAAACAGAATTACATACATAAATATGAAGAGGCCTAAGAGAGGTACCAAATGCAATAAAGACAGTCCTTGCTTGTCCTTGTAATTTGCATCTACACCCTGCACATAATTAGAATCCATGAATACTGCTTTCCCTCAAAAAAAAAAAACAAAGCCAAGTGTTTCATTCGAAAGAAAGAAAGAAACCTCGTTAAGAAGTTTCTTGACAGCCGCAATGTCACCATTTTTTATTGCTTCTCTTACACCCTGCGAGCATACCGTCAAATTCAACATATGACTTGCAAGTTGCAACACCTAAGATCTTTTTGCACTATGCCATGTTGGAAATTGAAAAATATAAACAACAAAAAACATTTACCTCTCCATTAACTTCATAGTCACTTTGAGGTCTCACTGAGGTACCATTAGTTGCATGACCAAGGTTAAACGTAGAACTGAAAATTTTGCATTGTAAAACAATCAACAACAAAATTAAACAATGAACTGGTGATGAGCAGTTTATGATTGCAGACATAGAGACACTCATAACAGCTTTATAAAATGGTCGACATCCTAAAGAAATTTCTGCATGCTAAATAAATTATTTTTTTATGACAAAGAGTGTCACTATATTTCTCTTGTTCACATGACAGAATAGATATAAAGCAATCAACCATCAAGGCATTTTTGGTCGGAGTATAATTCTAGAATATTCAGAAACAAATATTGACCTTATTTTCATGGGAAATGCTTGTTTTCCCAAAGTATAGGTTTCAACTGATGGGACAATGAAATTTTAAACATATGAAGCACCGACACAAACACGAACATCGGACACGACACAAACATGGACACATAGTTCAAAACCTTCCCTATTACCATCTCAACCAAGGAATATATAAAATAGAATATATGTATATAATATATGGATATATATATATATATATATATATATTTCTAGTCCATTGTTAAGTCAATTTCGCTTCTCAGAAGGACTCTTATTCTTCTAAGGCAGATGAGCTTCTAAACGTGTCAAGGAAAAGAGAATGTGATTTCAAGCTTTCAACACAAGAAATTCCTTTCTTTTAGCCCTTGTAACCAGTTTTTTATTCCCATAAGCTGGAGAATGATCATTATCCTAAGACAGAAATAACCATGTACTAAAACTGGTTCAAATTCAAAACATACATATTTCCACCAAAAACAGATATCTGTTAATCAGTCCCTACCTAAACTTGTTAGTGGAACTGGAGCTTTTATTCTTGGAAGCAATATCTGTCTTCTTAGGTTTAGGATTTGATGGAGCTGTAACAACTGGGGTGGGTGTCTTCTGTCACAGATTAAAAAACGAAGAAATTACGAGTTTGAGGATTTCATCAAGAAAGGTACCAGAAGATAACAAGAATAATTACCTGCTGGGGGACTGCATCAGAGGAAGGGGCCGGAGCTTCACAAATGCAAAGAGGCATTCCACACTTACACTCTTTAACACCTGACACAAGCTTATTCTCTGCAGTTTGTATTCCTTTTGAATCAACATTTGCATCAATATCTAGTTTAGAGATTGTATCTGTTACACTGTTTACTTCATCTGAAGAAGCCTGCAGTACACCCTTCCCAGATCTGTGCCAAAGAAGAGACTTACTGTATAAGTGGTTCCTAAACAATATTGATCTCATGTAGAAAATAATGATATCATTACAAAAAGAGGAAAGGAAGAGGAATTTAGTATATTTTTTCAAAGAAAAAGATAATGCTGGAAAACGAGACAACCTTTATATTGCATAAAACAATGGGTATTGATATGTATTTCCACTCCAAAATCATAAGTGTAATAACAATTCGATAGTTTTTCAAGAAACACATTTTTCTGCTAAATTATTAATAAATGTAGTATCAATCCATGAAATTTTTGTAAGATTAGGCGTTTGGCTTCTACTTGCTATAAAGCACATTGTGTTTTTAAGGGACATTCCAGTTTCCCTAATAAATATGTTTAGAAAATGGGTAGCTTTGCTTCATCCATATGCTCTTGTTCTCTCTTAGTCACTTGTTTATTTTTATCTTTTCAATTTTAAGGAGGAACTCGTATCCTCCCAATTTCTCGTAATCCTCTTCTCCATGTCTTCTGATAGGCCTCTAGTTAGTAAAGTGTACTATAGGCAAAGAAGGAATAGGACTGACCCTTAGTTAAGGGCAGAATTGTAATTTCCAGTTGTACTTAGCTGATAAATAGCTTGATCTGCATAACTGTCACGGTTATGCAGAAACAGAAACACAGTTACAATTTTTCAGTTCTTAGGAACTCACTCACTTGTAATTCTTGAAATCTTCAATGAAATTCCCCTAAATTCAGTTGAATCCTTTCAACTGGTATTCATAGCAATCGATTCTGTGACTTTTCATGCCGAAGAAGAAAACAAACTCATCGACTATGGATCCACGAATTGAGGAATTGGAACGACGAATTCAAGAATCAGAGGTTCGCAGCGAACGCCGTCTCCAGGAAACACTAGCGCGAATGGAGGCAATGATCGCGGCATTGCACACGAAGAACTCGGGTCACGGCGACCCGAAACCGAGAGAAAACCCAAATAACGCAGGAAATCACAACGACGGGGAACGAAGACTTCGCAAGGTGGATCTACCGGTCTTCAACGGCGACGACGCGACGGGATGGCTCACAAAGATCGAACGTTTCTTTAAGGTGCGAAAGATCGACGAAAATGAGAAGCTCGATGCTGCGTTAATGGCGATGGAAGGCGAGGCATTGTCGTGGATGCAGTGGTGGGATTCTAACAGTGAAGTGCAATCGTGGAACGGTCTGAAAGAGGCGATTCTCCGTCGTTTTCAACCGACGGTAATCACCAACGCGTTCGAAATGTTAATGAACATGAAGCAAGAAGGAACGGTACGTGAGTATCGTAAGAAGTTCGAAGCAGTTGCAAGCCACATCAAAATTCAAGATCACGAATTATTCTCAGGCATGTTCTCTAATGGTCTGAGAGATGATGTGAGAGCAGAGGTGCGATTGCAGAGGCCCAAGAATCTCGCAGATATGATGGAAATTGCTTTACTTGCAGAGGAAAAACTCAGTGCTACGGGGAGGTACGGTGGAAGAAATCTTGGGAATTTCAAGAATGTGAATAAGGCAAACATAGAAGCGACTACTACATCTAGATTACCTGAACCTGCAAAAACAGGGCAACTGTCCAATACAAAGTCTGTAGGTGGGAAGGAGATTGAAGAAAGAAGGAAGAAGGGGCTCTGTTTTACGTGTGATGAGAAGTATGTACCGGGACATGTTTGTAAGAACAAGGTGCTGCGAATTTTGTATATGGAAGAAGATGAGGAAGGAACAGAGGAGAAGGAAACAGAGAAAGATGAAGAGGAGGAGATAGTTTGGGAGGCAACCATGAAGAGTTTGCATCTAATTAGCATGGCTGGGTTATCCTCCAATTACTCATTCATGATGAAAGGGCTAATAGGGATATTGGAAATACTTGTATTACTTGATTGTGGAGCAACACATAACTTCATTTCAAGGAAGTTAGTGCAACTACAGGGCCTGGAGGTGACACCAATTCCACCCTGTTGGGTGAAAATTGGAAATGGTGAGCGAATTCAGATTTGTGGAGTATGCAAGGGGGTAGAAATCCAGCTGCAAGGTCTCAGTGTGAAGGTGAACTGTTTTGTCTTCCCTCTGGATGGAGAAGATGTAGTGCTTGGTATGGATTGGTTGGAGAAATTGGGAAACATCAAAGCAAACTTTAAGGAGCTGACCTTGAAGGTTAAGGTGAACAATGAGACCATTTGCCTCAAGGGAGACCCTACACTCTCAAGGAGGGAGGTAACTGTTAAGGAGATACTGGTAGAGGGGAATTCACAAGAGGAGTTGCTGCTGATTGATTGCAGAAGCTTGGAGAACAAGGAAGCCACAACAGCTGCAACTCACGAGGTAATCCAAGCTGTACTTGATAAATTTGAGTCATTATTTCAAGAAAATGGAGAGTTACCGCCTTGTAGGAATGTTGACCATGCCATAGTATTAAAGGAAGGTGCTAGTATTCCCAATTTAAGGCCATATAGATATCCTCATTTCCAAAAAAATGAGATTGAGAGACTAGTAGCTGATATGTTAAGGACTGGGATCATTAGACCGAGTACCAGCCCCTATTCCAGTCCCATAATATTGGTGAAAAAGAAAGATGGCAGCTGGAGATTTTGCGTTGATTACCGGGCTCTAAATAAGATAACCATACCAAACAAGTTTCCAATACCATTGATAGATGAATTGCATGATGAGCTCAATGGAGCAAGGATTTTTTCTAAGTTGGATTTAAAATCTGGTTATCATCAAATTAGAATGAAACCAGAGGACATTCCTAAAACGGCTTTTAGAACACATGAGGGACACTACGAGTATTTGGTAATGCCCTTTGGATTGACTAATGCCCCATCAACCTTCCAAGCTCTTATGAATGAAGTTCTCAGGCCTTATCTTAGGAAGTTTGCACTGGTATTTTTTGACGACATATTGATATATAGTAGCTCAATAGAGGAGCATGCCATACATCTTGAGAAGGTTTTTGCTGTGCTGGCTGAGAATCAATTAATTGTAAATAAGAAGAAGTGTGACTTTGGAGTAGCATCAGTGGAATACCTTGGACATGTAGTGACTGAGAAGGGGGTAGCTGCTGATCCAAGCAAAGTAAGTGCCATGGTAGAGTGGCCAACTCCTAAGGATCTCAAGGGATTGAGAGGATTCCTAGGATTAACAGGATATTATCGAAGATTTGTGAAGAATTATGGCATCATTGCCAAGCCCTTAACTGAATTACTCAAGCTGGACAAGTGGGGTTGGAATGAGCAAGCAGAATCTGCCTTCAACCGGCTCAAGCAGATAATGACAACACTACCAGTTTTGAGAATGCCTGACTTTAACAAACCCTTTGTGATAGAAACAGATGCGTCCAACAGAGGAATTGGTGCTGTTCTTATGCAAGAGGAGCAACCAATTGCATACTTCAGTCAAAAACTGTCTGTTAGAGCTCAGCAAAGGTCTACATATGAAAGAGAACTCATGGCAATAGTGTTGGCAGTGCAGAAATGGCGCCATTATCTGCTAGGACAGAGCAGGAAGTGCTAACAAGGTGGCTGATGGGTTGTCAAGACAGATGATGTTTGCTGCAGTTTCCAGCATTTCATTGTCTGAATGGGAAGATTGGGAAGAGGAAATACGTAACTGCCATGAGTTACAAGTTATCATGCAGCAAGTGGTGTTGCAGGCTGCTGGATATAAGAAATTCTCGGTCAAACAGGGGTTCCTGTACAGAGGAAACAGCTTGGTGTTACCTAAATCATTTTCCAAATTACCTCTCATCTTGAAAGAGTTTCATACCTCACTGCAAGGAGGCCACTCTGGCTATTTCAGAACATACAAGAGGATCTTGGGTGTCTTCTATTGGCAAGGAATGAAGAAGGATATTAAAGAGTACATCATGCACTGCCAGTCGTGCCAGCAGAGCAAGGTACAAACACTAGCACCAGCAGGCCTACTTCAGCCTCTTCCCATTCCCTCTAAATGCTGGTCAGATATATCAATGGATTTTGTGGGTGGACTTCCTAGAGTAGGAAAAAAGAACACTATCTTAGTGGTGGTTGATCGGTTAACAAAATATGCTCACTTCATCTTGTTGGGACATCCTTTTACTGCCAAGGAAGTGGCTGCATCATTCATCTCTGGCATCATTAAATTACATGGCTTCCCAACATCCATTGTCACAGATAGAGACAGAATTTTTTTGAGCCAATTTTGGAGGGAATTGTTCAAGCAATCAGGTACTCAGCTACATTATAGTACAGCCTTTCACCCTCAATCTGATGGTCAGACCGAGGTGACCAATAAATGTCTAGAAGTCTACTTGAGGTGTTTTGTTGGTGACAATCCTAAGTCTTGGACTAAGTGGATAGATTGGGCTGAGTTGTGGTTCAACACTAACTACAATATTTCCATAGGTATGACACCCTACCAAGTTCTATATGGTAGAGAACCTAGTCCTATTATCAAGGGCCCTGCAATACCCTCTAATGTAGAGGAGGTAAACCAATTGTACGAAGCTAGAGACACTCTGCTGAATCAGTTGAAGCAGAATTTAACTGTGGCACAACAAAGAATGAAAAGACAAGCTGACAAGAAGAGAAGAGACATCACCTTGGAGGTGGGTGATTGGGTGTATTTGAAAGCAATTCCATATAGATGGAAGTCACTGGCAGAAAGAAGAAATGAGAAACTGAGCCCGAGGTTCTATGGCCCTTATAAGGTGTTGGAGAGGGTGGGCCAAGTGGCTTATAGACTTTGCCACCTGAATGCCGCATTCATCCTGTCTTTCACATTAGCAAGCTCAAAAAGACTGTCCCAGGCAACTACCAGCCACAACACATCCCTGCAGCAATGACTGAGAACGGGACCTTGCAACCAGAAGTAGAAGATGTATTGGAGCTGCGCTACGATGACAAGGGTGATGCTGAAGTTCTAGTCAAGTGGAAAGGTTTACCAGACTGTGACAACTCATGGGAGAAGACTGAGAAGCTGTTGAAATTGTTCCCTAATCAGCACCTTGAGGACAAGGTGAAAGCTTTAGGGGGGGTATTGATAGGCCTCTAGTTAGTAAAGTGTACTATAGGCAAAGAAGGAATAGGACTGACCCTTAGTTAAGGGCAGAATTGTAATTTCCAGTTGTACTTAGCTGATAAATAGCTTGATCTGCATAACTGTCACGGTTATGCAGAAACAGAAACACAGTTACAATTTTTCAGTTCTCAGGAACTCACTCACTTGTAATTCTTGAAATCTTCAATGAAATTCCCCTAAATTCAGTTGAATCCTTTCATCTTCATGAATTTCTTCTTCCATACAATAAATCCACATAAGTCTTGCATTGAACTATTTGACATATAGCTTAAAATAAAAAATAATTCACCAAAAAAGCAAAACAAAATATTTGGATATAGAGACAGTTAAGTAGTTAGAGAGAATATTTTGTATAAATAGGAGAAAAGAGCAAGGCGTGTAACGCGTGTTGTACAATTGAGAGTTTGTGAAAAGAGAATCCTTTGTGAAGGGGAAAACCTTGAGGGAAATCTATTCCCATCTTCTGTTCAATTTCAGTAATATTTCTATTCTTGTGATTCCTTCTATTTTTGTTTCAATTCAATTTTTTGGTTCCTAATACAAAATAGCATCACAAGAATGCTCAAAAACACTTTAAGACAAATAAAAGATCCAGAACATTGAGGATGAACTAAAACCAAGATGCATGGCACTAAACTCAGTCTTATACACAAAGGTGTGCTTCATTCCATGGGTTTGATCCTTTTCTAGGTTTGTATGGTTTACTAGCTAACCAAATCAGAAAAAAAGATTATGGAAGATGACCTTACTTTTAATAAAAAAAGATACTTAAGTGTTTGACCAAATCTTTGGAGCTATTAAATGAGTGGAATAAAGTGAATCAAATCTTACGCTATCAATACATAATACAAGGTTATGTAAAAAAAAATACATAATAATACAAGGTATTTGCATATGCTACTGTTTAAAGTTGCTCACAAGTCACTATTGTTTCCGTCTATAAGTGATAAGTTCCTCATTTTTTTTTCTCTTAAACAAAAAAATTGTCACACACTAAGAATTACAGTCATCCGAAATTAAACTATAAACAAAAATTGAAGCCTTTTATATTTTAGAAATATCATATTATCATGGTTTAACATGATCTTCACTATGAGGTTATTCTTTAATGTATTGTATCTTTGCAGAGACCTTTGCCTAAAATGAGAAGCTGCAAAGTCACTAACTAACTAATCCTTAACTAGCAGTAACAGAGTACAGACTTCTGTAACAGTAACAATCCTATCACCATCCTTATACACTGTTGCCTAGGAAGAATTTCTAATAACCAGTTCGTATATTTATGCTTAAATATGTCTCATAATCCACCAAACAAGGTGGAAAAAGAAAAAATGAACTTTCAGCTACTCATGATGTTAAACAGCGGTATAAAATTCTGAACAAATCTTTGATTGATTAAAGTGCTTTAACGTATATGCAAAAAACACCTTGTTTTGAATCCAAATGATAATTGAAAAATAATAGCAAGTTATGATGTTTAAGAAGAAGTAATTTACCGTGAATTGTTGAAGCAATCAGCACATACTCGAACATTCGAGTAAATGCCAAATTGTGGTAAGGCCTACATAAAAAAAAATATCACTCTATGAAGTTCATCAAGGATAATACTTCCACTAATACTCTGATCCTATGGGGAATAAAAGCCTCCTACCATTTGATCTGATGAATGTTCATTACACAATGTTCTCCCACAGGATCGACAGTGATGCTGCATACAAATCAGTAAATCACAAAAAGTGTATAATAAAGTCAGTTCTCAATACTGGAAAAGATTTTCATTATGGACTTAATTTCATGTAAACGGTGCTTATGAATCAATAGATATTTATGTGAGACCAACAGAATTTACACACATTGCAGAACTTTTAAAAGCAAACTGCACCATAGTATTTTATCATTCATTCACGCATAGATTGTTTGACCAAATGCTATGCACTGTCTCCTTCTCTATGTAAAATTGAATAGTAGCAAGTAATGTAAATTTGGGACAACAACAATACTAATAATGGTTGTGCATCTTAAATAAGCATTTAATCGAATACCAAAAAAACGTTTAATCAAAATTGTTCGGATTAGAGCTCTTATTTACTTTTGAGATAAACAACCATCATTACAATTTTACCTGATAAATTTAGAATTTTACCGCAAAGAATAAAGTAACCGATCCGATCAATTTAATTACCAAAGACTTATTAGACTCTAAATATTATTCTTAATATCACCAAATCACTAAAACAGAAAGCAAAAGGTTGAACTTCATGCATCTAAATAAGGTGCTGAACATGTAAGAATGCAAATGGAAATGGAAAGGGCAATTCCAAATTGGGGATCAACAACATGCACAACATAATAAGATATGATATGATTTGGGGGGATCTGATTGAAAGGTACCCGTCTCCTGAAGGTGTTGAAACTGCAACTGCAGACAACACATCGCGCTGCTTCTTGGAAAGGAGGAGGTTCTGTTGTTGACATGCTATTCTTCTCTTTTCTCTTCTCGCCAAAAGGGATTTCTTGTTTCCCTCTCACTCACCCAAAGTTTCAATCTTGTTGTTGTTTATGCTAATCAAATCACCAAGTCCAAAGAATCAATTCATTTCTCCAATGGAGAGGATGTGACATTTTTTTGGTTGCAGAAGAAGGAGATTATGATCTCCCAATAAATTTTTGGTCAAAAAAAAATGATCTCCCAATAAATTTATTATATTTTATTTAAAAAAAATGATAATAATGGTGAATATTGAGTTATTTGGGTCAAATTGTACATTTTTTGGGTTGCTTCCTACACCTCCAGTTCCGTCAACAACACCCCCATCACCCCACTTTTGTTTTTTGTCAAAATATTTTGGACTCAGTTTGGTCATTATGAAATAACTAGTCCTATTGCCCGTGCGTTGCACGGGGTCGACTAAATCTGATTTGTGTAAAATATAGCTTTTTTTAGTTTGGACCAATATTGTTAACTACCACACATCGTCTCAATATACTATCAATGAAAGACTAATACCCGCTCGTGTTTAGGAGCAAATTTTATAAATTAAATAAGAATATTATAAATAATAAAGAAACATTAACAAAGACATTGAAATTGAGCACACATGCATGATCTGATGAAAACCACCAATAAAATAAAAGCTGTTATATAAAGTTGAAAAAAGATGATGCAGGTTCTATTGTGAATGTCGCTAAAGTTCCCGCAGGAATAATTGCGCAGAGAGAGATAAAAATATAAACACTAATTTAAGGATGCTTCTAATACTCGTTGGTGTGAAATGACCAAAACAAAGAAGACAACACAAATAAAAAATGAAACACGTAGTATCATGTAGGTTTGGATGAAAATAACCAATAGAATAGAAGCCACTATACAGAGTTGAAAGAATATGATGGGGGTTCTATTCTAAATGTGGCTGAAGTTCCCGTCAATAAAAATTAAATTATAACTATGAATTAAATAAGACGATTATAAAATTAAAAAAGAACATTAACAAACACATTGAAATTTAACATCCATAGATAATAAAAAGAAAAAGTCTAAAGAATTTTAATATCATAATCCATATTCATGCAGAGTTGTGTGAAAACCCAATAAAATATAAGGAGCTATACAAAGTTGAAAGAAGATGATGCAGATTCTACCGTAAATGTGGCTGAATAAGTTCTCGTGGGAGTAAATGCTAAACTAAAGATAAAAATACAAATACCAATATAAGTATGCTTCTAATACTCGTTGGTGTGAAATAACAAAAATAAAAAAAGACAACACAAATAGAAAGTGAAATACGTGGGTATCATGCAAGGTTAGATGAAAACCACCAATAAAATAAAAGCACCTATTCAAAGTTGAAAGAATATAATTGGAGTTCTATTGTAAATGTAGTTGAAGTTCCCGCAAGAGTAAGTATCTATGACATATTATATATTGCAAGACAAAGAATCAACTTTCAGTAATGATGAATTAAATACTGAATTTAAGAATGTTTGTCATATTCTATATATTCATTAATTACTATTTATAATCAAGTACTAAAAGCGAGACTAAAATAAATATATAAACACCAATTTAAGTATGCTTCTAATACCTGTTGGTGAAAAAAGACCAAAATAAGGGTTATAAAAAGGGGGTTGGTGGGAGCACCGACTAAAAGAATAAAAAAGGGGGGACGGGGGAGTGAATACTTGCAAAAAATAAATATAAGAATGCAAATATAAGATAAAGAAGTATAAATATTAATTAATATTTTAAAGTAGTAATATTGCATTTTATATAAATTAATGTTTTCACGGTTACAATTTTTCTGAACGCATATAGTACTCCAAAACACATTGTTTAGCATCACACTTTTATTATTTTGAAACGAAATTAATTTATATTTCACCGAACCGGCAATTAAGGAACGAACTTGTCTATAAAAAAAAGGAATGAACTCCGCGTATTTGAACATCTAATTTTTTTTTTCAGTCTCTAAAGTACCTTAAAACACACTGCTAAGTATGGCACTTTACGTATTTTGTGACAAAATTATTTTTTTCGCCAATTCAGTTATTGAGGAAGGAACTTCAAGTATATGAACATCTAGTTTTTTTGGATTTCTAAAATACCTCAAAACAAACTACTTAGCATTGCACTTTACATATTTGTCACGCAATTGTTTTTTTCACCAAACTGGTTATTTAGGAACGAACTTCACGTTTTTGAACATTTAGGTTTTTTTATAGACTCTAAAGTATCTAAAAACACACTACTTAACATCGCACTTTACGTATTTTATCACAAAATTAATTATTTTTTCACCAAATTGGTTATTGAGCAACAAATTTCATGTATTTGAACGTCTAATTGTTTTTGGACTCTAAAGTGTCTCAAAATGCATTGCTTAGCATCGCACTTTACATATTCCGTCACGAAATTAATTTTGTGCTCACCAAATCGGTTGTCAGGGAACAAACTTCAAGTATTTAAACTTCTAAATTTTTTCCTGAACTTTGAAGTATCTCAAAATAAACTACTTAGCATCACACTTTACATATTTTGTCAGGAAATTAATATTTTTCTACCAAACCAGTTATTGAGAAACCAATTTAACGTATTTTAACATCTAAAATTTTCTACGGACTCTAAAGTACCTTAAAATACACTGTTCACCATTGCACTTTATGTACTTTGTCATAAAATTATTTTTTTCTTCACTAAACAGGTTATTGACTAACAAACTCTACAGTTTTTTTACCAAAAACCTCACATATTTGTATATCCAAAAAAATGGGTTTTAAAAGACCTAAAATAATACTTAAAATATAAAAAATTGAAGAAAAAAAAATGTCAAGTTTTGGATTATTATTATTTTATTATTATTATTATTATTATTATTATTATTATTATTATTTTATTATTATTAAAAGGGGGAGGGGGAAGTGCGCGCGCAATCCCGACCGCAGAATAACTGCAGGACGGGTGCCGCATATTATAGGATAATATAGCGGTTGTTCTCGACAATTACAAATAAAGGACGCGTTAGTTCCTCTATTAGTCTCATTCAAAAGAAATCATTGTTGTATATTAAAAGAAGCCATTTTAGTCCTTTATTTTCGGACCATTTTTGTCTGCATTTAATCTTTAAATCTCTTTCATCTTTTTCAATCTCAAAATCCTCACACCATTAAAGTTACTGTAAAGACGAGGCAATAATTGAAATTGCACATCTCACCTCCCAACTGTCAACTTGATTATGAACATATCTTGGATGAACAAAATGCCTGACTCGAAGTGGTGTTGGTGGTCGAACTTGTATTGTTGAAGATGCCCCAACCCTATGTAATGATAAATAAACCGTAAATCGTGGAAAAAGCATTGGTATGATGATTGATGTGAATTCCTTATTGTGTTAAATGAATGATAAACGATTAGGGTTCACGAGTGAGAATACACAAGTATATATTAATACTATGGACTAAATGTTCACTGAGGTTTTGGTAACCACTAAATAACTACTTGATGAAAGGATCAAGGTACGATAAATGAAAAGACTCGATATAATTCAAGGTATGATAATTAATGAAATGGAACTTTATGTTCATACAAGTCAAGTTATTTTCTCAAGGAAAAGAAAGATGGTATATATAGAATTATATATGTATATCAAGGGTGACTACCCTAAGGATTAGCATACTAGGGGAGGGGAAGTCATGAGCCCTAAAACCTAGGCCCCATGAGGTTTGCCCACTAATTAGTGGTTAGTGGATTGGATTCACCAAGAGCCATAGAAAAAGAAATAAATGTGGCTCGCGGTGTTGTGCTAAGTTAAAGAAAAAAAGGATTGTACGTAGTCATCCAAAATTGGGCTACGGACAATAGAAGCATAATTTTTATGCTAAGTAAAAGATAAAACGGTAGCTGCTGAACTGGGCTACGATTAAAACGGTAGCTGCTGAACTGGGCTACGATTAAAACAAAGCATAATGAACCGCTAGTGTTAGTAAGGGGTCTCGATAGGACTCACTGAGATAATGTTTATCTCACCCTTTATACCATTTATAATTGTGGTTTTTACAGAGAAACAGGAAAAGGCAAAGGCGAAGAAGCACGGCTAGACGGTGTGCCTTATGGAGTTATTGAAGATTCAGTTTTATGATTATGCCATTTTTCCCTTTGTTGTCTTTGTAGTTCCGATTGTATAACTATTACTCGCTAACAGTTGTAAATCGTTTCCGCTACTTATGTTTTGGATATTGAACATCAGGTTGTAAAAGTTTATAAGTCATGAGACTCACTACAAGAATTACTTGCATTACTGGCTAGACATTTCTGGCGGAATCAGTCAGCCAGTAAGTTTTCTGGTGGAATTATGCGATTTCTGGCGGATTTAGTCTTCCAGTAAGTTTCTGGCGGATTCCATAACATTTCTGTCGAATTTAAACAGCCAGTATATTTACTGGCGGATTGAGTAGGAATTTCTGGCGGAAATTAATTGAAAAACTAAAATAATTTTATAAATAATTATATCCGCCAGTAATTGCATTTACTGGCGGAAATTTCAGTCAGAAAATACCCTCAAAAGCTGCGCATTGACTGTCAAAAATGGCCAGTAATGCAGTTCCGCCAGTAACACGCATGTTCCGCCAGTAACGCAGTTCAGCCAGTAATAGGAAATTTCCGCCAGTAACGTATCCGTCAGTAAATGCATTTACTGGCGGAAATTTCAGCCAGTAACATACCCTCAAAAGCTGTGCATTGACCATTAAAAATGGCCAGTAATGACATCCGCCAGTAACACGCAAAATTCCGCCAGTAAATGCAAACACGCGTCAGTCCAGTTCCGCCAGTAAATACATATTTCCGCCAGTAATCACTCTCTCCACCTTTTCATCCGTGCCAGCTTTTCATCTCTCTCCACCTTTAAACACTCTCATCTCATTTCATTTTTTCATCTCTCATCACCACCAACCTTCATTTCTTCATTTCTTCATTTCTCATCACCTCATTTCTTCATTTCTCATCACCACCAACCTTCATTTCTCATCACCACCAAAACCTCCACAAAACAACAGCAGAGCCACCACCTTCGCACACCCTCCTTTCTCTCTCATCACCGCGGGCCACAATTCCTCTCTCTCTCACCACCGCTAAACCACCATGAACCACCACCACAGAACACTATCACCCTTCTTTTATACACAGCACCCTTCTTTTATTTTTAAACTCAGAACACTATCCACACCCCTCTGGTTTTAACAATACAACCCCTACAACCACACAACCACCCCAAAACCACTACCACCGGAGGGTCGCCGGAGCACCGTCGTCGCCACCTCTGCCAGGAAGACTTTGGTTCTCACTTTGCTTCAAACAACAAGCTTTTTAAAAAATTAAATAAAAAAACGAATTAAATATTTAAAACAACAAATTTTAAATACAAAAAAGCTTTTTAAAAATATTTTTTTAAAAAAATATATAATACATTACTGGCGGAATTTCAGCCAGTAATGACTGGCGGATTTACTGGCCGAATTTCCGCCAGTAATTACTGGCTGAAATTCGGCCAGTAAATCCGCCAGTCATTACTGGCTGAAATTCCGCCAGTAACAATTACCTGCGGCCGTTTTTCTGGCTGATTACTGGCGGACTAAATCCGCCAGTAATGTGCAATTTCTGGCCGAATTTCAGCATTACTGGGGGATTGAGTTAGCCAGTAATAACTTAAATTCTTGTAGTGACTTAAGTACTTTATGTTAATTTAATGGATAAAGTGACTATTTGGATGTTTATTCAAGAAAAGTTTTTAGTTGTGTTCAATATTCTAAAACAGGAAGTCAACTCTGATGTATGTCATGCTGTGTATCTTAGTGTTTCTCGGTGTTAGAAATACTGGAGTGTTACGCGAGGGGGGCTTATATTGTTCAACTATGGGGCAACTAATTTCATAAATTCCCAAATCTCCTTTGATGAGTTATTCTCCAAGATCTTCTTCATAAATGCCCATAGTATTTCAGAATCAATGGTTGCACGAAAGTTCATTCATTTCCATTCGCGTTTGCCATGGCTGAATTGCTATTCTCATTACTGCATTTCTTGAAAAATTAGGCCCCTTGATGAAGCTCTGATGCCAATTTGTTGTGATATTAGACAAGTGCAGAATGAATTTTTATGTACAATTAAGGGAGTTATTAACCGACTAAACAAACTGAAAAACTAATTAGTTAGTCAACTAATAGTGTTGACTTTTATTACAAACTACTCAACAAAATTCAAGAGAAGAAGAAGCTTCATTTTCTGGTTTTTTTTCAATTCTTTTATTTTAAATATTTTATTAAATAAATAAATAACGTGGTAGTATGATGTGTCTCGTTAATTGACGTGACAAACACGTTTGTTCTTACATCAGGTGACACGTCAATTAATGAGTTCCAAAATACAACTCAAATCCTCTGTTGGACCAAATGTATGAGTTTTTTTTTTAAATAGAGAGACTAAATGTCTGAGTGTATGAGTTTTTTTTGAAATAGAGAGACTAAATGTCTGAGCTTTAAAATAAAAAACTAAATGTTTGTGTTTTTGAAAATATATTGGGACAAAAACTATAATTTAGCCTAAAAAAATAATAATAATAATTTCAAAGGTCAAAATGGAGATTTCCCGTTGGATTGGATGTGAGGGACATGAAAGAGAAAGAAACAGACAATTTACAATTTTTAAGGAGAAATAATATAAAAAGGAAAGAGACAGCTAGAAATGAATTGAAGCACAAAAAACTCATGTTTGTTTGTTATGAAAGAAAAATAGACAACGGTAGTTTGGTTGCAGAGGAGAGGGACCACCACAAGTCCACAACCAATGTGAGCCTCTCTTCCTCTTGAAACAATTTCAAGTACAAGTACCAAACTCAGCTCAAAATCTCTCCTTAACCATACAAATTACATTCTTCAGTTTAGCAGGTTATCTTCTTCACTACTAATCCATGGCTGCTGATAGTATCAGTATCAGTAATGTTGATGCTTTAAGGAATGACCAAATGAACAGAAGCATCACTGATGAAAATTCTCTCAAGGATTTCTCTGCTAACTGTAACTGGTAAGTAACTGTCTCATATGTATATATGTCTCTTTGTCTCTATATTTCTATTTTTACAATATTCCTGACACACACAACCCCATGTTTTTTTTTCATTCCATATTTGATTTCTTGTGCGTTCTTTTTCCTTTTTTGATGAAAAGGGGATTTTATTTAGCGGAATTTTAGAGTAGGCGTATTTATGGACTAGAAAAATGTAAAAAGAAGGGATTTTAGTTTTCTGAGATTTGTGAGCCTCTGACTTAACACATCTTCTCAGTGATTTAACTAATAAGATAACAAACAATCTGTATTAAAATTTTGTTTCAAGTTTGTGGGGTTTGACTCAAATTCTTAAATTGAGAGTTGTAACCGATGTTTCTAAAACTGAATCGGAGATTGAACCGACTAGACCTCTAAGATTATGGTTCATTTAATGAACCATGGTTATCATAGTTGAAATATATGACTCATAAATAAATTAAAAGAATTACAGATGAGAAAAAGTAAATAAAAAAATAAAAAATATTTTCAAACAATTCAACTAGGTTCAATTAGTTGTTTAAAACAGTTCAATATGGTTCAACCGAGTTCCGGGCGATTCTACCAGACCGTGGTTCAAATAGTGTTGAACCAACCACCAAATTGACCAATTTCTGGTTGTACCAATTGGTTTGATCTAGTTTTTAAAGCACTCGTTGTTACTGACAGCTCCTTATATTTTTCGTAGGTTCACTTCAACTAGTATTAATATATGTAAAGATGGTTATCAAATCGTGGATTAGAATGCATATTTTCCAAATCGTAAATCGAATCTTTTAGGTACAGAAGAGTTTCAAACTCCAATACATACAATTGTGTTTGTTTTTGTCCGATTGTTTTTTATTTCGTTTCAGAATTGAGATACGAAGCACATCACGAATTTGGATTTTTTGCTGCGCGCAACTCGTACTGCGCCAACATAGACTGTTCGATCTAGGAGAGAACTTCTCTCTCTAAATCGGACAGTCCACGCTGGCGGAGCACATGCTGCGCGTAGCAGAGGGTCCCTGTCCATGTTGGAACAGATACCAATAAATACAAACATAGAGATAACATTTGTGAGGCTTACTTTTAATAGAAACAACTAGGAAAGTTAAAAAGAGTGTAAAAATTGTGGAGTAGTTGCTTATTAAGCAAGTATTTGCTGTGCTTAAAAGTCATGGTGTTTTTTTCCTCCTACTTCCCCTTCAGGCCAATGTCAAAATCAGTGACCCCTGGTACAACTCAGTTTGCGATCCTCTATAAGGGGAGTATGTGTGTCTATGATGGAATTCCTGCAGAAAAGGTAACTACTACTTGTTCAAAGTTGATTTGTTAAATTAAATGAATGTTGCAGAAGTTAGTGTTTTAATACAACTCATATTTATTCTCTTACTTATATTAATAGGTGCATGAAATAATGTTGATTGCTGCTGCTTCTGCTAAGTCTACTGAAATGAAGAGTGGCATTCCCTTTACTTCACTCATTCCCACCACCCCTTCTTCTCCACAAGGAACCTCTACTAATTTGGCTTCTCAACAGTCAATCTGCTTTCCTGTAGAGAAGAGTCCTATTTGCAGGCTGCAAGGTGGTTATTGTACTAGATTTAGATTTAGATGATAATTTGTTACACAAATGTTTCGAGTGATAAAAGGGCTTTAGATAAACAACCTAATTAAATGCTTATTAAATAAATATTTATAATAAGCTATCTGGAGGAGCTTGTGAACATATTAGAAGCTATTTTCATAAACTCTTTCAAACACTTATTTAAGTGCTTCTGTTATGTGGCTTTTGTTTGGATCAGAATTTCCATTGGCACGCAGACAGTCACTTCAAATGTTTCTTGAGAAGCGAAAAATCAGGTAGTCCTAACGGCCTGTCATGTTTGGTTTGATGGTTTCTCTAATTTGTTTAGAATATAGACTGGTTTTCTCATCAACTTCATTTCTGTTTTTTAATAAAGGTTGGGTAGCAAAGCTCCTTATACCTCCTCAACAGCATTAGGGGATAACAACAAAGAGAACCACTTTTGTGCTGACAATACACAAGAATTTCCTGCTTCCTTGAACTAAAAGAGGAAAATTTCAGCTCAGTACTGCTGCCTCTCATGGGCACCTAGTGTTGGGGGGGAGTGACACTGACAGGTGCATTCATCTAGAAGCAAAGAAACTTGTATTACTATGTTATGTTATGTTCTGCTTCAGACAATATTGTATGCCTAATTATTATTGAACCTTAATATGTAACTGGAGTATGACTTGTAAGTTGGGTTAGTCTGTCCAGGATCCTTATGTCAGGGGTGCAAATTTTTTGCATCGCTAAAAATGCCATAAAATTAAATTCTTAATATATTAAATTAAATAAATTACACATCTAATAATTATCATCTAATTAATTTCATATTCAGATATCGTTGAATAATGAGTTCACTATCGATGTTATCGTTTTATAAGGCGCCGAAGATGGTGTTAAGAGTTTGATTAAGATTCAAAGAATTTTTTTGTGAGGTATTAAAGATGATGCTAGAGGTATGTATTGGGTGGCTTGGGACAAGGTGTGCAAGTCTAAGGAGAAGGGTGGCCTAGGTGTGAAAAATATTGAGTTGTTTTATATTGTTCTGTTAGCTAAGTGGAAGTGGCGTATCTTGTCGGATGAAGAAGCTTCTTGGAGGGATATTCTTCAACCGGGGGGGGGGGGGGGGGGGGTGAGCGGTGTTCGGAGGGGTGGTTTGAAGCGATTGTTAGAAAGGGTTTGGGCGATGGTCGTAATGTGAGCTTTTGGCACGACCATTGGATTGGGCAGCACCCGTTGAAACTGGATTTCACTAATATTTTTGCAGGTTGTTCTAATAAGAATGCGAAGATTGTGGAATTGGGATTATGGCATCAGAGTCGCTGACAGTGGAACTTGTCCTTGGTTTTGAACGATGTTCAACTTTATAGTGATGAAGGGAAAGTGCTGCTTGATATTTTAAGGGAGGTGAGCTTAAATTGTGATGGAGCAGTTTTGGAGCTGGATCTTAGAGTCTTCAAAACGTTTTTCAGTGCGTTCTTGTTACCAATATCTACTGTCATCCGATCCAAGTTTTCTAATGTTTAGTGACGGCGATTTTTCAGATTATAAAGCCCTTTGGAAGACTTCAATTTCATCAAAAATTATGATTTTTGGATGGAGATTACTTTCTAATTCATTACCGGTTTGTCACTTGTTGGTGAGACGACATATTATCCATACGGAGGAAGGAGCAGTCTGTGTGTTTTGTAACAACTTTAGAGAGGAAGTCCAACATCTAATTCTAGATTGTGATTTTTCTCACAAGGTGTGGAGTGAGGTTGAGCGCTGGCTCGATATCGAGCTGCCTAGTTCCTATAACTTATCTCAACATTTTATCTTGTTTGACAACTTTTGTAGAGGGAAAAAATTTAAGAAGGTGTGGTATTTACTCTAGTTAACAACTTGTTGGTGTCTCTGGTTAGCTCGGAATGAAGTTTATTTTAGAGGAGAAGAAGCCAAGATTGATTCGGTTGTGACGCATATCAAGTACTTGTCTTAGTGTTGGTTTATTTTTGGGGTGGAAAGAAATTCTAGCTTGTCTCCGCCACTATAGTGGACAATGCTCTTACTTGTATCAACAATTTCTGATTTCCTCTTGTATTTGTGGTTTTGAGCATCCCTAATGTTCTGATCAATGAGTCATTGCTTATCGAAAAAAAATACTTTAATTTAGATTTCATGTAAAAGTCAAATCAAATTTACTAAAGTGACATTTATAATATCTAACATAAAAAATATTCTAGTTTGTTTTAGGAAATTAACACTAAATGTGGCAAAAAGGGTTAACTTTTGCTTATAATAGGAAGTTTAGTTTTTGAGACAAAATAATTAATGGTTTTTTTTTGCTTACTATTATAGGAAGTCTAGTTTTTTCTCGGTATAAGTCATTAGACAATTGTTTTATCCATATAAATTAAGTGATATAGTGCAACAGTATTACGGTAAAATAATTTTAGAGATCTAGGTGCAAACTTTTAAATTAAGGGGTCATAATAATTTTTTATAGAGATAAGTGCATTTATTTATTTTCAAAATTTTACTATTACATATTTATCCTTTTAAAATTATACTATTACATTGCATTCACATGGCTCTTTCTTCTTGTTGCTTGCTTTCACGATGTTCACCGCCCACTACTGCCTCTTTTCATTTCTTTCTGTAAAGTCCTCATCGACAACGAGAATTGAACCCACACACTTATGGGAAATGAGCCAACTCCTTAGCAATTGAGCCAACAACGTTCATTTGTCTTTCTCATTTGCTTTCTAGTTCAACATATTCAGCTTTTTGTAATTCAACATGTTCACTTTTTACGTGCTCCAATTATTTGTATTAATATATCATATAAATAGTGTTCCATTAAGCATATATCATTCTAATTTAAATAATGTTCTATCCAGCATATATCACTCTTTTCTTTTACTGGAGCAACAACAATCACTCTTATTTAGAATATATTACTTATTACAAAAATACCACACATACAATAGTAGCCATTTTTTAAATATTGTTTTTTTTTAAAAAAAAATAAGGGTACAAAGGATTATAAGAAATATAATTCATTCCATTCCGCTCATGGTCCAAACGATGAAGTAGAAATTTTGTTTTACCGCAAAATTTCCAAACAATGAAATGGAAGTTTATGTCCGTTCCATTCCACTCCATTCTTTCTATTCCGCTCATTTTAAACTATCCAAAGATACTCCTAATGATGATGAACCTTTGACCTATATCTTGTGATTGGAGGGCACAATGTATGAGGCAGTTAGTTATACGCTGTGTTTTCTCAAAATATTTGAATGAGTTCAGGTATTATAATATTATATATCAGTATTTTTAATCACGGATAGCGGAGGAGCATAGTAGCCAACCCAAAAAATGCTATATCTGTATGGCAAATAGCGTGATGACCGCTATCTCAAAATTTCATATAATGCTATATGAATGAAAATTATCCAAAATAATTATTACTCAAAAGAGAGGCACAAAAAAGCAAATTGAAACTGAAATAAAACAGAGGCAACAATCTGAAAAGAAAAACAAAAACACGGCCAACAAACAGAGAAGCACAAAGAAGAAACTGAAACTGATATAAAACAAAGGCAGAAGCAGCTTACTGAAACAGAGCAGAGCAAACAACAGAGAAGCAAAACAGCAAACCGAGCAGCAACAGGAATGGGGTGAGAGAGACAAACAGAGGTCGGTGGTGACTCTTTTAGGTAGGAGAGACGAAGCCATGAACGAGGAGGCTGTCAAAGACACAATAGTCAAGACATGAAAGAAGGCAGTGACAATAAAACACATTTACTCAACTTATTAAAATGCAAGAGGACATATCTAGTGAGAGGACATTCTTTATAAGAGAGTGAGAAGACAAAATAATAACCATTCAATTCAACTATGGTGAAGGCTAAAATTAAAAAAGACATGTAATTTTAAGTTGCATGCGACAATTTAAATTTCTCAAAAAGTTTTAATTGTCACCCCTCCACTTATGGTTTGTATCCTTTTTTCCTAGTCTTATTCTCACATAAAGAAGTCTCTATCATAAAAATTAGTTTTTGAACAAAAATAGAGGGAAAAAACAACACTTAAAGAATTTTTTTCTTTTTAAAAAATACAAGTTTTAATCCATCCATGAGTTTTTTTTTCATGGGTTAACGTTGTAATCCAAGAGATTGTGTTCAAATCTTTTCGGTATCAGTTTGCATGGCACACCCACCAGCGCCTCCCCCTCTCTATTAATAAAAATCCCATCCCAAACATCGGTAGCATCAACACTTTCGGTTGAAGATGTATCCGGTGTCCGACACGCACAGACACTTTAATTACTTGTATTTTTCATAGAAAAATTGGTGTATGTGCGTCCATGTTCTTGCCGTGTCTGTGCTTCATAGTCCCCAACCCCCTTTATCAAAAACGGAAATGAATGCAGTGGCAAAGAAATGAATCACAAACAAGAAACAGATAAGTAAAGTAGTGAGTTTAACCAATTTTAAATCACTGGATTCCCTTGTTTTTTTCTCTTTCTATATTTCACAGCAGAAACTGTAGAAGAAAATAACAAAAATGTGCAATAGTTCATATTCGACATCCTTATTTCACAACAAAGGTGCATGACTAACATACACCGTGGGTCTACAGGACACAACGAGTTTCATAACAAAAGTAGACTGACTGTATGCAGCAAAGTTTACAACGATATCACCTTCGTTATTTACATTCTACTAGTGCGCACTACGCATAATTCCATGCAAGTAACCACCGGTCATTATGAGTGACACAAGTGACACAACACCTGCTGGAAAGATCTTCCCCGATTTCTTGAAACGAGAACCCATCACCGCAAGAAGTGCAGCAGATATGCCTATGTATGAGGAAAGCAAACATAATCAGAGATCAGAGAAGAAAATAATTGCACAAGAAACTTGTTGACTCCAAATTTCAATTGCAGATGCTCATAATTCATAAGGTTATCGAACTTGAGCGCTTAAACTTTAAATAAACATGTAGAAAAGAAAATTCATAAATTCAAGAGTTTGAGCACTTTGGAAGTAATTTTGTAAAATCATTTCAAAAACCAACTTGAAGAATTCCACAATGGATTTCAGTGCTAAAATTATAGGTGTTATCAAACATGATTTAGGATGGCCATAAACTTCAAAGCAAAGATATTTGTGTGAAAACTACAATTCACGACCACAGATCCACAATTGTGCAATAATGCATCACTACCACCATCTCTTCCATAGTTGAATAATTTGCAACACTAATTCGTTTTTGGTCTTCTATCTAGGCTTTATAAAATCCCAGGGTGTGTTTGTTTCAAAATAAAATTACATACCCGAGAATGCTATTACTGAGAATATGATTATAAAGAACTAATTTGGCTGATTAAAAATTAAAAAATATAAATATAGTAAAATGAGGTTGGAGTGGCTGGATATAAGGTAGTTGAGTTTAATTCCCAATAAGTGGTAAAATCATTTGTATAAAACATTCTTGGGAATAAATAGTGGGACCATTTTCTATTCTTATTTCTTGTTTTCATTTCCGCTGAAACTAAGAGAAAATAGAGAAAGCAAATTCTGTATGTCCATGACTCGTCACCATTTTCTTCTCAATTTTTGAAAACACAAACAGTATTTTCAAAAAAATTGAAATTACAAAAAACTATTTTTGTTAATTCCAAAAATGCATTTTCCCTAGCAAGCCTTCCATCTTTTCTATGTCATAATTGCTTACAGCACAATACTTCAAATTGAAAGATATTTTTAGAAAGTAAACAGGTCCTTAATTTTTAATCCTCAATATGATGTTCGGAGTTCAGGGATTACCAACTAATGCTTTGGAATGCATACTCAAAAGAGCTTCAAATTTTAGACACGACAATGTTTCCACCTTGGTGGGCAGAAAACATAAGCTCTAGAAATATATACAACAATAATCGTTTCAAAAGTACTAACCCATTCTTGTTAAATAAATTTCTTTTTCTATTGCCATAGAAAGAAAATTACTTTGAATTATAGAAACAAAAAAACAAAAAGGGATGCATCCTACTAGCTAACAGTAATAGAGCTTCCCAAAACAGGTTTTAACAAATAATGAAGAATTGAAGATATCTTGACAAACTAGTCCTCAGTTGCTTACCAAGGCCCACAGATGATGCAAAAACAGGTCTTCCAGGTAGCTCAGTAGAAACAAAAAACAGCAGCGCGGCAGACAAACCCCCTGCCAAAAGTGACTTCTGGCTGCCACTCTTGATATAGCCAATTACACCACCCGCTGTAAAAACCCATAAAATTTTCATTATGTAGATCTCACTGGAACACACCGACGCACAATACCACGCTATTTAATTCACAGTAGGATGATAGGATCCATTAAATTGGCATTTTACTGAAAACATTATCTTGTTAAGCAAAGTAAATTTGACAAAACTTACTCTTTGAGTAAGTGGCAAACCCACTTACCCACTTATTCCATGGGTAAAGTTTTATCTTATCAAACTTCAAACATACCCACTTCTTGAAAACTATTGAATCAAAAATTCTAAACCAGGTCAGGAAAAACTCATAAATTACAAATGAATTGATGCATCACCACATAACTTTATTCTAAGGTATAATATATGTTTAAAATATAATTAAAGATGAATGATAAAGTTACATACTGAACTATCTAAAATTTGATGTGCATAATAAACACACTAATATCACATTATTAAACAGTGTGATTGTAGCATGTGAAATTTCAGTGAATCTAACACCGCGGCCATGAAAGTTTTCATTCATCAAGTATAGTCCAAAAGGATTTTAGTTGAATTCAAGTGGTACGCAGGCATTGGTGAGTGTGCACAAGCCAAGATCAAAGTTTACTAAATCAACGAGCATCTACTCCAAAAAATCCAAAGAAAAAAAAAACTAAGAATAAATTTGTATAAGCTCAAAAACAAGAGAATGCAGGTGTAGTGTGTCTACAAAATGAAACAAGCCACTTGGTTCTAACAACAGAAGCGATTATGTTCACCACCGGCAACCGCAAACCTAATTCAGCTACTTGATTCTAAAACAACTAAACACAATAATGGATCAGCATTTAGGGTTTAGTGACGTTGATATTTGCATTGGCATTTAAGTGAGAGAGAGAGAGAGAGCTACCTCCGACGAGAATAGCATAACCTAGGGTGAGTTTCTGAGACATTGACAAAGCCATCTTCCTCTTGTCTCCGTCCGATCCTTCTTCGCCTTTGTCACTATCCCCTCCTTCTCCTCCTCCTCCTCCTCCGCTGCCGCCAAAATCGTTTCCGTTTCCTTCGATACCTCCGCCGCCGCTATTGTCCAAATCGGGGGCACTTAGGTCAAAGGAAGTGGTCTTGGAGTCGGGAGAGACAACAGCCACGTGGATGTGAGGATTGGAAAGAGTCAAGTAAGGGAAAGAAGGAGGAGGAGAAGAAAGGAAAGAGCGAACAATTGTAGTGTGGGATCGAGAAACGGTTGTAGGGCGAAGAGAGAAGGAAGGATGTGTAGAAGTCGAAACGCCGAAAACCGCTACAGCCTCTGCCATTGACGATCTTTAATTTTTAACTTTTTTTTTGACAGAATCTTCAACTCTTGACTGGTTTAGCAGCCTCTGTAATTCTTTTGGCGCCGCGGGTTTTGTGTATTGGGCGGTTGGGCTCGTCTTCCTTTTTTCTGCCTATACTTCTTACAAACCCCGCTACTCACCACACACCCCCCAAAATCTACGAAATGACCAAAATACCATTAATGAGTAAAATAGTTTCAAGTGCATTCCTTTTTTTCTGTCTCTCAACGGGTACGGCACTATAATACTGTACCGATTTGGCATCATAGTGTAACATCCCCAATTCGACTAATTCCAATTGAAATTAGCAAGTGTTTTTAATTAAGTTAAAGGCTAATTTGAGTAATTGAACTTAATTGAATATTGAGTAGCTAATTTAATTTCTAAATGAAGTAAATTGATTGTGTGATTGATTTGAGAAAAATGAATGAGTGTTGATTGTTAGAATGGATGTCATGGGGTAGTGTATAAGTGATGGGAGAGTGTGTTTAGCTTTGGGGCACTATAGTCATTTCTTCTCATTAGTACCTTCAGCTCATTAAAAGCCTTCACACACCTTCCAACAACACACACACTTAGAATTCGGAAATTGAGAAGAGATAGAGAAAGGAAGAAACACGAGGGAGAGGAGATAAAAGAAAGAGGAAAACTTCACAACCCCAAAAACTCTTTCTTATTCACCATTTCTCCTAAAAATTGACTCACACTTTCAAACAACATCTGGAATTCATCAACCTCAGTTCAAAGATGATGCAACATTCCACCATTTTCGAAAATCACCAAGTTAGGGGTAGATGGAGGTTGAGCCTTAGTTGCATGTTAGTGAAAGTGGCACTAGGAGCTATCAATCATCTTGCATGTCGGAGATTCAGACTTCTCGAGGTTCAGCTAGCATCACATTGTCATTTGAAGTAGAAAAATCAGAATATTATAGCTTGGGGTCGAATTTGGGGGTTTTGGAGAGTTGGTGGTGTTCTTGAGAGTTGGTTCAAGCTCAAGTTTCACATTCTGCAGTAGACCCGTTTTAACTGTCTCTGGTATTTCCTTCGTTACTCACTGTACACACCTCCTTTTAAGCTCATTTTTATTTCTTTAGAAACTAGACACAAATTCCTTCAAGTTAGGCACAAGAACCAGTTGATTTGACTGAGTATTGGGGGATAATTTAAGTACAAGTTTCGATTTTGTCACAGTAATATTATCGAACCAGTCTTGGTATTTTAGCCGTAATTCCCTGAATACTTGTTATATCATATGAAAGTAGACAAAATTATCTACACATTAGGCACTGGTTTGAATGGTTTTGGTTAAGAATTGAATTAGCTATGCCTGATGCAAAAAATCTTACAGATGCTGCCAAACCAATTTTGGATCGGGATAGAACTGAACTTGCATTGAGGATTGAGGTGCATTTGGATAAGCTTCAGTAGTTGGACACGTTTGGGGTTCGTTCGGGATCGATTTCGTGTTCGTTGGAGTGTAGGTGAACATTCAGGGATAGTTCGATTGGTTACATTGTCGCTTGCATTTTGTGGAGTCTCGATTGTTCGTGATTTTCGTCACGATTGGTGAGTTCTATACTCGCTTAGGGATTTAATGTTCGTGTCAAATACTGTATATGACTGAAATGTGTGCTGGTTTTCGTTTCGTTGAGTTTCGAGTTAAAAACCGTGAATTTGCGAAAGTGTGTTTCATTATGA
This sequence comes from Astragalus membranaceus, assembly GCA_039519185.1. NCBI lineage: Eukaryota > Viridiplantae > Streptophyta > Magnoliopsida > Fabales > Fabaceae > Astragalus > Astragalus membranaceus. The sequence goes on along the minus strand of CM076846.1, from coordinate 196,623,449 downwards.
ATGTTTGATGGATTGAAAATGAATGATTGATTGATTGGTGATTATGTGATTTCTTGAATGCTGTTTTGTATTGGAAATAATATGTTGTTATGTTTGGGACTCGATCGGAACGAATATTGGAATCGAACGGAATAGCAACTTACACGAAAATGCAAAGTTTTGGAAAAACTGATGGTCATGCACGGATTGTGCGCCCCTGCGCACGGATTGTGCGCCCCTGCGCACGGATTGTGCGCCCCTGTGCACGGATCGTGCGTGAGGTTCGGTTACCTGCGCTATTATTTTTAAAAATGCTCACGGGTCGTGCGCGACGTTCGGTTACCTGCGCTATTATTTTTAAAAATGCTCACGGGTCGTGCGCCTTAGCGTACGGACCGTGCGTCCGCTTCTGTTACCCTCTTTCAAAACATGTTCTAAGTTATTCCAATTGATTCCAAGTTCATTCTAATCTCTTCCCTAACTCTATGTATTGACAAATAAACCTTAATTCGCATAAATAAGCGTAGGTATGAATGAGATATTGGAAATTGTCCAAGTATTTTAAATGTACGATAACCGATTAGGGCTACGAGTGAGAAAACACAAGTATATGTTAATACAATGGACTAAAGGTTCATTGAGGTTTTGGTAACCACTAAAATGACTTGATATAATTCAAGGTATGATAATTAATGTAAAAGACATTAATTGGGGTGACGACCTCTATGATAACACACTAGGGGAGGGAAGTCACGAGCCCATAACCTAGGCTCCTTCTAAGTTTTCCCACTAATGAAAGGATTAGTGGATTGGGTTCACCGGGGGACTGAAACTGCAGGTCTTCGGTGTTGTGTTAGTATGAAATGTAACACGTAGCTATCCAGATTCGGGTTACGAATGTTACATGTAGCTATCCATACTAGGGCTACAAATAAAATGTTACACGTAGCTATCCAGACTTGGGCTACGGATGAAAATGATGCATAATGAACCGCTAGTGTTAGTGAGGGGTCTCGATAGGACTCACTGAGATAATGTTAATTGTTGTGGTTTTTACAGAGAAACAGGGAAAGTCAGAAGCAAAGGAGCACGGTTAGCCGGTGCACCATATGAAGGTCATGGAGATTACTGAGAACTTTGTTTAGGGTTTATGTTGCTTCCCTTGTTTTCTTTGTAACTCTGATATTATGACTTGTATCGGTATTAGAAGTTATAAATCGTTTTCGCTATTTCTGTATTGGTTAAGAATTGAATTAGTTATGCCAGATGCAAAACAGCTTACAGATGCTGCCAAACCAATTTTGGAGTTAGTTGTCGCGTTTCTAAGAGTCGGGGTTAGATCGGGATAGAACTGAACTTGCATTGAGGATTGAGGTGCATTTAGATAAGCTTCAGTAGCTAGACACGTTTGGGGTTCGTTCGGCATCGATTTCGTATTCGTTGGAGCGTAGGTGAACATTCGGGGATAGTTCGATTGGTTACATTGTTGCTTGCATTTCGTGGAGTCTCGATTGTTCGTGATTTTCATCTACTCGCTTAGGGATTTAATGTTCGTGTCAAATAGTGTATATGACTGAAATGTGTGCTGGTTTTCGTTTCGTTGAGTTTTGAGTCAAAAATCGTGAATTTGCGAAAGTGTGTTTCGTTATGAATGTTTGATGGATTGAAAATGAATGATTGATTGATTGGTGATTATGTGATTGCTTGAATGCTGTTTTGTATTGGAAATAATGTGTGTTATGTTTGGGACTCGATCACAACGAATATTGGAATCGAACGGAATAGCAATTTAACGAAAATGCAAAGTTTTGGAAAAACTGATGGTCATGCACGGACCGTGCGCCCCTGCGCACGGATCGTGCATGAGGTTCGGTTACCTGCGCTATTATTTTTAAAAATGCGCAAGGGTCGTGCGCCTTAGCGCACGGACCGTGCGTCCGCTCCTGTTACCCTCTTTCAAAACATGTTCTAAGTTATTCCAATTGATTCCAAGTTCATTCTAATCCCTTCCCCAACCCTATGTATTGACAAATAAACTGTAATTCGCATAAATAAGCGTAGGTATGAATGAGATATTGGAAATTGTCCAAGTATGTTAAATGTACGATAACCGATTAGGGTTACGAGTGAGAAAACACAAGTATATGTTAATACAATGGACTAAAGGTTCATTGAGGTTTTGGTAACCACTAAAATGACTTGATATAATTCAAGGTATGATAATGAAAAGACTTAATATAATTCAAGGTATGATAATTAATGTAAAAGACGGGTGACGACCTCTATGATAACACACTAGGGGAGGGAAGTCATGAGCCCATAACCTAGGCCCCTTCTATGCTTGCCCACTAATGAAAGGATTAGTGGATTGAGTTCATCGGGGGACTGAAACTGCAGGTCTTCGGTGTTGTGTTAGTATGAAATGTAACACGTAGCTATCCAGACTTGGGTTACGAATGTTACATGTAGCTATCCAGACTAGGGCTACAAATAAAATGTTACACGTAGCTATCCAGACTTGGGCTACGGATGAAAATGATGCATAATGAACCGCTAGTGTTAGTGAGGGGTCTCGATAGGACTCACTGAGATAATGTTTATCTCACCCTTTAATTGTTGTGGTTTTTACAGAGAAACAGGGAAAGTCAGAAGCAAAGGAGCACGGTTAGCTGGTGCACCATATGAAGGTCGTGGAGATTACTGAGAATTTTGTTTAGGGTTTATGTTGCTTCCCTTGTTTTCTTTGTAACTCCGATATTATGACTTGTATCGGTATTAGAAGTTATAAATCGTTTCCGCTATTTCTGTATTGGATATTGGACATTAGGATGTGGGAAGAAAAATAAAATATGGTTTTTATGTTAGTTGTGTACTTCTAATTGAAGGTATGAAATATGAGAGGTCGTTTGATGGGTTTTTATCAAGTTTTAGTTTCGTTCAATATCTAAAGACAGGAATTTTACTCTGATATATATGTCTTAAAGTATACTCTAGTATTTCTTCGGCGGTGATATATTAGGGTGTTACACATAGTGTAGTGACTTATAATTTGTTGCACACCCCCCGTACGGTACTAAAGTACCGAACCGGTACAGTACTATAGTACCATACTTGAATTTTGCAAAAAATATTTAAGGTACGTTTGTATAGTACGGTACTTTATCCCACCACTTGGACATGCTTTTGAAACTGTTCTTGTGAAACTGGGTTTCAAAACTTTTGGCTCTCTTCCTTAGAGAGTTAGAGTTGTTCGATTACTTCAAAAATTGGGTTTCAAAACTTTTGGTTCTTCCTTGCTTAAGAACGGTCGTCAGGAGCCCGATAAAAAGATTGGTGGAGAAATTATTGCATTCCATAAGCTATGCAATTGAAACATGATAATATGCAATTGAAACCTGATGCAAAAAGTTATGCTATGCAATTTGAATCGGTTGATGATTTTAGCTTTAGTAAATGTGTGCATCATATTCTTCCCTTGCTAGAAACTATGCAGTTGAAACTTGATTTAAACAAGGCATTAGGTGGTGGAGTAAAGCATCGTGCTGGCAGAAAGGGAAAAGGTAGTGAGGTACGGTATTATGATACCGTACATTTATTGTTTTCAATGAAAACCAAGTGTGGTACTTTAGTACCGAACCGGTTCGGTACTTTAGTACCGTACCAGTCTAAAAATGCGGCATAGAGGGGTTTAGAAGCGTGTTCCGCGTGTTTTTCCTAAACTCAAAATAAACTCTATCCTAACAGTACCTAAAGCCCAAAGAGCACAGTTTCATAAATCTTGATCCACAGCGAATGTTCAATTAGAGAACATTTATAGATTTTTACCCATAGCTTTTAGGCACATTTTTGGGTAATTTAGGAGTTTTTTTTCTTATAATCAATGATTTCATTGATAGGTGCACTAGATGTGCTCAAACCAAATACAAAAGAACATCTCAATAGTTGTTAATACACAAAAGCATTATTCCACCACGTGGAAGGGGTAGCTAGAGTGTCTAAATTGATATTCAGTTCAAAAACAATAGAAGACAATGTGCGGTGTTCCTCCACGACAGTTTGGTCAACCAAATCACAGGAAACTCCAATGCCAAATCAATCCACGGGAAAATCCTCTTTGGGTAATTTAGGAGTTGATTTGTTAAAAATCTAATTTAATAAAATTTAGGTATTGAGTTTTAGACCTCGATGTTTTTTGATTATTTTAAGGAAAATTTGACAATTTTCACCTAGCTACTGGGACAGCATTGCAGGTCGGGTTAAGGCACTTGATCCTGTAATTGAAAAAACGTAACCTCCTAGGCAATATGGTAGTTTGTGAGGCGAGCAAATGCGAAACAAACGTTAATTCAGAGAAGCGCTGTAAAATAGATTTTTAATAATACATCTATTCTTCATTCTTTTCATTTCTCAAAATTGTAATATTTGATTTTTAGCTCATAATTATGGATCTTTTGTTCAGTTTTTCATTTCTCAAATTATACCCTTTTATGGGCTTAAGGGTTTTAAATAGCTTGAGGGTAGTTCAAATATCAATTTTCTCCTTGGCAGAGAATCCAGACGAACTTGATTCCTTATTGCACTTGAAGGTCTAATCTCATTCCTCTTGTTTCAGTTGTTCCAAGAATTTACCTTTTCTAATCAAGCATGGACTTGTGGACCGCAGATAAGGATTTCTATTCAAATATCTTAGTTCAAGTTTCTTCTTAGCATCAAGGTCCAAATTGCAGACTTCCTTTCAGCCAACATGAATGGACAACACTCTTTTATTGGTAATGAAGAGACAAAAAATCAGATTTCATGGTATTATTCTTCAAACATTCCCAACAATACAGAGTATATGTCTTGCTTAAATTTTATAGAGTATATGTCTTACTTAAATTTTATAGAGGCTAAGGTACTATCCTTAAATATAGGCTAAGGTTTATTGCAAATACGCAACTTAACAACAAAGGTATATAAATTAAATGATACAAAGAATAACAGCCTCAGTATAGCAGAATAACATCAAGGCATAAAAGCCATTCAGTCCCGAAAGATGGTAATTGGTAAATGTTATCATCATCGGCTGTTAATTTAGAAATTAAGAAATATGCATTGCAAAGTAAAACACCACGTGAGGGTTTTTGTAACACAGCAGAAGAAGCACACTATCAAAGGAAATAACCTAGGGTTTGAATAACAGAAACAATAAACAAAGGAAGCCTCAGAATTGCAGAATAGGATCAGCAAGGCAAAAAGCCATTCAGTCCCGAAAGATGGTTAATTGGTGATTGATATCATCATTGGCTGCATTTCGAAAAGAGATGAACAGAAGTTAAAACTAAACCAAGAGTAAGTGAGAATGTGTGTCTCATGGCCAGTCCCAAGAGGTAAAGGCAGCAACGCTGCTCCACAAGGCGATGGAATATGAGACAAGTACCGACGGAGGAATTCACTCCGAAGAGAGAAAACCGTCAACGTCAATCAACATTTTTATGCGACGTTAACTTTGAGTCATGCAAACACAGCATAAGTTTGCCCCAATTAAGTTAGGAATTTGGAAATTTCCCCGTCACAAAATACGAAAACATAATTATTTTCAAAACTATAAACTATAAGATTCAAGAAAGATAACAAAAATTTAAATTAAAACTATAAGATTCAACAACGAGTAGACTTCGCCGTAATCTGAATGCAAGTAATCAGAGATTGAAGCGGCGATGTAAGCGAAACCCTAAACCAGGAGGAGTGAATTGGAGAGGAGGGTACACGAAGACACAGTTTTATAGTGGTTGGGTCACTCGCTGCCGCCACCTTTCTTTGGAAAGACCCATATACTTCTTACACCCCCCGGTTGCTCACCGCACACACCTAAAACTTACGAAATGACCAAAATACTATTAATGAATAAAGACTTAAATGTATGTTTTGTCTTTTCAAATATCCAAAATATCTAATTTCTTCTTTGCAATATAATTTTTTTTTTAAAAAAAACCCTTGCAAATATCCAAAATATCCAGTTTAGTCCCTGTAAAAATAAAACTTTGTTTTTCGTTCCTGCAAATATACGTTTTATCCAGTTTGGTTCCTTTAATATGTAAAATATTTTATTTTAGTCCCTCCAATATGAGCAAGAAAAGGACTAAAATCAAATATTTTACATATTTAGAGGGACCAAATTGGATAAAACATATATTGGCAAAAAAACCATGTTGGTGCAAAAAAAAATTATTTACCAAAATAATATACATTCTGGGTTATATACCAAAGTAGGGCAGATTTTTTTTCTAGTTCAGAAGTCGCCCCCAGCAGGGGCGACTTCTGAACTGTTTTTTGCAATTTTTTTTTAAAATTCAGTTCAGAAGTCGCCCCCAATGGTGACTTCTGAACTGTGTTTTGCAATTTTTTTTTTAAAACTCAGTTCAGAAGTCACCCCCCACCAGGGTGACTTTTGAACTGTGTTTTGCGATTTCTTTTTAAAATGCAGTTCAGAAGTCGCCCCCCACCAGGGTGACTTCTGAATTGTGTTTTTTTTTATTTTTTTCTTTTATTAAATTTTAAAATATAAATACCTAAATAAACTATAAATAAATTTATAAAAATTATTATACCGATTTATAATTGAAACATCTCAATGTGCTCGGAATACGATAATTCGATAGGACTCCGAGTATGAGGTTGAAACATCTCAATGTGTACCGTAAAAAGTCTAAGGGGTAAATTGGTCCCTACAATCTTCCCATACTGTATTACCAGTTGGCGATCACTTTTGTCCCAAAGTGAGCTATAGCATTACCAGTTGTCGATCACTTTTGTCCATGTGGTATTTTCCAACATCTTCCCATATTTTACTCTCAAACTCTCGCATCGGAGAGTCTTTAAGTCTTCTAATATAGTCAACAGGGAAAACACTATCAATTATCTCTCTGTAACTGCACAGAAACAAAATCGCAACCACAACTTTAGTCAAACTCAAAGCATAGCAAACAAAAAGAAGAGATTAAGTAGTTAGCTACCTTCCAACATAACTCAATAGCAGAAAAGCTTTTCTGAACTCCAATTCTCCCAATGCAAAAAGAACATCGGAAGTAGTAGAATGTGCTGTCGCGGCCGTTTCCGCTACCAGCAAAGGAGGAGACGGAGAAGGAGGAGAAGGTTTAGACGGAGAGGATGGAGACTTTTGGAGCATGAACATAATGTAGCCACCGAGACTGCGGATTGTTTTTCATTTTGAAATTGTGCTGAGAATTTCAGTCGCTTGTTCTTCTCCAATGCTAGCAAGTTGTTGTCTCACTTTGAAATCGAGTGGAAGTAGCGACTGCTCCTTACAGATTCTCTCTATTAAATCCTCTACCGGTGGCGAAAGAACTACAAGTTGCTCCGCCTTGATCTATTACCGCAACTGCAATTAAAACAACTCCGTTGACAGGAACAGTAAAGAGAACGGTGAATACAAACAAAGGAATTTATTTATAGTTTATTTAGGTATTTATATTTTAGTATTTAATAAAAGAAAAAAAATAAAAAAACACAGTTCAGAAGTCACCCTGGTGGGGGGCGACTTCTGAACTGCATTTTAAAAAGAAATTGCAAAACACAGTTCAGAAGTCACCCTGGTGGGGGGCGGCTTCTGAACTGAATTTTAAAAAAAAAATAGCAAAACACAGTTCAGAAGTCACCCTTGGGGGGGGGGGGCGACTTCTGAACTGAATTTTAAAAAAAAATTGCAAAAAACAGTTCAGAAGTCTCCCCTGGCGGGCGACTTCTGAACTAGAAAAAAAACTGCCCTACTTTGGTATATAACTCAGAATGTATATTATTTTGGTAAATAATTTTTTTTTTGCACCAACATGGTTTTTTTGCCACATTTATTTGCAGGGGGAAAAAGCAAAGTTTTATTTTTACAGGGACTAAACTAGAAGCGTTTGGTATTTGTAAGGGCTTTTTTAAAAAATTTTAAATTGCATGGACGAAACTGAATTTTTTTGGATATTTGCAGGATCAAACATACATTTAAGCCATGAATAAAATAGTTCCAATTGCGTCCTTTTTTTTCTCAGTCTCAATGGGTACGACACTATAATACCATACCGATTCGGCATCATAGTGTCGTGGCTTATAATTTACTGCACACCCTAGTACGATACTAATGTATGTTTGTATAGTATTGTACTTTATCCCACCACTTGGACATGCTTTTGACCCCTTGCATCATGGATGCCGAAGAGGAAAAAGAAGTAGAGAAGAAATCATCAAGTCGTGTGAAATTGGGTTTCAAAACTTTTGGCTCTCTTCCTTAGAGAGTTAGAGTTGTTCAATTACTTCAAAAATTGGGGTTTCAAAACTTTTGGCTCTCTTCCTTAGAGAGTTAGAGTTGTTCAATTACTTCAAAAATTGGGGTTTCAAAACTTTTGGCTCTTCCTTAATCAAGAACGGTCATCAAGAGCTTGATAAAAAGAATGGTGGAGAAATTATTGCATTCCAGAAGCTATGCAATTGAAACCTGATGCAAAAAGCTTTGCTATGGAATTTTAATCGGCTGATTATTTTAGCTTTAGTAAATGTGTGGATCATATTCTTCCATTGCCAAAAGGTATGCAATTGAAACCAGTCTTTTAAAAACCGGCTCGGCCCGGCCGGTCGGACCGGTCGAACCGGGAACCGGGGGGGTAACCGAGCCGGTCAAGCCTTTGGATCGGTTATGCACCACACCGGTGGGAACCGGTGGAAACCGGCCGGTTTTGGGGAAAATTGGCGACCCGGTGACCCGGCTCAAACCGGACCGGGTTGTCCATTTTTTTTTTATTTTTTTATTTTATCAAATCTTTGAACTGTAATTGGGAGGGGCCGCGCGAACGCAAGCCCCCACTAGTGATTGCCATCTAGGTAAGTATGTTTCCCATTGACATACACCTTGCTTTTATATCTCATTTCCTCCATGTTCTGTTCATTCTATCCGATGTGAGACTATTTCTAAACTACTTAAAACAAAAGAGACTCAAAACCCTCAACAAAAATGTCATTAGTGGGGTTTGAACCCCTGACCTATTGAAAGCAAATGTTGAGCGCTACCATGAGGCTACCAATCTTATTGAGAATATTATTTATTTCAAATATATATAATTGGTACCTCTTTTCCTAAAAGTCAAGTATGCTCATCCTCATGGCATTAGCTTGTAATATTAATATTATGTTTCAACAAACTTATTTAATATTAAGTATTTTTTTAAAGATTTATTTAATATTAAGTTGTTAACTTATGAAATTTGTTCTAAATATTTATTGAAGCATGATATGAACTTTTAAAATTTATTTAATATATACCAAGCAAATAAAAATAAAATAGGCATGGTGTGTAATTTTAGCAAATTAAGTTTTACAAGTATGAAATATATAGGTCCTAAAAATTTGGGAATTTTTTATATTTTAGTAGATATAAAATAAACATAGTTATTAATTTTACAGGGACGAAATTTATATTATATACTATATAGGTATTGAAAATTCTCGAAATAGAGACCGGGTCCGAGTCATCCGGTTCCGGTTTTGGTCATGCGGTTCAACTGTCGACCCTTCGGTCCGACCCTTGACCCAGTGACCCGGTACCTTCACCGAGTCGGTCACCGGTTCGAGTTTTAAAACATTGATTGAAACCTAGGGGTGTCAAAGTGATCCATTTGTCTACTGGATATCCGGTCCGTCCATAGCAAAATCCATCCAATCCATCCGTTACAAACAAAAAAATAATAATGGATTGGATTGGATCCATCCACTTGATTTGTGGATGGTTGTGATCCATCCATTAATTTTTTTAAATCCAATGGATTATCAATAAGTATAAGATCAAAATCCAATGGATAATTATTTTTTTTGACTAAAATCAATTGGATAATTATAAAAAATACATTTTTACAAAAAACTATTTCTAAAAACAATTTTCAGTTTTTTTTAAAAGGACTTTCCAATTTTAAAATTTTTTTCCAATTTTTTTTTTAAAATTCAGAAAAAAAAATATATTATATATTTTTGGACAATATAATATATATATATATATATATATTAATATATAATATATATATATATATATAATATTATAATTAGCACCACCATGACTGGCGGCCGGCCGCCGTGACCGCCGCCGTACCACCACCGGTCGCCGGAGCACCGCCGCGTGGACCACCGTGGGTCGCCGGAGCTCCGCCGCCGGCCGCTGGATCTCCGCCGCCGGCCGCCGCTTCCACCACCACCTCATATATAAATATATATTTATATTATATGTAATATATATTTATATATTTATATTATATATAATATATATTTATATTTTAACAATATTATATATAAATATATATTTTTAAATATAAATTTTTTTTTGTCAAAAAAAAGTAATTTTTTTTTGCTGCAACATTAAAAAAAAAAATTATAAAAAGTTTTTTTTATTAAAAGATTTTTTTTTTAAGGTATTAGTGGATGGATCGGATATCCATCCATAAAAAAGTTGTTAATGGATGAATTGGATGGACTTTTTTTGTCCATGGATGAATTGGATTGGATTTGTTTGATACAATCCTAATGGATATAAATTTTTTAATGGATTTCTCCGATCCATCCATTATAATCCATATCCATCCAATCCATCCATTTTGACACCCCTATTGAAACCCGATGTAAACAGGGCATTAGGTGGTGGAGCAAAGCATTGTGGTGGCAAAGGCAGAAAGGGAAAAGGCAGTGAGGTACGATATTATGATACTGCACCTTTATTTTTGTTAAATGAAAAATAAGTGGGGTACTATAGTACCGAACCGGTTTGGTACTTTTATACCGTACCGGTCTAAAAACGCGGCGTAGCGGGTTTGGAAGCGTGTTCCATATAAGGGTATTTTTGGAATATTTGAGGTTTGGAGGTGTGTGGCTTGTAGAGGGGCATGAGCTTTTCTTTTGACGATGATTGGGCACCTCTTCTAGATCTACGTAATTAATTCAGCTTTTTTTAGGGTTGCTATTTGCATCCCTTTTTTCGCAAATACACCCACAAAACTTTAGAAAAATTTACTCCAAACACCCTTCATTTTAATTAATGTTTCATTTTGATCATTTACCTTTTTTTTTAATCAATTTGATCTTTTATGTTATAAAGTGTGTAAATTATTAACCAAAAGATGTATTTCCATCCATGTTATGTTAGTAGCATATTGTCAAAAAAAAAATCCATGTTATTCACATGTTGATGCGGCCGTTAACGACCCACATGGTCAGTGCTAAAGAATTAGACTGGGCGGTTCAACGGGTTGAATCGTGAACCAGTTAATCTGACAGTTGATTCAACCCTAATTGGACTGGAGTCCAATTGAACCACCTAGAATCGGATTCAACCACCAATTGTACCGTTCAATTTTTTTTTGTTTTTTTTTCTTTTTTCTCAACATTTAATTTTTATTTATTTATTTATTTATTAATTTATTAGTCATCCGATTCAAGCCTGATTGAAGTGAATGAAACATGACTCAGAGATCTCATTTGTTCAAGCTTCGATCTGATTTTTAAATACATTGCACGTGGTTAGTGCAGCATCCAAAATTTTGGAGTGTAGGGTACGCGGGTAAATAATATGTTCACAAAATTATTTATAAATTTTATGAGATACATAATTTCGTGACAAAATAACTCACTCCAAATTATATGTTCTGTTTTGCATTAAGAATAGAAGAGAGGTAAAAATTAGGAGGATATGTGACTCTGTGGTTGCCGCATGAATCATCTAATTCTTGCAATGGAAACATAGGGCTTTGCATCTTCCCTAAAATTATAATCCTCTTTGTAAAATCCTTTTAATTGGTATTCATTCTTCTAGAGTTTCAAACTTTTACATTTGATTTTTTTTAGTGTCTTATTGATGCGCAGTATCCACCAATTTTGCCGATGACTAATCAGTCAGAAAATAATTGATTTTAACTAAAGTGCATACTAAACGTCTAAACCTTAAAAGAATAATGTACCGAACAATTTACTAAATACTTTACTTTCAATATTTCAAAATAAGAAAAAGTCTCATCAATTGAAATAATAAATTATTTCACAAAAAGAAAAAAAATGAAACATTATTTGTTTTTTAATTATCTGTTAAAAATATATATATAATGAACAAACTAATAAGCGTCTGATTCCGCTATTCTTTCTTTGGGTTTGGGCAAAGCTTCCAAAGTCACATTCACAATTGGTTATATCTATATATGATGAACTGTAACCTTTTTGTGAAAAAGTGTTCAATTGTGAGCACCCAAGTTGCTTATATAACCCTTGTTTTGATTTGATTCCATGACATTAGTTAACGCGTTGGTGTGTCTGGCACATCTTGGCAATTCAATTCCTCCATCACAAGTGGATGAATATCGGTTGTGGGATTATATTGCTGAACAACCAAAACTGAAGCAGTATTAGAGAAAGCAGAAGAAGCCAAATAACTTCCAACAGGTCCAAGCTCTGGACAATCAGTTGTACTAACCAAAGGACCCACTGGTGGCATTCTACCAACCAATATAAGATTATTCTTATTCATTTCATTCAATGCTGTTTCAATATCACCTTTACTTTCCACCAACCTCTCTTCATATTTTATTGACTCTTCATTATTACTACGAACACTCAAAAACTCACTCCACAAGTTTTCATCTTTTTCTTTACCACCACTTCCTTCAACATCATCAATCACAACTTGTTGGCTCTTATCTGATGCAACACCAACTAGTTTAGATCCAAAGGCTAATGTTTTCCCTGGTGGTGCAATGAACTTAACCACGTTGAGTAAAATTCCTGGATGTTCAGCAATTCTCATACCATAAGCAAGTGCTTCATTATCATCATTACCTCCAAAGAAAGGTACAATTACACTAAAAGAAACTTCACTAGCTTGTACTTGACTTGTTCCTCCAAGACCACGATCAACAAGAATTCCAACTGAGCAAGGTGCATGACTCAAAACAAGCTCATTCATAACATGGAATGAATGACCTAATGATTCCATTGTTCCATCAACACGTTGATGTTTATGGAATGGGAGAATGATTATGGCTGCACGTTTTTGATGAGCACTAGTGCAAATATCTTCATGGATATTGTTAAGAGCTGAGATTGCTGTCATGGGACGAACATTGACGCTGCTTAATTTTCCGTAAGTTTGGAAAGCAATAACCATTTGATCTTCGTCGTTTTGTTTCTTGTTCCAGAATGGCATGCCATTGTTACGTGCTTTGTGGACCATAGTGATGGCTGAAGATCGTTCTGAGAGTTCCATTAAATGCATTGCGTATATGCACAGTCTTCCTTTCTTTCGTGTTCCACGAGATGATTCTACTAGATTGATTAATGTAGGGATGTTGCGTGTACTGTGGAAGCACGCTAATACTCTCAGCTCTGATTCTCGATCTTTTCGTTGAATTGTTTTGTGCTTGTATGGTGATCCTCTACGAGCTGGTTTATACACTGCCATCACTATTGGGGTTGTGATGAAGGTTGTGAACAATGCCATAAGGACACAAATTGCAAATGATTGATCATTCAGCACCTGTATCACATAAAAATGACATAATTAGCACCAAAGTCATTGAGGATCATTTGTAATTTGCAGCACACTATAAGTAGAAATCAAAGGAAAACCAATGTTTGGTATTATGAGAGAATAGATAGATAAAATACCTTGCGATCCTTTCCAATGTTTAGAACAATGAGTTCTACCAAGCCTTTGGTGTTCATGAGAAATCCAAGAGCAAGGGATTCTCTAAAAGGCATCTTACAAAGTGTAGATACAACGACTGTACCAACGATCTTTCCAAAGCAAGCATTGAATATAACAAGTGCTAGTAATGCCCAAGAAAGCCCTCCACTAATAGTAGCCACATTAGTCTTCAAACCACTAGAGGCAAAGTACAGTGGTAGGAAAAGACCAGACACAAGATCTTCTATCTTCTCAATCAACACACCAGCAAAAGGACCATCTTTAGGCATAATAATACCAACAACAAAAGCTCCAAACAAAGCATGAATTCCAATAGTATCAGTCACAAAACTACAAGCCAAAACTAGTGTCAATGTCATGCATATGTAAAGCTCCTTCACAGGTTCACCTTCAGGTGAACGTCTAGCCATAGCTGCAAGCAAAGGTCTAATAGCAAAAACAGCAAAGAGGATAAAAGCAGCACCACAAAGCAAGACCCAAAGAGAAACAAGAGGTGATGTGTTATCACCAGATAAGGCTATAGCTAATGCAAGAAGTATCCAAGCTGCAACATCATTAACAGCAGCAGCTGACATTGCTATACGACCAACATCAGTTGTTAGGAGTTTAAGTTCAGCTAGAATACGAGCAAGGACTGGAAATGCTGTTATTGAGAGAGCCACGCCCATGAATACAAGGAATGGGAGTGCCTCGACACCTGGACATATTGTTGCTCTAAGAACAAAAGATGTCCCAATTCCAAGAAGAAAAGGGACAGTTATCCCACATAGGGCAATGGCTAAGGCTTTACGACCAGTACGTTTGATAGAGCGCATGTCAAGTTCTAGACCAACTAGAAACAAGAAGAACAAAAGTCCTATGTTTGCTAATGTGTCAAGAACTGTTAGACTTCTCTTTGGGAATATTGTATCCAAGAATTTATGACTTCTCCCAATTGCTGATGGCCCAAGTAATATTCCTCCCTACAATTTTAAAATTCATAGAAAAACTAATTAAAAACATGAACATATATATTTATCCCAAAATAAATAAATAAAAAATCAATTACATCACATGTTTCATTAATCAATTAATTTCCTCTAAATGCAAGATATATGATAATACTCAGGTTCCTACTACTATGAGAAAAATTTACAGTTTTAGGTTTATTCAATCTACTGCATATCTTTCTTATAAACGCATACGTAGCCTGGGGTTTTAACGTAACAATTTGTCATTTAAAGGATAATGTAAGGTAGACTATTGATGTGATCATATAAAAAGATACAAAAACACACACACACATATATATATGAATGATGTGCATGCATTATTGGAAGGGGAAGCTGAGAATTTTCTAATAATCAAAGGAACACAAAAAGGAGATGAAAACTTACAATGATTTCTGCAATGACTCTGGGTTGCCTGAGGGGTTTGCAAAGGAAAGCAATAAATCGAGTGAAGGTAACAACAATGCATATCTGAACGATCAACAAAGGAAGTGCAAAATCAAGGGGGTTTTCATTTTGGAACGCCCCATTAGACACAGCCTTCATAGGTGCAGGACATGTTGTCACGTTTGGCGTAGCCATATTGAAGTAGCACCCAAGATTCTTGAAGGTACTACAAAAATGTTAATTTATTATGAACAATTGAAAAAATTGAAGAACAATGGTTTTATGCCATCTTAACAAAAACAAAGGAGAGGGGTGAGGATCACAAACTAGCTAGCGCGTTTGTTGTTGGATTATATAGGTAGTAGATAAATAAGCAAAGTCACAAACAACTTAACAAGAATCAAGCGTGATTTATGTAATTGTAAACGCAAACTAAGGCGTCTATATGTGGTGCACAACAACAACAACAATAAATCAATTGAGCTTGCTTTTTTACTATATTCAGCATCTGAATTTTAAATGAACGTAACTAATTAACTATATGGGTTCAATGATATATATGTATAGCGAAGCCAGATATGATATAACCAGGGTGTTGTATTTCTTTTTATGGGAAAGATTTTCTCTGTTTGGTTATTTTAAGAGATATTTTTTAAGAGATATTTTTGTTCTTCCAATTCTTAATGATTCATATAGACCAGGATGGACTGCCTAAAAATACAAGGCAATTCTTGCCAAAAAAAAATACAAGGCAACTTGGCAACTCATAAATCTTTTTTTTTTAGAAAAGCATTAATGTATTATAAGGAGAGTACAAAAGATACACCAACCCTTACAATGTGACATGGGCCTCGTTACATAATATATCTTGTTTTGTTTAGCATTTGTATAATATTCCGTCTAATGATATAAAAGTTTTTTATACCGATAACCAATCACAAATTATGATACAGATTAACGATTTGCAATATGGTTGAGAAAAGACTCACTAGTTTTTCAATGATGTGGCAAATTGCGATTGATCGACTCTATAAAATACCTTTGCAATGACAAAATAGATAAATTAAATTAAGATTTTTGTAAAAAAAAAATATAAAGCTAATATATATTTGTTGTCGTCAAACTCTTATATCCTAGCCGTGTGATCTGCTAGAGGTTTGGACAGTCTTTGATTCCTCTGTTCTTCAAGCAATTGTATTGAGGAAGTAACTTTGTTCCTCAACTGTGGGTTTCCTAACTCCTCCAAAGAGTGTTAGGTTGGGTAGAGGGGACGCGAGAGTTGGATTATCTATTGACTAATGCATGAAAGTAAAGTAAAAATGCGATAAAGATAAATTGCGAGAGAAAAATAGATTATGTATTGATTGATGTGTGTGTTTTTATACAAGTATTCTTCTATATATATATATATATATATATATATATATATATATATATATATATATATATATATATACACATAGGCCCTCGTCGACCACTAGAAATCGGAGCCACTGCCAGGGAGAGTACCGACTGGCTGAGGTCGTCCAGGACTGTGAGGGCCATACAGACATTCCCTTACTGCTTCAGTGAGAGGGCTGCCAATCGCGTCTACCACCCCTATCATGGTGTTAGGCTATTCTTCTTTATCAGCTGAGGTGCTAGGACCCGCTGTCCTCGTGGCTTTGTCCTCAGCAAGTTTTGGGGAAGCCGTTCCAGCGTCATAGCTACTGAGGTAGCAGAAATAGCCTGCGCATTCCCTTCTCTGGCCGATGTAAGCATCTGCAACGTTTCCTTCATTCTGTGGAATGCCCTTGCCCTCTGGAAGATTTGGAGCCTGCTTTGGGGGGTGACACTGCCGATACTACTTTTGTCATCCACTGGTCTTGGGGTACCTCCGAGGGTGGTTTCACAGTTTTAGTAGCTCTCAACTCACGATCATTCAGTACTGTGATATCCACTGACACCGAGTTTTGCGCCGTAGTGACCTGTGCAGCTCTCCTTTCTCCCTTTGAGTGAGACTTCTCACCTGGTTTGGTGCAGTGGCCCGCTCGATGGGTTCATCGGCAGACCGACTGTGCCCCCCAGGCGGGATGTGTTGGGGCCTTGGCCTCAGATCCTTGGGTTGGAGTGCTTGTCTCTCAGGATTGTGTTTGGACAAATGTAGTTCCCTAAGATCGTGGACATGCCTCCCTGGCTTGGGAAGTCTTTTCTGAGGTTCTTTGCACTGGTTTGACTCCCCTACCTGCAATCTGTCTTGCAAGAGAGCTACACGCTCGGCCACAGTGGATCCCTCAATAGGGGGTCCCAACCTGTCAAAGGATGAGAGACCCTTCTTTCTGGGGGAACTTCTTGTTTGGGGACCCACATATACTTCTTCTTTCCCCTTCCCCGGTCGCTCCCCGAGAAGGAGACCATATTGATATTCATGCTGGGAAAGGGGTCAATGTCAACAGTCATCTCTGGCACCCCTTTGTCGGCCATCTTAAAGCTCCCATTCCTAATAGCCTCTTAAATGGCTTGACGGAAGATGATGCAATTGGAGGTGGCATGATTGAATGAATTATGCCACTTGCAGTACTTCTTCCCCTTTATCTCTTCGGGCGGAGGTATCTTATGACCGTCGAGGAGTTTGATTTGCTTATCCTTTAACAGGTAGTCAAAGATCTGGTCCGCTTTAGATATATCAAAGGAGTACTCAGACTTGTTTTCCACCTCGTCCTTCTCCTTCCCCTTGGCAGGTTTAAGGGCAAGACATATGTAAGTCTTCACTTTGACAATCTCGACCACCAGGATGTCTGCCGTGTAATCCGCTGATTCATCATAGTCAAAATCTTCTTCAATGTCAACTACTGACACTAACTGAGGTCCTCGACCCCTAGTGGCCCTCTTCCTCTCTTTCTCCTGTATGAACTGTGAAATTTGGATAGCCCTGGAGGCAAGGCCACTAAGGTCACTGCAAGCTGATCCCACAAGCTTCTACTTTAATTGAGGGTGCATTCCAGAGATGGCCATGGAAGTGAGTTGTGATTCTGGAAAAGGTACTGAGCATTTTCCGACCATCTTTCTGAATCTTTCAATGAAGTTAGTCCCAACTTCATCTACCTTCTGCCGCAAATTCATGAGATATCGACTGCGGTAACCTCGGGCTGTGGCCAATAAAATCTGTCATGGAAGCACCTTTTCATGTCTGCCCAGGACTGAATAGAATCAGGTGGGAGTGAAGAGTACCATGAGAAGACAGTCCCTGTCAAAGACAAGGGGAACACCTGCAGCTTGTGATATTCATTCTGGTTTCCTTCTCCACATTGGACTGTGAATCGGCTGATGTGCTCCATCGTAGACTTGCCATCGTCCCCGGAAAACGTAGCAAAATCAGGTGTTTTGAATCCTTTGGGTAGAGGTACCAATTTATCCACCCACTCGAGGTAAGACTTCATGTACACCGGACTGTCGAGCGGTTTGAACTGCACACCGAAGAACTTCTTGATGGTGTCAGCTATTAAATTTGGGTCCAGGAGTTGGGGCCCCGATGGTCTTTCAGGTGGAGGCATTGGTCGCGACATTGTATCTGGGGGACTCTGCGCCCCTGGCTGCGGTGGTGCCTGAGGTGTAGCATATGTCCATGGGATGATCCCTGCGGCAGACCCATCAAGCCTGCGGCCTTGGGAGGTCTTCTAGCCAATTGCACTTGTCCCTGCTGACGAGAAGTCGTGTTAGTCACATTTTCCATAAACTGCCCCCTAGTGTTGGCAGTGGCAAAAGTACAAGGCTGAGAAATTACAGGAGTAGGATTTATCTGATGAGAGAACGTATGCTGAGGCCCAACCATGCTCCCACTTGGTGGGCACTGTTGCATGTTTCCCATTTGAGTATAGGAAGATGCCTGCTGAGGTCCGACCGGGTTGGTGTACGGTAAGGTCTGATGCGTGCCTCCTAGAGAGTTAGGTTGTCTTCCCTGTGATTGGCCGGGGAAACTGGAGCTTATTGTGCTACTAGCTTGCGTGGCATGCCTCTCGTTCCAATTCCTTGGCCTGTTGCACCTCATTGTGCACCATAGGTTTCCTTATGTCAGCCAATTGTTGGGACACTTGGTACATTATGTCATGTATCCTCATGTCGATTTGTTGCCGAATGAATGATGTGGTCATAACCATGTGCTCCTCATAATCTTGGTGGGGTTGTTCATTCGAACCAGCAGTAACCATGAGGGTGGTAGTCCCCGAAACACTTACTGGCTCCGTGATCTTAGTTTTGGAGGCAGTTCCCTTTTTTGACGCCGAAGATGGCTCCATACTTAGGTTTCTGCCGGAGCGCAAGTGCATATGCCAACAATAATCCAGTCCAGGCGAATCAAATTGTGACAGTTTGTTCACTCGTGCATGTCCCACCGGGCGTGCCAATTTTTGTAGTCGTCAAACTCTTATATCCTAGCCGTGGGATCGGCCAGAGGTTTGGACAGTATTTGGTTCCTCTGTTCTTCAAGAAATTGCGTTGAGGAAGGAACTCTGTTCCTCAACTGTGGGTTTCGTAACTCCAAAGAGTGTTAGGTTGGGTAGAGGGGACGCAAGGATTGGATTATCTCTTGACTAATGCATGAAAGTAAAGTAAAAATGCGATAAAGATAAATTGCGAGAGAAAAATAGATTGTATATTGATTGATGTGTGTGTTTCTGTACAAGTATTCTTCTCTCTCTCTCTATATATATATATATACATAGGCCCTCGTCGGCCACTAAGCGAGCCAGCATTTGCCTACTGTTGGATCAATTGAAGATCAACGCCTAATCTCGCTCCTAGCCCTAAGAAATCGGAGCCACTACCCACGATCCCACTAGCACGGTTAGTGGGGTTCCAAAACCTCTTCGCTCCACTCTCCAAGGCTTCTCCTCTTCGCTTAACCTTCAACTGCTCCCACGTTCTGTCCACGTGCCTTTCTCTGCTTCCCAAACAAGTCTTCTTTACCTCGGCCATACACTTCCTCTACTGATCCTTATCCTCGGCATGCAGCCATCAAACTTAGGCTAACCGAGCTATTGGCCGGGGGCACTCTGTAATTGTGGTCGGGACACTCTATAAGCTAAAGACGTGCTTTTCCTCGACCTTATCCATTACTCCTCGAGCTCAATCCCTCCTCGGGGCGTTCATATTATCCTTTGCCTCGAGCCCCCAGCAAATATCTACTGGAAATTGTCAGGTGGTTTGCCTCGTTACCCTGACTTTCTCTTAACTTTGACCTTAATTATTTTTGGTGTTAACCATATCATTTACCTCGGTTAAACACAAAAGGCATATTTGTAGTTATTATTCTAGCAAAACAGTCTGAGCCATAAGAAGCCTTTTTTTAATTTACAAATAGCCATATGTCACCATCTTAGGAGAGCATAATAAAATTCAAAAATAAGAAATAATAATAAAAATAACAATTACTTTCATGGGTCGAGTCACAAAAAACCCACTATCATTTTATGAGTGGTTTGTTAGATCAACTTTTATGTATAGCTAGTTAGTTCTAGGTTTCTTTTAGGCCTTGGAGTGTTTGAAAGTGGTATGTTCACATAATGTTCTTTTCGTGGTTGTTTGGTTGTTATTTGCCTTTACTCTCCTATCAATATATAAAATTGCCATTAAAAGCTCAATTGCCACCATCGGACGGTGTAGAGAGCATCAAAATATGTTATAAATTATAAATAATAAAAGAGGGTAGCTAGCTAGGTGGGTATAATAGAAAATAGACTTCACGACTTAATCTACCTTGGGACACGGGGGTTGACCCGGTGCTCCCGGATTCGATTCCCGCAGTGGACAAACTCTGTGTTGGCCAAGCAATGTAAAATTTGATCATAAGCACGAGCGAATATTAGTCTTTCGTTGAAAGCGTTGAGACACTCCGTGGGTAGCCAACAATGGTCCATACCAAAAAAAGAAAAAAGACTTATGATTTTTTCAAAAACAACAAAAGTTATTGATTTTATTAATTTATGTAAAACAATCTTAATATAAAAAAATAGATAAAAAGGAACGGGTGTAGTAATTAAAAATATCTAATTTTGAATTGATTAAGTTACTAGTTAAGTTAATTTATTTCTCTTGATGTAATATAATTAGTCAAACAAAAGTACTCTTGATGTAATAAAAACAATAAATGCATTCCTTAAACTATATTTTCTCTTCCTTAAGTTTCTATGAAGATCAATTTCATGATAAGATTAAATGAGAGGTAATTTTTGAAAGATATATAACATTATTTTATTTTATTTTATTTCATTTTATTTCTTGACAAACTAATTGACTCGACGTAATATTAGAAAGTGGGTGGCAGCAATATATGTATGGCACCGACTTTACAATTAGAAATTTATTTTTGTGATGTAATATTAGAAATTTATTATTTTATATTTTGACAAACGAAATGACTTGCTTTTAATTTTCGATAATGAATTCCATTAAATGTTGAAATACATACAAGACTTAATGAATAATAAAAAAACAAAATTTATTAAGATGAAGTTCTTCTATTTTTTCGATTGTGAACTGTTCACAATTGTTACGAAAATAGTGGCGAGAAACAGGGGCTAGCTCTCGCGGACTTGGATTCTCTCCTTCACTCATTTCCTCCATCTCTCTCATGATTTCACTCTCTCTCCTCATTAATCTCTATTTTTTAACCAACTTCCCTCTCCTCCCACCCATATAATATGTGAAGGAGAGAGAGAAAGAAGGAGATGATCCAAACACTAGCTCCGACCCGTGGGTTTTGGCGGTTGGATGAGGATGATGATGTTGTTACTAGGAATTCTGCATGCAGGCTGTGTGATGAAGAAAGAGTCTAAGTGGGTGTGTGAGTGAAATTAATATTGTTTTGTATGACAAACGTACGTGATGATACATATGCATGCATGTACAAGAATGAAAAACACTTTTGTTTGAATGATGAAATGAAGGAACATGATGAAATTGTAGAGACTTACCTGATGCAGATATATAGTGTTACTATGAAGCTTTGATTTCTTACTCGGATGAAACAAGCTGGCCTCGATCGTCGCCTGTTCAGTTCCTTTCAATCTTCCCTTTTCGTCACTTTCGTGCTATTAGTAATTAATCAGCTAGTAATCAACTGTGGCTGACCAGTTTATTATATACAGAGTTGGTGTTGAGTGATGCTGTTGCCGTGACGTGGATGGAGTAGCTAGGCTAGGGAACTGTGCGCCTTTTTCTTGCTAGCTAGCTACGTGTTGTGTGACTTGTGTCCACTTGGAAGCTTCTCATTCTATCTTTTTTTACAATCATTTCTAAGAAAAATAGAGTATAAATAAATAATTTAGTTAAAGTAATAAAGATACAAATCAGAGAAAAAATAAAATATTATAATTTATAAGTTCAAACACTATTTCAAGTAGCGTTTCAAAAAATACTGTATGCTGAGATTAGCAATAGGGACGTATTCATAAATTTATCAAATGTGGGGAAAAAGTGAATAATATATATTAAATACACAATAAAGGTGGTACATCACATAGCCCTTTTTATCATATGTGGGGCAAACATGAACAATATTAGAGATTTTTGTTTTTGGTTTCCTACAATTTTTTTCCTTTTTAATCTCTACAATTAATATAGAACAATGCAAGGATGTCGTTGGCAAAAAATAAACTTATCCCAACAACGACCAAAATCGTTGACAATAACAAAACTAGTTTTTAGCAATACCATAAAATTGTTGGTAAAAGTACTTTTTTTTTGTGAAATAGTAAAAGAATATCTTTAACTTGAGATTTGAGGATGTTGGTAAAAGATTAAAAAATTTCTCATATAAATATAAATTGGTTTATTCATTGATCAATAGTCGTCATCCCAATACACTCACCGAAGTTGATGTAAAAAAAATACACTCATTAAAGTTAATTATGTAAATTAATTTTTTTCAAAAATAAGTTAATTACGTTACTTGACCAAACATATAATAATTTGATAAAAAAAATTATTTTTGTTATAGAACAAGAGATAAAAAGCAAGGAGAAAGATGAAAAAGGTAGGAACAACAATAATAAATATGGAGAAGATAAGAACTTTGTTTATTATTCACTTCACAAGTATGTCACTACACATAGGGGCGGATCCTATTTATAAGGTATATAGGCAAATGAGTGATCTATATCATAAAAAAAAGCCACCACACAAGGAAGCAATGAGAAGAAGGATCGAAGAAATGTAGTGAACATCCACTAATGTAAATGTTCATAACACTCCCCTTTGGATGTCCATCGAGGATATGACTCATTAAAACCTTCTTAGAAAAAACTAAATGGGAAAAATTTTCGTGAAGAAAAAGAGTACAATATTGTAACATCCCAAAAAGTAGCTAAGTTTAGTTTTTGTGATTAGTTGATAATTTTAATAAATTATCACCAATTGAGTTTATTGATTGTCTAAGTTGCTTTGAACACATAACTAAGTAAAATATTTGAATGCATTTGTGTGCTAGTTGTTCATTTCAATTGGGTAGAGTATGAGCAAATAGATGTGGTGCGAACAGCATAAGGGCAATTTGGGAATTTCAGTTTTTTTAAAACACCCTCAGCTGAAAAACCAACCCCACACTTATACCCACATTCACAACTTCACTCACTTTCACACAAAATTAAAAACATAGCACAAGAGGGAAGAGAGAGGGGGGGGGGGGGGGTTGCGAAGAGAAAGAAAGGAGAAGAGAGAAAGAGGAGAAACCCCAACACCTTAAACAAGCCAAAACCAGAGAAATTCTCATCATCTCTTCATCCCATTTTCGATTTCACCATCTTTAAAGAGACTAGAACACAAGAGTTAAGCTGAATGCATTTCCTTCCCTCCATTTCCATCTCCATTTTCGCAAAAATGGTAAGGGTGAACTAGATTGGGAAGAGCTTGGATTGCATGATTGGGAGCTGAGTTTGAGATTGGGTACGCATTAGGGGCTGTTGGTGTTCAACTTCCAAATTTCTTGTATGCTTGTTGATTTGCAACTACATTGAGGTGAGTTCTTCGTTTAATTGCTTGTTTGTTTAATGTTCTAGTGAATGCATGTGTTGTATTGTGAGAAGTCAGTAATGCTTGTGTCTTTGGAGCATTTAATCAAGCTATAATGTTCATTGGGAAGAGGCTTGGCTGAAATTGTGATGAAGAAAGAGTTGCATGTTGAATGTATGTTTATGGTTCAAATTTGATTGTTAATTGCATTCAATTTGATTGTTTGGTTGTCCCCAAGAGTTATTAATGACTCTTGTTGTGTTAGGAATCGAATGAGTGAGGTATTGGAGTCATTGGAATGGGCAAATTTTGAGAAAACAAGTCATTTCTGAAACTGCAGGGGATGCCCCAGGAGCCCGGTCCGTGCACCCCCACCTGATGGTCAATTTTGTGATTTATCAGGGAGCCCGATCCGTGCACCTAGGGGCCCGGTCCGGGTCGAACCTTCTGTTACCCAATTTGAAAAACCTAAAATGCTATTCCTTTTTACTCCAATCTTTCCCTAACCCTTCCCAATGATAGTTGAACAAAGTTAAGTCACATATCATGCATTTTTATGATGCCACACAAGTAACCTTATGTTAGGGTTTAGAAACAAACCGAGTAATTTTGTATCGAGTGAGAAAATGACCTAAGTGTCAAGCTAAAGCATAAAACACCAAGGAGATGACGATCCCCAGCTAATAGTACACTAGGGGAGGGAAGTCATGAACCCAGAACAAGTTGACTCGGTAACAACTATTATCGGGTGGGTTCACCGGGGAACCGTGTAGTGGTTGTCCGGTGTTGTGCTAAGAAAAGAGAAAAGATAACTAAAACACCGAGAGATTAAGGTGAGGGGTCCCGAAAGAACTCACTGAGATTATTATCTCACTGTTTATTTATGTGGTGTTTTACAGATGAGAAGGGAAAGCAAAAGCAAACATAGAAGAAGTAGTTGTTGTTCTGGGCTATGAGTTATAGAAGAATCTTATATGATCAAGTTTATTTATTGTTTACCTAGCTGACCCTAGTGTTACTTATTGTAACAAGTTTATGTTTGGTACTTTAACTGTTGATTTGTAATCAGAGTTATGTATCGTTTTAAGAATTCTGCTTTTGGGAACTTGAACAATAGAGTTTATGAATGACCTTTGGACTTTGTTTCATTGGTATTGAGTTAATCCTTTTTAGAAACTTTGTTACTTTAAAGGATAGTTGATGATATATTAATCAAGTTAAGTATGTTCAGTTCACTTAAGCAGGATTAGTACTCTGATGTATGCTATTTATGGAAGTCTCGGTATTTCTTCCAAGGTTGAAATACTAGGATGTTACAAGTATCCTTTTGTGAGAATTACAAAATTTATTTATTTCTCCCCCTCAACCAGACAATCATCTTTGAGACGGCGAAGACCAATCTTTTGTACCAGTTGTTCAAAAGTTTTGATTGGGAGTGACTTTGTGAAAAGGTCTGCAAGATTATCACATGAACGAATTTGTTGAATGATTCTATTTTGAAGAAATATATTTTGTTCGATCTCCTAATTTAATGTAATCCTCTTTCAACTGAAAAATGCATGCAGTATTATCTTCATAGAATGGTTGTTGCATTTGTTCTTTCGGAAGACAAACCACGAGTCTCTTGTATGTGTTGAATCCGAGACCTTAACCAAGCGCATTCTCGACTTGCTTCATGTAGTGCTAAAATTTCTGCATGATTTGATGATGTTATCGTTATGGTAT
Organism: Astragalus membranaceus; assembly: GCA_039519185.1. Lineage (NCBI taxonomy): Eukaryota > Viridiplantae > Streptophyta > Magnoliopsida > Fabales > Fabaceae > Astragalus > Astragalus membranaceus. Next base: position 196,597,670 of record CM076846.1, on the reverse strand, counting down.
GTTTCACATATCTCCATAAAATTGTCGTACCACCAAAATTAAGCAAGTAACTTGTTTGTGATCTACCATTATGAGGATCTGACAAATAACCTGCATTTGCATAAACTGTTAATTCTAATTTGGGTACTTTTTGGAATAAAACAAACTCATATTCAATGTACCTCTAAGGTAACGAAGTATATGCTTGACTCCATTCCAATGTCTTCCTGTGGGTGAAGAACAATATCTTGCAAATAGATTGATAGAAAATGATATATCAGGATGTGTATAACTAGCAAGGTGCATGCATCAGTGCTCCAATTGCACTGATATAAGGTACTTCAGGACCAAGTAGTTCCTCATCCTCTTCTCGAGATCTAAAAGCATCTTTCTTTATATCTAGTGATCTAACAACCATTAGAGTAGGAAACAAATGAGACTTTTCCATGTACAAACGTTTCAATGCTTTTGCTATATAAACTTCTTGATGCACAAAAATTTCATTATTCAAATGCTCAATTTTTAATCCCAGACAAAACTTTGTCTTTCCGAAATCCTTCATCTCAAATTCTTTTTTTAAGCAATCTATAGCTTTTGGAAGCTCTTCAGGAGTTCCAATAATATTTATGTCATCAACATAAAGATATAAAATATAGTACAAGGAAGTTAACTTTAGTCGTCTCACAAGGACCTCTAAATTAAAGACTACCAGAATCAAGAACGAAACTAAAAATAAAAGGGGGTTTTTGAGGAAAATAGTTTGATGTTTAACAAAGAAAATCAATTAAAGAGAGGCAATCAATCCATTGGTTTCGGGTGCGTTTCTTGGATTTATCATCGGTTCTAAAATAAAGATTCGTGCCCGGTTTGATAATTCTTGATTTATAATAAACTAATCAAGCAAGCGTCAATTAGTTTATATGGATTCACACCGTTTTAAAGCAAGCGTCAAAAAAGCGTATTTCGTCAATCGTGATGGTGAACAAGTGCCACAGAACACAATTAACGTCATAACTGAACTCTATCAATCCTATGAACAAGCGTCATAGACTCTATCAATTTCTATTCAAACTAAATTAAACAAGCGATAAGATAGTTCAAATAATGAAAGTTGCAAACCTGAATCATGATTAATTAAGTGATTAAGCAAAACTGAATCATAAAACGAATCACATAAGCAAATCAGAGTTTGAGTAATTAAGCAAAACACAAACTGAATTTGCAGCAAGAATTACGGAGATGAAATTGATAGAGAAAGAATTAAAACCATAAAAATGAAATAAACATTATGCACTGAACCTCAAAATCCTTAGAGCAACACCCTTCACCAATAGATTGATATAGAGCTTTAAGCTTCCATGGAGGTTAGAGCACCAAATCCTCAAAATTGTATAATAATGCGTAAGAGTAAAAAGACGGCTCCTAAACTGTATTTAGTCTCAGCTCAACGAAAAACCTAAATCCATAAACGGGTTTTATGATAAAAGCCCGTTAACAAACTAATATTCGGCCCAAAACCCGTTTTACACTGTACTTCTTCGGTATTTTTCAATTTTGACCCTGAAGACTTCCGAATTGAGTTTTGCGCACAACAGAAGAATTGTATCTCTGTTCCTTAGCTTTCCAACGCATGCTCGCACGCCTCAATCAGATAATCACGGCCAAAGATACGGCCTGCAGAGTAGATAGGGGTCAATATGCAATAAAAACAAAAATTAATCAAGAAATTGATATATTGCTCAAATAAAACCCAAAGCCTAGAAACGCGCTAAGACTTAAATATTAGGTACAAAACAAAATTAAAAACACCAAGTGAAAAGCTATAAAGAGTGCATAAAAATGCACTGATCAACAACAAATATTGCAAATTATTTTCCAGATCTTTTTATAAAAATACATGGACAAATGGAGTCATTTGTATATCCCTCCTTTAACAAATATTCACTGAGGCAATTATACCACATGCGTCTAGACTGTTTTAGCCCGTAGTGAGACTTACTCAATTTGATGGAGTTGTCTTCTCGAGATCCAAGGCTATGTGCCTCAGGCAAATTAAATCATTTAGGGAGCTTCATGTAAATATCAGTATCAAGTGAGTTATATAAATAGGCTGTAACAACATCCATCATGAGTAAGTTGAGCCCTTCATGTGCTACAAAGATAAGTAAGTACCCAAAAGTATTTTCATCCACTACAGGTGAATTTGTCTCATCAAAATCAATGTCGGGCGGGTCTTTACGAAAATCCTTGAGCAACAAGTCAATCTTTGTATCTCACATTTTCACCATTCTCATCCCGTTTTCGCACAAAAACCCATTTGTATCCAACAGGTTTCACACCTTCAGGTGTTCGGAGTACAGGTTCGAAAACGTTTCGCTTGTAAAGCGAGTTTAATTCTGCTTCAATTGCATCTTTCCATTTTGGTCAATTCTCATTTTGTCTACAATTTTTAATAGATTTTGGTTCATGATCCTCATTATCAATTCACATTTAGCGCTATATGATATGCTAAAGCATCATCAATGTTGACTTCATATTGGTTCCACTGTATTCCATTGGTGTTGAGAGTGTATGCGGGTGAGTGAAATATTGTTTTGCTTTTGCATGACAAATATCAAATATGCATGTACAAAAATGAAAAACACATAAGATCAAAACAAAGGAACATGAAGAAATTGTAAAGGTTTATTACCTACCTGATAGTTGTTGGACTCTAGGATAACCTTAGAGGGGGTGAATAAGGTTATGTGCAAAACTTGAATTCTTTTCAATTTTCAGACAATGCTAGTTTAAATCAGATGCGGAAACTAAGATTTAAACTATATGTATTAACTAAGCAGGCAGATAAGGCACAGTGCAATATTACTCTAATGCTTCTATTATCGATATTCACAATAACCGTATTTTTACGAGGTTCGGGATAAAAGCCCTACGTCCTCGGCCTCCGGGTTTGCAACATTTGGACTTGATAACAACCACTATATGAGAAGAACCTCTTCAATGTTTACAAGCAAGCAACTTCCCTATAGCTAATCTCAATTAACCCTAATTGAGAACCCGAGCACACAGCTAAGGATTTCACAACCACTTCAATCTCCTGATTGAACGACCCAAGAGCACCTCCCAGGATTTCAAACCAACTCAATCTCCCCGATTGAGAGACCCAAGAACACTTCCCAGGATTTCAAAAAACCGCTTCAATCTCCTGATTGAACGACCCAAGAGCACCTCCCAGGATTTCAAACCAACTCAATCTCCCAGATTGAGAGACCCAAGAACACGTCCCAGGATTTCAAAGCCACCACGAATACAGATCAATACAATTGAGAACCTATGAACCAATCACTCCAGCAGAATAACAATATAGTAGAGAGAGATGATTGGTTTTGAAATGAAGAACTTTAACAAAAGATTTGACAATGAAAGCTCTTTTTCTCTTTTCTATTGATTTGAAAATGTATGAGATAGTGAAGAGTAGTGGTGTGTTTTCATTTGAGATCCAACGTCCCTATTTATAGAAAATGTAAAAAATTGACCATTGGACTAAAAACACAAGCACCATAATCGATTATGTGCTCTGTAGTGAGCAATGACATAATCGATTCATTTCTTAAAAAGGAAACAAGTGACAATCGATTATGTGCTTAAAACAATGAGTGTGTAATCGATTATGTGCTTCAAAATAGAGTATGTGAAAATCGATTTTATGCCTTTCATACTCAATATAAAATCGATTTTATGCTCTGGAAAGGCTAGGCATGTAATCGATTCCTTGCTCTGAAAATTGATGTCTCTTTCAAAAAAGGAAACTAAGTAATCGATTCTTTTCTTTTAAAACCAACTTGGAAATCGATTATCCTCTCTCATTTGGAGTTAGAAATCGATTTCATACTCCAATGAGAAAAGATAAAATCGATTCTTTCATTTACAAAACATTTTCTCATGTTACGTGCCTTTCTCATGCAAGCATGCATTTGAAAACATATTTTCCTAGGCTTTTAACACAACAATTTTATTTTTAAAAACATTTTTAAAAACATCATCTCTCTTCTACTAAATGTCATAAAGCTAAAGGGATAGGATCTTACATTTGAGTCCTATCAAAAGCAGATAAACAATTAGGTCTTCAACTTCATTGTTGCTTCTTCTGCAAGTCATTGCACTTTAGTCCCTGCTCTTTGATTTAATCCCTGTTCTTTAATTTTGTCCCTGTACTTTCATTCAACTGCAACCATTAGTAGACGAGATGTAATTTGTTATCATACAAAACAAAGATCGTTTGTCCTTGGTTCAACAATAGTGATACTAGGAAGCTTTGACTTCTTCCTGCAGGGACGAAATTAAAGTATCGATCGTTGCCGTCCCCTTCTTAGTTCTTTCTGCCTTCAATATTCTCCCCTTCTATCGTCACTTTGGTTCTATTTGTAATCAACTGTGGGTGTTAAGTGTTAAGTGTTAAGTGTTAAGTGTTGTTGTTGTTGTTGTTGTTGTTGTTGTTGCTGTGACGCTGTGACGTGTCTGTGTGTGTGTGGAATAGGATCATAGGGGAACTGTGTGCGTTTATCTTGCTACACAATCTCGCTGTCCTATATGTTATGTGGTACATCAAAAACAACACCAGTTCCATCTGCAATGAGAGCAAGACCTTGCACTGCATCAGCCTTCTCATCAGACACAACTCTCCTCGGGATTCCAAATGCAAAGCTGACAACAACCGACAAAAGCATAAGTCAAACACATGAGAAATACAAAAAAAATTAAAAATAAATCAACACCTAAAATTTAATCTATTCAAAGGAAAAGACATGCAGAGAAAAGGAGAAGAACATTGGACTCACAACAGTCTTGGCAAGAGCTTTTGCAAGTAATTCAACAGCTGATAAACCAGAGTTATTCAAAATCTCCTCAATAGTAGATTTGAATGTGGGAATCACACTGCATTCATGGCACATATGGTAACAACCAGGGACAGTATTGTAAATAGAAAATAAGAAAATAAGAAAATAACAAACATACCTATCAGACACTTGAGTAATCATTTAAGCAGCTTCTCCACCTACATCTTTAGAAATCTGATCTGCCCGAGGAACCAAAAATAGCTTTAATCAAATAAAAGCAAAATTAGAATTGGGTAGAAAGAACAAAAGAAATTCACAGCTTGTTGTAAACTTATGAGTTTGAAAATGTAGAAATAAAAACTAAGACTTAACAATAGTGCATGCGACACTTATCTTCAATGAGAGGAATCAATATCTAGATTAGAATACAAAGCTCTCCACATCAGCTGTGACATATAGTCAGAATGTGATGGCATGGCATTCTCACATCCTTCCACAAAGTGTAATAATAGCATTAAAAGCCAAAAATTTCAAAAAGTTTGAGTATATTCAACTTTAAGTAAAATCTCTTTTTTAGCACATCAATATAAAAACACAATGTACTGTATAAGAAGTAATCAATCCAAGAGAAAAATAACCAGTTGTTTCTCATCTCACATAATAATTTTAAACTTGAAGGAACTCACCAAAGCACATCTTATCAAGAAACAAGTGCCTCAAATACTTGTAACTGATCCAACCTGTCAAGGCAAACAAATTAGAGTTTTTATCAACTAAATACTCTACAAACTTTTCCATGTAACTTGCAAAATGCTCCAAATATATCATCTAAGCATATACTTCTTTTTTGAGGCTGAAAAACATAAAACAACACATACTTAGAGATAGGGATTCACTACAAAAAAAAACACTGATTAGCGACGGACATTAGCGAGGGACTTGTTGTCCCTCGCAAAAACACTCATTAGCGAGGGAATTAGCGAGGGCATAGAGCTGCCAATTTTTTGTCATTAGCGAGGGAATTAGCGAGGGAACTGTCCCTGGCTAATGACTGCCCTCGCTAATTCCCTCGCTAAATTTTTCTTTTTCAGATGATGGGACTCAGCGCAGGGGTTGGTAAAGGTGCAGAAATTAGCGAGGGACAGTTCCCTCGCTAATTCCCTCGCTAACGTTAACTTTTCAGATGATGAGACAGTTCCCTCGCAAATTTTTTTCTTTTTTCCTTTATATCCGTTTACACCCTCACTCTTCTTTCTCACTCACTCACTCACTCACTCACTCACTCTTCACCATTCCTCTTCCCTTCCTCTTCCCCCTTCCACTTCCTCTCACACCCTTCTTTTCTCTTCACTCTTCCAACACCACCACCACCACCACCATCATCACCACCTCCTCTCACACTCTTCTTCTCTCTTCACTCTTCCAACACCACCACCACCACATACCTCCTACCACTCTCACTCACTCTTTCTTACTCTTCACCACCACCAACCCACCACCCCACCACCACCACTCTCACTCTTCTCTCTTTCTCTTTCTCTCTCTCTCTCTCTCTCTTTCTCCCTTACTCTTCTCCTTCTCTCTACTCTAAACCACCCACCACCACCACCACCACCACACATCACCACAAAATTAATAAAATAATATAATATTCATTAATTAGTATATATAAAAAAAACAAGCCATTCAGCACTGGACACGTGTCATTTTTTTTGAAAACTGCAGTCATTAGCGAGGAAATTAGCGAGGGCAAAATCCGTTGCTAATTCCTGCGCATTTACCAACCCCTGCAACTCAGTCCCATCACCTGAAAAGCTGCAGTCATTAGCGAGGGAACTAGCGACGGCATAGTCCCTCGCTAATTAGCGAGGGATCCAACTTCCCTCGCTAATCCCATTTGCGAGGAGGGAATTAGCGAGGGAACCAGTCCCTCGCTAAGTCCCTCGCAAATGACCATTAGTGAGGGAATCAGGTCATTTTGCGAGGGAACTGTCCCTCGCTAATGACTAGTTTTTTTTGTAGTGATTTACCAATCTTGCTACTGTGAATCTATTCTATGTGTTGTACAGTCCTTTGTTTTTCAAAGCTCTCATCACAGAGTACTTACAAACAAGGTAAATCAAAGGAGTTAGGGTGTGAAGGACCAAAATAAACAGAAATATCACAAGGAGTGATTTCATACCTGTGAAACCTTTGTTTGCCTTCATTTTGTGTTCATTGAAGATTTCGTACCATGTGAGCCTTCATTCTTCGTTTTTCACTAGTATTCAGTACATGCAAGTTTCAGAAAACCAGGAAATTTAGTATTCGTACCTAGAGGTTCTGATACAGAGAAATCAAAGAACAAAACAAGCTCCAAATGAATCAAAACATCTCTCAAACATCAACTTATTTGCAAAATTGCCACCGCGCCTACATTTGGAATCGGTTATCCAAACAACTGATTCCAAATAGTGCTTCTTATTCCAGATTTTGCACTAGTGTGCTCATCGTGAACTGGATTTTGAGGTAAGGTGGAGGTGGGGAGGTTTTGTCGTGATATGGGTCTTGGGGGGTGGGGGTGGTGGATGGTGAAGTGTGGTGTTACGAAAGGGATAGAGACAAGGGTAGTTTTGGCATTTTAAGGAAATCAATGAAGAGGTGATGTGGGGTGGGGTGGGGTGTAAGTTGGAAGACCCACAAAATAAATATGATTGGTTCCGATAAAAGATTTGGCCAAAACCGAGCCAATTCAACCCGTGAACACCCTTCTAATTAATGACATATACCCAAATAACATGATTAAACAAAAAATATATTAATCTTATGAAAATGACTTTTATTATAAATCACTTTGAGATGAATATATTTTGATAAAAATTATACGTTAGTATAAATTTTCTTTAAGCTATGTCAAAAAAAAATTCTATAAGTAAGTTTTTGAAATATAGTATAAAGTATTTTCTATGTTAAGAAAGTGGAGAAAAGTCAAGTATTTTAAAGTGGCCCCACTCTTATAAGAAAAAAATATTAAATCTCAAAATTTAAAAATAAAAAATTATTGTTGAGATAAAATTTAATCAACAATATTAATTTTTTTAGGAAATAAGATTAATTTGTTATTTAATGATTTGTATTAAAAGATTTTTGTTTAATCTACATAGACATTCGCTATATTAGACTTTTGACACTTTTTTTTGGTATAAACTGTCGGTTAGGACCACAATAGGCGGCAAAGCTCTCCCTCAAGATATATAACACTGCTGCATGCTTTTGGGTATTAGACTTTTGACACTAAAAGTGTAAAAAAGTCAAAAAATTTTAAGTGGCCTTGCTCTTATTATGAGAAAAAAAAATATTAAATCTCAAATTTTGAAAATAAAAATTTATTTGTTCAGATAAAATTTAATCAACAATATTAATTAATAATTCAAGGAAATATGATATATTGCTTCAAAAAAAGGAAATATGATTAATTTGTGATTTAATGATTTTGTAATAATTGTCTCATAAAAGATTTTTGTTTAATCTATATGGACATTCGCTATATTAGATTTTTGACACTCTTGACCAATAATAAATTTACATTTCATTAAAAACTATTTGACTTTATCTCATCTACTTTAAAAGTTACACCCACAACGGATATATACAAATTAAACTCACCTAGGTCTTCTGCTATTTTGCTGACACGGCATTCATCAAGGTCCAGTGCACAACAAAACCAATGCAAGAAGCTTGTCATGTTGCAAGTTAATTATTTATATACTAGGACAAGATTTGTTGTTCATGGTATCTAGGATTTGAAGAAAAAAACAAAAGGAACAAATGGAAGGACATATGAGAGGTTTATCAAAGGTAACGCATGTCATGATGACCCTGTTGATGGTAATAGGATTTTGCAGCACTGTCGTTGCAGGCACCAAACATGTAAGCATCAAGAACAGACTAGGATCTGGACAGAACATGACTTTGCATTGCCAATCCAAAGATAATGATCTGGGCGAGCAGAACATGGCAAATGGGGAAGAATTTGGTTGGGACTTCAACGACGATATTTTTGGAACTACACTATTTTTCTGTGATTTGGCATGGAAGAATGTTCATGAATATCACTTTGATGCTTATTCCTTTGCCAGGGACTTCGTACGATGTAAAGCTGGATGTTCATGGCTAGTATCGGTTGAAGGCATTTATGGTTTAAATGGACAAACTGGGTTATGGGAATTCATGTACCAATGGCTAAATTGAGTGTGATTTCAATAAATTCAAAATTACATATCAGTCCTAAGAGGTCAAGACTACTTGTACTCCATAACTATTTAATAAATAATTAGTTCAGTCTCTTCTCGTATTTGCTTGTTAATTAGTTTTTTTTTTGGGGAATACTATCTACTTATGTTTCACATAAATTTTACTGCTGTCTTACATATCTCGTACCAATCCACCTTAAAAATAATTGCGATATGTAAATGTTGACTGATAGACCCCAATTTTGTCCGCGTTTTTTTTATTACAATACCTTTTTTTAGTTCGCGTGTCTTTAGCAGATAGAATAGTTGGTAAGTCTCGGGCCCAATTAGCGCATGTCAATATTATTCAAGTTTTGTTTAGATAATATTTATTTAATTGGGCCCGTGATCACGTGGTTGGGCCTGTCTAATAATTGGGGCCTATGCTTGCGTGATTGAACCTATTTTAGTAAATTTGTTGTGATTGGGCCTAAGTTTAGTACTTTACTCATCTGGGCGAGGTTTTAGTTGTTTTTCATTATTAGATTTGGCCCAACTTAGTTTTTTGTTTATTTAGTAAAAAACATATATAAATAAAAATTCCATAAAAATTAATTACAAAAAATAATAAAATTTTCCAAAATAATAATACAAAAAAAAATTAATAAAAAAAAGAGAAACCGAAAATAAACAATAGCTTCAGCCAATCCCTTTTTCCTTGCTGAGAAAGGCTCCAACCTCTAGCCCAACATCTTGTTCTTGCTGAGCAAGTACCAAATCTCTGACATAATCTGAAAAAAAAACAGGAAATAGAATCAATTAGGATCATCACAATTATTTTCTAAACCCTAAAAAATCACTATAAATACCCTCAAAATAATCAAATTAGGACAACAATTTTCAGACAAAAATTCAAAATTCACCACAAGGATTAGGTTTTCACATTGAAACCCTAATCACCAAAGCACTTAAGTTCTGAAGTAAGAAGGAGCAAGGAATGGTAGCAGTAACATCAAGGCAGAGACACTAAAGTAAAGAAAGCATTAAGCAGAGGCTAAAAAGGAGAATTTTCAGAAGCTAGAAATTAGGTTGGTCTCTATATTACTGAATCTGAAACACAAAATGTATGCTTGCTATTGGTGTTTAAATCCATAGGTTGAGTTTTATTTTTATATGGATGATGATATATCACAGAACTTTATTAATAAAAAATAAGAGATGCATAAACTCTATGTTAAGGACAGCTTTTTATACACAGTATAGTTTAGAACTTGAAATTCAGAATATCCAATCTGAACATAGGAAGAGGATTACGCGTTTTTTTTTCAAGAGCAAAATTGAAGTCAGCATAAATCTTTACTAAAAACATTCGAGCAGTAAAAGAAATGAACTTAAAGCGAAAAACCAACCTCCGGTTGTCGTCTCCGAAGCGCCGCCGTCCCTCCACCGGCACTACACGGTACCATAGTGGTTGGTCCCTCCGGTATCATCCCTCTGACACCCTAATCGACACACCAACGCCGCCGCCGTGACCTCCGACGAGCCCCACTCTCGTCCCCCTCCCTCCCTCTCATTTTTCTTCTTCCTTTTTCCCCCTTTCGTTTCCCTTTCTCTCTTTCTCTCTCTCTCTCTCTCTCTCTCTCTCTCTCTCTCTCTCTCTCTCTCTCTCTCTCTCTCTCTCTCTCTCTCTCCGTCGTATCTTTCTCCCACCACCGTGTCTCTCTCTCTCTTCACCGTATTTCTCTCTCTCTCTCTCTCTCTCTCTCTCCATCTGAAAGTTTCTCTCTCTTTTTTGTGGTTGTGTGGCACTGAATTGATGAGTAATGGAGCTAGAACTCACATCTGTGCTCCGCACGGGCTATGTTAGTAACCCCACTGTTATATTACTTTGCCATACGAGGTAGAGTTGAAGTTATACACATGAAGGAAAGTGCGAGAACATATTTAAATATATAATAGGACGTTATTTTAGATTCACAAAAGCGCATAATTATCAAAGTTAATGATTTTATTTAAACTAATATTTAAATAAATTTTCAATTCCAAAATAACTTGAATTGAAGAAATAAACATATGACATCAGATGGACAACTACGTTGCGCATGAAAAGCTGAACATAGGGGTTATTATTTGGCTGGTGTGCCTATCATTAATAGTGGAAGCAGAGTGTACGTTTGGCAGATTTGTTATGACAGAGTTTTTTCATTCATTTGGTCCCCCTATTTTCAAAAATTCAGACATTTGGTCCTCCTAATTTAAAACTCAGACATTTTGTCCCCAAATTTTAAAAAACTCGGACATTTAGTCCAAAAGAGGGTTTTCCAATATTTTTTCCTGATTTGGAAGTTTGTAAAAAAAAGCTGACGTGACCCTCATTAAATGACGTGGTAGTTGATGTAGCTTGCACACATTTGTGCCATGTCATTTAATGATCCACATGTACATCTCTCAAACATGGACCTAGCCGATGAGAGAGTGAGGTAACTTGCCTTGAAATCGGGTCCAGATTCTCTCCTTCCTTCTCCGTTGCGTCGTGCACCCTGTACCGCCGTTGTACCATAAGTTTCGTTCATCTTAATTGGGAAATAGAAATCTGAATTCTCCAAAAATTTGCCGCAATCTATCTTATGTTTAATTTCTGAAATCTGAATATTCCTAGAATCTTTCAATTTCTTCTTATTCTTCCTTAGTTATCCTCCTCCCATGTTCTTTCATCTTTTCTCCCCTTCAGTTTTTTTCCGTTAAATTAAGCTCAATAATGTTTAAGCCTATCTAGAATATGAGTTAAATTAAGCTCGAAGGTAATTTGTGCTTTATTGTTTGTACTTATGAAGTAGGAATTAAGATGAGCAATTTGAATTTTTTTCTATATTTGGCTGTTTAGCAGTTAGAGCTAGCGAGACAGAAGCAGACACTTGAAAATCTCTATGGATGATCTATTTGCACAAGATATTTGCAGCTGTTGCTATGGATATTCCTCTTCGGTGATGAATTCAGCGACAGAACAGAACTGGTGATGGTGTATCCTCATGCAGTTGTGGCGGCACATTCCAGTAAGGTATAGGCCCAGTGATTGGACCGTTGGAGAAGATGAGGCGGCACAGAGGATGTGGTCGCGCAGCGACGACACACACAGTGGGAGGGGGTTGCTGGTCGCACGACGGGGCTACGCTTGGGGATGGGTATGGCGTTTTCTGCATAACCCGGTCTGGTTCTTTTTTATTTTAATTTTAGTTATGGGTTTTCATTTTAATTTTAGTTTAATAATATAATTTTAGTTTTAATATTTTATTAAAAAGTTTATGATGTGGCACGAACACGTCACCTTCTTTTTGACACAACAGCTTTTTTTTACTGACATCCAAATCAGCAATTTTTTTTGGAAAAACCCCTATTTGGACTAAACTAGTATGTATCACCCGTGCGCTGCACGGGTATACATCTTCTTTTTAGAATTTACATTTAAATTATTTGGTTGTTAAAATATTACGTGTGTGTTGTAGATGTTTATAACTATATCATTGTTGTTTTTGGAATGAAAAATACACATTTGTAGATTGTCTTATTAGAATACAAAAAGCAATCTGTAATTGGGTAGCCCTTTATCGGCCGAAGTGTTTGTTTTGGTCTCTGGAGTTACAACAATACTCGGTGTAGTGATACTTTGGGACAGCCTAAAATCACAAACAGTTTCAATTAGATTTTTTTTTGACAAAATCAATTAGATATTTATAATGCTTATAAATTGAATATGTAAATGTGAGAGTATATATGAAAAACATTGCAATTAATTAAACAACCTCTCAAATGTCAGGATTAATAAGCAATTTAGAAGCATGCATGGTAGTCGGGATAAAAGTTTTCCATGAAAATGATTAAGAAAATTATATTACGTGGATGGTCGATTGAGACATAATATATATCATCGAACTTGATAAAAGTTGTACGGGTCTTGTATATTAGAATTATGTGAAATGTAACTACAAATAAAGGGATGACTTGCTATTGTTTTTCTAATATTCCTGTGCAACGCCTACCCCAGTTAGGATCCCAGTGATATCTGTCAAGACAATAGACAACGAAACAAAACAGAAAATGTTTTTTATAGACAAAGTGGTTAGGACGTAGTGTGTACGCCTACGTTTTTCTACAAACAAAACAGAAAATGTTGATATTTGAATGATGCATCTAATTAACAATAAAAATAGTCTTGGTCAAACCCAGATCAAAGCACTCTTCGGGTGCGGTGAAACGGTACGGCAGATAGGGGGACTGCTTCTGTTGAAGCAGGGAGAATCTTAGTAGCCAATAGGAAGTGAGCATGTAAGAATGTCTGGCAGGTCGATAGTCGCCGGAATTAGGGGCCACAGTAAATTTTGAAATGTATTAAACATATCCCTCCTGAATGTCTTTGTCCAGTTTATATATAAAATGCCGCTCCATGTGTCCCTGAATCGTATTGCCCTGCAACACGTATAACATTTAAAAACAGCACGTGATATTAGACCAAATTGGTTAAAGGCTATAAACACCAAAACAATCTTATCCGTACTAAACATGTTGTACCCACAAAAGTGGATGATCGATTCAATAATGGCTTGATATACAAAAGTATAAGAATACTACATCCTATAGCACTAAAAGTTTTTTATATATAATTGAATAAATACAGATCTAAACAAACATGTTGTAGTGATAAAAGTAGACGATGGAGAAATGATTCATTCAATTGAACCAATACACCCATGAATACTCACAAAATTTTACAATTTCTAATCACACTTCTCGCTATAATGGCTTTGATTATACTAATGTGCAAATGTTTGTATATTACACATCAAATAATATAAGTTGTGTTGTATTTATTTAACCAAAAAAATACGAATGATTTTGGATTTGTTACAAAATGCGCATATAGCAATGTGAAATTAGAGGCATAAATTTGTTGAAATTTATAGGCATGGCGATGAGATGGCGTGGGGTGGAGGAGAGTACTACTCTAATCCCCACCACATAGTTTTTCTCCTTGTGCCCGTCCCCACAGTCCTCTTGGGGACCTCGTAAAATGTTAAAAAAATCACCAAAAACCCAAATTAAAATTTGATAATTCAAAGAAAAATACAATAGTTAGACTAAACAAATCATAGTTTAATATTTTAATATAAAATGATATAAAATTTAGTCCTTGTATATTTTGATATTCAAAAGATAAAATTAAAACATAAAAGTTAGCATATATTAATAATTTATAAATATTTTTAATTAAAAGACATTTTTTTGATCTAATGGAATTAAAACACATATAAGAAGACTAAAAAACCAATTACTTATGATAAAATATACATCTATAATAAGGGTATTTATGTAATGTACTTGAGACAGGGAATGATCTCTATCCCCATCCTTGAATTGGCGGCAGAGGAATCATCTCTCCCGTCCCCGTCTCAACCTGAAAAAATTCCTTGCTTGCGGAGGATTATAGGGAAATCCTTGTGGAGATCCCCACGCTCATGGTAGAAATTGCAATTTGAACCCTCTCCTTCTACATTCTCTCAATCATCCTACACACTCTCTATCTCTCTCATAAGTTCTTATAATCTTTCTTACTTTTTCTATCTCTTAAATATATTATTTAAGTATTCTAAGGTATAATAGAACCATTTTTCACAAACTCTGAATTTTCGTAAATACATGACACAAAATAAATTAATTATATCTAATGCTAAGATCTAATAAAACCAATTCTAACTATGATGCAGTTAAATTGGAACTCGCGCCTTGAATTATGGATTGAAAGTATAGAAATTGGCATTTACAATAATGAACAATACGTAGGCAGTGTTTGATTATTTTATCATATTTAATGTGATTGTCGGCTCATACTAAGTATGATTTGATAACATTATACGATTTGTTTATATATTGAGTTTTGAATTGAATATTGAATATGATGTGATTTCCTTGAGGTAAAATTAATTAAACCTTATCTTCTATTATTAAATGATACAACATTACTATTATCATTTTCAGCAAATGTGAAATATAATATTTACCCATTTGATCAATTGCTTTCTAAGGTTAAATTTAGTGGTAATATATATACTCATTATAAAAATAATCAATTTTTTAACCTTTAAATAATAAAATCAATAGGACTTAGTGATCATAAATATGGCAAACAGAGTGAAAATACGTAAAATTCCATTAGGTCTTCAGTAACGGGATATTACACGACATTGTAACTAAAATTGAACTTCATAACAAAAACTAATAGGGGGGGAGTATTGGTTTTATAGGTTTTTTGAAGAGAAAATATTTATTTATTTAGTTTTATGGGTTTTTTGTAAAAGAAATTGTTATTTTAAAAAGAAATAAATAAAAAACGAAAAGGCGCTGCATTAGTAAAACAGGGGTGCAATTAGAGCAGAGGGTTGTATTATTAACAGGGGTGCGAATAACGTACAGAAACCCAATTTACATTTTCTGGGTTTTAAGAAGTGGCCTGTGAACTGGGCTTTCAAGGGGGCAATATAATTAAAGAAAGGGGTGTACATGTAAAACTAAATCTGACATTATTTTTAAAAAAATAAAACATAATAAATAAAGATTAAAGGGATGTATATAAGGGAAGTATCAAAAGAGGGAACCCTAATTTCCTCTACTCCTTCTTAGCGCCGCACAACTCCATTTAGAGAGAGAAGTGCGAAATTTTTGAGAACAATGAATACCAGAGAGAGAAAGAAGAAGAAAGAATGGGAGAGAAAAAGGAAGGGAGAGGGACGGCGATGATGGGGGCTTTGCCGGATAGGGAAGCGATGCGCGATGGTGAGGGAGAGCTCACGGTGAAGACGATGTGTGGTCGACCGCTCCTTGGCCGGCGTGGAAGACGACAGCGGCGACGAACAGCTTCAAGTGGTGCAACGTCAAAATTGTATTACGATGGGAGTCGCGACTGCAAAAAAGGGGGGATTCACACCGGCATTGGGCACACGGCCACTGCAGAAAAGCTTCCATTGAACAATGGTTTCAGGAGCTGATTCGTTTTTTGTCGCTACTGATGCTTGAATCTTCAAATTGATTATTTGGTTTAGTACATGTAGTTGGAATAAATGATTTGTAAATGATTCCGGAGGTGGTGCCAAATCCACCCTAAAACCGCTCTTGAGTGAGTAGATGAAAGTCAAGATTATTGAAGGGTGGAGAGGCTTCTAAAGGAAGGAGTGGGTGAGAGGATAAGTGTATTCAGAAAGAGAGAAGAGAGATGTATGCTTATTTTGGATATTGCTCTTTTGCTTTTTCTTTTAATATGAATTTGAATTTGAATGTATTATATTTTTGGAACAATTTGAATGTATCATTAAAATCACAATTATCAGTATTTAAAACTTTTTGACTGGACATTAATTGTTTTGGATGCCTATTTGGATGCCACGTAATTATACAGATTAATGCGTGGAATTTATGATGATGACTTGGATTTTTTTAACGATAGTGTGGACGTCTACATGGATAGTCTACATGGACTATTCATGAATTTATATAATTATGATTATGATGTCTGAGTTTTTTAAAATTGGGGGATTAAAGGTCTGAGTTTTAAAATAGGGGGACCAAATGTCTGAACTTTTGAAAATCGGGGAACCAAAACAATAATTTAGCCAATAAAAATAATAGGTAGATAGAGTGAGAGAGGGAGAGAGATGATTAATGTGATTTATGACAGAGTGAGAGAAAAGAGGGAGATAGAGATATGTAAGAAATTGGTATTTTATTATGTAAATAAAAAAGGGGATGTGTGATAAAAAAAAAGTGGGGGTTGTTTATAAAAAGAGGGTGTGTGTTGCAAAAAAAATTGGCCGCCAAATTCAATTTAGCTTCATAATATATAGATGTGTTGGTAATAAATATTAAACGATATTTTCTTTTTCAAAAACGGGCTTTGATATCTTTACAAAACTTATTAACATTTAAAATAATATGTTTATTTACTTTTTTTTTTCCGATAAGCAATGTTAGTCGGGCTGGGGGAATGTTAGTTTACGGAAGTTGAACTCGGGACCTCCTTCTCACACTCATTTGGTTCACTCCTTCGATATCCCTTAGCTCGCCAACTGAGCTACCTACCTTCGATATCCCTTTGAATCCTCAGTGTAAAACTGTCAACCAATCACAAATATAATGAGTAACTTTTGAGATAGTTAGGACAAAAGCCAAAACATTTCTAATGACTTGTCAAAACCTAAAGGAATAAACTTTAATGTGGTTTCATATGTGTGGTTGATGTTGATTTCCAATCACCATTACACATGCCGTGGCAGACCTATGTCTGGGTGAGGGAGTTCAATTGAACCCCTGGAAAAAAAATTATTTTTCCTTCTACATAATTTTTCCTTAATCCAGGGTCCTGTATCTGCCACTAGACACATGGACTTATTATTAATATTATTTATTATCTTTTATTTACATGTCACGATGCAATTGAAAAATAGCATCAACCATACCTAAATTTTGTCCTAATCAAAAATATCTAATGCTCTGGCAGTAATGAATACTTCATACGAATTAAATCTTAAAATGATATTATTCAAAGTCCAATTCGTTTGGAAATCGATGTTTATGATTTGTAAATCGTAATACGTTTTGTTAAGATTTTGCAAATCATTCCATTTCAAATGAACTATTATATTTTTTCAAGTGTTGTTCTATGCACAAAGTGAATGAAATTACCGGTGGAGGCATCAATTTTATAGGTGACCACCATCATGTCAACAACTAATTTTATCAGAAACTAATATGTCTCAAAAAAATTGTCAGGGATCCACGATGAAATTGTGAGGGACCAATTTGGATCTTTACTCATAGTTTTCCGTTTCTCGTTGCTATTATCCGGCAATAGCATGCATGCGAGAGGAAGGCTGAAGAGTGTATGCGGGTGAGTGAAATATTGTTTTGCTTTTGCATGACAAATATCAAATATGCATGTACAAAAATGAAAAACACATAAGATCAAAACAAAGGAACATGATGAAATTGTAAATGTTTATTACCTACCTAAGAGTGATACTAGCAAGCTTTGATTTCTTCCTGCAGGGACGAAATTAACAAGTATCGATCGTTGCCGGCCCCTTCTTAGTTCTTTCTGCCTTCAATATTCTCCCCTTCAATCGTCACTTTGGTGCTATTTGTAATCAACAGTGGGTGTTAAGTGTTGTTGCTGTGACGCAGTGACGTGTCTGTGTGCGTGGAATAGATAGGGGAACTGTGTGCGTTTTTCTTGCTACACAATCTCGTTGTCCTATTGTTGCATCCGAAAAGGTCCCTGAGGGGATTTTTCTTCGTTTACAACTTTTTAAAACAATGAAGTCGCCACCAATATTTTTTATAAGGAAAATATTGAAGAAAAACCTTTTTGGAAAGCGGATGGCCTTTTGGAAAACCGGAGGATTTGGGTTCGGGGGTCGGTTAGGCATGGGGAAGGTATTAGCACCCCACACCTCCTTTCTACCGAAAGGGAACCTTTAATTAAACGTGTGGTTTTAAGTGTTGATTTGGAAAATACTTAAATTTGCCTCAAAGGGAATGAGAAGACTTAATGAAAATTTTTATTTTTGGCGCTTGACGAGAGTTAGCCGCTCGCTCCTACGTATCTCCCGGTGCGATGGAGAATTCAAAGCTACGTAGTTCTTGTTTGTCCTGAAAAAGGTTTTTGTCTTTTATCTTGTTTAGGTGAGTTTTCGCAATAGGAATGAGGATTCGCGATGACCAAGCAACAACGGTTTAGAATGGTCACACTACTAACTCTTTTGAAAATGAAATCATCATTAACGACCAAACGGCAACGGCGCGAGTGATCATTAATGATAATCGGTTTTGCTTTTGTTTCGAGTGTTCGCGATGACCAAACAACAACGGTTTAGAGTGGCCGCGCTACTAACTCTTTTGAGAATGCAATCGTCATTAACAACAAACGGCAACGACGCGAATGATCATCGATGACAATTGGTTTTATTTAAGTTGGAGTGTTCATGAAGACCAAACAACAACGGTTTAGAGTGGTCACACTACTAATTCCTTTGAAAATGAAATTATCGTTAACAACCAAACGACAACGGCGCGAGTGATCATTATTGATAATTGGTTCTTACTTTAGGTAATCAGAAGGGTTTTCGCAATCGAATTGATTTTTGGTTTGTGAGATGGCTTTTTGATGTTTGAAAGTGTTCTTGGTTATGAAAAAGATTTGAAATTGCAAATGTTACTAACGAGTAACAAATTGTAGTATAATTTGAATGCGATATGGTTTTGAGGTGTTACTAACGAGTAACAAAGGTTTTGAACTTTGAAGTCGGATTACAAAGTCAATGCGATCATCAAAACAAGCAAGCAAATCGTGAACACCAATTCAATACTTAATCACATAACAAGCACAAAAACAAGTATAAATGAATAAGAACACATGTGCATCAAGACTAGGGGGCTAGCCTATCCTTTGCAATTACTTACATTAACAAGTGAGAATGCATCAAGACTAGAGTTAGTCCATCCCTTGCCAAAACCTACACAAACTCCAAGAACCAACACCACAATTGCAAGTGAGGATGCATCATGTAACGCCCAAATATTTAATTAAAATTATTTAATTAAATATTTAGGTATTCAATTATTTATTTATTTATTTTAGTTGGTGTGATTATATTAACGTTGGATTAAGAGGTGTGTATTTGAATATTAGGGGATGGCGTTAGTGATCGGGCTTAAGCTGGAGGAAAGCCCGTGATCCAAGTCCATTAGCTAGGCGCATAGGTGAAGCGCCTAGGCTAGGGTTTGGCTCACTTATGCGAATTGTTGAGAAAAGAAAGAAGAGTTGCGAAATTGAGAGAGGAGAAGAGAGGA
Organism: Astragalus membranaceus; assembly: GCA_039519185.1. NCBI lineage: Eukaryota > Viridiplantae > Streptophyta > Magnoliopsida > Fabales > Fabaceae > Astragalus > Astragalus membranaceus. The sequence continues at coordinate 196,577,749 of CM076846.1, read as the reverse complement.
AGGGACGGCGCGCATATCCAAGGGAGAGGGAGAAGAGGAATTCGCGAATCCAAGGGAGCAGAGAGGAGCTGTGTTGCTGAGGTTTTGTTGGTGACTCGATCAAGAGAATTGGTGCTCTCCTACTATAAGGTAAGGGTGGGGTTCTTCCTTATAATAGGGTTTTATGATGGGGTTATGTGGGAATATATCCTATGATGCCTAGGGTTTGATTTTGACGTGTAGTTTGATGGTAGTTGAATCATAACTAGGTTGATTGAAAATACTTGCTTGTTGGTGATTGTTGTGACCCTAAAAAATTGATGATTCGTTGTTTTTATAATTATTTGCATGCTAGGTGTTCGATAAAATGTTGTTTGGTGTGATGAGTGACAAATTATGATGATTGACAGTGGTGATTAAGAATTGATGAGCTAAATTGGTGATATGATTTGCATATGTGGTGTTTTGGTGAATTTGGTGTGATGCTGTTTTTGGGGCCCTAGTGCTGGGCACCATCTCTGAAAATGTTGTAGTGCTGTTTCTGGCGCCCAGTGCAGGGGCGCCGTGTTTGGGTCATGTTGCGTTCGGTTTCGTGTTGTGTTGTGTTGCAGGAAACGGCGCCCTGTGCCTAGGCGCCACATCCTGGGTGTTGCGTTCCTGCTGTGTTGCTGTTTTAGGCGCCCAGTGCCTGGGCGCCGTGTCTGGTGTGTGTCCCTGTTGGTGTTGCGTTGCTGTGCCATGTTCCAAGTTTCCTGGGCGCCAAGGGCGCCAAATCCTGCGCCAAGTTGCGTTTCTGTTGTGTTCCCTGCTGCATGGGCGCCAAGGGCGCCAATTCCTGCTGTGTTGCCTGTTGGGCGCCTCCCTGGGCGCCATATCCTGCCATGTTGCGTTTTTGTGTTGCTGGGCGCCTCCCTAGGCACCAAATCCTGTCTGGGCTCCAAGGGCGCCAGTTTCTGTTGCTGGCCAGTTTCCAGCATGTTGCCTGCTAGGCGCCCGCCATTTTCAGAATGTTCCTCAATTTTTTCCCCGGTTTTGTTTTTGACATATCTTTTGACTCGGGAGTCCGATTTAGACGTTTCAAAATGTTTTGGAAAGCTTATTTAGAGGCCTAGCTGAGTATTCTAATTTGAGGCAAAGTGGTCCATTTTTATGGAAAAATTGTTAACCGTTGGTGTAGTCGTTAAATGGTGATGTTTTAAAAAGAAAGTTGCCATGTCTCAAATACTTTGGAAAAATTATCGTGGACACAAATGTTTTGGGAAATTTGTCGTTTGTCTCCGGTGTTGGGGAAAATCCTCGCGTCTCAAATGTTTAGGAAAATTGTTGTCATCTTGGTGTCTTGGTGCTGTTTTGGAAAATTGTCGCTTGTCTCCGGTGTTGGAAAAAATCATCGTGTCTCAAATGTTTTGGAAATTGTTGTCCTCTTGGTGCGGTTTGAGCTAGGTGTGAAGGCTCAAACCTTGGTGTTGTTGGAACTAGGTGTGAAGGTTCCAAGTCTTGGTGTTCCGTTGTGTCGGGTGTTTTGGTGCTTCGGTGTCGTTGGGCTAGGTGTGAAAGCTCAACTTTGGTGATATTGGTGAATAATTTTGGTGTGTCACATTGTGACTATTTTGGATGATTGTCTGTGTGCATTCATGGTGTCGCATACAGCATGTGCATCTATTTTGGTGAAGGCCTTTGGTCTTGGAGCTAGGTGTGAAAGCTCAAATTTTTCTAAAACTAGTGAGCCTGGTGTGAAAGCTCAATTTTTGGTGAATTGGTGAGCCTGATGTGAAAGCTCTCAATTTTGGTGACGCCTCTATTTACAGGCAAACTTTGGTGATTTGGTACCACATGCATATGCCTGTTGGTGTGGGTTGCATTCATGCATTGTCATGACATTTGGTGACTGATTGTGATGTTTACTATTTGACGTGTGTTTATGAATTTGGTGTGTGTATTGGAGTGGTAGATATAGTTGTCATATTCTAGCATATTTCCTATCATTTTACGCTATTATATTGAAGATATCTCACCCCCTTCTGTTTGAATGTTACCCCTATGCGGTAACGTGCAGGTGATTGCGAGTGAAGGCTTAGGTACCTTCGCTATTCTGAGTCGGTGTCGTCGGTGTCCTTTGCTTTGATGTGTAACACTCAATGGGGGATAAACGCTAAACTTTGGTTGTTATATTTTATTTGTTTGGAGTCCATTCAGGACGTTATGATTTCATGTGTTTTGAACCTTATTTCTATTTCCGCTGCGTGGTGTTGTATTTTTGACAAAGTTATTATATCGTATGAGACGTTTTAGTTAACGATGATGTGTGACATCTCTTTTCGAAATATGAAATAAATTTTTGTAACTCTAATTTTATTAAATAATTACCGGGTAAAAAAGGGGTGTTACACATCAAGATTAGGACAACCTACCCTTTACAAAACCTACACGAACCCCAAATTACATTTACACAAACCTTTCAAGGTGAATGCCATCATAGGCCAAATTGGCCTTCAAGCATTCACACATTATTTAACTATCATAAAAGGAAACCTAAATTTGCATCTTCCAACTCATTAAGAATTATAAAAGAAGATTGAATCATTTCTAGGTAATCCTCCTCACTTAGATCGAGGTGCACTAGGCACAAGTGAGAGTCACTTTACCAATCATCAACCTAAGACAAATTATAAAGCAATTCACAAGAATAAGCAATCTCATACACTAAAAGGAGGGTTGAATCACCTAGAGCAATCTTCATCACTTAGAACAAGGTGCACTAGGCACAAGTGAGAATCTCTTTGCCTATCATCAGTTTAAACAACACCTAAACTAAAAGGGTTGAATAGAACAATCCTCATCACTTTAAGCAAGGTGCACTAGGCACAAGTGAGAGTCATATTGCCTATCATCAACTTAAAATGATAAGCAAACATATAAAAACCCTATTTATTCACAATATGCGACCCAAATACATAACCAAGAACCCATTTATTTTTGAAAGCAAGTGAGATAATATGAGAAAACAAGCTAGATTACAATTTTTGGTAAAGGTTCATGTGATTAGGCAAAGAAATGCACAAAACTAACATAAACCCTACTTTTCTACAAGTAAGCGAAACATAATATGCCATAAAACAACATTTTATTTCATGAAATGCAAGGGTTAAGATCCAAATCAACACAAATCATCAATCATTCAAGGGTGAGAAGCACCATAAGCACCCAAGCCTCCCTAAGTGCTTGTCAAAGTGCTTATGACACTTCTCACCAACAACAATCAACAATATGAGGATATGAAGATGATAAGATGAATGATTTCACATTTTTGAGGCAAGAACTCAAATATGATGCAAGGTTTTAAGGATTTTACCTTAACTCCAAGTTAGAAAGTGAGATGAGAAGATGAAACTAGACACAAATCAACAAAACTCCAAGGTTCTTCAAAGAAATACCCACGCAAATATGATGATCAAACCCACTTGGTGATGATGCTTGAACTTTGAAGGAGAAATGGAGGGAGTATGTGAAAGAGGGATGCAAATGAGGTGGAGTGGTGGTGTTTGGGTGGAAGGAAATGAAAAAGATGGATGGAGGAGAGGGAGAGGAGGCTACGGCCTAGGGGGTCTTTGGAGGAGAGGAAGGTTGTGTGAGGGTTGTGTGAGTGAGGAATGAGAGGCCAAAGATGCTCATGTGTGGAAATGAGAGGGTATTTATAGAGTTGTTTTAGGTCTAGGGGTAATTAAGTCATTGTTCTTTACTAGGTGCTCTAGGATTGGGTTTTAAATTTGAATGAAGGGCTAGGATTAGAGATCACTTGGATTGTGGGTAGTGAGAAAACACAAAAATGAGAGTGAGGGAGGGGAGGAGGATTCGCAAAAGGAGAGGAGAAGAGCTTGTGTGAAAAAAAAACTTGTCCTATTTTGGGAATGGAGGCTCATATGTGATGTGAGGTAAAAATAGGGTTAAGGGTATAATTGAGATGGAATGTTACCAAAGAAGTAATTTTGTATTTTCTTGTGAAGAGGTGAGTATAAATGGGTGGGGTAATTTACAAAAAAGGGCATAAATCTATGTGGGAGTGAGTGATGGTCACCAAAAAGGGAAAAGTTAAGGATAGTACAAAACATATTCTTAAGGAATAAGGAATAGAAGAGTGTGGAAGAAATTGTGGAGGGGAGAGAGAGAGAGAATTCGAAATTGTGGAGAGAGAGAGAGAGAGGGAAAAAAACTTGTTTTTGGTCTTTTGTCTTATTGAGGACACTTCCTTCTTTTTGAGCTTTGAATTTTGGGCATGGAAGTGAAGGTGCACCTATTAAAAAGTGTCATATATATTTGAGCACCATAAAATATTCCCTCTAATTATTCTAGGCAATAAAAATTGTCATTTAGTAATTGGGGAATATTTAATGGTCTTTTTTTGGTTTTTTTATGCACTAAAAATGGGGAAAATGCATTTTTAATTCTTTTGGACTACGACTTTCTTTCCAAAAATTATACATAAATTACCCTTGGTAGAGTAACATGTATGCCACGTCATTGACCTGATCTTGGTCCAAAAATAATTAATTCGCTTCTATTTAAATGCCCAAAAATGCAAAAATATGCACTATTTTATTTCCTAAAATTCCTAAAAATTAAGAAAAATGTTTTTGGGTGCCAAAAATTAATAATGATCAATAAATGGCCTTTTTTGATGAAAATACAGACACGTGCCAAATGACGAGGGCACAGGGCAGCTCACGCAGTTACTTCTGGCGCGCGCGCGCGTAATTCAAATAAAAATGCGAAATAGGGGACGAACACACATAAATGCATCAATCCACTATTTTCCACACATTATGAATTACCTTATTGCTTCTATTTTTCTGAAAAATGTTTTTTGACTTGGGCGGACAAAATTGGGGTATTACAGCTGTCCTTCTTTATTTCACATTTCGCTAAGAAATATGAATTGGCCTTTTCATATTTGTTGGTGAAATGGAAATAAAGAGATATAGAAATAATACTAATTTTGTCCGCTTCAGAAAATTTCAAATTTTCTTTTTGTTATTTTCCTTTTAAGAAAGGGGGTTAACACTTGTCGCATTAACGGGAAAGCAGTAAATTGGGAAAAGCGGTAAATTGGGAATTCAGAGGTTTCCTAAAACCTTCTAACAGACTCTTGCCGAGTCCGAGCTCTGGGGGTGGCCTTTTTGAGCGGCCGATCAACATCAGGTCCGGAACTGATTCGATCAATGGATTTACGCTATGCCTTAGGCTGACACAACTAATCCGAAGGACTTAACGAAGTCGGATGGATCCATCGCGTGCTCGTACACGATGTTGTGATCTATGGAAGGAGTTCACTAACTCGGTGGGAGTTCACTAACTCGGTGGGAGTTCACTAACTCTGTGCTGATGGAGTTTACTAACTTGGGGTTGATGGAGTTTACTAACTCAGTGCTGATGGAGTTTACTAACTCGTGGTTGATGGAGTTTACTAACTCAGTGTCATGGTGATTTTCTAAAAATGAGATTTTTGGGACTCTCTGGTCCAAAGTAACTTTTCTCTTGGATGGTGCATGAAATGCATGCACTTGGGTATTTGGGTGCACATGAATGCAATGATTGATTTTGGTGGGATGCTTTTTCTGTTTGATTCTTCATTCTCTTCTTTTTCTTTTGTTATTTTTTCGCTCTTCTGAGATGCGAATTTGAAAGTGTAATGCACTACTGTTTGATGCCATGGAGTGACGAATGGCATGGACGATATGAGAATGATGAATGATATGAAGATGTTGTGTTTTTTTATGTTCCGTCTTCTGTGATTTTCTTCTCTTTTGTTTTTGTTTATTCTGTTTGTTTTCTTTAAGCAGCTTTCTTTTTTCGGCTTATTTGTTTTTTTTTTCGGCACTCTTTTTTGCTGGTTAAATCGATCTGCCGGACGGAGGCTGTTCCAGGACGATGATCACGCGAGGATTGCGCACTGGTTCGTCACGACTGTTTTTTGCAATTTTATTCACTCGGGAAATCATTTCTTTCTGTATTTTTCAAAGATTTCGCAATGATCCTGTAATGCTCTGAATGCGCACATTTTGCAATTCAATTTCATCAATCATAAAAGTTATTATTTTGAAAGAAACTGAATAGACGAAAGCAGAGACACGAAAAGCACACATATGAAAGAAAAGTTGGACTTTTATTGATATAGAAATTGGACGTGCAGAAAGTCACGCCAATTGAAAGTGCATTGCAATCTTTCTTTTAAACTAAGAAATACAAGAAAAAGGAACATATCTCGTGATTTCATCTCTGAAGGAACGGTGCCCACCGTCCATACTCATAACCCTGATCACCCCCTTATCGGAACCTTTGGGAGTGCTGATTGCCTTTTCTTTTCTCAAGTCCAAGTTTTCTGACCCTTATTTTTGCCTGGATTGCCCTTTGCGGGTTTTCAATCCACCGGGTCGCTCTGATTTTGCCTAGGACGCCCTTTGCGGGTTTTCAACCTAGCGAGCTGATTTTTCCTTGGCTTATCTTTCTCTTTTTTTTTGTCTATTTTTCTAGGCATAATACTTCTTGACCACATCTGAGTTCACTAGATTTGGAATCTCATCTCCGTCCATGTTCGCCAGAATTAAAGCTCCTCTTGAGAACGCCTTCTTCACCACATAAGGTCCTTCATATTTGGGAGCCCATTTGCCCCTGGGGTCCGTCTGGATCGGCAAGATCTGCTTGAGCACAAGATCTCCCTCTTGGAATTCACGAGGACGGACTCTCTTGTCAAAAGCCCTTATCATCCTCTGTTGGTACAACTGTCCATGACACATTGTGGCTACCCGTTTTTCGTCAACGAGGTTCAACTGGTCAAGACGGGACCGAACCCATTCTGCTTCATCAAGTTTTGTCTCCATTAACACCCGCAGGGATGGTATTTCAACTTCAATGGGGAGGACTGCCTCTGACCCATAAACCAGTGAGTAGGGGGTTGCCCCTGTTGAGGTGCGCACTGAGGTTCTGTAACCATGCAGGGCAAAGGGGAGCATCTCATGCCAGTCATTATAGGTCACAGCCATCTTTTGTATTATCTGCTTGACATTCTTGTTAGCTGCCTCAACTGCCCCATTCATCTTTGGGCGGTAGGGAGAAGAGTTGTGATGCTGTATCTTGAAGTCTTTACACAAGTCCTTCATCATTCTGCTGTTCAAATTACTGCCGTTGTCTATGATAATCTTGTTTGGAAGGCCGTAGCGGCAAACCAAATCTTTCTTGATGAACTTAGCAATCACTGAGCTCGTTACATTGGGATAAGAAGCAGCCTCCACCCACTTAGTGAAGTAGTCAATAGCAACCAGAATGAAACGGTGGCCATTTGAAGCTTTGGGTTCAATGGGACCAATGATGTCCATGCCCCACATTGAGAATGGCCATGGTGCACCCAAGACATTCAGAGAAGTTGGAGGTACATGAGTGTGATCTGCATAGATTTGACATTTATGGTATCTTCTCACAAAATTGTAACAGTCTGATTCCATCTGCAACCAGTAGTAACCAGCTCTCAGGATTTGTCTAGCCATTGCGTCCCCGCTGGAATCAACCCCAAATGAGCCCTCATGAACATCTCGCATAATCTTTACCGATTCTTCTCTTGTTACACACCTGAGGAGTACCAAGTCATGGTTTCTCTTGTAAAGGACGTCTCCACTCAAGAAGAAACCTGCTGATAGCCTCCTGAGTGTTCTCTTATCATTCTCTGTAGCTCCGGGAGGATACTCTCTGTTTGTGATGTACTGCTTGATGTCATGGTACCAAGGCTTACTATCTGATTCCTCTTTGACTGCCATGCAGTAGTGATAAGCAGGTTGACCTCATCCCTGATTTTCAAGGACATTTCAGGCTTCATTCGCCTTAACTTCTGTTTTACCGGGGGACATTCTGATTTCACCGGCAATCTGTGCTCGACAATATCTGTGCTCAACCTTGGCATGTCTTGATAAGTCCATGCGAATACGTCGGCATAGTCAAGCAAGAGCTGAATCAACTTTTTGCGCTCTCTATCCCCCATTGCAGTACCAACCTTGACCTCTTTTATGTCTTCCTTAGTACCCAAATTGACCATTTCTGTAGACTCCCCATGGGGCTCAATGACCTTTTCTTCTTGTTCTACCATTCTCATGATTTCTGGAGGAGTATCCCAATCATCCTCAACATCTTCCTCGGCTTGATTAACCGGGTAATCAAAGTCACAGTATGAGTTATGGGCATTATTACTTTCAGAGACTATTTTTGATCTGCATTAAAATGGAGCGGCGAATAAAAACAAAGAAAAGGCACACAAATAAGAGATGAAGACAGAAATTTTATTGAAAATTCAAGATAACACTTTATTGATTGATGAGTTTTGACGAAAACATGCGTGCCCGAATGAAATATTCCAAGGCCTTGGGCAGAGCCGAGGGGTCTATATTACAATGATAATTACTTTAAATTGAAAAATACGGGGAAATGCATGATCTCCCAGTTTTGCGGCTTCTCTCCAGCAGCACAGCAGCGCACCATGCTGACAGCACAGCCACTCGAGCTTGATCCTTCTTCAACCATATTAACCTGGTCAGGGTTCAGCATGCCGGCACTCCGGAAGTTGTTCTTAAGGTTAGCGACGACCATCCTTCCCTGATTGGGTGCCCTTCCTCTGAGTTTGGCCAGCCATTTCTCCCTCCTGTCAGATGCCAGCCTCTCCCGATCAGCAAGACTTGGGATGTACCCGATACCGAACCTTTCAATGTTTCCTCTCAACTGGACAGGTGTTACAATTCCTTGAGCAGCTTTTCCTAGGCCCTTACCGACCTGATACCCATATCCTAGCATCACCTTTGCAATCATCACGTCAGCCTTGGACCACTTAGGCTTCCACAGAGGCTCACTTTCAACGAAGACAGCGTTTGAGATCTCCAATCCTTGGAAGGCAGTCTCAAAGGACTCTTCCACTGCTTCCACATAATATTCAGGTGGTGATCGGTTTATCAATGTTTCTTCCTCTCCGTAGATCACTATCATCTTTCCCTCAGCCACAAACTTGAGTTTCTGATGAAGCGAGGATGGCACTGCCCCAGCAGCATGTATCCAAGGACGTCCTAGCAGGCAGCTGTAGGAGGAACTGATGTCCATCACTTGGAAGATGACATAAAACACTTTGGGGCCTACCTGCAGCGGCATTTCTACTTCTCCAAAAACTTCCTTCACTGACCCATCAAATGCTCTGACCAAGGTAGAGCTCGGCTTCAGATATGAGCAGTCTACATTCAGCTTATTCATTGTAGACTTAGGCAGCACATTCAAGGATGAGCCATTATCAATGAGCACCCTGGCAAGTATATAGTCCTCGCACTTGACTGAGATGTGAAGAGCTTGATTATGATCCTTTCCCGCCGGAGGAAGCTCAGTGTCTGAGAAAGTCAAGTAATTGGATGCTACAATGTTGCCAACAATACCATCAAGCTGGTTTACTGTAATGTCATGGGAGACGAGGGCTTCATTCAAGATCTTCAACAGAGCAGCACGATGTGCCTCTGAACTAAGCAACAAAGAGAGCATTGAGATCTTGGATGTTGTTTGACTCAGGTGATCTACCACCCGATACTCACTCTGTTTCATTACTTTCAGGAATTCTTGAGCTTCTTTGTCTGATACCCTTATGACTTCTACAGTTTCTTTGTCTTTTCTCTTACGGGCCCTTTCTTCATCTGTTTTTGATTGCTCTCCCCTGAGGTTTTCAGGAGCATACAACCTTCCACTCCTTGTAATGCCGCTACTCCCAGCGATGTTAGTTATATCCAAAGTGCCCTTAGGGACCTCCGCTTGCATCTGCACATTGCAGCTCCATGGAATCATCCTAGTCTCTCTACTAGGGGTAACAACGAGTACTGGAATAACAACAGTCGAAGGTCTCGTCACAGCTGGGCTGGAATTCAGACTACAGGGGATTTCAATCGGTCTCCTGAAGCCTCCGTTGCCTGATTGCAAGGTAGATACACTTTCTTCCTTTTCCTGAATTCCCACTTGGACCAGGTGTCTATCTAAGAGATCTTGGAGAATTGGTTTAAAGCCTTCACATGTCCCAATACAGCGAGGATTATCACAGGTGTCTTTCCTAGCACACCCCTCTTTGATAACACCAAGACGGCATAATTCAGCATGGATGACATCCAGAGGCATCTGAATGCAATCAACCTCTCTAATCAAACACTGACCACCCTGATCGTCAATGGCATTGGCAGAAGATCCTCTGTGCCCTGGCAACGGATTGGTGGTTACATTGGGTTGCTGAAATGATATGCTCTTCGCATCAATCAAGTCTTGCACCACGTACTTGAATGCCTTACAATCCTCCACCACATGACCTACTGCTCCGGAATGAAAGGCGCAGGTAGCATTTGCAATATATCCTCTGGGATAGGGAGACTGGTACAACTTCATTTGATGAGTATTGATTACTTTATTGACTATGAGATAATTGAACAAGTCCGTGTAGGACATGGGAATAGGATCGAAGACAACAGGCTTCCTTTCACTGTAGTTCCGGTACTGGTGGTTTGACTGAAATGGCTGTGCAGGTGGTGCCTGAGAAGGAACTGGAATAGCTTGCAGAGGATTGCTGTGTGATGGACCACTGGCTCCGATAATTGCATTGGTTTCACCCTCTTTCTTCTTGTGGGATCCAGAAAAAGGCTTTTTCTGACTGGAAGGAGGTGTGGGGCCATGAGCTATTCTTCCGCTGTGCATGCCGTTCTCTACTCTTTCTCCTGTGACGACCATCTCAGAAAAATTCGAGGCTACGCTGCCAACCAACCTATCATAATACACTGCAGGAAGGGTTTCCATAAACATGTGGACCATTTCTTTGTCCAGTAGAGGGGGTTTTACTTGAGCAGCGAGGTTCCTCCTCCTCTGAGCGTACTCCTTGAACGACTCATTATCCTTCTTAGACATGCATTGTAGCTGAGTCCTATCCGGAGCCAAATCATTGTTGTACTGGTATTGACGAATAAAAGCATCTGCCATGTCTTTCCAGCAGCGGATATTGGTTGGCTCCAACTGCATGTACCAGTCAAGGGGAGCTCCAGCTAAACTTTCCTGAAAGCAATGCATCATCAGGTTATCATCACGGGCATGGGCAGTCATTTTCCGGCAGTACATTGTCACATGACTGACTGGGCAAGTCGTCCCTCTGTATTTGTCAAAAGTTGGTGCTTTGAACTTGGGAGGCAGAACTAGATTAGGGACCAAGCACAGCTCATGGGCATTTCTGGCCCGGGAACCTTCTCCTTCAACAGCTCTTAATCTCTCTTCTAGCATCTGATACTGACTTCTAGCTTCAGCAGGGTAATTCTGTGGGAAACCACCGGCACCATAGTGAGGGTTATTCATTGATACCACGGCCGGAGTCATGTGTGGGTGAGCAACATTCTGAGGAATTGGGCCCTGTACTTGTGGATGAACTGTTATTGGCGAATTGAAACCCGCCGGAGTTCCTGGAGCAGTAGCAGGGATTGGGATCTGAATTTGGGCTTGAGGCGTCCCCGTTCCAACTTCATTCACAACTATGTCAGGCTGAGCTTGCCCCGCGGTTCCTGAAGGATCTCCTCCAGGGTTTGCATCAGCAGCAGGAGGCGTATCGCCTAGTGGGAGACCATAGGGAGGCCATTGCACAGTTTGAAGGGCTTGAGAGATCCCAGACCCAGGAGGGGGAGGAGGATTGTTTACCCCAGCAGTAGTAGCTTCAGCCGTGCCAGCATCTCTTAAGGCACCCAGCACTCTTATGACCTCCGCCATTTGAGCCTTTATGACTTCCATCTCAGCTTGAATGACTTGATTCCCTTGATTCTGACCATGCTGACCCTGACCAATAGGATTCGGACCTCCTGGAATTCCATCATTCTGATGTGGCTGTGGATTGCCCTGATCAGCGTCGCCTTGATTGTTTTCCATGTTTCTTGCTTGCAGGCGCGTCCAATAGCAATGACTAACCAGTTTGCCTGACTTTCTGTTGACGGAACACGCTTATGAACACAATAATGAATAAATGAATGCAATGTGAATGAATGCATGTTTGACTTGTTTTGGGCCGAGAATCGCAGTGTATTATGTCTTGTCATAGATACGCAGGTAGATCTTTGATTATTTTTTATCATTATATTACTTTTTTGGATCATAATGAAATTGGAATCTGGAAGCGAAACAGGTGTATTCCATGCATTTGTAAAAATGCTTCAAATTCTGAATCCAAAAGTACAATATTCTGATACAACGATTGAAAAAGGAAAAGTACAATAAAAACAAGAATGGAAAATTACAATAAGGAAGCTCAAATACAAAGAGCTTTGAAATTTCCACTCCTTTTCCTTTTGTTGTTGGTAGAGGTACTTCTGGTTTTCTCTTTGGCTTCCTCAACTAGGGCTCTGCAGTACTCCACAAATTTGTACACCTCAAGCGGGGTGTTGAGGGGATGCATCTCAATTTCAGGTTTTCTTAACTTCTTGGGCACATCCGCAAGAGCCTGGTTGGCCAACTCTGATAGCTTGGAGAACCTTCAATGGCAAGCATGTGGGATTCTCTTTTTGACTTGGCAAGCAAGCTTTTTGCAGTTCTCCCTTCCATTTTTGCCTCATCGCATAATTCTTTCCACTGATTGGCTTCTTCAATGGCCTTATTCTCTTTCAAGCTTCGCCTCTTAATTTCCTCCTTGGCTCCTTGCAGATACCTTTGAACTTCTAACTTACTCTTCTCTTCCCCTTTTAGTTTCTGACTGAACTCCTCAATAGCAGCAGACTTGAGAGCACTCTCTTCTTCCAATATTTTGTTCTTCAGAGCCATCTTCTCTATCTCCGCTTGCAAAGATCTCTTCTCTTCCTCTGCCTTCATCAGAGCCAACTTGACCTCGCCTAACTCTTCGACAACAAGAACACTAGTGTCTTCCCTCTCAACTTGCAATGCTTTTTGGTAAGGCAACTGAACACTCTGATCCCTTTTTCCAAGCCACTGAGTGTAGGTAATACCACTAGTCCTCTGAGCAAGCTCTACTTTTCCCCTACGAATCACCGTACCCCATGCTTGCAAGACCTTTCTAAGCAAACTGTCATCTTTTGGACCTCCTTCAAAGATGTAAAATGGGAATAACATCTCTTCAGTAGGCGAATTCCTCATCGGATATCCCAATTGCCTCAGAGTCAGAGACGGGTTGTAGTTGATGCATCCTTTAGTGCCCATCAGTGGAATATTCTGAAAACCGCCGCAACAGAAGACTACCTCAGGTCTATCCCCCCAGCATGATGGAAGATACCAACGGACTGAGTGCTCATCTAGGCCCCCTAAAATCTGGATCCACTCTTGAATACTCATAGCTTTCACCTCATAAGTTATAGCATAGTCAATCAACTTTTCCACTCGTATTGGATTGGTGAAAGCATGAATAAGAAGCCAAGCATACAACAGGTGAGAAGAGCAAGAGATTTTCTTCCTTCTCAAGTCACAATGATGAGTAAGAGCAGAATAGGTGTCAGCAATGATTGTAGGAATTGGATTGATAGGACTCTTCTCATTTTGAAAGGCTAAGAAGATGCCAATGACAGTCACATCCACATGTTTCTCGATCTGCGGGAAGAGAACAACCCCGAAGATTGTTAAGGCTAGGACTTGCTTGAAGACAACCCAATTTTTACTTCTGGCATAGGCTTCCATTAAACCCTCAAGGTAGCTCTGCGGGAAACCTATCACATTGTTTCTCTTCTGCTTTTGGAGTTTCAGATCCTTTACACTCACTTGTAACAATGCAGCAAACCTCTCATTTGTGTAGTACTGTTCTTGATACCGGTAAGGGACAGCTTCTGTCTGAGTAAACCCCAAAATCTGCTGATATTCTTCCAATGTGGGAGCCATTTGAAAATTTTTGAAAAGAAAGCACCTGATTTCAGAGTCATAGAATCTACTCAGAGCCACAATAGCCTCAGTCTGCACCTCAAGCAACAAAAACTTCCGGAGATTCCCAAAGGCACTATCAAAAGATCCCCGCTCAATCGGTCCCATCAATGCAACACACTTCTTCAGACTAGTCACATCTACCTTGCTTACAGCTGGGTACCTTGGAGTATACACCGTTTCTCTTCTGGATTCCATGTCGTATCTATGACAAGATTTCTTATTACTTATGATCCTCAGCAAGTAAACCATGATGAAATGCAAAGATGCATGCGAAAATTGTCGAAAATGTATGTTTTATGCAAAGGATGTATGCAAATGATGATGATGTTTTATGCCTATGCAACTTAGAGAAAAGTCCTTATTGGCAGTGATTCAAAAAAAAATTGGAAAATGCGGGCCGTACGTTATTTCATATGGACCGGTAAGAGAAAGGCTACAGCGGTAACTCTTTCTCCTTTTTTTGAAAATAAAGTGGGCCATATGTCACTTCGTATGGACCGGCAAAAGAGATGCTACAACGGCAACTCTTTCTTCTTTTTCTCTTTTGAAAATCTTCTTCTTTTTTCTTTTAGGAAAGACATGCCTAAACTACAATGCAACATACAATTTGTATGCCCTTGTGTCCTACAAAAGGTGGGGGAACCTAGGCTCTAAGGCAACTCAAAAGGGATCCTCCCATGTAGTTCTAAACACTTCCTCACAATGGCTACCAGAGCTAAATCTCTCTCATGATAACACCCACAACGAAGGAATGCCATCTGGTGTGAGGTACCATAAAAGAGCATACTCTGGCTGAAACTTTCGTGAGAGTCAGAAGGACAATGGTCCAATTGCCAGTCATTACTCATTTCCACTCTCCTAAGTTTTGTCAGACCTTGGGTTTTAGGCCCCTCTCAAAGAACATAATCATAAGGGTATGAGTGTGTGTGGCAAGGACATACCACTTAAAACTACCCAACACATATCACCCCACCTGCAAATGAAAACCCAGAACAGTCCAGACAAAAGCAAGCAATAACATGTTGTCTACCCTAGGGTTTAATATCAAATAAGCTAGCCTAGGGTTTCAACAACAATCAAGTGCATTGCTTACCTCAAGAAAGGGAGCCAAGAAGAGGGGATCATGATAGAATTGGGGGAGAAATGCATGAGCTTACCTTGAAGAAAGGGAGCAAAGAAGAAGGGAACATGATTGGGATTGGGGAAATGCATGAGGGTACTAAGCACATAAGCAAGGAGGAGGAAGAAAAACCAAACATGGAAGAAAAGAAAACAAATGCACATGCATACAACATGATAAGGAAGAAAAGAAACTGAAAGGGATAGAAGCAAACAAGGTATCCAAATCAAATCAATAACACAAACCACACATTTAATTAATTAGGCTTGACCCACTTAAAAAAGGAAACGTCCCCAGTGGAGTCGCCAGCTGTTGCACCCGAAAAGGTCCCTGAGGGGATTTTTCTTCGTTTACAACTTTTTAAAACAATGAAGTCGCCACCAATATTTTTTATAAGGAAAATATTGAAGAAAAACCTTTTTGGAAAGCGGATGGCCTTTTGGAAAACCGGAGGATTTGGGTTCGGGGGTCGGTTAGGCATGGGGAAGGTATTAGCACCCCACACCTCCTTTCTACCGAAAGGGAACCTTTAATTAAACGTGTGGTTTTAAGTGTTGATTTGGAAAATACTTAAATTTTCCTCAAAGGGAATGAGAAGACTTAATGGAAATTTTTATTTTTGGCGCTTGACGAGAGTTAGCCGCTCGCTCCTACGTATCTCCCGGTGCGATGGAGAATTCAAAGCTACGTAGTTCTTGTTTAGAAAACGTTTGTTGGTTGGTGTTTTTTAATATAGGGGTTTTAGGATTGTGTGATCTGTGTTGAAGGACCACTGGGGGTCTGAAGGGCCGCTGAGGGCTGAAGGAGCGCTGGGGCTCTGAAGGACCACAGTTCACTTATCCTAAAACGATGACTAACCCGGCCGTACGACCGACTTAATCCCCTACTTTGAAAATAAGATTTTTTGATTTTTGAAATGAAAGATATGTGTTTGTATTTTTTAATTTATAAATTTTTTATTTTAATAGGGATTTTAGGACATGATCTGTAACGGTTCATTAGTGACCTAAAAAGCAGACTAACCCGACTGTACAGTCGACTTAGTCCCCTATTTATATTTTGTGGTTTTTTGTAAAAAATGAATTAAGAAAGAAAGGTAATGGAAATTGTTTATTTTTGCGCTTGACAGGGGCGTGACCCTGCTCCTACGTATCTCTTGGTAGAGAATCAAAGGCTACGTAGTTCTAGGGTCCTGAAAAATGTTTTTGTTTTTTATCTTGTTTAGGTGAGTTTTCGCAATAGGAGTGAGGATTCGCGATGACCAAACAACAACGGTTTAGAGTGGTCACACTACTAACTCTTTTGAAAATGAAATTATCATTAACAACCAAACGGCAACGGTGCGAGTGATCATTAATGATAATCGGTTTTGCTTTTGATTCGAGTGTTCGCGATGACCAAACAACAACGGTTTAGAGTGGCCGCGCTACTAACTCTTTTGAAAATGAAATCATCATTAACAACCAAACGGCAATGGCGCGAGTGATCATTAATGATAATCGGTTTTATTTTGGAGTGTTCATGAAGGCCAAACAACAACGGTTTAGAGTGGTCACACTACTAATTCCTTTGAAAATGAAATTATCGTTAACAACCAAACGGCAACGGCGGAGTGATCATTAATGATAATTGGTTCTTATTTTAGGTAATCAAAAGGGTTTTCGCAATCGAATTGATTTTTGGGTTTGTGAGATGGTTTTTTGATGTTTGAAAGTGTTCTTGGTTATGAAAAAGATTTGAAATTGTAAATGTTACTAACGAGTAACAAATTGTAGTATAATTTGAATGCGACATGGTTTTGAGGTGTTACAAGTAACAAAGGTTTTGAACTTTGAAGTCGGATTACAAAGTCAATGCGATCATCAAAACAAGCAAGCAAATCGTGAACACCAATTCAATACTTAATCACATAACAAGCACAAAAACAAGTATGAATGAATAAGAACACATGCATCAAGACTAGGGTTAGTCCATCCCTTGCCAAAACCTACACAAACTCCAAGAACCAACACCACAATTGCAAATGAGGATGCATGAAGTATGCGAAAGGTCTTCGGGTTTTTTAGGTAAATGATTCATGATTCAAAGTGGTAAAAAGCTAGATGAGTTATGGTAAAAAGCTTTGATGCAATGTAGTAAAAGAAAAGAATGCAAAGTGGTAAAAAGTTTAATGAAATAGGTGATAAAAAGTGAATGAGATGGTAAAAGTAAAAAGTTAATGAAATGGTAAAAAGTTAGAAACATAATGACACAACTTGCATTTACTCAACCACAATCAAAATGACAATCTTCAAACAATCAAAGGGGTAAAAACCCTAGTCATGGCCGAATGCAAGCAAGCATGGAATCATCAACTTATTTCATGCAAGAATTGACAATATTAACACACAAAACGACACAAAAGAAAAAGGACCTAATCTATCATGCAAATTCCTAAGACAAACATCAACCAAATCATGCATTTATTCACGCGAAATCAAAGGAAACAAAACAAGCAAAATGGGTATGAGAATGGGTTTTCATTTGATGAAAATTATGCCAACAAGGTTTAAAATACAAGAAAATGCAAGAAGACACAAGAACAACTCCTTCAAAGCCAAGGAGCCACTTCAAACACCCAAGCCTCCCTAAGTGCTTGTCAATAGTGTTTGAGATGGCTCCTCACAGCAACAACAACAATATATGAAGGAGTTGAGATGAGGAGAAGAGAGATTATGCAAAAATGAAGAAGATGCAAGAGTTTTGAAGTTTTACCTTGAATCCAAGCTAGGAAATGAATAATATGAAGAACAAGACCACAAACCAACTAAATCCTCAACAAACTTCAATGAAACTTGCGCACCTTGCCTTGATTTTTGAGATTAGATGATGAACAATTAGATTTTAGTAGAAGAGGAGGATGACATGTGAAGTAGGAGTGGATTTGAGATAGAAAATGGGAGTGAATTGAAGAAGAATGGAGGAGGAATTGGGGGAGGAGGCTACGGCCAAAAGAGAGGAAAGAGGGAGAGATTTTAGTGTAGGAAAAATGAGAAGCCAAAGATGCTCATGTGTGGAAATGAGAGGGTATTTATAGAGTTGTTTTAGGTCTAGGGGTAGTTAGGTCATTGTTCTTTACTAGGTGCTCTAGGATTGGGTTTTAAATTTGAATGAAGGGCTAGGATTAGAGATCACTTGGATTGTGGGTAGTGAGAAAACACAAAAATGAGAGTGAGGGAGTGAGGGGATTTCGTAAGGGAGAGGAGAGGAGAGCTTGTGTGACAAAAACCTGTCCTATTTTGGGAATGGAGGCTCATATGTGATGTGAGGTAAAAATAGGGTTAAGGGTATAATTGAGATGGGATGTTACCAAAGAAGTAATTTTGTATTTTCTTGTGAAGAGATGAGTGTGAGTGGGTGGGGTAATTTACAAAAGAGGGCATAAATCTATGTGGGAGTGAGTGATGGTCACCAACAGGGAAAAGTTAAGATAGTACAAAGCATATTCTTAAGGAATAAGGAATAGAAGAGTGTGGAAGAAATTGTGGACAGAGAGAGAGAGAGAGAGAGGGAATTTCGAAATTGTGGGGGGGAGAGAGAGAGAGAGAATTTCGAAATTGTGGGGGAGAGAGAGAGAGAGGAAAAAAACTTGTTTTTGGTCTTTTGTCTTATTGATGACACTTCCTTCTTTTTGAGTTTTTGAATTTTGGGCATGGAAGTGAAGGTGCACCTATTAAAAAGTGTCACATATTTTTGAGCACCATAAATATTCCCTCTAATTATTCTAGGCAATAAAAATTGTCATTTAGTAATTGGGGAATATTTAATGGTCTTTTTTGGGTTTTTTATGCACTAAAAATGGGGAAAATGCATTTTTAATTATTTTGGACTAGGACTTTCTTTCCAAAAATTATACAAAAATTACCCTTGGTAGAGTAACATGTATGCCACGTCCTTGACCCGGTCTTGGTCCAAAAATAATTAATTCGCTTTTATTTAAACGCCCAAAAATGCAAAAATATGCACTATTTTATTTCCTAAAATTCCTAAAAATTAAGAAAAATGTTTTTGGGTGCCAAAAATTAATAATGATCAATAAATGGCCTTTTTTTATGAAAATACAGACACGTGCCAAATGACGAGGGCACAGGGCAGCTCACACGTTACTACTGGCGCGCGCGTAATTCAAATAAAAATGCGAAATAGGGGACGAACACACATAAATGCAGCAATCCACTATTTTCCACACATTATGAATTACCTTATTGCTTCTATTTTTCTGAAAAATGTTTTTTGACTTGGGCGGACAAAATTGGGGTATTACACTGTGCTGTGTTGCTGTGCTGTGTCGCTGCTGTGTTGCTGTGTTGTGTCGCTGCTGCTGTTGCTGTGCTGTTGTTGCTGCTGCTGTTGCTGTGCTGTGTTGCTGCTGCTGTTGTTGTGCTGTGTTGCTGTTGCTGTGCTGTGTCGCTGCTGCTGTTGATGTGCTGTGTGGTTGTGCTGCTGTTGCCGCTGCTGTTGCTGTGCTGTGTTGCTGCTGCTGTTGTTGTGCTGGTGCTGTGCTGCTGTTGCTTGTGTCCTGTGTGGCTGTGTTGCTGCTTGTGTTGCTGTGTTGCTGTGTTGCTGCTGCTTGCTGTGTT